>CM054127.1:57634807-58368026 GCA_028751855.1 Ambrosia trifida | reverse complement strand
GTTAGACGGGTGGGTTATATTTCTTGGGAATCGTACATTTTGAACTCATAGTTTATGTAAATTTTTGGAATATTTATGTTTATTTATGCTTTATTGTTCGTTTTGAATGTTTATTGAATTCATAGTTTATGTAAATTTTTGGAATATTTTATGCTTATTTATGGTTTATTGTTCGTATTTTGGTTTCGTTTAGTTCGGCAACATAAACGACATTCGTTCATATTCATATACACAATTATATTAAAAAGATCATATTATACAAATAAAAAAAAAACATTTATAAAAAACCAAACATTTATAAAAAACCAAATATCTATAAAAACCAAACATTCAAACCCATTTTAAACATCCACACTACACTTACACTTATAAAAAAACAAAATAATCATCACCTAATCATTGCCAATGATTACCAATGATTGGATTGGATTTAAACCATTAGACGGGCCGTCTGGGGCCTGGACAGCCCGTCCTTTTGCCTTTAGACGGGCCGTCTGGGCCTCGACAGCCCGTCCGTTTGCCTTTTTGGCCCTCCACGGGCTGTCCAGGCCTCGACGACCCGTGGAGGGGTTGTGCAAATAAAAACCCTAGTTGTGCAAATAACCGGACCCTTACTTTATGGGGTTCTTCCATGATTGTTCCTGTGTACGAAGGTTTGAAGCAGTTGGTTTAATGTGGATTGTGCGTACGTAATTTAATCAAGAATCGATTTGATGGTGCAGTTATTAAGCTAGTTATATATACAAAATCGTCCATGCATATCTATTTATCGTAACCGTAGCCGACATTTAATGTTATTTTCTCTTGGATAGTACGTAGACATCCAAATGAATCTTATAGGAGTGCTTTTAGGTTATATTTATAAATTAAATATTGTAGTTTATTTAAAATTGGCCGTGTTTTTAGGTATTTTAGTTTAGTTCATTGGATGCAATTTGTATTCTAGGATCGTACATTTAATAAAATATTGCGTCCCTATTTTTTAGTTCGTGATCTTTGGAGCAGAATCATTTGCATAGGGGTTTATTATTTTACAAATTACTTTGGGGGGGTATTGGGGGAAAAAATCAAAATTGGTGATGTATAGAAATGGATTGGCGGCATCTAATAAATCTAACCTTGATGCCGCCAATTGAGATCTTGTAGTCAATGCCGCCATTTGATCCCTCCTTGATGCCGCCAATTGAGTATGAGGTATCCTCTTGATGCCGCCAATTGAAACATGATGCCGCCAAATCAATGTAATGCATCCCTTTGATGCCGCCAATTGATAATGAGGCATCCCTCATATAAATAATCTCCCACCAGATTACCATTCTCCATCCACATCCACATCCACACCACACACTCAAATCACACATACTCAAATGCCACCTATCGTAGAAAACCAAAGAAAATACCAATTGTTCTGGAGGGAACGGTTTTTTATTGATATTAGGTCGATGTTACATTCACATGGAGTTTTAACTGTTTTCTGCGGGGATAAGCCATGCTATGGCGTCCCTCTTTCTGGGGTCCAAGAAAGCGCGGTCTTTGGATCGGTGTTACATCCACATGAAACTACTTGGATCGATGTTACATCCACACGTGATATAACACGTGTAGAATGCAACGTTGTCTTTGTAGTTTATAATATTATAGAGTCGGTTGTCGGTGGAGCTCTCAATCTCCAGTGTACCACCTCTATTCATGGCGACAGACTCTTTAGGGGGGACAACCTTCCAGACAAACCCTGTAGCACAAGGCCATCCTATGTTGAAGAATCACGGTCAGTCATTAGCGACGTTGGCGACAACGGATGATGCGATTCTTCATCGTGCTACTTCGGTGTGGCAGCCTGGGTTGATCATTAAGTACCTGTAGATTTGGTACCAATGTTCAACATATTGATATGCTTCCCCTGCCGCATTCAGATGGGTTTGAATCTGAATGCGGTCCTTATTTCCCGCTGACTGGAAGAACGCCTTTCTGTGCCCACAGCTACAGGTTTGACTTCAATAAAGCAATTGTTGATGTCACTGAAGCAATGGAGATGGAAGGCGCAAAATAGAAACTTAATGAAGCAGCGGTAGAATATTGGGATTGGTGATCTCGGGAGACTGGAATAATGATGGCATAACTGAAATGATCAGAAACATTCCAAATAACTGTTCAATTTCAGCTTTTGTTTAACTATTCTAGCAACTTCCATAGAGAAGTTATCAATCTCACTGTACCTGTGTCCAAAAGAACTAGGCTTCAAACACTACGGGCATTGTTTCTTTTAGATAAGGAGTATATGTAGAATGATGTCTTTACGCAAAATAAACTTACACACAAGCTATTGGAATTGGTGATCTTGGAAATACATTGTCTTGTAACTCGGTAGATTGTATAGTTTGTTCGATTGACTTGTTTGGAAAAATAGTTGTTAAATAAATTTGTATTATTTGTTTTAAATAAATCTATCATTACTACATGTGTTTATTTACTTTTATATTAGAAAAGTTCTGATAATAATAGTAGTGGTATTAAAATTAACAGTACCATAATAATTCTGCCATTATTAAATAAAGCTAGTACAGAACATGATGAGATGAGTCACCCAACTCATCCATGAAAGCAAAAGGTGATTGACGATACAGATAATGCAAACTAAACAACATAAAAAAGATGACCGTGATGATAGGACTGACACAACCCTGTAGGGTCATTCACTGATTTCGTTGACGCCTTGCATTTCCACAACTCTTCCTGTTATGGCCTGTTTCTCCACATCGAGTGCATGCATGACGCCTCGGGCGATCGTCATAATTCACATCCATCTCATTTTGTATTCTTCTCTGACGTACTCTGCCTCGATGTGTAGTAATCATCGACGGGTCCCCTTGAATTCTCCACTCTTCCGCCGGCCATTCAGACTTATGCCCCAAGGTGTAAAAATGACTGTTGTACTGTTGAATGTAGGTGTCTGTGTGGAATTTCCAACTAGTAATACTGTGTGGGCTTTTACCCAACCAATTGCAAACAGCAATTGCATGTGAACATGGAAATCTTTGCATTTGCCATTTTCCACACGAGCATACCTTTTTTTTGTACTCAACGGTGTAGTCATTTCCGCCACTGTCATTTGTCTCAACCCTTGAAAGAACATTGCACCTTAACGCATTCACATCGTACATCGTCACTTCATGCTGTTCACAACCAGCTCCTAAAACGGTAAAATCGACCGAGCAGATTTGGAGGCGTTTACGCAAGCCATCAACAACATTCACGGCTGGTTCGACTTCAAGTAACCCACAAGTGAAAGCAGCCGAAAACGACCAAGACAAGCCCAAAGAAAACCCGCAAGAAAACCAACAATGCAGAAACAACTGGTCTGCTGATGTTGTCGACTTTTATACAAACGGGGATGCCCCATTTTGCTACACTCGCTTCATTTCCGCCAAACTAGACAGAAATTTTTGGGGTACACTTCTAGGGTGCCAACCCAACAGGGCGCTATCCGCAACGGTAATTTTCACGTTAATTTAACTTGAAAGTAAATTGATTTGCTTAACTCAATAACGAACCTTATGCATTATTATGATTTCAGCACGTTGAGGCGTGGACGGTAAGACTGATGCGACTTAGACAAGCAAAGCTTTTAAGAGATCCTGCTTCACAGCTACGTTGGACAGTGTTACCCCCTACCTTCTATGATGAAATGAAGGACTCGAATTCTTCAGTTGCCCTCGACATGGCTGGAAGAATGGAACCCTACCCGCCATTCTGGGAGGTTGACCGCGTTTACCTTCCTTTATCGATGGGGGTGGGAGACTGGCTGCTTATCCTAATTGATCTAAGAAACATGGTAATTACCCAGTATTGGACTGATAAGAGATGGAGAAACGAAAGGCGACGCGAAGTTTCTCACTATATGGAGATGATTAGGCTTTTTTTCGAATGGTTTCTAAAACGTATTCGTTACTGGCTGAAGTCTAATCGTGTGGACAAAACACCAATTTCTGTTGGTTTAGTTGAATTAGATGTGCCCCAAGACAAGGGAAAGGTTGATAATGCTGGTGTCTTGGTTTGTATGATGATGGAGAGGCTTGTGAGAAAAAAGTCGTTGTCGCTAGAAATCGACGTCGAAGATGCTTGTGTGAATTATCGACGACACATGGCAGATGAGCTATACAAATGCCGTTGTGAAGCAACTTCTCGTCATGTTACTTGATTATGTATTGTTGTTTCTCCTATTAATGTTTAACGATGTTAGTGATTTACATTACCATCCCCCGCATAATTCGTGTGACCCAGGACCTTCGACCCGGCCAGGACCTTCGACCGCACTGAATTTAAACCTCTTTCCCGATGATCAGTACGGGAATCAAGGACCACCACCCAACGATTGAAAACGGGCCAGGTAATAATGATAGATTTATTTAAAACAAATAATACAAATTTACTTAACAACTATTTTTCCAAACTACTCAATCAAACTATACAGCCTACCGAGTTACAAGACAATTTATTTCCGAGATCACCAATTTCAAACTACTCAATCAAACTATACAATCTACCGAGTTCATTAAGTTTCCGTTTCCCACATTCCAGGGGAACCCATCTGAATCAAACAGGGGAACATCAATCAATCTGTTGAACATGTGTACGAAATCTACAGGTACCCAATGGTCAACCCAGGCTGCCATACAAAAGTAGCACGGTGAAGAACCGCATCATCCGATGTCTTCGATGTCGCTAATCACATGATGTGATTCTTCAACACCGGATGGCCTTGCCCTACAGGCTTTGTCTGGAAAGTTGACTCCCCTAAACAGACCGTTGGAATGTCCGGGTTTGGTAGACTGGAGATTGAGAGCACCACCGACAACCAACGGCAAAATATTATAAACTACAGTGACAACGTTGCATTCTACACGTGTTATACCACGTGTGGATGTAACATCGATCCAAGTAGTTTCATGTGGATGTAACACCGATCCAAAGGCACCGCTTTTTTGGACCCCAGAAAAGCGATGCCAAGGAGGGGATGAGACAGGAGCGGATGCTTTTAAGCACAGCTCATCCCCGCCCAAGACTGTTAAAACTCCATGTGAATGTAACATCGACCCAATATCAATGAAAAACCGTACCCTCCAAAACAATTGCGGGAAAAGTATTATATCGCATATTGTTATTTTGTTTAGTTTTTTAGAATGTGTTGTAAATGGGGGTTTATTGTGGTTATAATGTATTTGTATAGGTGTGGAATGGGATGGAGAGAATGGGCAGAGGCCTCGACTTATATAAGAAATGAAAGTTAGAAATGAATTGGCGGCATCAAACACTTAAATTCAATTGGCGGCTTCAAACCCTTATACTAAATTGGCGGCTTCAATGTCAAGATCTCAATTGGCGGCATCAAGCTTAGGTTAATTAGATGCCGCCATTTGAGTTGCATACATCACCACTTTTGGTTTTTTCCCCCAATACCCCCCAAAAGTAATTTGTAAAATAATAAACCTACTATTTTTGCAAATGATTCCTTTGGAGCATGATAAACTTTATTTTCTACTACTTTTTTATTTGAGACTAGTTTTTATTTTGGGAGCGTCGTGGATTAAAATATCTAATATGACATAATAAAATATTTAATATGATAACATAATTAATTGATTGTCAATATATGATTAATGAATATTATTATTATTATTATTATTTATTTTAAACAAATTTCTGCAATAAGTTATCATATTCTAATATAAAAAAAATGAATCTCTGTGCCGGGGTATAAATCTAGTGCCATTACAAAATATTATATAATGTCAAATGAATTCGGAAGTTTGTAATCGATCATTCTAAAAAGAACTAACATGAAATAAGGAAAAAAAGTTATTTATTGAAATATCGAATGCATTAGTCTAAGGGTTATGTGATGCGTTAAAAAATTCATGGGTATATGATCGGGCATATAGTTCGGGTATTTGGGTATGTGGTTTCAAGTAATTGGGTCGGGTATCACCTAATACCAGGCCCGACCCAAACCCACAATTTTTTTTAACTAATCCTAAACCTGACACAATACCTATCGGGTTACAAAAAATAGTCGTTTTTGTCCGTTTTTTATATAGCATTATGGTACTCGTTGGAAAGATAATAAAACGCTCGTTAATTTGGTGTAATTTTTCTTTAAAAAATATCGTATATAAAAGATATTAACGTTTAAAAGTAATGAGAGGAAACATGAGAGAGAAAATAATAAAAGTTTAATATTTACATTTAGTAGATTAGGTATTTAATAGATTAGGTTAAACCATATTTATACCATATTTATTCCTTTTTTTAAATTGGTTGACAGTTGCCACATCACATCTTATGTGGCATCTCTCAAAGGAGAGATTGCATAATATTATGACATGTAGGATTATTAGCTTTGCAATATATATATATATATATATATATGTGTATGTATAGTCCAACCACTTAAGTTTTATAAATCAAGACCGAGTGAAGGGTTAAATTACAACTATAAATAAAATAATACATATTTCATATTTCATATTTTTTTCATCAACCTTGAATAACATAAAAAACCTATTATTTAATGTAACTATAACCTCCGCTACTAAAAACCACATATAAATATGATTAGTTGTTTTGATGGATACGCGTTCAGCGAGTGCAATAAGTTTCCAAGTTAGTTTCATTTGTCGCATTCAAACCTATCAACGTAAAGGTATGGTGGCACGTACTGCGAAGATACCCTCCGTCATCAAATCTTGAGCGTTCGTCACCTCCCGAGAGGCCGCAACCCTTGCCTGTTTTAACGAGGCCTTCTCATCAGTTAGTTGTTCCTCTCCTTCTCCTACGCAGCCAGTTCCGGTATTGCTCAATGTCCTTTTTCCATTTTGGACTGAGTCGCTTGGAACCGGTCCTCCCTCTACACCAACGAGGAAAGTTGGTACGCAACTTCTCTTCCTAGCGTCTAGACTTGCAGATTCCACCACGTCAGGGCTTCATCCAGGAAGGTGCAAGTAGCATACTTAACCTTGCAGTTCTCAGCACAGTCGCTAATGTCGAGCACGGACTCCATCCTCTCGATCCACCTAACAATTCCTACCGCTCCTTTAGTACCGTTGAAACTATGCGGATTGCACGCCAAAAATGCCTTGTATGAGCAACCTTTCGACACATTCTCAGTCTCTGTGCCGCTTCCAGTCCTAGCACCATCTCCACTGGTACCGCTACCTCCGGCGCCACTACCAGATCCTCCACTAGTGCCATTGCGGACAGCCTCATACTATGCAATAGCAGCTGCAACTTGTCGTGAAACCACTTGTGCAATGTCTTCAGGGGTCATCGGGGTTGCTTCTCCAGAGTTTCTGTGAGTCGATCTTGTTGTTGGTGCCATGTCTTCTTCCAAAATGACAAAAGAAAACAGATAGGACCATGTATCCAAAGAAATCACGTATAGAAGTGAAGCAATGCACAAAGTTTCCTAAAGTATAAATGAGTGGACCTTAGGTTATAGTCTAGGTATTCTCTCCATGAGACCTAATTCTCTATAACCAATGGCTCTGATACCAATCTGTCACACACCGCCTAAAGCGAAAACGCGAGGTGAGACGAACATGGTGATCACAAACATTGTTTACATGAGAAGTACTAAATGTCATTTGTTTCATCAACACATAAGTCATATAGTCGAATACAAGTTACAAATCCTAACAAGTGTTTAAAACAGCTACGTCAAAACCAAAAAACAAGGCCTTCTTTATGCAGTCCTAAACTTGGCTCCTTAATGTCCTTACTTGGTTTCCTGAAAAACATGCTTACAAGTGTCAACTAAAAAGTTGGTGAGTTCGTAGGTTTTGTTGACTCGATAAATCAGTTTGTTGCTCAAAAAGTTTCGTTGTCTGTGTCCATGCATAATATTGTTACCATGAGCACCATAACCAAACCACGACGTTCATGTTCACCTGCCCCAATGCCTTGTCACGGGACATTGTAAAGTATGGATAATATGCATTCATATGTGTTAGCGCGACTAACAGTGAAATGGGGTGTCAACCCAAATAGTACTATTCATATGATCCACGGCTTATTGATAAGCTAATGGTTATGGTGTACAGGGAATTTCTTGTAGATCTATGACAATTGTGGGTCTAACTCATGTAACACATATTGTTGTCATGTACATATGTTGATCTGTAGCATGTTTCTCCCCCGAAGTTTCAAAACAGTAAAACAGTAAAAGGGGCCACGAAACTCACCTGATATCTTGATATGTGGTCTAGCAAAGCAAGAAAAGTAACTACTGTTCCGACAAAAGTGCCCTATAACGTCAATGACATCTTAAGTTGTGTGTACTCGATTGCTATACAAGTCGGGTACCCATTATTGTGAACCACATCAAGTTGTGTAGACCATGTTTCATGTATAAGAAGTTTGTTCTAAAAATGTTTCATGAATCCATGTGTAATGTGTAATCAATTATTCTAACACTAGATAACAAAATTGATTACATATAAGTGAAACAATGTGTGCATAATAGAAGCTTGATTACTTAAACGCATAACAATCAACTTATCAATGCTAGTTGGGGCCGATCCTAATGATCAAAGGGTCTAAGCTTGGGTTCACAATACGGGCCGATGGAACTTAAGAAAACAAGCGATTAGAATTTACCTTGATACTAGCTAGTAGGAAGGGGGAAACTTGTAGACTTGAAGCTTCCTAGTGCTTGATACTCTAGCCAACGGGTGTTCTTCGGCCGAGAGTATTATAGAGGGAGTGGGAGTTAATTTTTGAGTGGTGTGGTGCAAGAATGGAGTGTTTATGGAACCTCCTTATATAGGGGTTTCAATGGCAAGTCCCAAGCTTTCTTTCTTACATCTAATGGTTGGCACATTCTATTTTGGTGAGTTAGCTTGTCTAAATGAGTTGTCATCATCCTTGAGCTTGGTCGATTCATCCATGAGTCACCAACTCTTCTATTTCTAGTAAGGTGTTATGTGTAAGACTTGGTGTAAGAAGCTTGGAAGTATTGTACAAGTGTGTAAGTGAATGAGTTGTCTCTAGTGCCTATCATGTTGTCATTGAGCAATCATTGTCACCCTTTTCTTTAAGAGATTTCGGCCGAAACAACTAGGAGGATTAGGATGGATAGTTATAGCTCAATGCCATGTTTTGTCTCACTTGTTTGGATGTTGATGGATTATAGAGTCTAGTTGCTAGTTTGGAAGCTTCTTGGTGTCTTATGTGGAGATGTTATGGCCTAAAAATCCATGAGGTGTAGACATAGGTTTTGTCCCTAGCTTAAACCAATCATATGCATACATATACATGCAATGATAGTGATGGTTCATGGGAGTAGGTTATGTAACACCCCAACCGATGGCGGAAACATCGGGATGTCACGTATTGATGATTGTTTCAGTAGCACATGGTATAAAGTGAAATTTTAAATAATTTATCTATAGCATAAATATCCAAAATGAAGTGATGTCTAAAATCCCAATTACATGATAGCAAATAAAGCAATAACTTCAAATAACTTCAAAATAAACTTCATAATAATCCTCATGCATACTCTAAGTCTCAGCTTCGTTGTTACCTGAAACATGTTAATTTTGAAAATATTTTTGGGTCAACAAAAGTTGGTGAGAATTACATAGGTTTTGATAATCGAATAAAACTTGTACAATTCAAGTGTCATGGCAAGTCTAGTCCATATGTGAAAACAAACTAGAAGTAAATCGAGTGCATAATCAACCCTTGTGACTGTTATATTGTGGTCCATCCCATACGCTCATGGTTCACTCGATTATGTTATGCGATAACAATCACCCACACTACCTATGTAGGAGGCACATATCCGGGTGGGATTGTCAGTCCAATATATCTATCATTGTATACCGTCGGCTGATCAATGTTAATGATTATGCTAGAATATTGTGCTTACCCTAGTCATGTTTAAGACATAATGCAACATAGAAAAACACATAGACACTTTATGATTGAATTGCATATAGAATGTTGTAACATGTTTCACCCCAAAAATAGTGAAAATAGAAAAGGGGCTATGTAAAACTCACCTTAGCAAAATGTTATGTCCCGTGAAAAAAATAGAATATGTGTTGCCTAGCAATGCCAAGTATTACCCTATAATTAAGGTAATAAATATGTCTAAGTCTTTCTAGTCTACAAATATATTCTAGGGCTTCGAATTGGGGATAAGTGCTCGTTTGATTAATAAATAAAATGTTTAATAAATAAGAGAAATTTGATAAATAAATAAACAAAAGTCTTTTTGTAAATTTTAAATTAAAGATGGTCACAATATAAAGTTTTAAGTATAAAAATAATTTTTATAAAATTATTTTCTTAAAAATAGAATATTAAATCTATTTATTACAAAGTGTCAAAATATAACTTTAATATTTAAAAACATTAAATTAAAAAAATATTAAATTAAAAATTGTATTTTTGTTCCAAATAAATAGAAATAATTTGTATAAAATTTTGGTGCAAAAATATTGAAAAATGAATTTATTATGATTTATTTATGATTAAAACTAACAAAAATTGATTAAAAATATTAAATAAATGATTTTTCAGAAATAAAAATCATTTCAGAAAAGTTTATTGTTATAAAAACTCAAAATAATTTTTGTAGAATTTATAAAAATACAAGGGATTATATATATAGATACTTAAATGAAAAAGAATTGTTTGTTGATGCCATGGTTCGAACCCGGGCCCTTGGCCGGTTCATTGGTTTTAAATCACAAGCCCAGACCAATTGGTCTGGACGCTGAGAACATTTAATCTATGATTAATTTAATTATATGATATAAGGGAAACTGATTTATATTCATTTAAAAAGAAAAGATTAAAACCGTTTATATGGGACTCGAACCCGCGTGTATAGACAAACAAACATCAGACACAACCACTTGATCTAGATCAGTGGTTGTGTTTGATTCCAGTTTATTTAAAATATAAGACATATGCTGAAACTGTGTTCTTCCCCAATTTAAACGATCGAGCCCTAGAATTTCCAATTGTTTGATTCACGCAACAATAACCCAATTAATCAGAGGGTTATTGTTGTGTGAATGCCGATGACTAAAACCCACAAGAAAAAGGACACTTACAAACACGAATCGTATACGATTTGTCCAGTCAACCAGAAAGTAAAACTTCGAACAAAAACTCTTGAACAGTTGAATTAAACTAGAAATTGGGGATTGAGAGAGTGTTATCGTCGAGTGTAGAAGGAATGGGGAGGTCCAATTTATAGGGAGAGGGCTAGGATGAACGAATTGGTAAGTTGACCTCGTATTGAATATGATGATGCGTAATTGTGTAAAATTGGTATGATTTGGCCATCAATACAGCGTGTAAGGGACGCGGATTCATCAGTTCAATCATCAATCATACCAAATCAGTGTTATTACGCGTTTGAATAGGTTAATTTTGGTAGATTGATATCACAGTTGACTTTCCTAGTCAACTGTGAAGAACTAAACTTGTTATATAATAATAATATGTTGGGATTTATACCAAGTGTGTGTGTAGCTCAGTGGGTGATGTTGTTTGTGTTTGTGACCCGGCTTGGGCTCGGGTTCGATTCCCGGCCCAAGCATTATATTTTTTGACATTAAAACTATATATATATGTATATTATATATAAATAATATAGTATTAGGGTTCCAAATGCGTCACAATAATAATTAAAAGCGAATAAATGAAACTTGACGTTTTTATTCAAAATGATAGTAACGTACAAGTATTAATGCGTAATGTTACAGTCTCCCCTACTTTTAGGAACTTCGTCCCGAAGTTAGAGTTGGAGAGTCTGGTGGAAAAAGATGTGGGTACTTAGACTTCATCTGGTCTTTGCGTTCCCAAGTGAACTCTGGACCTCGTTTAGATTTCCAACGAACCTTAACGATCGGAATGCGACTGCGTTTGAGTTTCTTGACTCCAGTATCAACGATCTCGACGTGTTTCTCGATAATGTGCATAGTTTCATCGATTTGCACATCTTCAAGAGGGACATGGAGGTTCTCATCTGCTAAGCATTTCTTGAGATTCGAAACATGAAAAGTTGGGTGAACATTGCTTAGCTCAGGTGGAAGATCAAGTTTGTAAGCCACTTTTCCAATCCTGTCAAGAATTTTGAATGGGCCTACGTATCGAGGAGCTAGTTTTCCCCTTCTACCGAAGCGAATCACTCCCTTCCAAGGGGATACCTTAAGAAGTACAGGGTCCCCAACTTGAAATTCCAAAGGCTTACGACGTTTATCAGCATAGCTCTTCTGACGACTTCTAGCCTTGAGAAGATTATCCTGAATGAGTTGGATTTTGTCTGTGGTTTCCTGGATTAGTTCGGGTCCAGTGATCCGGGCTTCACCAACCTCAGTCCAACAGACGGGTGAACGACATTTACGACCATAGAGTGCCTCGAAAGGAGCCATGTTAATGCTGGTATGATAACTGTTGTTGTATGAATACTCGACCAAAGGAAGATGAGAATCCCATGCACCACCAAAATCGATGACACATGCCCTGAGCATATCCTCAAGTGTCTGGATGGTCCGTTCAGTCTGACCATCTGTTTGAGGGTGATAAGCAGTGCTCAGGTTCAACTTGGTACCCAAAGCGTCTTGTAAATAATCCCAAAAGTGAGAGGTGAAACGACCATCACGATCAGAGATAATGTCCAAAGGTATACCATGACGACATACGATTTCACTTACGTACATCTTTGCTAACCTTTCCACAGAATACTTCTCACGAATAGGTAAGAAGTGGGCTGACTTGGTCAAACGATCGACGATTACCCAAATGCTATCATAACCTTTGGGTGTACGAGGGAGTTTAGTGATGAAGTCCATTGCTATGCTCTCCCATTTCCATACAGAAATTTCTGGTTGTTCGAGCATACCAGATGGTCGTTGATGTTCAGCCTTGACCTTTGAACAAGTGAGACATTTTGCAACGAAAAGAGCAATATCTTTCTTCATACCAGGCCACCAATAAGAATAACGAAGATCTTGGTACATCTTGTCAGCTCCAGGATGAATAGAATAACGAGACTTATGAGCCTCATTCATAAGAAAGGTACGAAGATCATCACGGTCAGGAATCCAAAGTCGATTAAGGAAATAGAGTAGGCCATCAGGTTTGGTTTCAAGTTGAGTCTCAGCACCACAAGACATTTCGTCGTACATGTTACCTTGGGTGACTGAAGTATGTTGAGCCTGGAGGATACGATCCTGAAGATCAATACGAACTTTCGCACAATGAAGTTTGATACGCTCTTTACGACTGAGTGTGTCAGCCACAACATTCGCTTTGCCAGGATGGTAGCGAATTTCGCAATCATAGTCGTTAAGTAACTCAACCCAACGCCGTTGCCTCATGTTAACATTTTTCTGGTCGAAGACATGTTGGAGACTTTTGTGATCCGTGAAAACCACATATTTGGTTCCATAAAGATAGTGTCTCCAAATCTTAAGAGCAAAGACGACAGCGCCCAATTCAAGATCATGGGTGGTATAATTCTTTTCCTGAGTCTTGAGTTGTCTAGACGCGTAAGCAATAACCTTGCCTCGTTGCATGAGAACACAACCAAGACCTTGGTTTGATGCATCACAATAGACCACGAAGTCATCATTACCATCAGGTAGAGACAGGATAGGAGCTTCACAGAGTTTTAGCTTAAGAGTTTCAAACGCTTCCTCTTGCTTTGGTCCCCACTCATAGGGTTTACCCTTGTGAGTTAAGCTAGTGAGAGGAACAGCGATCTTAGAGAAGTTGGCAATGAATCGACGATAATAACCAGCCAAACCAAGGAAAGAACGGACTTCAGTTGGAGTTTTAGGAACACTCCAATTCTTCACAGCTTCGATCTTTGCGGGATCAACATGAATTCCGTTCATATCAATGACATGTCCCAAAAATTGAACTTCCTTAAGCCAAAATTCACATTTCGAGAACTTGGCATACAGTTGTTCTTTCTTTAGGAGATCCAAAATGGAGTGAAGATGTTGTTCGTGATCGGATTTTGATTTTGAGTAAATCAAAATGTCATCGATGAAGACGATCACGAATTTGTCGAGGTAGGGTCTACAAACCCGATTCATTAAATCCATAAATACTGCGGGAGCGTTGGTCAATCCAAAAGGCATGACCATGAATTCATAATGGCCATAACGTGTACAAAAGGCTGTCTTGGGAATGTCTTCATCGTGGACTCTAAGCTGATGATAACCAGAACGAAGATCAATCTTCGAGAAGTGGGTTGCTCCTTGAAGTTGATCGAAAAGATCGTCAATCCTAGGCAAGGGATAACAATTCTTGATGGTGAGTTTGTTGAGTTCGCGATAGTCAATACACATCCTGAGAGATCCATCTTTCTTCTTAACGAACAGGACAGGGGCTCCCCATGGAGAAGAACTGGGGCGAATGAAACCTTTATCAGAAAGTTCCTGTAGTTGACTGGCAAGTTCTTGCATCTCCGAGGGTGCAAGACGATAAGGAGCTTTGGCGACCGGATTAGCACCAGGAACAACATCAATTCTAAATTCCACTTGTCGAGCAGGAGGCAAACCAGGTAAATCCTCTGGGAAAACTTCAGGATAGTCCCGAATGATTGGGATGTCTTGGATACTTTTGCCCTTGTCCTTCTTTTCTATCACGTTAGCTAAGAAAGCCGTATACCCCTTTCGTAAGTATTTTTGGGCAGTAGTACAAGACATGAGCTTAAGCTCGCCACAAGGCTTCTCACCATAGATCTTCAAAATCTCACCAGATTCGAGAGGAATGTGAATGACTTTCTCAAAACACAGAATTTCAGCACGATGGGTTGACAACCAGTCCATGCCTACTGTGACATCAAAACTTCCAAGATGCATAGGGATGAGATCGATAGAGAAAGTATGTTCATCGAGGTTCAGCACACAGTTACGAATAATAGAATCGATCGAGATAGACTTCCCATTAGCTACCTCTACCACTAAAGGTTCCTCTAGGTTAGTTTGGGGTAAGTTAAGTAAGGGTTCAAACTTTAGTGATACAAATGATTTATCAGCTCCCGAATCAAATAATATGGATGCATAGTGGTTATTAACGAGAAACGTACCATTCATCACCTCGTTGTTGTCACGGGCTTGGTTTGCATTGAGATTGTAGGCGCGACCTCGAGCACCTTGGTTCTGGTTGCGGTTCTGGTTTTGGTTGCGGTTTTGGTTCTGGTTCTGGTTTTGGTTACGATTGGGGCAAGCATTGATATAGTGGTCTGTGCCGCCACATTCGTAGCACTGACCACGAGCAGGTCTGTTGTTTTGTTGGTTGGGAGCTGGGGTATTTCTGGCTGGGTTGTTTTGGGCAGCAGGGCCATTAGAAGGAGGAGCTCGACAGATGTTCACCAGGTGACCATACCTTTGACAATTGGTGCAAAAACGACATGGCACCTGTGCTGGATGATGGTATTTGCAAGTGTTGCACAAGGGGTGAGGTCCAGTGTATGGTTTCTTGGCTGGGTTTTGTGCTGCAGGTGGGGTGGTAGCAACCATGTAGTTCCTAGCCTTGCGCTTCTTGTTGCTTGAGGTCTCGGGCTTAACCTCAATAGCGGGCTGGGGAGTGTCTTTTACAGCAGTCTTCTTAGTGTTCTTGCGGAAGAGAGTACCGTTCTTCACATGATTATCGGTGAGAGTAGCCGCCAGACGTTTGGCTTCCTCCAAGGTAGCAGGATTCCTTCCCCACACTGTGTCCTGGATTTGCATGGGTAGACCACCGATATACTTCTCGATGGCTACAGGCAGGGGAGTGACTTTATGGGGCAACAACAAACTAAGCTCGTGAAAGCGGGTATTGTAGGCAAGGTTTTCCTGTGACAACTTGCACCCTTCACTTTTCATAAATGTGCATAGTTGGTCACCCAACTATTTCAAAATTTTCATTTTTAACCCTCGTATTTTAATAGGACCAAAAGTCACAATTTAATAAAACTTATAATTTTTATAAGTAAAAGTATGCACGTTTTATACTCCCATCTACACCCAGCACGTATGTTTCAGACCTTGATACTCAAAGCCCTTAATTTTTGGTCCTAAAACAACTTAGAAAGAGAAGGAAACAAGTCTATAACTTAAAATTGATTAAATTAGAAAAAATATTTTTTTAGCCCTCGCAGTCTGCTAAGATAGTCAAACAGTCAAAGTCCTAGTCAAAAGTCCTAGTCAAAATCCTAGTCAAAGTCCTAGTCAAATAGTCAATTCATCTTAAAACCTTACTTTATTGTGTTGACCAATTTTAAAGCCTAATTGAATACAAAACTAGTATAAAAACCCACCTATGACCCATTACACTTTGCACCTCTAAATCGATTGTTTCAATTCGATTAAACTCTCCCTCATACCTTTCTTCTATAGTATATTACTTCTACATTTGAAGCTTTGATTATAAGCTCTCGTAATTGGCGAATTGGAAGCTGAATATTTTTCTTATTCAGGTTCTTTTCTTCTAAATTGGACTAGTTTCATTGTCGAATCTTTGGATTGCTCGCATTTTCACGCTCGCTTAGTCATCTAGTTATTTGGCGAATGTGAGTATTTCCTATCCCCTTTTTGCTTTTATTCATTTTTGGGGTGTTACATATACACTTATACAAATTACAAATACGAGTTCACATTTTTACAATACAATTCTAGTACTATGTGCATTTGCTTACATACGTGCTTTATGCTTAGACATTACATGTAGAATACATTTGTACTTAGTGAAATCATTAACCATGTACAAGCCGACCTTAACATTGGATAGCGCTATTGGATTGACAACCCACCTAGATGATTCTCCCCCTTTTTCATCGGAGAATCCATGGTCATTGTTAAGTTATTATCCATTTATTGGATAAGTACACCGCCGTTCATTCTAGTACATTTATACAGTCACAGGATTGATTTCGCTCATTTGTATGATACATAGTTTACATAAATGCACTATAGCTTGCACTTGAATTGTATAACATTTTTCCAACTTACTATATGTATTAAAACTAGGAATGCTCACCAACATTTCATATGTTGACAAAACTTATTTTGTACATGTTTCAGGTGCAGTTTGATCTTAGTTTCATAGCATTGGATTTTAGTGCTTGCTTTTAATAATTTATTTCAAATTTCATGTTTTGTTCAGACTTATGTATTTTTCCCATTTCATCCATGTAAGACAATTTAAATTATTCAATAATATATTTACATTTTAGTACCATGTGCTTTTGAACAATCGTCACTACGTGACACCTCGATGATTCCGCCATCGGTTGGGGTGTTACATTTCCCCACTATCTTGAGCAAGGGTGTGGAACTCATCTTCAAGTTTCTTAACTTCGTTGCGGGGACAGAACTCATCTTTCATAACCTCCTTGACTTGATCCCATGTCATAGCAAGTGCAACTTCAGCTCCACGGGTGCGCTTTTCCTCATTCCACTTAGTGAGTGCTCGTTTGTGAAGAACACTCATGGCGTAACGAACCTTAAAGTTGCCGGGGCACTCACTGTTAATGAAGGTATTCTCAATACCCTCGAACCATTGTAGAAGTCGCGTAGCTCCCTCTTCTCCACTGAACTTAGGGGGATTACAGGAATTAAAGTGCTTAAGAGTGCAGGTTGGGAGACCATTCCCATTCCCGTTGTGGTTTCCATTTCCGTTTCCGTTTCCATTACCGTTTTCGTTGCCGTTACCGTTTCCGTTGCCGTTTCCATTCATCTGGATGACTTGAGCTAGTAAGTTAGGAACCAGAGTTGCGATTTGCTGCGCCATTTGTTGAGAAATGATCGCAGCCAGTTGGGCATCAAAACCATTGTTGTTGTTGTTATTGTTGTTGTTGTGGTTGGTGGTGTGGTTGTTGCTATTCCCTTCATCATGATTGTCACCACTGTTAAGGCGAGTGCTGCGACGTGGAGGCATGATCTGTAGGAGACACAATGAAATGAATGAGGTTATATAAGGAATGTAATCATTTATTGATTAATTAAAACGAATAAACGAAAACGTTGACTTATCAAAGATTCTAGATTCTAATAACATAATGAAGACGTGCTTTAGCCTATAAGTGAACACTCATCCCGAGAATTCCCAGGTAGGCATCCGGGTCCCTCGTCTGATTGGGATATATGCGCAATGCCAGCCTAGACAGAAGACTCAGAATACAGGCGTTCACCCTTCCAGATTGCACGTGTTCGTTATTAAAATCTAGAACTTCGACGAGATCTCAACGTGGTTCAGGATAAACCTGAGGATTTTGTCCTATTAATCTAATGGTGGATCAGGATTGCAGCAGACGAAATAAGAGTAGTCACTTGTAGGCTTAGGTAGCGTTTGGTATGATAGAATGAAAGGGGGAATGGAATGAACCATTACGAGGTAATGAAAAATAGTGTGTTTGGTTGGTTAAAGGAATGGAATCACCCATTCCACAAGGCATTCCATTCCCTCAAAACCATTCCATCCACCCCCCATGTTTTTTTTTTCATTCCATCCCTCATTCACCCTTTACTAACAAAACCATAACCCACCACCACCACCCACCACCCACCACCGCCGCCGCCACCACCCACCACTGCCGCCGCCACCACCCACCACCGCCGCCGCCACCACCCACCACCGCCGCCACCACCACCCACCACCACCGCCGCCGCCACCACCCACCACCTTCGTCACCACCCACCACAGCCGCCACCACCACCACCCACCACCGCCACCAACCACTACCTTCACCCACCTACCACCGCCACCAACCACTACCTTCACCCACCCACCACTGCCACCACCCACCACCATCGTCCACCCACCGCCGCCTCCACCACCTACCACCATCACTCACCACAATTTCCTTTACCCACCACCACCGCCGCCACCCACCACCACCCATCACCACCGTCTCCTCCACCCACTACCGCCACTACTCACCATCGTCACCCACCCACCATCACCCCCATCCACCTCCACCCATCGCCACCGTTGCCGCCACCCACCACCGTCATCGCCACCACCTATCACCGCCGTCGCCATCCACCACCACGCTACCGCCACACACCACCACCTACCATTACCACCAACCACCACCCACCACCACCGCCACCCACCACCGCCGCTACCGCCACATATCACCACCCACCATCACCGCCAGTGACCATCACCGCCACTAACCACCGATTTTATTCCTTCGTGTTTTTTTTGTCTATCCAACAACACAAAGTAATGTTTTGTTTCATTCTCACATGGCAACCAAACAAGACATGGAATGGTAATGATCCATTCCATTACCTTGTCCATTTCATTACCTCGTCCATTCCATTCCCTCATCCATTCCATTACCCCATACCAAACAGACCCTTAGGGTTGTATAAGGTATAGGATAGGGATAAGATTAAGGAAGTAATTAGGGTTACAAGTAAGAGAAGCAAGTACTGTTTAAGTCCCTAAGGTTATAGTCTAGATTATTTTCTAATAACCTGATTCCCTATAACCAAGGCTCTGATACCAATCTGTAACACCCCAACCGATGGCGGAAACATCGGGATGTCACGTATTGATGATTGTTTCAGTAGCACATGGAATAAAGTGAAATTTTAAATAATTTATTCATAGCATAAATATCCAAAATGAAGTTATGTCTAGAATCCCAATTACATGATAGCAAATAAAGCAATAACTTCAAATAACTTCAAAATAAACTTCATAATAATCCTTATGCATACTCTAAGCCTCAGCTTCGTTGTTACCTGAAACATGTTAATTTTGAAAATATTTTTGGGTCAACAAAAGTTGGTGAGAATTACATAGGTTTTGATAATCGAATAAAACTTGTACAATTCAAGTGTCATGGCAAGTCTAGTCCATATGTGAAAACATACTAGAAGTAAATCGAGTGCATAATCAACCCTTGTGACTGTTATATTGTGGTCCATCCCATACGCTCATGGTTCACTCGATTATGTTATGCGATAACAATCACCCACGCTACCTATGTAGGAGGCACGTATCCGGGTGGGATTGTCAGTCCAATAGATCTATCATTGTATACCGTCGGCTGATCAATGTTAATGATT
The DNA here is from genome assembly GCA_028751855.1 of Ambrosia trifida. Taxonomy (NCBI): domain Eukaryota; kingdom Viridiplantae; phylum Streptophyta; class Magnoliopsida; order Asterales; family Asteraceae; genus Ambrosia; species Ambrosia trifida. The sequence goes on along the minus strand of CM054127.1, from coordinate 58,347,933 downwards.
ATGCTAGAATATTGTGCTTACCCTAGTCATGTTTAAGACATAATGCAACATAGAAAAACACATAGACACTTTATGATTGAATTGCATATAGAATGTTGTAACATGTTTCACCCCAAAAATAGTGAAAATAGAAAAGGGGCTATGTAAAACTCACCTTAGCAAAATGTTATGTCCCGTGAAAAAAAAATAGAATATGTGTTGCCCAACAATGCCAAGTATTACCCTATAATTAAGGTAATAAATATGTCTAAGTCTTTCTAGTCTACAAATATCTTCTAGGGCTTTGAATTGGGGATAAGTGCTCGTTTGATTAATAAATAAAATGTTTAATAAATAAGAGAAATTTGATAAATAAATAAAGATGGTCACAATATAAAGTTTTAAGTATGAAAATAATTTTTATAAAATTATTTTCTTAAAAATTGAATATTAAATCTATTTATTACAAATTGTCAAAATATAACTTTAATATTTAAAAATATTAAAATTAAAGAATTATTAAATTAAAAATTGTATTTCTGTTCCAAATAAATAGAAATAATTTGTATAAAATTTTGGTGCAAAAATATTGAAAAATGAATTTATTATGATTTATTTATGATTAAAAGTAACAAAAATTGATTAAAAATATTAAAAAAATGATTTTTCAGAAATAAAAATCATTTCAGAAAAGTTTATTGTTATAAAAACTCAAAATAATTTTTGTAGAATTTATAAAAGAGTTTTAGTATTTTAAAATGAATTTTTAAAAATACAAGGGATTATATATATAGATACTTAAATGAAAAAGAATTGTTTGTTGATGCCATGGTTCGAACCCGGGCCCTTGGCCGGTTCATTGGTTTTAAATCACAAGCCCAGACCAACTGGTCTGGACCCTGAGAACGTTTAATCTATGATTAATTTAATTATATGATATAAGGGAAACTGATTTATATTCATTTAAAAAGAAAAGATTAAAACCGTTTATATGGGACTCGAACCCGCGTGTATAGACAAACAAACATCAGACACAACCACTTGATCTAGATCAGTGGTTGTGTTTGATTCCAGTTTATTTAAAATATAAGACATATGCTGAAACTGTGTTCTTCCCCAATTTAAACGATCGAGCCCTAGAATTTCCAATTGTTTGATTCACACAACAATAACCCAATTAATCAGAGGGTTATTGTTGTGTGAATGCCGATGACTAAAACCCACAAGAAAAAGGACACTTACAAACACGAATCGTATACGATTTGTCCAGTCAACCAGAAAGTCAAACTTCAAACAAAAACTCTTGAACAGTTGAATTAAACTAGAAATTGGGGATTGAGAGAGTGTTATCGGCGAGTGTAGAAGGAATGGGGAGGTCCAATTTATAGGGAGAGGGTTAGGATGAACGAATTGGTAAGTTGAACTCGTATTGAATATGATGACGCGTAATTGTGTAAAATTGGTATGATTTGGCCATCAATACAGCGTGTAAGGGACGCGGATTCATCAATTCAATCATCAATCATACCAAATCAGTGTTATTACGCGTTTGAATAGGTTAATTTTGGTAGATTGATATCACAGTTGACTTTCCTAGTCAACTGTGAAGAACTAAACTTGTTATATAATAATAATAATAATATGTTGGGATTTATACCAAGTGTGTGTGTAGCTCAGTGGGTGAAGTTGTTTGTGTTTGTGACCCGGCTTGGGCTCGGGTTCGATTCCCGGCCCAAGCATTATATTTTTTGACATTAAAACTATATATATATATATATATATATATATATAAATATTATATATAAATAATATAGTATTAGGGTTCCAAATGCGTCACAATAATAATTAAAAGCGAATAAATGAAACTTGACGTTTTTATTCAAAATGATAGTAACGTACAAGTATTAATGCGTAATGTTATAGGTTAGGCCTAGATTAGTTGTCACATGATAGTGACTTATCATAAGCTAATGAAAAGGATGGTTCTATGTTTCTTCTTGCCTAGCCGATTTATGTGCAAAAGAATTTAGGCACATGTCTAATGTATGTGTAGTTATTGTGTTATCCTTTTCAAAGATGAATGTGCACATGGTTGTCACCTAGTTGTCTTATGTTGTGTCTCTATCTTCTAGAAGGTATTAGTTGTCATTGAAAAAGAGATGTCATGGAACAAGAATTGTGCACATGTTTAATGTTTACTTGTGTGCATTTGTGTGTAAATATATATATGTACGTATGTATGTGTATATATATAAGGTTGTATGGTTTTTGTCTCATCTAGTTCAAGTGTGTAGGTGTAAGGCATGTGTGTATGAAATATATTGTTTTCACAAGTATATATAAAAAAAATATAGTTTTAGCAAAACAAAATATTATGTGCAAATCCACACGCTTTTGTTGATCCTTATGATGGTCATGGTGTTCGGGTAGAGTTCACTTCCACATATTCGTTCAAATATTAAGGCGCACCGACACACTTATTCTAAGCACATAGTGAAACAAACTAGTTAATTGTACGGACTCGACTAGTGAATTTGGCATGTGTCACATGTATCATGATGTGTTTCCCTTTGGCTTGCAACATGATCCTTTTGTGAGGATTCATGAGGAGTTTGTTCAGGTTGAGATATATCCATCTATTGTGAGGAAGTAACAACAGTGGTTTCTTGTTGCCTTTTTGTTGCAACAGGGTTTTCCTCTGGTATCTCATCTTCCAGAGGTCCCTATTTGGTTTTAGTGGTGGTTTTTGTGGATGGACGTTTTCTTTTGGAGGTGGCTGGTGTGGGTTTCACAGCACTGGATGTAGTGCCATGAGCACTAGGAGCAGTGGGCTCAATAACAGAGGTTTGGACAACAGTTGTTGTATTAGCCCTCTTTGTTTGTGTTTTTGAAACTTTTGACACTTTTTCTTGGGTAGTTGAACCCAACATTCTTGTGAAAGTTTCATCAGTTAGACTCTTCATGTGAACAGACTCACCCTTTTTAAAATCTTTTTCTGGTAAAACCTTTTGTAGGATTACACTCAAAATTCTTGGGTAAAGTAGAAAAGCATTATTTGACCCAGACTTTATGGCCTTCACATTTGATACTAAGTCCATAAACAGGCACTGGGATAAATTGAAGTCAGAGTCTGACAACATAGCATATCCCAAGTACTAAATCCTCAATGGGATTTCATTGAAGGAAGTAGACTTAGCAGAGACACAGAGAAGGAGGGTATGAAAGAAAAATTTCATGACTGGTGGGAAAAACTTTTTTAAACAGAGTTTATCCAGTCATTTGTGCATCATAACCTCTTTCCTGAAACTCTGTGTGAAGCTCAGCCTTAGGGAAAGAGTCGTTACCTAACAGGTCATTGAGTGAGAAGGTTGTGGATATCAGTTTAGGGGTAATGGCGATACTTGTCTCTCCAATTTTTGAGATAATGGATAGGGTTTTTGTCTTAAAGAAGAAACTCAACATTCAACCAAAATTCTTGGAGGGTATCGAGATAAATGGGAGCATCTGCGGTTAGGATTGTCAGGTATTTGGAGTTTAAGATGATGTCGATGGTGGAATGGAATGTAATGTTTTCATCTGTTTTCACCAGATATGGGAAATAATTGTGGGTGGCTTTTGCTTGAAGATCCATTGTAATGGATTCCGAGTGTGAGAGTGAGAGGAATTTGAGTAAGGGTTTGAGGTTGAAGAAGGCGGTTTCAGTATTTTGAATACAATGAGACAGTGTAACGACTGTTGTAGTAAAGCATGGCTTTTATAGGCTCTGGTGAAACCGCTGATGTGGCCAAAACTCTGCTTTTGGGAGCAGACGTGGCAAACATCTCATGGACAAACAACTGGTGGCATACAGCTGTTGCTAAAGGTCTGATGCAAACAGCTGTTGTCTTACCAAAGTGCTGATGCTAACAGCACTTGTTTTTTTATAGATAGATATATGTATATATGTGTATATATATATATATATATAATGAAACAGTTGTTTTATTTAATTAGAGGTTTGAAACAGATTTTTCAACCAAACAATGGTTGTTTTATCTGATCAGATGTTTGAAACAGATTTTTCAACTAACAGTGGATAGAGTGGATGAAACAGTGGTTGTTTTATCCTTAACAGATTTTTAAACCAAAATGCTATTTTTAAGGATGAATTTTGATTTTTCTGAAACATTTTAATGTTTTTATTTAAAACATCTTTGTTGTTTAGTCCATGTTTAGCATACCAATTCTAGAAATCAGATTTGTGAAGGTAGATGTGTCTAAAGCTTTTGTCAACACATCTGCCAATTGATCCTCTGTTGGAACATGGTGCAGAGAAATCAAACCTTTTTCATAGCTATCTCTGACAAAATGATGTTTGATGTCTATGTGCTTTGTTGTGGAGTGAGATACTGGATTTTTGATGATATTTTCAATAGCTTGACTGTCCAACATGAGTGGAGTTCTTAGTGCAGTTATCCCAAAATCCAGCAGTTGATTTTGAAGCCACATGAGTTGGGCTGTACAGCTTGCAACAGCAATGTATTCAGCCTCAGTTGTTGAAGTTGAAACAGCTGCTTGCTTTTTGCTTTGCCATGAGACTAAGGCATTCCCTAGAAACTGGCACCCTCCTAATGTAGACTTCCTTGTGGTGTGGTAGCCAGCAAAATCACTATCTGAATAACCTGAAAGCTCAATGTTTCCATTAGCAGGATACCAGATACCAAGTGTGGGATACCAAGGAAGCACTGAAGTTCACCCATAGAACTCATTTCAAACTCTGCTGTCATGAGTTCCCTAAACTCTTCACACATTTTGTTACATGTGGATCCAAAAATGATATCATCCACTTATATTTGAACAATCATTAAGTCTTTCCCTCTCCATTTCAAAAATAAGGTTTTATCAATTTTACCTCTTGTGAAACCAATGGATAAGAGAAAGGTGGAAAGAGTTTCATACCAGGCCCTAGGTGCTTGCTTGAGTCCATACAGGGCTTTGTTAAGCTTGTAGACATAATCAGGATGGAATGTGTCTTCAAAACCAGGTGGTTGACATACATAGACCTCCTCCTGAATTTTGCCATATAGAAATGCACATTTGATGTCAATCTGATACACCTTGATGTTGTGGTTGACAGCAAAGGCTAGGAAGAGTCTGATAGCTTCTAACCTAGCTACAGGAGCAAAGGTTTCATCATAGTCTATCCCTTCTTCTTGTCTGAAGCCTTGAACCACAAGCCTGGCTTTATTCTTGACAACTATACCCCTTTCATCAGTTTTGTTTTTGAAGACCCACTTTGTGCCAATTGGACAAACATCATTAGGCAGTGGTACAAGTTCCCATACTTGTTGTCTTTTAAACTTAAGTAGCTCTTCCTGCATGGCTTCTACCCAACTGTTGTCTTTTAGTGCCTCTTGGTACTTGACAGGTTGTGTGAGAGATAGAAAGCCTGCAAAAAGACAGATATTTGAGGATTGGCTTCTTGTGAGCACACCCTATCTGATGTTTCCAATGATTTGATCTGGTGGATAAGCTCTTAGGTAGATTAGATCTCCTCTCAACCACCCCATTTTGCTCTGGTGTTCTTGGAATGCTGTACTGCCTCACAATCCCTTTTGACACACAGAAGTCATCCAACTCCTTATTTTTAAACTCTGTTCCATTGTCACTTCTAAAGACTTTTACTGGCAAGTCATATTGTTTTTCAACTTTGGTGACAAAGTCCTTCAAGATACCTGCAGTCTCATCCTTAGAGTGTAAAAAGTAAGTCCATGTAAACCTAGAAAAATCATCAACTATGACAAGACAGAATCTCTTTCTTCTTAGACTCATGATTTTAACTAGGCCAAACAAATCGATGTGCAACAATTGTAGACATTGACTTGTTTTAGACTCATCAATGGATTTGTAAGAGCTTTTATGTTGTTTTCCTTTTAAGCAGGAAGCACAATGCTCATCACATTTGATTTATTTTGATGGTAAACCTCTAACAAGGCTTTGTTTGGAGAGTGAGTTGATAGTTTGAAGGTTGGTGTGACCCAGTCTCCTATGCCATAATTTTGTCTCTTTTGTGGAGGCAGCAGAAAACAGACAGACATTTGCCATAGGACTGTCCTTCAACATATCAACCACATACACATTGCCACTCCTGTGAGCAACAAGTTGTGCTTTGCTATCAGCAATGATGGTATCAATCTTTTTCACCACTTCTGGCCCAATAATCTTACAAGTTTTCTTAGTGTAGAATGAGCCATACCCTTTGTCACTCATTTGTGATACACTAAGAAGATTAAATTTAAGATTATCAATAAGATTGACATTTTCAAACTTGAGTTTCCCAACCTGAACAGTCCCTGAACCCAACACCTTACCTTTTGAATCATTACCAAAGGATATATTACCCCCTCCACGAGCTAAGAAGTCCAGAAGAAGGGCTCTACATCCTGTCATGTGCCTGGAGCCTCCACTATCTACATACCAAAGGCTATCTAAGCATGCAGAAGCTCCCTGCACATCAGTAATTGATTAGTTTTGGTGAGGGTCCAAAGCCAAGTTGGCTTTGGATGGGTCCACAGACTTTTCAGCCTCAAGCTTAGAAAGGTGATCAGTGGTTTGAACTAGTTTTTGAATCAAGTTCAACAACTGTTGCTGACCATTTGCCAGTGCTTGGATGTCAACACTTGATGCAATAGATGCTTGATCACTTCCTGACAGATGATAGTATCCATAGGGATTTCTGTTCACTCTTGGTTTAGAAGGCCTTTTGGGTTCTTCATAAACATGTGACAGATTATGACAAGGTGGTTGTCCATATCCCCTTGGGTACTTGTTGGTGGGTGGAGCATATGTTACTTGAACATCCCTAGAAGCAGATATTTCTAAGTTTTTGGTAACAGATGCTTGAACTGGAGCAAAAGTCTGCTTGGGTTTTCCTTTTGAAGTACTCACCACTTGGTTTGCAAGAGTTTTAGCCTTGTACTCTTGTATTTTGACATCAAAATTTTTGAGATACAGGCACTCTTTGGTTTTGTGATTCTTCTTACCACATATTGAGCATGTGGTCTTAGAATCACACACACTTGTTCCTTTGTTGATATCATATGCTTTTAGAAGAAAACAGTTTTTAGTAGTATGATTCTTCTTTTCACAGAAATCACAGAACAAGTGAACAGACTTTTCTTTCTTTTTCTCTTTTTCAGTCTTCTTTTCAACACATGTTAGATCATCTGCTGGAAGATCTATCAGGGGAATGACCTTTGCCTGTGGTGCTTTCTTACCATCAAGGGTTCTGGATTCAACTGGTTTGAAGTTCTCAAGAGTACCACACTCATCAGACCAGGTAGGTTTAAATTCATATTTTTCAAGTTCAGTAAATGATGAGGAACCTTCTGGTTTTTCAAGAACAATCTTCTTCCCATTAGGTTTAGTGATTTTAATCTCTTGACCCTTCAAATTAGTTGGTACTACCTCAACAAACTTTTGATCCCTTTTTTCAGTGTTTTCAAAAGCTGGAGCAGTGGTTTCAAAACCAAAACCAAACTTCACATGACTTTTGGTTTGTTTGTTGAGGAGCATCTCAAAACCTTTACATGATTCCACCCATTTCTGACATTCAACTTGGGTGGTCTCTAGCTCACTTTTGCAACTATGATATTTAGTTATCATAGTTTGGAGCTGGTCTTTGGTTATAGTTGCTTCATGTTTTAAACTGCCTATTTCAGATTCTTTTTCAGCCAATTTTGTTTTTAACTCTTTTGAAAGTTTCTCAAATTGAACTTCATCATCTAAAATTTTCTTTCTAAGGTTTTCATTCACCTCTTTGATGTTAGCAAATGCTATTACACATTTGTCAGAACACAAATCTTTAAGGATTTGAGGACATACCTTAGCAGCAACCATCAATGCACAATCACACTTGCACTCACAATCATCAGATGCACCCCAGGGATCTGAGAGACTCACAAACTCTTCTTCAGATTTTTCACCTGCAACCACCTCATCAACAATATCATCAGTCACAACTACAGATTCAGTCACCACCTCCTCAGATTCAACTTCTTCTACCATAGCCATTAAACAAAAATTTTCTGGTTCATTTTCAGCTTTGGCAACTAGTGCAAAATTTTCATCTGACAACTCATCTGGTAGACTGCTCCAATCAACAAAGCCTTGTGTGAAGAAACTCTGTTGACTGGTCTCTGTAGGGGCAGAGGGTGGAGCAGCAGTCATTGGCATTTGTGCTTGAGCAACAGGTGTTTGCACATAGTGGATCTGAGGAACAGTGGTTTGGACATACTGGACAGGAACAATGTTTGAGGACTGTGCAAAATGAGCAGTGTTTTGCACATTTGGTCCAGTGGTATTATGGGAAACTTGATAAGTGTTGGTCCGTGGCCTCTGATTTGGATAGGTAATCATAGGTGTACTATGTTGACTCCTACATTCCCTAGCAAAATGACCAAGTCTATGACATTTATAACACTTAATCTTTGATTTATCCAACCCCACTTTTGACCTGCCAGTTAACCCTGGAAATCTTCTCCCAGTTTTCTTGTAAAAATTGTTAGTTCTTACACTGAGAAGGGCCAATTGGTGCATAATATCCATTTCTTCCAAATCATTAGGGTCAAAGTATTTTAAGTCATCATACTCAAAGGATATGTTATCAGATGCCTGGATATTACCACCACTTGCTGTAAAAGCATAGTTTGGTGAATAAGAATCAGAGTTAAAACCTGAAGTTATGTCAATGAAATGATCATAACTCTGATCCTTACTATTACCAGGCACCTCATCATGACCCAGAAGTGCTGTATTACCAAATACATAGTCATCAGACACTTTTCCAGAGTCCTGGAGCTTCTTTTTCTGGTTAAGCTCTCTCTCATAGGTCACGAGCTTACCATGAAGCTGGGTTAGTGATAGGTCCTTGAATCCAATTGAGTTTCTCATAACTATAGCAATAGTGTCCCATTTATCTGGTAGTGATCTTAAAAACCTATGGTTCAAAGTTGAATGAGGGTAAGTTAGACCAACCAGTTTTAGTTCACTAATGAGACAGTTAAACCTCTCAAATTGTTGAGTTAATGACTCTCCCTTAACATGACTGAATGTTTCATATTGTTGGTTAAGTATTTCACGGTTGTTTTCAATAACCTCTTCAGTCCCACCAAATTGTTCTTTCAGTGCATCCCACAACTCCTTTTCACTGTTATAGTGTAACAGCCCAGCATATATATCATTGGGTAGAGCCATGGCCACAATACTAAAGGCCTTAGCATCTAACTCAATTTTTTGAAAATCCTGGTCGGAGTAGTTTTCAAGTTTCTTAGGCTCCTGAACCTTGGGATCTTCAGTACTCGGCACCATCGGAACATGTGGTCCGAAGATAACGACTTCCAACACCCAGTGTTCTGTTGAGCTAGAACATAGCTCATCCGACGTTTCCAGATATTGTATTTAGATCTAACAAGCATCGGTGGCTTGTTGTTCGTGCCAGTATTGTGTGGATCGTGATTGATTGAAGCCATTCTCTGATTTTTCAAAAACAAAGTCTGTTTACAAATGGTTGAATCGAAAATAAACTATTACTCTGTTTTCAATCCGACAAACAAACGATATCAATAATTGTGAGTTGATCTGTTTATATTAAATTGATTGGTTAGATCTAATTTAATTGACCAAGCTCTGATACCAATTGTTAAGATCTGAGTTTGATTGTTTTGATTTGTTTAAGTAAAGATGAGAAGAATGAAGTGAACTATAAATGGAAAGTGCAGCGGAATGATAAACTATAAATCAAAATAAGAGAATAATTGTTTTCAATCGAATGCTTTCATTAATTGAAAGATTTCAATATTACAAGTACTCCCCCTCAGCCTGATCACTCTGTGATTGTTTGTCTGAGAGAATGTTTTCGAGTGATGAATAGAACAGTACAAGCACTGTTCTATTTATAGATAAATCTAAACCACTGATGATCTAAGGTGATGTCACCTAAGACAGTGACCTCTAACAGAATAACAACATAAAACATCTGTTAAATACTAACTACTGTTACATTGTAAAACACTGTACGGTAAACTGCTGTTGGGGAAAACTCTGATGGTCTTGTATCATCTGTTGGAGCCTAAGTGCTGTTGGCTCCAACAGACCTTTAGTCTTCAGCACTTTAGTCAGCAGTTGTTCTTCATCAGACCTTTAGTCAGCATTTGTTTATCCAACAGTCCTTTGCAGCAACAATCGTTTCCAACAGTTGTTGGGTACAGCAGATGTTAGGGTCAACAGTCCTTTAGGAGAAGTATCTTGTAAACTGCTGTTTATTTCTAAGGATCGACTGAGTAGTATATTTTGGCTTTCCAATCATCTGTTCTTCTCCAGTTCAGCAGACCCAACAATAACTAATGCAGAGACGAATGTGGCATTCGACAAAGCAACTAGTGCAGTGGAATCCGCTAGTTGTCCTAATCTCCATCCCAAGCATAGCTCTAGATCCTTAGTACCGCTACCCGCATATCTCAAATTCTCTATCCAAGCCTCCTATGAATCCGTAAGTCGAGTCTCTAGCCCAAAGCTTATGACATATACCTTGCATATGATATTTATCCAAAGTTGTACCTGAACACATACTTAAAAAGAGGTTTTGTGTCATCAATTAAGTTGGTGAGTTCGTGTGTAAGTTTGTATAATAATATTAGTAATGTACAATCCATAACTCAAACCTGACGCGAAATACAATCCCATTATAGATTCACAAGGCATAATATACGCCACAACGGTCCGCATACCTCAGTGGAGGGTTTCCCGGTTCCCTAGGCTCGAGTCCACTGTGTGTGGAAGATTCCCTAAATAGTACTACTCATATATTAAGTGGGCCAAATACCTTTGGGTTAATGAGTGCGAGTGTTGTATCTGGGAGTAAGTATCTTATAGCATCAAATAAGTTTTTATAAAAGAAAGTATATGTTTCCCCTAACAGTGTTTAAAAGTAAAAGAGGGGAATTGTACACAAAACTCACCTGTTGGGTTGTACTGTATGCCGATGTCTTGAGCCCACTTATGGTTCATGTGCGAGTCCTACTAAAATCACAAGTATTAGTGTGTGTAACCATATATCGTGGTTACACATGTGGACAAGTTAGGACCTTTAGTGAATCATATCATGTTGTTCTAATTGTTGGTTCCCCAATGTCTCAAGTGATTTAACATATCAATTCGCTCAAGGTGTTAGGTGTCACATATCCATTTATGTCATTGGTTTGTCTAAGTCTCAAGTGGTTAGTTGTATTCAAAAGTCCATTCATATATTTATTTGTCACTCCTATTATCCGAAGTCACAATCATACCCAATTATCAAGATACATAATATATCTCTAGCTGTGAGTATCTTGTGTCCTAATGTTCATTGTCTTGTACATCATTCTTAATGTCTCATATTTAATCATTCAATATCCTGATCATCATTATCATAGTATCGCTTATAATTAAGTACCACGTCTCACATTCGTTCATATCATCCATCTATTCGTATATCCAAGTCCTTAATGTACAATATTATCTTGAGTCGGGTTCATTGTTTGTATTAATATTCAAATGTCCCGTTGTTCCAATTATCGCCAAGTTATTACTATGTACATAAGGTTTGTCTTATTAATTCATGCATACATATATAGGTTCTCATATTTGTTTGGTCAGCTTGGTACGGTCTAATATCTTGTCAATGTCCCACATGTGCTCACACGATAATAGTTATTATAAATATAAATAGCTTTGATACTTGAATATACCTTTCCAACATTCTATTCGAAATTGAATTGTATCCGGTAGTTATGATGGGGTTATAGTATGTAGATGTTGTTTTGTATCAGATGATCGGTGGCAGTCGTTGTTGGGTGTACATGTTTACCTCCTTTTATTGTCGACGGGTTTTATTGTCAAACCCTAGGCGGCGAAGGATGTTATGTTGGTTTGGTGCGACCGCACGGCACAGTGTCTATAAATCTGGTCCCGTTGTCGGAGAAGGTGAAGGGCCTATATTTTCATATGATTAAGGCAACCACAACCATCTTAGGCGCCGCACTCTGCGGGTACTTCTCTTAGTGAGGCGTCTGGGTGGGGGCTGTGGTGGTGGGGCCAGTAGTTGTTACGTGGTGACAGTGGTAGAGCTGTATAAAGAGAGAGTGAGAAGATGGGTCATTTATTTTTATAAATAAATGATCAAAATATTCTAATGAGTCACCTGACGTAAAAAAAACACCGATGACTAATATTTTAAAGGGAATAAAACTGCTGATCAAAACAACACATAAGAAAATTGTTAAGGAAGAAGATTTAAGGTTTCAAGCATGGCCATGTGTTTTAAGGTTGTAAAGTTTAAGGAAGGAAGAAGTTAAGGAACAGTGAATGAGTTGTTGGGTCTGTGAGAGAGTGTGAGAGTTATCTTTTGATTGTAGAGAGAAATAGATGGAGAAAGATTATGTATTACGATGGAGAAACTTATTTTCAAAGTGGTTTTTTGGTAGATGTTATGGGTAAGTCGAGGACAATTTTCAATTGTTTTTCTTTTAATCATGTGCATTTTAGATCCCATTAGACAAAAAAAGATATTGTACAACCACTTTGGGGCTTTGTTGTATATGTTGTATAACATAGTGACGTTAATGACATCATCGTAACGCATGTATGTTAGCGTTATCATTGTAATGTGTGTAATGAAGCTAGGTTGTCGTCACAACGCGTGACGCGGTTCTGTAGCTTTGTTTCCATCGGGTCAAATATGAGTATCCAGCCGCCCCCGCCACGACGGGTATAATACTAGTTCGTTACATCTCATAAATATGTGACATTTGACTTCACTCACATTTTAATAATATTATTTCATTATTGATGAAATATTTATCATATATGGATAGAACAAGCTAGATCGACAAACAAAGCACGAAAAAGAAAAATAGACGATGACATACAGCCTTATTTTGCTTGTTCATATACTAGTATCAAAATGAAGTAGTAACACTCCTAGTCATCATGACACATTATTTATTCATTATATAAACCATTTTCACGGGCAAGTCGTCGGAATGGTAACACCACAAGCTGTAGCAAGTTTCCTGGCATTTGGAGAGTTGATGTACTGCCCAAAACTAGGGTCCCTTATAAACTCACAAAAACAAGGTTGTGCTGCTCTCAACTTAGTGCAACAATCGTTAGATGGCTGTGTGCCAAAAAAGAGGGGGCAGCGCACGATATCAAGTCTTGCGCGTTGCAAGTTTGAGCGTTAGTCTTCTGGACATTGCCGACCAGAAGCACCATTGCCAAAGCACACAAAACAACTAAAGAAAAGTTCTTCATCTTTCAAAATAAACCAAAAGAGTCTAAACTCGAGAAAGATTAAGAGATAATGATTTGTGGTTGTTTGGGATACATCAACTCTTTATTTATAGGGGTTGCAATAGTGTTTTTGGGTTGGGTTATTTAATGGTTGTGGTCATAAATATATGGCCTTAGTGCATATAGGCTAGCAAACTGAAACTTAAAACGATTATTGACTTTTTCTGCGTAGTAGAAATGATTGGGGTTTAGTTTTTTTAGTTTTTTTTAAGTTGATGTAACCAAGTATACTTTAATTTTATGTTACGTGGTATTAATTATATCATTTACTTAGGAAAGGGGTCCTTCACTACAAACATTTTTCATTTCACTGATTTCAACCAATCTTGTATTGTTACTTTATTTCACTGATTCATTTCACTTTATTTTTTGAACGGCAAATTTTTATTACACTTTTATTTCACCTCATCTTGCATTTGCAAGGATTTGAACCCACAACCTTACATTTGTAAGGAGGGACACCATACCACTAGACCAAGAGATCATGGGTACTGATTCATTTCACTTAAACACAGTTTTAAAAGCAACACTCCACTATTCTTTTATTTATTTTTATTTAAATTCAAAAAAGTAACCTTTTTTTTCAAACGGTAATTAATTTTCTAACGGTTACATCCTAACAGCTATTTTTTTACCCTATAAAACCCCATAATTTCTAATACCAAAACCATCTTTTAATCATCTCGTAAAAATGGTCCGGTGGAATGTAATTGAGGAGATCGCGTTAGTGAGGGTGTGTATGGATGTCCGAAATACAAATCATCCTCCCCTTTTAAGGAGAGCTTCGTTTTGGCGCAACGTGTGGGTGAAATTCAATCGAATAACCGGTACAAATAACCACAACATGGATTCGCTCGTTTGTAAGTGGGCGGATCTCTTTGCCAAGTGTAACCGATTGAACTCCCTCTTTGAAGCCACAATCGCGGAGCACCCGAATCTTCATGAAGATATGGCAATCCTAGTCACGCATGCCAACTATGTGAATGCACAAGGGATGAATTTCAACCATGTTGCGGCATGAAAATTGTTGCGTTTGGTTTAATGTTTAATGTTTAATGAAACTAACTGTTAAAAGAAAAAAATTAAAATTAACAATCAAATATTATACAAACATAATTAAAACATTACATAAACCTAAATTATAAATTAACCTAATTAAAACATTAATTAAAGATAGACCTAATTAAAATATTACTTAAACATAGCAAAAAAAAAAAAAAAAAAAAAACAATACGCAATTGACTCGGGCGAAGAGCAGTCACGAATCACGATCATTATCACGCCCGTCCAACCTCTCGTATCGATATCCCTCATTTTCGGGTGTTGGGCAAGACATTTCTTCATCCGAATACATTAAGTATTCAGCACTGGGACCAGTTTCATAGCCTTCATCCGGGGGGTTTTGCACCATAACTGGGGGGTTTTGCACTATAAGAGAAGTGATACGCTCCGACACTCTTACAGTATCTCCAATCCATATCGCTCCTAGTTTTAGTAGAGCCATTGTGTAATCATATATGTAATGCAATTCTTCCGTCGGCGAATCGCCAGAAAGTTGTGGCTCGTAAATTTCAAATGTTGGGGGTGAGTGTGTAGTTGGTTGGTGTGTAGTCGGTGGGTGTGTTACCGGTGGGTTTAAAGTATGAGGGTTTGTCGATTGGTGTGTAACTGGTGGGTTGTTTGTAGCTTGACGTTTTGTGCGGGATGATCGTCGTCGACGATACGTAATCGGAAACATATTGCCACCACCCATATTCATATATGTAGTTGTATAAAATTGTATGTGTAATATGGTATTTATATTGTAACACCCCAACCGATGGCGGAAACATCGGGATGTCACGTATTGATGATTGTTCAGTAGCTCATGGTAAATAATAATTCTCATTATATGATTTAGATAAATTACATACAATTGTTCTACAAGAATTCATACATCAAATTGAATAAAACTATGCACACATCTTCAAGCATTAATTCAAATCCTCAAGCAAGTAGAACCTGAAACATGTTAAGTTGAAAATATTTTGGGTCAACAAAAGTTGGTGAGAATTACATAGGTTTTGATAATCGAATAAAATTGTTGTGCAATTCATGTGTCATGGCAATCTAGTCCATATGTGAAAACAGACTAGAAGTAAATCGAGTGCATAATCAACCATTGTGACTGTTGTATTGTGGTACATCCCATACGCTCATGGTTCACTCGTTTATATTGCAGTAACAAACACCCACGCAACCTTTGTAGGAGGCACGTATCCGGGTGGGATTGTCAGTCCAATAGATCTATCAATGTATACCGTTTGGCTGATGAATGTTTATGCTAGAATTGTGCTTACCCTAGTCATGTTCAAGACATAATGCAACATAGAAATACACATAGACACATTGATGATTGAATTGCATAAATAATGTTGTAACATGTTTCACCCCAAAAATGGTGATAAATAGAAAAGGGGCTATGTAAAACTCACCTTAGCAAAATGTTATGTCTCGTAAAAAAAAATAGAATAATGTGTTGTGAATGTATGCAAGGCGAATCCCAAAGACTCAACAACGTAGCTAGTCCAAATTGAAGAAAACGAAAAAGAAAGAATATCAAGCTTCCAATTCGCCAATTACAAGAGCTTATAATCAAAGCTTCAATTGTAGAAGTAATAGACTATAGAAGAAATGTATGAGGGAAAGTTTAATCGGATTGAAACAATCGATTTAGAGGTGCAAAGTATAATGGGTCATAGGTGGGTTTTTATACTAGTTTTGGAGTCAATTAGCCATTAAAATTGGTCAACACCATAAAGTAAGATTTTATGATGAATTGACTATTTGACTAAGACTTTGACTATTTGACTAAGACTTTGACTAGGACTTTGACTATTTGACTCAAGGCTTTATTTAAAAAAAAAAATCTTGTATGTGAAAAAAAAAGAATTTAGAATCATATTATTATTATTATTATTATTTATATACATTTATGTATGTATATAAGTTGTGAGTTAGGATAAATAAAGACTTAGGCACATTTGTATAATATTAATGATAAAGGTGTAATAAAAAAAAAAATATATATATATATAAGGGCTTTTTATGTATTAAAATTTTTGGGGAAAATTTTGCGATGTTACAGTCTCCCCTACTTTTAGGAACTTCGTCCCGAAGTTAAAAGAAAAACACCAGGTATACAATTGGTCGGCTACCGAAAACCTTGATAAAATTTCTCACTACCTTAACGTACCTGTAAATTCATGATTACGTTCCGGACCGTAATTATCAATCTACCTTACATTAGGGTTTTGCGTCCTTTTATGACTCTACCGATTGTTGAGCAGGTTCGATAGTCTCCACCAGTTGTTGAGCAGGTTGTAGGGCCTCTCCCGACTGTTGGAAAGACATGATGACCTCTACCAATCGTTGAGTAGGTTGTTTGGTAGTCAACTAATTGTTGTACAAGTAAGCAAGTATGATTATAGATATAGCAATTAGTTCACATTCAAACAAGCATGCACTCCGATGTTATGATAATACTTGAATTTATTACTTGAATCAAAAAGTGTCAATACATAGAATTAAAAAGTAGACATCATTCAAATGGTGGGGTTTGCTGTTAAGTAGCTGGAGGGTCTTGATCTCGATTTAGTTTAGGGCATCGGTTACAGAAATGATTTGGGTTTCCACATTCATAGCATTGACCATAGTTGTATTTACCAGGACGATTAAGATTAGCAACCTGAGCAGGGTTGGTTGGTTGGTGTTAGGGTTTGGGGACTCACAACATGTGTTGACCAGATGGCCATACCTACCACAATTGGTGCACAGGCGACACACTGAAACAGTGGGGTGATGTCGTTTGCATGTGTTACACAATGGAAAGTTTCTTGTATAGGGTTTCTTGTTAGAAGCTTGTGTAGTGAGGTTTACATTAGGATCCCTGGTCTTGCGCTTCTGGTTCTCGGTAGTTACCGCGGCCACAATACTTGTTTTCTCGCCTTTCCGAACTAAGGTCCCGTTCTTTATGTGATTTCCATCGCCATTTCCATTTCCATTGCCGTTCCCATTCATTGGGATGACTTGAGCCAACAAGTTAGAAACCAGAGTTGTGATTTGTTGCGCCATTTGTTGGGAAATAATCGCAGCCAGTTGGGCATCAACACCTTTGTTGTTTTTGTTGTTGTTGTGGTTGGTGTTGTGGTTGTTGTTACTTTCCTCTTGGTTTTCACCACTGTTATTGCGAGTGCTGCGACGTGGAGACATGATCTGTAAGGGACACAATGAAGGTTCAATGTGGCATGAAATGAATGAGGTGATATAAGGAATGTAATCATTTATTCATTAATTAAAACGAATAAACGAAAACGTTGACGTATCAAAGATTTCAGATTCCAATAACATAGTGAAGACATGCTTTAGCCTATAAGTGAACACTCATCCCGAGAATTCCCAGGTAGGCATCCGGGTCCCTCGTCTGATTGGGATATATGCGCAATGCCAGCCTAGACAGAAGACTCAGAATACAGGCGTTCACCCTTCCAGATTGCACGTGTTCGTTATTAAAATCTAGAACTTTGACGAGATCTCAAGGTGGTTCAGGTTAAACCTGAGGATTTTGTCCTATTAGTCTGAGAGTAGATCCAGTGATGGAGAGCAACCTTCTTGTAAGGATGAAAGTAGGGATAAGAAGTAGGAGGGAGATAGAGAATAGCAAGTAAAAGAAGCAAGTACTGGTTAAATCCTATGGTTATAGACTAGATTATTTTTCTAATAACCTAATTCCCTATAACCATGGCTCTGATACCAATCTGTAACACCCCAACCGATGGCGGAAACATCGGGATGTCACGTATTGATGATTGTTCAGTAGCTCATGGTAAATAATAATTCTCATTATATGATTTAGATAAATTACATATAATTGTTCTACAAGAATTCATACATCAAATTGAATAAAACTATGCACACATCTTCAAGCATTAATTCAAATCCTCAAGCAAGTAGAACCTGAAACATGTTAAGTTGAAAATATTTTGGGTCAACAAAAGTTGGTGAGAATTACATAGGTTTTGATAATCGAATAAAATTGTTGTGCAATTCATGTGTCATGGCAATCTAGTCCATATGTGAAAACATACTAGAAGTAAATCGAATGCATAATCAACCATTGTGACTGTTGTATTGTGGTACATCCCATACGCTCATGGTTCACTCGTTTATATTGCAGTAACAAACACCCACGCAACCTTTGTAGGAGGCACGTATCCGGGTGGGATTGTCAGTCCAATAGATCTATCAATGTATACCGTTTGGCTGATGAATGTTTATGCTAGAATTGTGTTTACCCTAGTCATGTTCAAGACATAATGCAACATAGAAATACACATAGACACATTGATGATTGAATTGCATAAATAATGTTGTAACATGTTTCACCCCAAAAATGGTGATAAATAGAAAAGGGGCTATGTAAAACTCACCTTAGCAAAATGTTATGTCTCGTAAAAAAAATAGAATAATGTGTTGTGAATGTATGCGAGGCGAATCCCAAAGACTCAACAACGTAGCTAGTCCAAATTGAAGAAAACGAAAAAGAAAGAATATCAAGCTTCCAATTCGCCAATTACAAGAGCTTATAATCAAAGCTTCAATTGTAGAAGTAATAGACTATAGAAGAAATGTATGAGGGAAAGTTTAATCGGATTGAAACAATCGATTTAGAGGTGCAAAGTATAATGGGTCATAGGTGGGTTTTTATACTAGTTTTGGAGTCAATTAGCCATTAAAATTGGTCAACACCATAAAGTAAGGTTTTATGATGAATTGACTATTTGACTAAGACTTTAACTGTTTGACTAAGACTTTGACTAGGACTTTGACTATTTGACTCAAGGCTTTATTTAAAAAAAAATCTTGTATGTGAAAAAAAAAAGAATTTAGAATCATATTATTATTATTATTATTATTTATATACATTTATGTATGTATATAAGTTGTGAGTTAGGATAAATAAAGACTTAGGCACATTTGTATAATATTAATGATAAAGGTATAATAAAAAAAATATATATATATATAAGGGCTTTTTATGTATTAAAATTTTTGGGGAAAATTTTGTGATGTTACATATATGGAGTGGTAAAAAAATAAACGATCAAAAATACTAACGGTAAAAAAAACGTTGGTAAATAAAATAGTTAAAAATATGACCATTTCATTCAAAAAGTCAACTCCTGTAACACTCCCAATCGATGGCGGAAACATCGAGGTGTCACGTAGTGACGATTGTTCAATAGCTCATGGTACTAAAGTGTAAATTTGAATACATTGAATTAAATAGTTTATTACATTGAAAGGAAAATTACAGAATATAATAATTCTAAAACGTCAAGTCTAACTAAAATACAATAAAGTCAAAGCTTAAAAGAAGTGTCTCAAAATAACCTGAAACATGTATGAAAATAGCATATGTCAATACAAAAATGTATTGGTGAGCATACCTTGTTTTGAATACATATAGTAGAAAAACGTTTAGCAATTCATGTGTTGTATACCGTTTGCAATTATGTATTTAAGCAGTATTAGTCAAAATCAACCCTATGAAATAGTATGTGCTATTGACAGTAGTAATGAAACACATAGCAATGACCAAGGTCTCTCAACAGAGTCACAAGGGGTAGATACCATACTACTATTCATTGAAATGCTAGGCCGCAACGGTTAATGATTTTGACAAGTCATAGATACACAAAGCAAACGCACATGAGAATTGCACTTAGTGAAAAGAAATAGTAATTTGACATAAGGTACATGAGTAGCCCCAAACAGTAAAATGAAAAGAGGAAAGATATACTCACTTTCGCCAAATAACTAGATGAATAAGCGAGCGTGAAAATGCGAGCAATCCAAAGACTCAACCTAATGTTATGAGTATCCTAAAATAAGTATATAAGCTTAATAAAGTCTAGGGTTCTTATTCTAAGGCACTTAGGATGTTACGACTATATTTAGGATTTGTAAGTAATAATAATGGCGAAAAAATACAAACTATTAAGGTTGCGACCACGTCTTATGAAAATAAAATCATAAGTTTAGTTTCTCGGTCACAAATATTTTCCAAGGTTAAAATAATATATTTTATTCAAAAAATATATAAAATAAATTTAAGAATCTTAATTGTATAAAACTAAATCAACAAATAAAGTTGAGTTAAAATACAAAAATGTTTTAAAACAAAATTAATTTGATATGATAATTATCCTAACATATTTATATACACTTCCACCAGTTTTGATGTCCAAATTATTTATTTACAAATTTATATGAATTAATCATGATTAAAAATGACATAATTCATAAATAAATATAAATCACTTTTAAAAATAAAAGCTTTTATAAAATCTCAATCCTACTGACTTAGAAACCTCAAAATAAATTTTATAGGATTTTTAAGATTAAAATAGATTTAGTATAAATATTATTTGTATAAAATCTATTTAACAAATAAAAATGAAACAACATAGGAATCCATGTCAAAATTGGTGGAAAATGTCATGATAATTATCTTAGCATAATGAAACATTTTTCTACAACTTTTCATAACCAAAAGTGCTACCAATAATTTATTATGAATTAACTAAGATTAAATCATCATAAACTAATTAAAAATATTAATCAGTGGCTAAAAAATCCCAAAACTGATTCTAAAATTTCTAAATGATCATATAAGCCATCATTCTAAATTTCATGATTTCTGAATCAATAACCATCGAGTTATGAATTTTTAAAGTTTACAAGTTTTTTAATTGAAAAATACCCAAATACATCCTAACACCTTAGAATTCAATCGAAGGCCTTAGAGACTATAATCGATATAACAAGCAGAGGGCTCTTGTTCTACTGATAATAATGAATCAAAATGCAAAAGGAATTAGAAAAACTCACGAATTTGATATCCCAAAATGATGAAATAAAAACCAAAAAATATCAAAAAAAAAATAAGCTTCCAATTCGTCATGAATATGAGATGAAAATTAGGGTTTCTTGTGTAGAGGTGACAAACTAATAGAAGAGAGGGTGTGATAGCATTTAATTAAAGTAGAATGATCGATTTAGAGGTGCAATGATAATGGGTCACATAAGTGGGTTTTTTTACTAGTTTGTGATGAATTCTTGACATAAAAAGCCATTAAATGGAGAATTGACCATTAGTGAAACTTATGGTCTTTAGTCTGCATCATAAAGATGAGTTTTGACTCAAATTAAAGGCCACATTTGACCATGGACTAAAAGTGACATGTTTGACTGGGACTTTGACTGTTTGATTGTCTCCGCGGACCGCGAGAGTTAAAAAATATTTTTTTGTAATTTAATCAATTTTTAGTTCCGGACTTGTTTCCTTCGGTTTCTAAGTTGTTTTAGGACTGAAAATTAAGGGTTTTAAGTATCAAGGTCTGAAACATACGTGCTCGGGTGTAGATGTGAGTATAAAACGTGCATACTTTTACTTATAAAAATTATAAGTTTTATTAAATTGTGACTTTTGGTCCTATTAAAATACGGGGGTTAAAAATAAAAATTTTGATATAGTTGAGAGACCAATTATGCACATTTATGAAAAGTGAAGGGTGCAGGTTGTCACAACTCCGCTGTCTGTTAGATAGAACCAGTAAAATGTTCACGTCTATATATGGGTCACACCGACCGCACCATACATCAACTTAATTCAAAGTTTTATGATATCTATACATCTAATATTTGAAAGCAATGTGGGACACATGGCACTCCCACATTGCAAGTTTAATTCTCTCTCCTCCTCTTATTAAGCCACATGGCATGGTGTGGTTTTTATAAAATTTTCTTTTTTTTTAATCAAAAATTGAAAAAATATATAATGCTCTAAAAAACAACGCGGACCTAACCTACATCACATTATCATTGCCGTCTCCTTCCACAGCCAAACCCTAATCAGGGTGATTCAACCGAATTCTTCATCTCCAATACAAGGTAATCTCCATTCGATTCTTATTTCATTAAATCGATGTTGATCTATCTTTGCTTCTGTCTTGTGTTTCACTGATTTTCCATATCTGTTTTTAAAGTGTCGATTAATGTTAATCTCTCTTTGATTATGTCTTGTGTTTCACTGATTGTTCTTTATTTTTCGTTTATTATTGTTAAGACTGATTAGGGGTTTATGTTTTAGGTTTCTATTTAGGGGTTTATGTTTTAGGTTTCGATTTAGGGTTCAATTGATGTTTTAAGATATATAGGAATGGATTTATGTTTTAGTTTTCGATTTAGAGGTTTATGTTTTAGGTTTCAATTTAGGGTTCAATTGATGTTTTAAGAAAGCTACGAATTTATTGTTATGATTTAGGTTTTGATTGGGGGTTTGTGTTTCAGGTATCGATTTAGGGGTTTTAGGGTTCAAGAACTGTAAAAACTGATGTTTTCAAAAAGCTACGAATGGATTCTTATGCTTTTAGGTTTCAACTTAAGGTCTTATTTATGTTTTAAGATAGCTACAAATGGATACCTATACAAAAACTGATGTTTATGTTTTAGCTTTTTATTTAGAACCTTATTGATGTTTTAAGAAAATTACTAATGTATTTGTGTTTTAGGTTTCCATTTGGTGTTTTATGTTTAGTTTTCGATTAAGGAATCAAATGATGTTTTAAGATAGCTACGAATGGATTGAAATGGTGTTGTATACTACTAATAACAGTTAACATATAAATATTGTATCTAACAACAAATGATGTCAAATGGCAGCTTAAAGTAACTAAGACCATGAATTGATCAATCTGGATTTTCTGTTATTCTGAAGTGTCTTATTCATTATAGTTTTAACCATTTTAGCTAACAAGAAAGGATGTCAAATGGGTCAATAAGGAGTTAAGACCATGAATTTATCAAAGTGGATTTTGTGTTAGGTTTAAGTGTCTTATTCATTTTGGATTTCTGTTGTGTAAGTTGTGATTATATGTATAAATTTTCTGATACAAAGATTTGATTGAGTTTGTAAGTATTTTTGTCAATTAAACATTAATATATGTATTATTTATTATTTTTTGTGGATTGGTATAGGTGCATACACATCCGTGTTACAATGGTTTACGGATTTTGGGTTAAGTCGGAAAATAACAGCCGTGTTTGTTTAGTAAGATATGAATCATGGTTTTAATGTATATACTACACTCATTTTATAATATCCCAATATTTTTTTAATGTTTGTACTCAGGGGTTACCAAGTGACTATGATGGTTGGATCGACAAGTATGGTTATCCTTCTGGGAATACCAAGATCCGAACCTTGGATGATAAAGTCTATGACATTAAAGTTTTAAACATTGCAGGCAAATGGTTCTTCTACAATGGTTGGAGAACTATGAATACTGAATTAAAGTACCCATCTGGGTGTAACTTTATATTTCAGTATGATGAAAATCTCTAGTCTTTCAGTATGATTACTTTCCATCAGGATGCTGTGTGTGCACCTGGTAGCTTCTTTTACTGCAGATTGGCCGATCCACTTACAACTGAGAAACGTTTGGTATGTTTTTTTATAACAACTACACTAAATCTTACTTTATAGAATATTTTTATACAAAAACTGATTGTAATGTGTTAACATTGTTTCTATTTTTTCCAACATATCAGTTGTTTCGTTCTTCATGGATTATTCAACCGAACCGTTCCATTGGATCCAATTGACGTTACTGTTCATTCAAGTGCACACTTTCAGATACAGCTAGCAGTTGATGATGGTACTATTTATGTGACTCAAGGATGGCCAATGATTAAGGAAGCTTTTTCAATTACTACTGATCATCTAATTGTGTTCGAAATCATTAATGAGGTTTTCTCTGTTTTTATTTATTGATTTTGAAATCTTTATATAATTTTTGTTATTGTTTACTTTTTATAATTTTTTATACTTTATTAACAATTCTTTTTATTCATTTAACAGAACACCTACTATATGTCTCTTTTTTTGAAAAACAAGCTTACTCTTCCTCCCGGTCATGTTTCGGAAGCTGAAGTTAATGAGGAGGATGATGATGACAGTGAAGAGGATGATGATAATTATTATAATGAGGAAGACGTCGTTGTCCTTTCTGATGATGACAGTGAAGAGGATCCAATGGATGATGATTGTGAGGTGGAAGATGATGAGTCCGAACATGTCGAGGATGTAGGTGTGCCGGTGGTTTTCAAAGTTGATAAACACTTTGTAAGTACAATTATTTCCGCAATTAGATATATAAGTTATGTGGACAGTAGTCGCTAATTTTTATTAATGTGTTTATACTTTAGTGTATATGTATTATTTACGCGAACTGATACAAACTTAGATGGCACATAACTTATGTGCATAGCATTCCCTACGGCTGTTGACAATATTATAACTACACACTTACAAGTTACTGCATAAACCCAATGATTTTGAATGTATATTAGTTGCTATGTTTAGACTTTATTTTAGAATTTAGTTTTTACACTATACTTTATCCATATTAGTTGCACATATTAATACGAATTTAGATGAAAAATAACTTATGTTAACAGTAGTGGCTATTGACAATATTATAAGTGAACAGCAGCCGATCTAATTTAGATACCATGTTAGACAATATTATAACCATGTTAGACAATATTATGCATAAATGGAATGATTTCACTGTCCATCATTCGCTAAGTTAAGACTTTAGTTTATACTTTATAGTTTAGACTTTAGTGCACTTTAGTCGCTATGTTATGACTCTAATATAGCCCATGAGTCATATATTACAATTACCAGCTTGAGTTTATGACGTTCCATTCTTTATTATTTTTGTAGCGTATGAACAGGGATTGGGCAAAGGATAACCAGTTGAACAGGAAGAGGGCATTGACCATTCGTGATGAGGAGGGCTTTACTTGGGGAGTGTCGGTTGGGATTGAAGATGAGTCAAGATATCCGCGTTACTACATAAGAGGTATGTCGGCTTTTGTAGCTGATAAGGAACTCCAGCCTGGTGATGAAATGCATTTCCTGTTTTTCCAGAATCAAGGTGTGTTCAAGCTTTCTAATGTTGTTAAGGGTAATGGTAATTAGTTTGGTTATTGATGGTTGTTTTTTGGTATACTGATAATATTTTTGATGGGTAAGTTTTGAACATAATGGATGGTTGGTGATGGTAATTAGGTGCTTTAGTTGTTGACATTGTTTAGGTTTAATAAAAACTTTAGGTAGGTAACTTGTGGACATGTTTAATCGTTTGTAAAAACAAAGTTTTGCACGTTTACTACTCAAGTAGTAATTCGTGAATTTTGGGTTGTTTTGTGTTTACAATTGCTAATATTTTTGGTTATCTTTATTAGTAAAAAAGACTATATTTTGCATATTATGTTACACACTTACTTATATCTTTGAATGTTATTTGGTGGTTTAGGAAATAATATACATTTATTGCAATTTATGTAATTATGTCAATAATTTATGTTTTAATCAAAAAAATTTACCAACCAATTAATAGTCAATTTTTGGTAAATTGAAACACTTTATTGTTATGAAATAAAGAATGAAGGTTTGACTTTTTTTAAATAATGAAGGTTTGAATTTAACTCAATTTTTGGTAAATTGAAACACTATAAGATTAAACGGTTTTCATTTTATAAATGCAAAACATATTCGTTTTTTTTTTAGTTTTGGCAACTTTTGACTTTTTATTAAATGTAATTGTTTTAGATTGTTTTTCAAAAGTCAAAATTCCATTATTAGTAAAAATCAACCAAATTTAACAATTACATTTAAGGTAAATTTGGTATACTTAAACCATTCGTTTTTGACCCAAGCATCCAAATTTTAAAAACAAACATTTAACAATTCTTTCAACCAAATATAACAAACACTCAAGGTAAATTTGATAGATTTAAGTTTTAAAAAGAAACAATTAATCAATTCTTTGGTAAATTTGAAACATTTAAATTTTCTAAGAAAACATTCAATAAGTTTTTTAAACATTAATTTGTAGTTTTTGGTTCATAACTGCAACATTGTTTCAATTTTTTTATGCTATTAACAATGCTTGACTTATTTAACAAATTTAATTTTTTGACACGGTTTTACTTTTTTAAAACTTTACATAGTAACAAACAATAAAATTATTTTTTTCAGCGTTAACTGTCAATAGATAGTAACAAATAATCAAATTAAGAGCGCTAAAAATAATTGATTGTTTGACACGATTTGAAACCTTTAAATATTATAAACAAACAATAAACTTATTTTATGGTAGATTTAAACCCTTAGATTTTATACATATAATAATTTAAAAATCGTATATATTGAAAAAAAATCGTTTATCATAATTATAGAAACATGTTAATGAAATTTTATATATGTTTACGTTTATTTTAGGTAGATTGAAATCTTTACATTTTATACCTATACATTTAAAAATTCGTCTATAATTTAAATAAAAAAAATTCGAATTTTTAATTAGAGCAACATTTTAATCTAAATTAATTTTGATTCTCATTTTATATTTTCCTTTTTTATATTACTAATTGCTTAACATAAATAAATCGTGCAATTTAGATTATAAATACAGATTTTGTTTCGTAAATTTTAGTATCACTATTTCCTGGAAAACTCTATCAGGTATGTATATTTTACATATTAATTCAATTTTTTTTTTTTTTTTGCATGTAATGTTTTAATAGTTACATTCTATTAACTTAAAGGTTTATGGATCCAAACAACGTTACCTTTTTGAATGACATCACTTGGCGGATGACTCAATATACAATCAAAGTTAAGGTACTTAGTTTTTGACGACCAAATCGAAAGATGCTGGGAGAAACTCTTTGTCTAGATATGGTTCTGATGGATGAACAGGTTAGTTTTTGACGTATTCATTTTTTCATTTATGTTATTAACATATAATTGTTAATAAAAATTCTGATTTACTTTATTTTGTTTCATTTTAATTTTTAAACAGTTTCCAAAATGCAAGTTATTGTTTGGAGTAGATATATGAAGAAACATGAAAAAATTTTACGTGAAAATGAAGCTTACTATATCTATAACTCCCAATTAGCTGAAAACAAATTTACTAAACATTTTGGTAAAAACGACATTCTTTCGTTTACTTTTGAAACAAACATTACGAAATGTAGCAAGTTTGAAGGAAGTCAGTATGGTTTTAATTTTTCTTCTTTTGAGTCAACTAAGAGTGGCAACCTGTCTTAGGAACAAAGAATTGGTTTGTTTAATCACACTTAATATTTTTTTTATTATTCTCTAACTTTTTTGATAATGTATTTGTATAAATTAATAAATTTTTTTTAAGATTTCATTGGCTATGTTGAAGAATGGACTCCACCAGAACCGACTGAAACAAAAGCCGGTTTGAAAAATAAGATGACCCTTATTTTGAGGGATTTAGAGTATGCGTTTCATCTTTACAAATCATCTTTTATTGTTTGATAATGATTTCTGCTATCTTCGCTTATATTATACGATCAAAAATTGTTATACAATAGATACTTTCATTTTAACCAACATTATGTTTATATGCAGAGGGATCAAAATCAGTTGTTCTTTGTGGGATGAGTATAGTGAGCAGATGTTTGGGTACATCAAGCAAAATGAAGATGAAGTTCATGTTGTCCTGATTGTTCAATTTGGTAGTTTTAACAATTATAAAGGTTTGTGATATATTAAGTTTTTTGAATACACTACATATTTTTACTTTTATGCTTATTTTTACATGTTACGTATTTTTTTCTTTAAAGGCAATGTGAGCGTTCAAAATGGCTTCTATATCACTCGACTCTTTATTAATGAAGACATTGAGGATATTCGGGCTTTTAAGAAAAGGTAATATACTTATGTTGTTATTTGTTTTATGTATTTATTGTCATTTTGTTTAAAAATATATAAATCTTTTATTTCTTTTTTATTTACAGTTATATTGAAAAGTTGATCTCTCTTGAATCATCTTCTGTTCAACGATCCCTCGGATCTTTTGGAAGCATGAATTTGGCAGATGAATTTCTGAACAAGACACCTTTCAGCAGTATTCGTGATCTTCCGTTGATAACGGAGGTACATCAGTTTGGACTTATAATACTATAATATGAATGTTTACATTCCATTCAAAAGATTATAACATATGTATTTTAATGTATACACTAATATTCAGTTTGTTTGGAATTTTTTTATTAAATGTTGACATTAATATTATTTTCTTTTGCAGGTCAACAAACAAGTCATTGTTGTTGGTACAGTGAAGGGTGTGGATGCAAATGACGATTGGTATTACCTAGGTTGCGAGGCGTGTAACCGCAAGGTTGAGCCAACTCTGATGTTACCTGATGATGAAGATGAAAAAGATGTTAATTCATTTAAACAGGTTTTGGTTTGCACAAACAATGACCGTCCCAAGCATATTGTATCTGCTGATCCGGTGTAAGAATAATTTTTCATATACATAACTTAAAATTTTACGATATTATTTAGTAAATAATGTTTTATTATTACTTACTTTAGGTTTAGAATTCCAATAAGGGTACAAGATTGTACTCGAATAACATCGCTTACATTGTTTGATCAAGAAGCCAAAAAATTGTTGGGCATGTCAGCAATGTAGCTACTAGAAATCTCCAAACAGGTAATTTATTTTTTTTGCCTTAAACAATATATTTTATTATACTTCATATTACTTATGTCATTTTTATCTAGGTTTCTGTTGAAGACAAAAAAACTCCTGCTGAGTTTGATGCATTTGAATAGAAAAACTTTGCTTTCAAGATTAAAATTGGACAATTCAACATTGATAAACATCTTGATGGTTATGGTATACGTAAACTTACAAATGATTCTTCAATAGTTGCTTCTCTTGAAGAAAGGTTCCCTGACATTCAGGTTATTATTATCATTGAAATCTTTCTTTATTGTTACTCTTATGAATCATTATTACATGTTTATTATTGTTCTTATTAACGTTAGTTGTTTATAGTATAAACGTTTCCTTTGAAGTATTACATGTTTATTTTTTTTCAGCACGATCAACCTGTTTTTGAAAACGTCGATCTAGGTGAATCTTCAACTCAGAATGCATTGTCTTTGAAGGTTATTCTTTGACTTATTTAATCATATATTCAAATTAAGTTTTTTATGTAGTTTATTCCAACAATTTTGACATTTCATTTAATGTTGTAGGATTCTGTTAGAGATAACACTACTCTAGAGTCATCTTCTAGAGTTAGTGTTATATGTGATGATGAGGAAGTGAAGCGTAGATTGAACAAAGTGTATGAGATTGACGATGATGCAAGTGAATCTACAACTAAAGTTGCCAAGAAATCATCTGATATCCCCCTTTTGGTTCCTAAGCTTGAGAAATAGGAACAATGAACAATTTGTTTAAACATTTGTCTGGTTTGGTTTGGTTTTTGTGACAATTCATTTCGTTTATGCTTGGTTTGGTTTTTTTGGACATATTTCATTTAAATAAATTGTGTGTTTGCATTTTATGTTTGCTTTTTGTTACTTTGTTAAAATTTTTAATGATGCAATATATTTTTATGATGTATTATTATTAGAATTTTTTTATGACAATATTTTTTTAATAAAGTCAATAATATTAATAAGACAATTTTGAAAAAATTATACTTAAATGTTAATTATAACTTTATGATTTACAAAATATTAATAAAACCAAATTAAGTGATTACCATAAAATAACCAAGTTGTTATAATTAGTACGAATCAATTATACATATTTATACTTGATGTTGATGGGAAGATGAAGACTAAAACAAAAAATGTGCTGTATAAATAAATATTTAGTGATATTTGAATAAAATGTGTGTTGGTTTCTTTTAAATTTTAATAAAATATTTCTACTATATATTTTTACGTCTTACCGCTCAAAATAATTGTACGTTGGTGAACCACGTGTCAACGCGGGCAAAAGTCTAGTGTGTTACAAAACAACAAGATTTCAGTTGCTCTACAACCAAGTCATGAATGGAACGGGTGAGCCAATGGAAGACGAAGCGATTAAAGTGGCTAAAATCGAGTATAAACATGTTTACGGCCATAACTTTAACCAAATTTCAGCTTGGCAAGTTTTTAGGGTTGACCGTAACATATAGTGAAAGAAGTTTAAATTATGTATTTCTATTTTTTTTTTGTATCATGTATTTGTTTTTTATTTGAATTACGTATTTGATTGTGTTTTTAATTTAAATTAAACTTTAATATGCATGTAGTTTGAGTGCATAATTTATTTTTTAAAACATATAAAACAAAAAAAAAATGTTAGGGTATGTTAGGGTTGTGATGTTTTTAAAAATTTGAGTTAAAAAAAAAAAGTTAAGGAAAGTTAGGGGAGGGGGGGAAACCGGCACCCCACACATTGTGTGGGCAAAGTCAGATTGTTAATTGTTTCCATGTTATGGGTGCTCTAAGTCCGTGTTACGGTGGTGTCACAATCAACGTTTCAACTCCAAAGTTTATTTGACTTTAGGCAAATTAAAGTACTTATTTAATTGATGTTACTTAAGGCAAAATATTGTCAATATCTAGGTGTATATACATAAACGAAAATTAAACTATTTTAAATATGTGTTTGATGGTGATTTCATTTCTAATATATAGCGGGTTGCCCGTGCGTTACGGCAGGGACCACAAAACTTCAGTTGGTGATTTTTAAGGCGTGCACAAGTTGTTATTTGGTTCAGTTTGGTTTTGAGTCATAACCATAACTTTCGATTAAGATATTTTAAAAACGAGTTAATAGCCATTTTCATCCCTGAGGTTTGGGCCAGTTTCCAACTCCAGTACAAAAGTTTTTTTTTTTTTTGCAATTCCTTCCCTGAGGTTTGGATTTTTTTGCCAAATTTGTCGTTTTCACTAACCCAGTTAAAAAATCTCGTTAAGGTCAGGGATAGGGTTGTCTTTTTGCCAATTTAATGAAGGACAATTTTGTCATTTGATACCCTATAATTATTTTAATTAAAAAAAAAACATTAGTCTTCCCTTACCCCCCACCCCTCTCTCTCTCACACACAACTCTCACTCTCTCTCTCTCTCTCTCTCTCTCTCTCTCTCTCTCTCTCTCTCTCTCTCTCTCCACAACCAGATCTGCCAGAAACCACCGTCTCCCACCTTCAACAACCCATCGTTCAGCACCCCCCACCATCAGATCCACCCTCCTCCGCCCCCTACCCACCACGTTCAGATCCTCCTTATAACCACCACTCCCACCACTTCCATACTACTGCTGCTACCTTTGAGAAGAGAAGAGAGAGAGAGAGCCAATAGAGAGAACGGGGAGGCGAAGAGAATGAGCAGAGGAGAGAGAAGCAGAGTAAAGAAGGAGAAAGAGAGAAATACCCGGAAGACAGAAAGAGAAAGCATAGTAGAGAGAGACAGACGGAGAAGGAAGACGAAGACGACGGTGGTCGGGCGGTGGTTTCGACGGCAGTGACACCTGGTCACCGAGTAGTATTAAGCAACTGAGGTAAAACCCCCCAAACCCACCTCTATTTTTCCTTGATAATAATCGGTGGGAGATGATGGTTGTTGATCTTGATGGATTGATTGGTACCGGTGGTTAAAGTAGCGGTGGACAGCAGTGGTTAGGGTGGTTATCGACAGTAGCAGTGGTCTCTTTCTCTCTCTCCTCTGCTCGATCTCCTCTCTCTCTAATAATAAACAGTAAGGCAGTAGGGGTGGGGGTGTTGGTTTAGGGGTTCGACCGGTTGCCGGAGCTATCACCGGAGGTGGAGACCTCCGGTCTCTTTCTCGTTCTCGTTCACTCTCTCTCTCTCTCTCTCTCTCTCTCTCTATGTCTCTCTCTCTCTCTCTATTTCTTGTTATCAGGAGGAGGTTTGAGAGTTAAAAATTTAAAAACAAAAATAAATAGGTAAATGACTATAATACCCCTGACCTTAACGAGATTTTTTAACTGGGTTAGTGAAAAGGACGAATTTGGCAAAAAAATCCAAACCTCAGGGAAGGAATTGCAAAAAAAAAACTTTTGTACTGGAGTGGCAAACTGGCCCAAACCTCAGGGACGAAAATGGCTATTAACTCTTTTAAAAACCGATGAGTTTCAATTATTTCAGGTTGGTAAATCGGCTATGAATACTAGGTCCAATCAGTTGTCGACTAATAACCGGAAATTTAACTTGAGATGAAAATTATCATAATATCCTCTAACCTCATGAACCAGTGGAAATTTTGTGAGCAATCTCTAGTTCCAAGCCTTGCTAGAGATTTGGCTTCTCTTTGTAACAACATGATGCTTGCATGATTTTGGTATTGTTTTTTGAACTGATAGAAACTAATGGAGCACAACAGATTAAATGTCATGCTTGCAAACCGTTTGTGAAGTTGTGATTATCTATGATTTTACTCTTGCTCAAGTCATTTGGTTTCAGTACTAACTGAAGCAATATAAGCCAAATTATGAATTAAGTAGTGTTTTTTTTTAATTATGTCTTAATTTATGACACACTTTGAATTTTAAGGTTAACTTGTTGTATGGAAAAGCTTTATTAATTGATTTTGAGAATATGCAAAATGAAAATACATGTGTATAAAAATAGAAACATCAATCCAAAAAATAGTCCACCCTGAATTTGAAAAGTCAAACACATATGTATCATCTTTAAAGTTCCAAATTCAACATAGATATTTAAAGTTTCGTGCCTCTAATGTGTGTATAAAGATTTTGTTATAATGATATTAAGTTTAAACCGTATGCCAAACTTAGTTTATCAAAGCAAACAATATAAAATTTTGTTTGGTTTCACTTATTAATTGAGCGAATTTAGATAAAGAATGCATAAAAAAAAAGCTATAATGGATATAATTAAAACCTAAAAAGTACTCCAATTATTATAGGCCTTGGCTATTCACACCCCCCCCCCCCACTTCTATTTAAACCCTCCCCCCCCCCCAAAGCGTCTCACTTAGGCCAAAGCGAGTCGCCTGTGGTCAAATCGTACGAGGTGGCAGAGGGGGGCAGAAAAAGCTGATCCAAAGTGCGTAGCTTAGGCCAAAGCGAGGCGCTTTGGATCAAAGTTTTAATTTTGGGTATTTTTTGGTGTTTTGAATTGTTTTTTATTTTTTAAAATTTTTTTAATATAATTATTTTAAAAAGGTTTAAAAAAAAAAGGTCTTAACTCTAATCAAACGTCTATATAGGCGTTTTCGATTTCCAAATGAATCAACGAGTTAAACTTTACACATCAACCACAAACAAAGGGCTTAACTCTAATCAAACGTCTATATAGGCGTTTTCGATTTCTAAATGAATCAACGACTTAACCTTGACATCATCAACCATGTATAGTCAAATGATTTTAACAAATATATTCAGTTAAGTACTAACGCAGACCTTGATCTGCAATATTTGAAAATTATCATTTCTTGACATGCTTGGTAACAGAGAGGAACACTTTCTTCTTTTGTTCTACAATATTTTTGTTAGTTGTTAATGTTTTTATAGTATTTTCTACTTTTAGAAAAAATAAAAAACCACGTATAGTCGAATGCGGTATGCGCGTTAAATTTCATTAAATAAGTGAATGATCAAGGGATTCGCTTGGAGTCTAAAGCTTCGCGTGTCATCTCAAAGTATTCAATTCCGATAATCCACACCTTTCTCCCGAAGCAAAACCTCTCTAGGTTTCCCATCACCAAACGGATTCACCTTAGGCCTCGGTTTGTCAACTCCAATTCCTAACATTAATTCCAATTCCACTGGTGCAATCAGAATCTGAAGAGAAGTTATTATCATCATCATCCACAATGTTCTTACCTAGAGCTACCAACCAGCTGGCATGGGAGCCAAGCTTTGAGAATTGGTGGTAGAGGGAGTTCGTACATCTCTACCTATGGAACCGCCAGAAACAAAACCATGCAAAACCATTTTCTTGTTACTGTTGATTAAAGCCTGGTTTTGAGAATTTGATGAGGCAGCAACAAAGCTGCTTTTGAACTGAGCCATAACTCCTGATTTAAGTGAGTTAACAGCTGAAGAGAAGTTATTATCATTATCATCCACAATGTTCTTACCTAGAGCTACCAACCATCCGGTTGAAGAAGAAGAAAAAGACAGATATCACTAACATAACTTGCACCGGCTTAAGATATGAGTTTGATTAGCTTAAATCTCTCTGATCCACAGTATCCACTTTCAAAGGATCCATGACACGCAATTATCGCTACGGTTAGTGGATACCATGGATCAGAGAGATTCAAGCTAATCAAACTCATATCTCAAGTTGGTCCAACAACTGAATTTGACTTGCTTGCATTGGAATCTTGTACGAAATCATCTCATTGCATATTCTCCATATCCATACTTTGTTTCAAGTATCTTGTAAAATTCATTTCGTCTTCAAGACTCCTAGGAGTCAACAAAGGTTGACTTCTTTGAGTATTAACCATGACTATATTACATTATTATTATTATTATTATTATTATTATTATTATTATTATTATTATTATTATTATTATTATTATTATTATAATAATAATAATAATTTGTTATTATATTTGTAACTTAGTTCCTTTGTTTTATTATTATAATAATTTATTATTATCAAGAATCGGAAATTAGTAAAACGATTTATGAAAGTATCAAGAATCGGGAATTAGTAAAATGATCGGATGTGATTCTGAAAACCACAAACGATCAATTAAACATTACGAAACGCGTCAAACAGAGACCGGAAGTCCAGCATGTCGATTAGACATGCAAAAATCGTGTTTTGAAAAAATATGGGTATCGACTATATAGTCGAAGCACCAAGTAGAATGATTCATGAAAGTTGAACAAACTTGGATGTTTCAACCAAAACACCCAAACGAGCAATAAACGACCCGTAACGCCTCAAACAATTTTTGTTGTATTGGAAACAATTAAAACATTTTAAAATGAATTAAAATTAATTTTAATCAATAACAACTATTTAAAATGAATTAAAACAAGTTAAATTTTATTTTTAAAAAAGGCCAAGTGCCTAGCTTTGGCCAAAGCTAGGCGCCTGCTAGTCTTGATTAGACCACAGGCGCCTAGCTTTGGCCAAAGCAAGGCGCTTTGGCCTTTTTTAAAAAAAAAATTAAGGTGTTTTAATTCATTTTAAATAGTTGTTAATGATTAAAAATTAATTTTAATTAATTTTAAAATGTTTTTAGTTGTTCCCAATACAACAAAATTCGTTTGAGGCGTTACGGGTCGTTTATTGCTCGTTTGTGTGTTTTGGTTGAAACATCCAAGTTTGTTCAACTTTCATGAATCATTCTACGTGGTGCTTCGACTATACAGTCGATACCCATATTTTTTCAAAACACGATTTTTGCATGTCTAATTGACATGCTGGACTTCCGGTCTCTGTTTGACGCGTTTCGTAATGTTTACTAATTTCCGAATGTTGATACTTTTCAAAAATCGTTTGTCAAATCATAACCATCATCATCATTACACCCTCAAAACAGAAATAAAATAACAATAAATAAATAATAATAATAAATCATTGCTCAAACGTTAGGGTTTGATAAACACAAAACTTATTATTAAAAAGCAACAAAAACACAAATCGTATCGTGAAATAAAGAGAGGCCCATTAGGAGTGTCGTGGAGGAAGATCGTCCGTTTGCTGTAGTCGATGATGGCGCAGAGGTTAGCGGTAACTTTTAATTTTTGAATGATCGCCGGTTTGCTCTCTATATACCAATCAACAGTCGATCCGACTGTTGATTTCTTTCTACAACCGGTACAACTTTTCAAGCAAGCAAGTAAAATTCAGTTTTTATTGGAGAGATATCTGTCAACGATGATGGCAACCTGATAAAGGCTGAACAGTGAGATTGATAACTTCTCTATGGAAGTTGCTAAAATAGTTAATCAAAAGCTGAAATTATACAGTTATTTGGAATGTTCCTGATCATTACAGTGAGATTGATAACTTCTCTATGGAAGCAACAAATTCAAAACAGAGGTAGGTTTGCCAGAGGGTCACTATTCATACATAAAGAGTATAATCAAACAAGGGTTGTTATCGGAGAGATATCGGTCAACGATGAAGGCAACCTGATAAAGGCTGAACACGAGTATAATCAAACAAGGGTTGCCCTGAGTTTGATTAGCTTGAATCTCTCTGATCCATGGTATCCACTAACCGTAGCGATCATTACCGTTATTTGGAATGTTTCTGATCATTACAGTAACGATCGCTTTACGACGCCGAAAACGACTATCATCACGCGATTTCTTTTGACAGCCAGTACAACGAATCGGGTTGCCTTTTTTTGATCAGATTATATATTCCCAAACAATTAAAGGATGAATACGAGTATAATCATACAAGGGTTGTTATCGGAGAGATATCGGTCAACGATGAAGGCAACCTGATAAAGGCTGAACACGAGTATAATCAAACAAGGGTTGCCTTGAGTTTGATTAGCTTGAATCTCTCTGATCCATGGTATCCACTAACAACCCACTCTTCGTTTTTCCCTCAAACATGGATCAACATCCAAACCATCAAAGCCCTTTTTTTGTAGAAATGATGATACATATGGAGAACAAACCATGGAATTTGGACCGCTTTTCACTTAACGATGAAGACAAAGAAGTTGGAGGATTTTGTTTACCTTCCCATCGATTTCAAATATGTTCTTTGGACCACTTTTGACTTAAATGTTTGAGCATACCACATTCTGCATACACACACGCACTCATGGCAGATCCACTACGGGCGTGGCCAGCTCCCATTTCCACTAGTAATGAGTAACCTACTAACCTCTATTAATAGACTTCATTTATTCTTCTTCATCTTCTTCTACTTGAAGTGCAGAGTAGTAACCCTTCATCTTCCGTTATCGGAGAGATATCTGTCAACGATGAAGGCAACCTGAAACGACATAAACATTTATAACCTTTCTGTACCTGTGGCCAAAAGAACTAGGTTTGCCAGAGGGTCACTATTCATACATAAAGAGTATAATCAAACAAGGGTTGTTATCGGAGAGATATCGGTCAACGATGAAGGAAACCTGATAAAGGTTGTACACGAGTATAATCAAACAAGGGTTGCCCTGAGTTTGATTAGCTTGAATCTCTCTGATCCATGGTATCCACTAACCGTAGCGATCATTACAGTTATTTGGAATGTTTCTGATCATTGTGGAAACGATCGCTTTACGACGCCGAAAACGACTATCATCACGCGATTTCTTTTGACAGCCAGTACAACGAACTCTGTATGGGTTGCTTGTTAGCGTCGATCCTACTGTCGATTTCTTTCGACAACCAGTACAGCTGACTTCAAACAGAGAAGATGAAGGGTTAGTTAGTAGGTTACTCATTATTGTCGGGATGAAATCGTGATGTGATGGATTTTTATATTTGTAACCTAGTTCCTTTCTACATGGTTGCAAAGGAACTTCAGACCAGCCAGACATTTGTCAAAAGCAAGTGTGAAGATTAAGATCAAGAAGAACAGTGCTCCAACACGTTCAACGATGAAGGTGTGTTGTATGTATAAAATAGTGAATTATTGTAGTGTGTTAGGTATACGATGGAAGGGTTTGAAAAGAAATAGCACAAGTCTTTCTTTATTGTTGTTTATAATTAAAAGGAACTAGGTTTCAAAGGAACTTCAAGTCAGCCAGACGTTTGTCAAAATAATAATAAGTTACATTATTATTATTTACATTATTATTAAATAATGACAATGACAGACTCTTTACCTGAAGTTTCATTGTCACATGAACATCAAACAACAATGGTATATGAATAGTGACCCTTTGTAAGGGTATTGCACTGGCTTGAGATATGAGGTTGATTAACACGGTTAGTGGATACCATGGATCAAAGAGATTCAAGCTAATCAAACTCATATCTCAAGCCGGTGCAAGTTATGTTGGAGCAATGGTTGTGGAAAGAAATCGACAGTAGGATTGGCGCTAACAAGCAATCCATACAGAGTGATGATAGTCGTTTCGGCATTGTAAAGCGATCGTTTTACTCATATAAAGTGTTCAATGTCACTGTGAGTACACATTGTGCATGACATTACATTTTGCATGTGTCATTTCAATCAGCCAGACGTTTGTCAAAAGAATTTTGTACTATGCATTCTCACATGAATATCTTTTGATGAATGTATTAGGGGTTGGAAACTCTGAAGACCAATGACCCTCTGGCAAACCTCCGTAAAGGTCTTCAGAGTTTCCATGGGAAGGTAAACATACTTGAAATCAATGGGAAGGTAAATAATTCCAACAGCTGGATATCATACTTGAAATCAATGGAAAGGTAAACAATTCCAGCAGCTGGATATCAGCCAGACGTTTGTCAAAAGAATTTTGTACTATGCATTCTCACATGAATATCCTTTGATGAATGTAGTAGGGGTTGGAAACTCTGAAGACCAATGACCCTCTGGCAAACCTCTGTAAAGGTCTTCAGAGTTTCCATGGGAAGGTAAACATACTTGAAATCAATGGGAAGGTAAACATATATAGCATTCTCTTCTTCTTCCCTTACAAATCACTTTGCCATTAATACCAATGGACTACCCTCACGTCGGTATGGCCATCACCTAGTTCCAGGTTTCCTTCAGTTGTTGTCAGAGAGATCTCTGTCAACGATGAAGGCAACATACTTGAAATCAATGGGAAGGTAAACAATCCTCATCCACAATGTTCTTACCTATAGCTACCAACCATCCGGTTGTTTTTCAGGTTGCCTTCATCGTTGACAGATAATGAGATTTGGTGTTAGATCATAAGCAAAAAGGTAGACCACACCACTGTTAGTGAACCCTATGTTGGATGGAAAGTGTCTTTGGCTTAAATGTCTTGTTGAGTTGACTTGGAGCAATCCCTGTGTTGGATGGAAAGTGTCTTCGGCTTAAATGTCTTGTTGAGTTGAGTTGGAGCAATGTCGATAAAAGTTGGTGGTTATTATTTTGTTTTTTAATTTTTATAATTTTTTTAAAATAATTATATTAAAAAAATTAAATAAAAAACCAATCCAAAATACAAAAAATACCACAAAAATAAAAGCTGGATTCCAGGCGCCTCGCTTAGGCCAAAGCGAGGCGCCTGGGGTCAAATCAGAAAGAATAATTACCTCGGACCGAGGTAGTTAAAAAAGTAACCAAAGTGCCTCGCTTTGGCCAAAGCGAGGCGCTTTGGGGGGTGGGAATAGAAGTGGAGGGTTTTTAATATCACCACCCTTATTATATTGTTAAACATAATCCATTAATATAAACAGTACAACTTAAATAAATAAAAACTGCACTGCAATGTAAGAAGTACATAGCTTAAACTTTTTCAAATGTTAAAAGTAAACCATACCATTTAGTACAATATGAAATGCTCTAAACCGAAGGACATACCAAGAATCAAGCCAATTCTTATACATGATCAAGACCATTTTGTGGGTTTTAATATTTAAGATTATTTCATTTAACAATGCTTAAAATAAAACACGCACCTGAGTGTGAAAACATTCGCCGCTATTGAGCGTCATTGGTGGGGTTGGCACCTCCATTGATGGTTTATGCATAGCTTGTTTCATATTCTTTTGTTCAAATAAAAAATACGTCAAACCATTTATTTTAACCTAATTGGATAAACTCAAAACCTCTAAAGACAATGCATAAAAGTAAAAATATAAAAAAGTAAACACCCAACAAAAAATGAAATCCACCACTGCCATTGGTCATTGATGGGTTCTCCATAAGGTCTTCGTGTTTCTTTCATTAAAAAAAAAAACAAATATCAAACAACATACGAATTAGAATCAAAAACTGAAAAACCTACCTTTGATCTGCTAGGATTCTTTTGACGTTTAAAGATGGTAAACAAAGAAGCTAGTCATTTTCCCATTTATACACAAATAGGTGAGGTTTTCAATCGGTTTATGGTTGCATCTATTCATCGATTTATGACTGATATTAAAATCTCCATCCGCTTAAAAAATGAAATGTTTCAGTTTCTTTAGCT
This sequence comes from Ambrosia trifida, assembly GCA_028751855.1. Lineage (NCBI taxonomy): Eukaryota > Viridiplantae > Streptophyta > Magnoliopsida > Asterales > Asteraceae > Ambrosia > Ambrosia trifida. The sequence goes on along the minus strand of CM054127.1, from coordinate 58,307,563 downwards.
TCCAAGATGATAACACAAATTCAAATTTTCAACTCCTCATCTCGGTTTGAAACTCACCCTAATATTGTCACAACTCACAAATGTTATAGTAATTTAAAGACAAATAAATTTAACTTTTCAACTTCTCTTCTAATTTTGAAACTCACTTTTAAATTGTCACAAATATTATAGTAATTTAAAGAGTGTAAAAAAGACAATTTGCCCCTAAACTAACTTCATTTACTATTATACCATAACCATAAACACTTGTAATTACTTAAATTTTACGGTCATCCTTCGCAAATGTTTTATAATATAGTATAGATATATAAAATTCCTATATATTAGTTATGTGTGTGTGTTTATATGGAAACTCACTTAACACTTAAAACTTGTGCTCTAACTCATAACGCATTTATAAGCCCAAACCAAGAACTTATTAACCCATAATACTCAAAAGTCAAAACTAATGGGCGTATTTTTTAACGGCTCAAATAGAGCATGTAAATACTCAACGACACCATTGACAAAGATTAATAATAATCTAGTTGGAATTTAGCAAAAAAAAAAAAAAGTATACTCATCATTCATCCGTTGTTTAAATGAAATTTAGAGGTTTTACAATTTTTGTGATCGAAAATTAAGAGTCATGGGGTTATTAATATAAAATTTAAGGACTATAACTAGTATCAATGACTTAGAGACCCTCCATCAAGTCAACGTAGAAATAATCTGAAGCATACAAATGTAAAATATATATATATACACACACACTAGTGGGTTGCCTGCGCGTTAGGCGGGAACCACAAAACTTCGGTTGGTGATTTTCAGGACGTGCATAAGTTGTTATTTGGCTCAATTAGGTGTTGAGCCATAACCATAACTTTCGATTAAGTTATTTAAAAAACCGATGGTTTCAATTATTTCAGCTTGGTAAATTGGTTATGAACATTTGCTCCAATCAGTTGTTGACTAATAACCGGAAATCTAACTTAAGACAAAAATTATCATAATATCCTCTAACCTCATGAACCAGTGGAAATATTGTGAGCGATGTCTTGTTATGAGCCTTGCTAGAGTTTTGGCTTCTCTTGCAACAGCATGATGCTTGCATGATTTTGGTATTGTTTGTTGAACGGATAGAAATGGATCACAACAGATTAAATGACATGCTTGCAAACCGTTTCCGAAGTTTTAGTTATCTATGATGTTACTCTTATTCAAGTCATTTGGTTTCTGTATTAACTGAAGCAATATAGGCCAAAGTATGAAGTGGTGCTTTTTTAATTATGTCTTAATTTATGATACACTTGTTTAAAGTTTAACTTGTTGCATGGAAAAGCTTTATTAATTAATTTTGAGAATATACAACAACAACAACAACAACAACAACCATACCCAGTAAATCCTACAAATAGCAAGTTACAAGTAGGGTCTGGGTAGGGTGGGATGTAGGCAAACCTTACCTCTATCCTGATAAAAGAGAGGCTGCTTTCAGAGATACCCCCGGCTCAAAAAAAAATAAATAAATAATAATAATAATAATAATAATAATAATAATAATAATAATAATAGTAATAATAACAAAAAAATAAAAAGATGTAAATAATAATCAATAAAAATAGGGAGAGTTCTCTAGACTAAAAACAACGATAAACATCAAACATCATAATATATGCGCACAAACACGAAGATAGTCACCTATAGCGTCCCTCTAAAGTGTAAGCAAGGCTAAGTCCGTAGTACACAACTAAAGCTCTAATGTACCCTCCCTAGTGGTCCTTGACCTTAATCCTACGCCTCCATGAAGCCCTATCCTGGACCATGTCCACAGAGAGGTGCAAATCTAATAAATCATGCCTAATCCGCTCATCTCACGTCACTTTGGGCCTGCCCCCCCCCCCCCCCTTGACGGTAAGGGTTTCAACTACCCTATAGGTATATGAAAAATGAAAATACATGTGTATATAAGTAGAAACATCAATCCAAAAAATAGTCCACCCTGAATTTGAAAAGTCGAACACATATGTGTCATCTTTAAAGTTCAAATTCAACATAGATGTTTGTAGTTTTGTGCCTTTAAAGTGTGTTTAAAGATTTTGTTATAACGATATTAAGTTAAAACCGTATGCCAAACTTAGTTTATCAAAGCAAACAACATAAAATTTTGTTTGGTTTCACTGATTAATTGACCGAATCTAGATAAAGAATGCATAAAAATAGCTAAAATGGATATAGTTAAAACTTAAAAAAGTACTCCAACTATTATTTTGTTAAACATAATCCATTAATATAAACAATACAACTTAAATAAATAAAAACCGCACTGCAATTTAAGAAGTACATAGCCTAAACATTTTCAAATATTAAAAGTAAACCAAACCATTTGGTACGATATGAAATATCCTAAACCGAAGGACACACCAAGAATCGAGACAATTCTTATACAAGATCAAGACCATTTTGTGGGTTTTAATATTTAAGATTATTTCATTTAACAATGCTTAAAATAAATCACGCACATGAGTGTGAAAACCTTCACCGTTATTGATCATCATTGGTGGGGTTGGCACCTCCATTGATGCCGTATGCATAGCTTGTTCCATATTCTTTTGTTCAAGTTAAAAGAAATACGTCAAACCATTTATACTAACCTAATTGGATAATTGCACAACCTCTAAAGATAATGCATAAAAGCAAAAATATAAAAAAGTAAACACAATTGAAAATGAAATTCACCACTGCCATGGATCATTGATAGGTTCTCCATATGGTCTTCGTGCTTCTTTCATTTAAAACAAACAAATATCAAACAACATGCGAATTAGAACCAAAAACTGAAAAACCTACCTTTGATCTACTGGGATTCTTGTGACGTCTAAAGATGGTGAACAAAGAAGCTAGTCATTTTCCCATGTATACCCAAATATGTGAGGTTTTCAATCAGTTTATGGTCGCATATTCAATTGATTTATGACTGATATTAAAATCTCCATCCGCTTGAAAAATGAAGCATCCCAGTCTCCTTTGGTTTCCAAGATAACACAAATTCAACTTTTCAACTCCTCATCTCAGTTTTGGACCTCACCGTAACATTGTCACAACTCACAAATGTTATATTAATTTAAAGAGACATACATTCAACTTTTCAACTTCACACATCTAAGTTTTGAAAATCACCCTTAAATTGTCACAAATGTTATAGTAATTTAAAGAGTGTAGAAAAGACAACTTTGCCCCTAAACTAACCTCATTTACTATTGTGCCATAAGCATAAACACTTATAATTACTTAAATTTTACGGTCATCCTTCCCAAATACTTTTTAATATAGTGTGTGTGTGTGTGTTCTAAAGCTAAAAATCTTACATGGCACTCAAAGAGGCCAACCTACTTTTTGAGTGTGCCATGCTGCATTAAGTGATTTTAGAAAAAAAAAATATTTAAAAACAAAATTGGATTTCTCTGTCTCATGTTTTCTCCAATAATTTTTAAACGTTAATATCTTTTATATACGATATTTTTTGAAGAAAAAAATTACACCAAATTAACGTGCGTTATATTATCTTTCCAACGATATGAGTTAGGTTATGATATAAGTTGCCTCTTAGACTATGGGGTATGGGGAGCAGCATAGGGGCAGCAAGCTGTAGCCAGGGGCGGCAACACTGCCCCCATGGTCCATCATCATCATCATCAACGACAACATATTGATGTTCATGCTGGGCCTTTTGATTGGTGAGTTGTTTTTTTGAAGGGAGGGAGGTCCATCACTTCACACCCTTGGACCATCATGGGGATTATGCTTAGCTCCTACCCCATGCTGATGTAGCATCTGATGTGGATGACCATCATGGATGATGGACCTCCTTCACACCCACCAGCCTTAGGAACTTGGGAAATGAAAAATGCATGTTTTTATAAACTTGAATTCAGATAATAGAAATTTGGTTAGGTATCAAGATTGAAGTTTTGACTTACTAAAGGCCGATAAGAACTTTTAGTGAGTTGCAAAATAATTTCGTAGTCAATGAAAGAACAAGACAATGGTGAAGATGTGTTGGTAGTGGTTGTAGATGATGAAGGATGGTTGTTGCTTATAGTGGCAGTCGATTTTTTTAATAGACGAAGTTGATGATTAGAATTACATCCTCAAAAATAAAAAAAAAAATATAGTGGTCTTCAAGAGGTTAGTGGTGGAGCAAAAGTTGCTAGTGGTTCTCGTGTGGACGTGTGGTGGTCGGCGCCGGAGATGATACTGGGCGTGTGGTGGTCGGCGTCGGATGTTCATCACTTTTAATGGTCTTGAGGTGGAGGATGCTTATGGCGGTGGGTGGAGGTTGAAGATGAAGTGGTTGGTGAGTGGGTCCCATAAATAAACTAAAGTATAATTAAAAAAAGGGATTAAGGGTAACTGAGTTTCTCAACTGAGATATTTCTAAGGGACATAAACTGTTAAAAAAAACTGAGATTTTGGACATAAAATGAAAAAAAAAATTAAAGGGCATGTTTCATAAATTTGATAATACACAAATAACACAAAGTGTAATTTTATCAAAGAACAACTTTGTTAATTATTATCCTTTATAAAACTAGGTCAAGTTATCATACACAGTGTAACTAAAATAAGAATGGTGAGAAAGATACAAAAATCACAATAGATCACGAAATATAACACAAAGAATAGCAACATATAACTAGGCTTGTAAACGAACCGAACGTTCATGAACTGTTCGTGAACTGTTCGGCGGGAAGTTCGTTTATGTTCGTTTATTTAGATAAATGAATGAACGCGAACACAATTTTTTGTTCGTTTAATTAAACGAACGAACATGAACACACGTTTTGTTCGTTCATTTATGTTCATGAACATTCGTTTATGTAATTCGTTCATTTATGTTCATTTGTGTTCGTTTATGTTCGTTTAATTAAACTTTACTTTATTATTATTATTTATTTCCCTTTGGTTAAGTAACCTTAATTCATATTATATTATATACAATATATTTGATATATTCTAAAAATTTAATCCTAACCCTAACATTCTAAACATATCAGCCGCTCTCCACACTTCACAACCCTACCTCCCTTCTTCTCCACACTCCACAACCCTACTAATTTAGATTTTGTTTTGGTTGCATTGTGATGTATTAGACTTGGTTGAATTGTGATGAATCATTATTAAACTTGTTTTTGCTTGTGTTCATTAATGTTCGTTTATGTTCATTTGTGTTCGTTTATGTTCATGAACTGTTCGTTTAGGTTTTAATTGAACGAACATAAACAAACACGAACACAACAAATTTCTTAATGAAAGAACACGAACACAAAAATGTGTTCGATTATGTGTTCGTGTTCGTGTTCGGTTAATGTTAAATGAACAAAAGAACAAGTGCAGCAGGGATTTGGGCCAAATTGCAGAAATGACACAATGACGAATATAAAGAAAAAACACAATGCAAAATAAAAGACACAACATATAACACAATGCCAATAAATATAACACAATGGAGGATCAAGATATGGGCTCTATTAGTGCATCAAAGGGTTAGTGATGCTCTGTTGGGTGAAGCTAACCTGCCTACAACATTAACAAAGAAGGAGAAGAAGGATGTTCTTGAAAAGGCACATAGTGCAGTCATCTTGAGCCTTGGGGGTAGAGATTTAAGGGAGGTGTCCAAAGAAACAAGTGCAGCAGGGATTTGGGCCAAATTGGAGTCATTATACATGACTAAGTCATTGGCTAACAGGTTGTACTTGAAGAAGAGGTTGTATACCTTTCAAATGGGCTATGGGAAGACGATGGAAGATCATACATATGAGTTCAACAAGTTGGTGTTGAATCTTGGAAATATTGAGGTTGAAATTAATGAAGAAGATCAGGCAATAATCTTCTTGACATCATTGCCTGAATCTTATGAAAATTTTGTTGATACTCTGATGTATGGGAGAGAAACTCTCACCATGGATGAGGTTCTTATAGCTTTGAATTCAAAAGAATTGAAGATGAGGGTTGAACCAAAAGAAGAAGGTGGAGAAGGATTATTAGTGAGGTGTAGAGATGATCAAAAAGGTTCAAGATTCAGGGGAGATTCAAGGTTCAAGAGGAAATGTTTTGTTTGTCATTCAGAGAATCATTTGAAGAAGGATTGCCCTGAATTGAAGAAAAGAAGGGGATAACAGAGTAGCATGCATGATTATAGTCAACAAGATGATTCATCTGAAGATTATGATGAATCTGATGTTCTTGTGGTGACTTGTGATGATTTCTGTTCTGAAAAGTGAGTGATGGATTCAGGATGTTCTTTTGAAATGACGAATGCTAAAGGGTATTTCAGGGATTTGAAGTATGAAGATCTTGGTGTGGTCAAGATTGGTGATGGCAGAGCTTGTAAGATTCATGGAATGGGAATTGTGACATTCATAATGGACAATGGATGTTAGTGAATGTTCATGATGTGAGGTATGTTCCTGATCTTAATAGAAGTGTTTTTTTCATTGGGATGTTTTGAAAGAAAGGGTTAACATGTGATTTTAAAAGATGGTAAATCTTTGGTTATGAAAGGACCTATGGAGGTGATGTCAGGAAATAGGCAAAAGAATAATGTCTATGTTCTTGATGGACATGTGATGATACCTCATGTTATAGAGTTTATTGATCATAATGATGAACAAGAGTTGATTGAATCCTGTAACAGAAGGATAAAATTGTGTTACAGGGAATGGACTTAGAGTTTTGTGAGTTTTTTATGATGGAAAAGTCTCACAAGGTTGAATGCTCTAAGGTGGTTAAATCAAAGGTTCATGGTGTGTTGTGTGGAAAATCAGTGGGTTGGACTCTAGGTAGAGGTGGTAATCTTCTGGTTAATGAAGATGGTTTTCCAAGAAGGGTAGTTTTGGAAATGGTTGGAAAATTGTTTGGCTCATATGTGTATGAAAATTCTAGTCAGGATGTGTGACAACCGGCAAATTTCGTACAACGATTAACGTGATTCTAATCATGTTTTAGAAATAATTAACACTGTTTAAGGTTAATTATGGTTAGTTGAGCTAATATGAGTCCTACGATGTCCTTTTGAAAGTTCGTTGAGGTCTTGATGCCTTTAAAGAAAGACTTCGCGTATTTAACGTAACGAACTGACATCAGCGAAAATTTGTCAAACTGGAATAACATAAGCTTATTCTATGTAAATACGACACGTATTTACTATCGATGCGAACGGATGGGAAATCGGCGTGGTAAACGGCCAAAAACGCAGCGTCTTGGAGAACGCGGAAAGGAACTGACGTGGGATTCGAACGTCAAAACGCGTGGTTTTAACCGTTATTAAACTTTCGGAATAATTAATTATTATAAACAATGTTTCTTATTGAATTTCGAAGTTATCGGATCATTTAAATGAAGGATAACACAACCGAGTCGATTAACGCGATTTTAACGCGTGTTCCGTTTTCACGCGTCGAGTTACGAAAATAACATTTGAATTGCTCGGTTTGGTTATGTTTTTCATTTCGAATAAAACCGACTAGTTTTTGTAATTAATTATCGGGCCTAATAACAAACCGAAGCGTTTTCGTTTAAAACGGGTTCGATACGCGGTATACTCCCACCTACCAAGTGTTGGGTCTGCTGACCTGGAGAAGAACAGATGATTGGAAAGCCAAAATATGCTATCTATTTGATCCTTGAATAAACAGTCTTTACAACTTACTTCTCCCAAAAGACTGCTGACCCTAACTACTGTTCTATCCAAACAACTGCTCAACAACTGCTGATACAAAGAACTGCTAAGGAAACAACTGATGAAGAACAACTGCTGACCAAAGGTCTGAAGAAGAGCAACAGCAGATACAAGTACTGAAGACCAAAGCACTGCTGGAAGCAACAGCACTTAGGCTTCAGCAGTGGATACAAGATCGTCAGAGTTTATCTTTAACAGCTGTTTACTATCAGTGCTTTCAATGTAACAGTAGTTTGTATAGCAGATGTTTAAGTTTGTTATTCTGTTAGAGGTCACTGTCTTAGGTGACGTCAGCCTAGGTCATCAGTGGTTTGAGTCAGTCTATAAATAGAACAGTGCATGTACTGTTCTATTGCATCACACACAAAACATTCTCTCTGACAAACAACTGTGTGATCAGGCTGAGGGGGAGTAACTTGTACGATTGTAATCTTTGATATATTAATGAAAGCATTCGATCGAAAAACATTTACTCTCTTGTTTTGATTTACAGTTTATTATTCCGCTGCACTTTCATTCTACTTTCATTCCATTATTGTCATCATTTAGTTAAACATTCAAAACAAACAAACTCAGATCCTAACAATTGGTATCAGAGCTTGGTCAATTAAATTCGATCTAACAAATCAATTTAATAATCAGCTCACAATTATTGATATCGTTTGTCAGTTTGATTAAAAACAGAGTAATAGTTTAATTTCGATTCAACCGTTGTTAAACAGACTTTGTTTTTGAAAAATCAGAGAATGGCTTCTATCAATCACGATCCACATAACACTGGCACGAACAACAAGCCACCGATGCTTGTCAGATCTGAATACAATATCTGGCAACGTCGGATGAGCCATGTTCTAGCTCAACAAAACACTGGGTGTTGGAAGTCGGTTATCTTCGGACCACATGTTCCGACTGTGCCGAGTACTGAAGATCCCAAAGTGTTTGAGCCAAAGAAACTTGAAAACTACTCCGACCAGGATTTTCAGAAAATTGAGCTAGATGCTAAGACCTTCAGTATTGTGGCCATGGCTCTACCCAATGATATATATGCTGGGTTGTTACACTGTAACAGTGCAAAGGAGTTGTGGGATGCACTGAAAGAGCAGTTTGGTGGGACTGAGGAGGTTATTGAAAACAACCGTGAAATACTTAACCAACAATATGAAACATTCAGTCATGTCAAAGGAGAGTCATTAACTCAACAGTTTGAGAGATTTAACTGCTTAATTAGTGAACTAAAATTGGTTGGTCTTACTTACCCTCATTCAACTTTGAACCATAGGTTTTTAAGATCATTACCAGACAAATGGGACACTATTGCAATTGTTATGAGAAACTCAATAGGATTTAAAGACCTATCACTGACCCAGCTTCATGGTAAGCTCTTGACCTATGAAAGAGAGCTTAACCAGAAAAAGAAGCTCCAGGACTCTGGAAAAGTGTCTGATGACTATGTGTTTGGGAATACAGCACTTTTGGGTCATGATGAGGTGCCTGGAAACACAAAGGATCAGAGTTATGATCATTTTATTGACATAACTTCAGGTTTTAACTCAGGTTTTAACTCTGATTCTTATTCACCTAACTATGCTTTCACAGCAAGTGGTGGTGATATACAGACATCTGATAACATATCCTTTGAGTATGATGACCTGAAATACTTTGACCCTGATGATTTGGAAGAAATGGACATTATGCACCAATTGGCCCTTCTCAGTGTAAGAACTAATAATTTTTACAAGAAAACAGGGAGAAGGTTTCCAGGGTTGACTGACAGATCTAAGGTGGGGTTGGATAAATCAAAGATCAAGTGTTATAAATGTCACAGGTTTGGTCATTTTGCTAGGGAATGTAGGGGTCAACATGGTACACCTATGATAACCTATCCAAATCAAAGACCACAGACCAACACTTATCAGAATTCCTATAATACCCCTGGACCAAATGTGCAAAACACTGCTCATTTTGCACAGTCCTCAAACACTGTTCCTGTCCAGTATGTCCAAACCACTGTTCCTCAGATCCATTATGTGCAAACACCTGTTGCTCCACCACCTGTTCAAACGACTGCTGCACCATCCTCTGCTCCTGCAGAGACCAGTCAACAGAGCTTCTTTACACAAGGCTTTGTTGATTGGAGCAGTCTACCTGATGAGCTAACAGATGAGAATTTTGCACTGGTTGCCAAAGCTGAAAATGAACCAGAAAACTTTTGTTTCATGGCTATGGTTGATGAGATTGAATCTGAGGAAGTGGTAAATGAATCTGATGTTGTGACTGATGATATTGTTAGTGAAGTTGTTGCAGGTGAGAAACCTGAAGAAGAGGTTGTGAATCTCTCAGATCCCTGGGGTGCATCTGATGAATGTGAGTGCAAGTGTGATTGTGCATTGATGGCTGCTGCTAAGGTATCTCCTCAAATTCTCAAAGAGTTGTGTTCTGACAAATGTGTAATAGCATTTGCTAACATTAAAGAGGTGAATGAAAACCTTAGAAAGAAAATTTTGGATGATGAGGTTAAATTTGAAAAACTCACTAAAGATTTGAAAACAAGTTTAACTGCAAAAGAATCTGAAATTAGTAGTCTAAAACATGAAGCAACTATTGTCAAAGACCAGCTCCAAACTATGATAACAAAATATCAAAGTTGTAAAAGTGAGCTTGAGTCCACCCAAGTTGAATGTAAAAAATGGGTGGAATCATGTAGAGGTTTTGAGATGCTACTCAACAAACAGACCAAAAGTCATGTGAAGTTTGGCTTTGGTTTTGCAACCACTGCTCCAGCTTTTGAAAACACTGACACAAAGGATCAAAAGTCTGTTGAGATAGTTCCAACAAACCTGCAGGGTCAAGAGATTAAAATCACTGAACCAAATGGTAAGAAAATTGTTCTTGAAAAACCAGAAGGTTCCTCATCTTTTGCTGAACTTGAAAAGTATGAATTTAAACCTACTTGGTCTGATGAGTGTGATACTCTTGAGAATTATAAACCTGTTGATTTTAAAACCCCTGAGGGAAAAACAGCTCCTCAGGCAAGGGTCATTCCCTTGGCAAAGGTCATTCCCTTGAAGGATTCTCCAGCAGATGCTCAAACATCTGCTGAAAAGAAGCCTGAAAAAGGGAAAAAGAAGGAAAAGACTGTTAACTTGTTTTGTGATTTCTGTGAAAAGAAGAATCATATCACCAAAAACTGTTTTCTTCTAAAAGCATATGATATCAACAAAGGAACAAGTGAATGTGATTCAAAAGCCACATGCTCAATATGTGGGAAAAAGAATCATAAGACTAAAGAGTGCTTGTATCTCAAAAATTTTGATGTAAAAATACAAGAATACAAAGCAAAAACTCTTGCAAACCCTGTGGTTAGTACTCCAAAAGGAAAGCCCAAACAGACCTTTACACCTGTCCAAACATCTGTTACAAAAAGGCTTGAAACATCTGCTTCTAGAGATGTCCAAGTAACAGATGCTCCACCCACAAGCAAATACCCAAGAGGTTATGGTCAACCTCCATGTCACAGTCTGCCACATGTTTATGAGGAGCCAAAAAGACCCTCTAAACCAAGAGTGAACAGAAATCCATATGGGTATTATCATCTGTCAGGGGGTGATCAAACAACTGCTGCCCCAAGTGCTGACATACAAGCACTGGCAAATGGTCAGCAGCAGTTGTTGACCCTAATTCAAAAATTGGTCCAAACCACTGATCACCTTCCAAAACTTGAGTCTGAAAGGTCTGAGGATCCATCCAAAGCCAATTTGGCTTTGGACACTCACCAAAACTAATCATTTACTGATGTGCAGGGAGCTTCTGCTTGTTTAGATAGTCTTTGGTATGTAGATAGTGGAGGTTCCAGGCACATGACAGGATGTAGAGCCCTACTTCTGGACTTCTTGGCTCATGGAGGGGGTGATATATCCTTTGGTAATGATTCTAAAGGTAAGGTGTTGGGTTCAGGGACTGTACAGGCAGGAAAACTCAAGTTTGAAAATGTCAATCTTATTGATAATCTCAAGTTCAATCTTCTGAGTGTTTCACAAATGAGTGACAAAGGTTATGGCTCATTTTTCACAAAGAAAACTTGTAAGATTATTGGGCCAGAAGTGGTGAAAAAGATTGATACCATTATTGCTGAGAGCAAAGCACAGCTTGTTGCTCATAGAAGTGGCAATGTGTATGTTGTTGATATGTTAAAGGATAATCCTATGGCAAATGTCTGTCTGTTTTCTTCTGCCTCCACTAAGGAGACAGAGTTGTGGCATAGGAGACTGGGTCATACCAACCTTAATACTATCAACACACTCTCAAAACAAAGCCTTGTCAGAGGTCTTCCATCAAAAGAATTTAAATGTGATGAGCATTGTGTTTCTTGCTTAAAAGGGAAACAACATAAAAGCTCTTACAAATCCATTGATGAGTCCAAAACTAGTCAGTGCTTACAACTGTTGCACATGGACCTGTTTGGCCCTGTTAAAATCATGAGTCTAAGAAGAAAAAGATTTTGTCTTGTCATAGTTGATGATTTTTCTAGGTTTACATGGACTTACTTTTTACACTCTAAAGATGAGACTGCAGGTATATTGAAGGACTTTGTCACCAAGGTTGAAAAGCAGTATGACTTGCCAGTAAAAGTTTTCAGGAGTGACAATGGAACAGAGTTTAAAAATAAGGAGTTAGATGACTTCTGTGTGTCAAAAGGGATTGTGAGGCAGTTCAGCATCCCAAGAACACCAGAACAAAATGGGGTAGTTGAGAGGAAAAATAGAACTCTTATAGAAGCTGCAAGAACCATGCTAGCAGATTCTGGTTTGCCACTGTCCTTTTGGGCAGAAGCTGTAAACACTGCTTGCTATGTTCAAAACAGAGTTTTGATCAACCCCAGACATCAAAAAACTGCTTATGAAATTTTGTTCAAAATCAAACCATTAATCTCATTCTTCAAAATCTTTGGCTGCCCATGTTTCATTTTAAATCTTAAAGATTCCATTTCAAAATTTGCAGCCAAAGTAGACTGTGGTTATTTTCTGGGATATTCTTCTACTGCTAAGGCCTACAAAGTGTTTAACACAAGGACTAAAACAATAGAAGAAACCTTGAATGTTAAGTTCAATGAACTTTCATCTCTGAAAATCCCTGCAAACCCTGCTGAATTATTTGATTTAGATAAATTCAAATTTGAAGATATCACTGTTAAGACTAACAATGCAGGTATTCCACAGTCTCCACAGCAAGATTACAGAACAGATGTTGTGATTCCCAGTCACTACAAAGTCTATTCTGCATCAGAGGGAGCAGTTGTTCAAAACAGTTGTCAAAACTCTGCCACAGCTGTGTCAACCACTGTTGGCCAGTCCTATCCTCAAACCTCTGCTTCACCCCTCACTACCACTGACCTATCATCTGTTGACAAAAGTCAATCATCTGTTGACAAAAGTCAGTCAAGTTTCACACCACTTGGACCCATTCCTCCACTACCATTCCAAACATCTGTTGACTCTACAGAAGTACCAACAGATGTTACACCAACAGAGTCACCAAACCTCTGTCCATCACCCCAAAATGCCATTGTTCCATATCAAGGAGATCTTATTTACTTAAGAGCTCATCCACCAGACCAGATCATTGGCAACATCAGAGAGGGTGTGCTCACAAGAAGCCAATCCTCAAATATCTGTCTTTTTGCAGGTTTCTTATCCCTCACACAACCTGTCAAGTACCAAGAGGCACTGAAAGACAACAGTTGGGTAGAAGCCATGCAAGAAGAACTCCTTCAGTTCAAAAGACAACAAGTATGGGAGCTTGTACCACTTCCTAAGGATGTTTGTCCTATAGGAACAAAGTGGGTCTTCAAAAACAAGACTGATGAAAGGGGTATTGTTGTCAAGAATAAAGCCAGGCTTGTGGTTCAAGGCTTCAGACAAGAAGAAGGAATAGATTATGATGAGACCTTTGCTCCTGTAGCTAGACTAGAGGCCATCAGACTCTTTTTAGCCTTTGCTGTCAACCACAACATAAAGGTGTATCAGATGGACATCAAATGTGCCTTCCTTTATGGCAAAATTCAGGAGGAGGTCTATGTGTGTCAGCCACCTGGTTTTGAAGACACATTCCATCCTGACTATGTCTACAAGCTCAACAAAGCTCTGTATGGACTCAAACAAGCACCAAGGGCCTGGTATGAAACTCTTTCCACATTTCTCTTATCCATTGGCTTCACAAGAGGTAAAATTGACAAAACTTTATTTCTTAAATGGAAAGGGAAACACTTAATGATTGTTCAAATATATGTGGATGATATCATCTTTGGATCCACATGTAACCAAATGTGTGAAGAGTTCAGAAAACTCATGACAGCAGAGTTTGAGATGAGTGCCATGGGTGAGCTTCAGTGTTTCCTTGGTCTTCAAGTGAAACAACTGCAAAATGGCACATTCATTCACCAAAACAAATATGTAAAGAATTTATTAACCAGATTTGAGATGAATGATTGTAAGCCATGTAGCACACCCATGAGTACAGTCAAGCTGCTCACTATTGATGACAAGGATGAACTGGTTGATCAAACACATTATAGATGTATGATTGGGTCTTTATTGTACCTAACTGCATCTAGGCCAGACATTATGTTTGCTACCTGTGTCTGTGCCAGATCCCAGGCTTCACCCAGAAAGTCAAACCTTATTGCTGTAAAAAGGATATTCAGATACCTCAAAGGTGCTCCCACACTTGGTATCTGGTATCCTGCTAATGGAAACATTGAGCTTTCAGGTTTTTCAGATAGTGACTTTGCTGGCTGTCACACCACAAGAAAATCCACTTCAGGAGGGTGCCAATTTCTAGGGAATGCCTTAGTTTCATGGCAAAGCAAAAAGCAGGCAGCTGTTTCAACTTCAACAGCTGAAGCTGAATACATTGCTGCTGCAAGCTGTACAGCCCAATTGATGTGGCTTCAGAATCAACTACTGGATTTTGGGATAACTGCACTTAGGACTCCACTCATGTTGGACAGCCAAGCTGCTGAAAATATCATCAAGAATCCAGTCTCTCATTCCACTACCAAGCACATTGACATAAGACATCATTTTGTCAGGGACAGCTATGAAAAAGGTTTGATTTCTTTACACCATGTTCCAACAGAGGATCAGTTGGCAGATGTGTTAACAAAAGCTTTAGACACATCTACCTTTACAAATCTGATTTCCAGAATTGGCATGTTAAACATGGATTAACCAAATAATTTTTTTTAATAAAATTGTTCAGAAATCAAATATTTTCTTCAAATAGCTGTTTGGTTGAAAAATCTGTTTTCCAAACATCTGATCAGATAAACAACCACTGTTTCATTCATTTCCACTGTTGGTTGAAAAGTCTGCTCCAAACATCTGATCAGATAAAACAACTGTTAGTTGAAAAGTCTGTTTCAGAACATCTGTTCAGATAAAACAACTGTCCATATATATATATATACTAAAAAAAAAAAAAAAAAAAAAAAAAAAAAAAAAAAAAAAACCACCAACGGTTGGATCCATCAGCTGTTTGTATCAGTTGTTTACCAAAACAGCTGTTCTCCACCAGATGTTAGATCCATCAGATGATTGCCACGTCTGCTCATATAAGCAGTTGTTTGGCCACATCAGCGGTTTCATTGAGCCTATAAAAACCCTGTTTTACCACAACAGATGTTACACTGTCTCATTGTATTCAAAATACTGTAAACCGCCTTCTTCACTCTCAAACCCTTCATCAATCTTCAGTCATTTTCCCCGTCGAAATCCATTACAATGGATCTTCAAGCCAAAGCTACACACAATTGTCTCCCCTATCTGATTAAAACAGATGACAACACTCCATTTCATTCCACCATCGACATTTTCCTCAATTCCAAATACTTACCCATCCTAACCGCCAACGCCCCCATTTATCTGGATACACTCCAAGAATTTTGGTTGAATGCTGAGTTTCTATTACAAGATAAAAAGCCTACATCCATTATTTCCAAAATTGGAGAAACCAGTATCGTCATTACCCCTGATATCATATCCACAACCTTCACACTGAATGACCTGGCAGGTAAGGATTCCTTCACTAAAACAGAGCTTCACACTGAGTTCCAAGAAAGAGGGTATGATGGTCAGATGACTGGATCAACTCTTTTCAAAAAGTTTTTCCCTCCAGTCATGAAATTTTTCTTCCATACTCTTCTTCTTTGTGTCTCTGCTAAGTCCACATCCTTTAATGAAATACCATTAAGGATGCAATATCTGGGATATGCTATGTTGTCAAACTCTGACTTCAATCTTTCCCAGGGTTTATTCATGGACTTGGTATCAAATGTGAAAGCAGTCAAGTCTGGGTCAAACAATGCTTTTCTTATTTACCCACGAATTCTTAGTGTAATTTTACAAAAATTATTACCTGAAAAAGTTTTCAAAAAGGGTGCTGCTATGCAAATGAAAAGCTTAACTGATGAAACTTTCACAAGAATGCTGGGTGGAAGCACCCAAGAAAAGGTGTCAAAAGTGTCTAAAGTTTCTAAAACACAAACAAAGAGGACAAAGGCAACAGCTGTTGTCAAAACCTCTGTTGTTGAGCCCACTGCTCCTGGTGATCATGGCACTACATCCAGTGCTGTGAAACCCACACCAGCCACTTCCAAAAAGAAACATTCATCCACAAAAACCACCACTCAACCACAAATGAGGCTTCTGGATGTTGAGGTACCAGAAGAAACCTCTGTTGCACAACAAAAGCAACATGAAACCACTGTTGTTACTTCCTCACAACAGTTGGACATACCTCCACCTGACAAACCTCCTCATGAATCCTCTCAAAAGGATCATGTTGTAAGCCAAGGGGACACACATCATGATGCATTTGAGTCACTTGACCATATGTTCACAAGCCCCTCTCCCAGGGCTAACTCTCTTCTTACTCCACCACTCTCACCATCACATGTTCCACAAACAATGCAACCCCTGTTTGAAGCAATTGAATCTCAGGAAGATCCCAGTTCCTCTCTTCCACCTGTCACTGAGAGTATACTCCAACAAGTGACTGAGCCTGAGAATATTCAATCTGCTAACCCCCAAACAGAAGAGGAGGTTACACCACCAGGGTTCAATGAAACTCTAGGTGAGTTTTCAAGTGGAGCAGCCACTACTGATGTAGAGACCATTGTCTCACATCAGGACAGTGATTTCATAACTAAGACTCCCTTGAAGGCAACAACTGTTGAAGCCACCATAGTGTCTCCAAAAACAGTTGGAAGTCCCCAGTACCAAGAAAAAGGGGCATCTGATTCCCCTATTAGGCCTGAATCAGATAAAACTACCACTGGTAGGGACTCAGATGATCCTATTAATTTAGGAGATGAGTCAAAATACCAAGAATTGACGGCCAGAGTTTCTGCTATTGAAACATCTGTTGCTGACATCAAATCTGATGTCAAGCTTCTCCTAAGCTCAATTGCAGGTCTCTCCAAGAGTCAACCATCTACCACTGATATAGCCAATGAGTTATGGAAATCAGTTTCCCCCATCATCATAGCTCACAGGAAATTGGCTGATCAAACACATGAAACCTACATGGCTGAGATCAGAAATATGGTTGATGCAAGGTACAAAGATACCCATGCTGACATAAAAGCCATCAAGGACCATCTGCTGAAGACTACTGGCTCTGCCCCTACCACCATCCTCAGGGATGAAACTGATGATGATTTCACGGCTGATGATGCCAAAAAGGGGGAGAGTGGCAGAGATAGGCTACCAAAACTAGATCCTTTTGGTTGCCCACCTTCTCAAAAAGGTCAAGCCAAGTCTGCCAAGAAACCAGAGTCTACCAAATCAGTTCCACAACAACAACATCAAGCACCACCACCACCACCACAAACCACTGAAAAGAATAAGGCAGTAGATGACTCTGCAAACATAGAAGCTGAAAAGGCTGCTCAGTCCAAACAACAAAGGGCTGACACCTTGGAAGTAAAAGCAGAGTCATTGATTGAACTCAAGAAGAAACAACAAAGGGAAACTGAAGATGTGGGATCCTCTAAAAGGATGAAAAGACCTGCCAAGCATGTTAGAAAACCACCATCCAAGTTACAAACCTCTGTTGATAAAACCACTGCTGCTGAAACCACTGTCACTGAAACCACTGCCACCCAAACCACTGAAACCACTATACCCAAACCAACACACACTCCTGAACCAACAACCACCAAACCTACATCACCAACCAAAACTCCAACATCTGCTGGTTCTTCTAAAAGGCCAACAGATGTTAATCCAACCACTGCTGCCAAATCACCTTCACCAAAAATCATGTACACAAGGAAGAGAAAATCAACCTTTGTTGTGCATGATGAAAACATTCACACATCACCAACCACCATTTCAACTGCCCAATCCACTCCTCCCATCACAGCCATTCCACTCACCTCATTCTCACCACATACATCCAAATTCACAACCCATAGACCACCACCAACCATTACACCATTGGTTGTTCAGTATCCCCTTGAACTTGATCTACTCAAGGGGGAATTACAATCCTTCTACAATACTGAACAGCCATCTGAAAGATCCTTCCCATCTCTCCCAAATTTCCCTGTTCCCCTCAACATTGATACCTATCTAAAATACAAGGGTGAACAGGTGGATGCCATCATCAGGGAGAAATGCAAAGGGAAGGATGACAGGACTGCTCAGGGCATCCATTCAGCAGAGCTTAGCAAACTCAGAAGGATTGAAGACTTTGCTAAGACCCTGAGCAATTCCATGTCCACCATGCCTCTCAGTGTAGACCTGGAGAAGGAGGTAAGGGAATCCCTACTTGAACAGATAATGGCAACCAAGCCCTACAAAGCTAACAAAAAGCAGTTCAATGGCTGGACTACTCATGCTTTGAGGGAAGAACTGATCAGAATTGAAGAAATGGCCAAAAATCCCAAAGCTAAAGTCTCCATTCCCAATTTTGGCAAAGGCAGAGATCCAGTCAGAGCCTTGAAGTTCAAAAGAATGAGGCAGGAGATTGTAGCTGCCAATTATGGGGAGATGAGGTCTGTTTCCAGATGGTCAGAGCTTAGATTGGTTGAAACCTATAAAAGTCTGGAAGAGAATAGAAAGAAGGATCCCAGCCTTCCAAGAAAACCAGTCTACAATGATGAGCCCATGATGAAGAGACCCCAACAGACTTTCAACCTAGACAGCTTACTTGAAACCTCTGATCTCACTGCTGCTGCAAGTAGACAGTTCAAAAGGCAGAAGGAGATGTCAGAGGAAGACCAAAGAAAGTTTGCTGACACATTCATAAAGGAAGGGCTCTTCAATCAAATCCATTATTTCTCTGATCCCACAACAGAGAAACTAAGAGAACTCATAGGAAGACCACCATCACCCAACTCATCAAGAATAAAGGTTCATCTCAGCAAATCCACTGACTCAAAAATTCTAAAGTGGAAGGTCAACAAAGACAACCACGAATTGACACTGCTCAGGTCAGATGGAAAGGTTCAGAAGATCAGTATGGATGATGCTTACAGCCTTTGTGCAGAAGATCACCAAGCACTGCTAAATCTGGATCTGGAAAGAGATGAAGAAGACCTATTTGCTTTGAACTTTGAATTACAATTCAAAGGTCAAATCAGAGAAAGTCTGATGAGGAATAAAGATCAATGAATAAAGCTGAGTTTTGGCATCATCTGTTCTAGGGGGAGATTGTTGGGTCTGCTGACCTGGAGAAGAACAGATGATTGGAAAGCCAAAATATGCTATCTATTTGATCCTTGAATAAACAGTCTTTACAACTTACTTCTCCCAAAAGACTGCTGACCCTAACTACTGTTCTATCCAAACAACTGCTCAACAACTGCTGATACAAAGAACTGCTAAGGAAACAACTGATGAAGAACAACTGCTGACCAAAGGTCTGAAGAAGAGCAACAGCAGATACAAGTACTGAAGACCAAAGCACTGCTGGAAGCAACAGCACTTAGGCTTCAGCAGTGGATACAAGATCGTCAGAGTTTATCTTTAACAGCTGTTTACTATCAGTGCTTTCAATGTAACAGTAGTTTGTATAGCAGATGTTTAAGTTTGTTATTCTGTTAGAGGTCACTGTCTTAGGTGACGTCAGCCTAGGTCATCAGTGGTTTGAGTCAGTCTATAAATAGAACAGTGCATGTACTGTTCTATTGCATCACACACAAAACATTCTCTCTGACAAACAACTGTGTGATCAGGCTGAGGGGGAGTAACTTGTACGATTGTAATCTTTGATATATTAATGAAAGCATTCGATCGAAAAACATTTACTCTCTTGTTTTGATTTACAGTTTATTATTCCGCTGCACTTTCATTCTACTTTCATTCCATTATTGTCATCATTTAGTTAAACATTCAAAACAAACAAACTCAGATCCTAACACCAAGAAACCCTACCTATAAAAGCTCCTTAACCTCTCTCTTCTCCTCCATTTCAGCCGCAACCCCCTCTCTCTCTCTACTCTCTCTCTAGATCTGATCTCACTCTCTCTCTCTACCCGTGCACTCACCCACGAGCTCCTTCTTCCTCGCCATGCCCAAGATCGGCCGCCATCACCATGGGTAGTGGCTGTGCGGTGGTTCTGCAGCCCGAAAAACGCAGAAAACAGCAGTTGAGGGTGGTTTTCGGTGGGTGTGGTGGTCCGGTCGTGGTGGGTTTGTCCGGTTTTTGGAGAAGAAGATGACCGATGGTGACTATGGTGGGAGCAGAGATGGTGGTTCTGGCTCGGGAAAGCAGCATACGGCGGCGAGAGGTGGTGGTTTTGGTCGGGATTAGGAGGCTGAGGACGGTGGTGATGGTTTCCGTGGTGTTTGGTCAAGACCCGATTGTGGTGGTTGTTGCAGGTATGGGTTTCAGTGGTTGTTTTGGTCGGGTTTTGGTGATGACGGGGCGAAGGGGTTCGATGTGGTGGTTGTGGTCCGGCTGTGGTCGGGTAGTGGTGGTCCAGGCCAGGTCTGATTCCGGTCCGAGGCGTTGTTGTGGTTGGCTCTCGGTGGTGGTCCGGATGGTTTAGGGTGGTTATAGGTGTCGGTTGTGGTGGATGGTAGCTTTCGGGTCGAGTTTGGGGTGTTCGG
Source organism: Ambrosia trifida (assembly GCA_028751855.1). Taxonomy (NCBI): domain Eukaryota; kingdom Viridiplantae; phylum Streptophyta; class Magnoliopsida; order Asterales; family Asteraceae; genus Ambrosia; species Ambrosia trifida. Next base: position 58,286,728 of record CM054127.1, on the reverse strand, counting down.
GTCAGATCTGAATGTTTCGGGTCAGATCCGGGCGTTTCGGATCAGATCCGTGTGTTTCGGATTCGACTCAACCTTGGTCCGGGTCAACGGATGGTCAACGGGTCAGATCTGGTCAAAGGTGTCGCTAGAACGAGGCGCGCGTACGATATGGTAAAATTAGTTTTCGTATTTATTTTGTGATATTATTTATAAACAAGTATATAATTTATAAGTAATAAATACGAACGAAAATGGTGTTAACTCGCTAAACGAACCAATAAATAATGCACGAAATGTATAAATAAAGTGGTTGTCATTGTTTATAAAGCGTGACTTTATGTTGTTGTCGGACTAAAATGTTGGACTATACTATATGTATATATTGTTATATATATATATTTATATAAATAAGTTTGGTATTTATATAAGTTATCGAAGCGTATAGTGTCTCGTTTTAATGGAATTACGGATAAATGAAATTGTTGTCTTGTGATTTGGAGATTGATTTTTGGGAAAATTGTAGACAACTTGTGTTGTCTGGTTTGTACAAAAACAGAGGAAACTATGCCGAAATTTTTATAAAATTCGAAGCGCAAAGGCGTTATTGTGATGCGTCCTTATCAACTATTTTCAAGTGTTTGACCAGACTAATTTTATACAGGGTCTTGACGTTTTGACGAAGATTATTGGAAACAATAATAGTCGATCCCGAACAATATTTGAAAACAAATATATAGTTTTGTCGAGCGTCAATTGTGCCAACTTCAATGGTTTTTGGTAACCAAAACGTTGTCAAAAATACGGATTTGAAATACGTAGACGCTTAACTTATTTGGGACAAATTAGTTGAAAGTAATGCTTCGAAACACTTAAAACACTCGGATTTTAGGAAGCGAAATAACAAATGTTATTAAAAAGGATTTTAATAACTATATTATATTTCAGCAAGGTATATTTTCCGAAAGTAACTATACAAGACGATTACATTATCTGGTTTACGAGACAAGCTATGGCTCGGGATGAGTTATACGTTTCGTGATATTAGTCCAACATAGCTTGCACACGAATAGTAACAAGTGCGCGACTTGGGTACTATTTCGTATGTGAACACATGAACTATGATAAGTCACGATCGGTTCGTTGAGTTAAAACACTTAAGGACTCGGGTTAGTACACACGAGTCAAGATGGTTGAGTAAACTATCTTTTAACCGGAAGAATAAGCTAGATTTATATATGATAGACTTTAAGGTGTCCTTATTGGTAATTAGGGCACGAGGAAGTCGGTCAAAGCTTTGGATTTTATTTGCTAGCTAAGCATGGAAATTAAGGTGAGTTTCACGGCCCCATTTTACTGTTTTAACGGGGGAAAGATATGTTTGTCAAAAATTATCACATATTGAAATGTTTTCAAAGGTTAAAATGTGGTAAGTGGCATGATGAGTACTTGAGTTTTTGGTCGCCACTCGGGGTTGGGTCCTCGCTACTGTAACCATTAATTCAGGTAAAATGAAACCAAAGGAATATTTGGATAGTACTATTGGTGCCTGACGAGGCCCACCTCTGGTTGATAGCGTCAACCCGGTAAAGACAAGAGGTGCACGTATTCTGAACTTAAGTCGTTGGTTTCCGAGAAACGACTTGGAGCGGGGCATATTTATTAGTCTTGGTTTGGTTATGGGACTCAGGGGATTGCTTATCATCATAATTTGTAGGAGCTAGCTACTCCATACAAAGGCCACAAAAATGTGCTGGATTTGCACAGGATGTAAAAATGTGTTGGATTTGCACAGGATGTAAAAATGTGCTGGATTTGCACAGGATCTAAAAATGTCGTATTTACGAAACTAAAACCTGTGAACTCACCAATATTTTATATATTGACGTCTTTTTAAACATATCTTTCAGGTAACTAAGTGCTGAACAGGTATGCGGCTAGTACGGTGGAATTTGGGATGTCGGACAATGGTTGGGGGTTTCATCTATTGTTACCTTCGGGTTGGGACATAAACGGAAACACCCCACTTTAAAACTTAATGTTTGTGGTTTTAAGTAATGTTTGAAACCAGGTACTCCTTCCCGACATCTTAATATAATGATCTTTTCTAATTAAATATAGTTTGTGTTAATCTTGACTTTGATATGCTTTCGAGCGTCGCGCCACGTGTTTCCGCCATTGGCGTGGTGTGACAGAAGTGGTATCAGAGCCAAGGTTATAGCGAACTAGTATTTTTGAAAAATCTAGACTATAACCGGTTTTGGCTCGAAAACGAAGTTTTCAAAAATAAAACACAACGAAATATTTTTAGAAAAGAAAGAGAATTGTACATGGATTGTACAAGGGGAAATTCCGACCGACTAGCCATTCGTGTCAATATATAAAATGTTAGAAAATATGGATATGAATGTTTAGATTGTGTAGAGATCCGATTTTCTAACTAGTGCTAGTTAATGCATATAAGTAGTACAGATAGCTTGCCTATAAGGATATCGTCTCACACTTCACTTTAGTCCACACTTTTGCATCGATTACCGATATCGACAAGCGGGAAGGACAAGCGGTGGTCTACGACGAACTCACCCGCTTACCTGCGGACGGGATGATCGGGAGGGCTAACCTTTATCGTGCTTGTGGACGTTGTCGTGTTGCTGATGTTGTGAAGGCGAAGCTAGTCTAGGTCCGTTATTGTGTGAAATCTCTGTTTTGGATCAGGAAGCTCGGAACTAGCGGGCACCAAAATTACCTGGCAACACCGATTATCATTGCGGGTGCACACGTAATAATAACTTGTGGTGCACGGTAACCTTGGTGGGCGCTAGGGCTGGGGTTGGTGATCACTTCTTGCCTTGTCTATTCTTGTACTGTAGGGTCAGTCTTAGAGTTTGATTGGCCAACGAGCTAAAAGGGAGGTCTTGTTAATGTCCCTTGATTTCGATCCTCGCAAACTGAATGAGCTTTCTTCAGCATTACCTCTAAGGTACGAACACGGAAGAGCTCGAACGTCTACTTCATATGAGTAATCTGACGTAAACCCTCGCATCGGATAGGGACAGGAGATGAAAGCTTCCTTGTATAGGAGTTGAATGCCTCCACTCAAAGTTCCTCAAAGGAGCGGACATACGAGGATGCACTGCCTACCGAAGAGATGAATGCTTGGTACGATGCGTGGAACGCTAAACTTGGAAACCAGTGAAGACTGAGGGTGCGTCCCTGCAAAACCAGTGCGTTTTGAGCACGGGACCCTATGTGGATCAGTATTGAGATTAGTTGCCCGTGTGCTGCTATGTTATTACTGTGAGTAAGTCATTCTTGATCTAACACATGCCCAAGTTGTCTTCAAGAGTCAGGCGTTCCTTCCCCTATTGGAGGGCAGAATCGTCCTTGCTAAGTTAATAGCTTTGATCATCTTCATCTAGAAGGCATGATAGCCCCCGTCTAAATCAACAATTTCGAATCGGCAAGATCCTAATATATTTATTTAATGGGAAAATAAATATATGGTAAAGTGAGCCGAGTCAGGTGTTGAAAACGAAATATCGATCGGCAAGATCCTAATATATTTATTTAATGGGAAAATAAATATATGGTAAAGTGAGCCGAGTCGGGTGTTGAAAACGAATCATCGATCGGCAAGATCCTAGTATATTTATTTAATGGGAAAATAAATATATGGTAAAGTGAGCCGAGTCGGGTATTGAAAACGAAATGTCGAATCGACAAGACCCTAGTGTAATTATTTAATGGGAAAATAATTATACGGTAAAGTGAGTCGAGTCGATGGTCGTGAAATACAATGTCGAGTCGACAAGACCCTAGTATGATTATTTAATGGAAAATAATTATACGGTAAAGTGAGTCGAGTCGATGGTTGTAAAATGTAGTGTCGAATCGACAAGATCCTAGTATAATTATTTAATGGGAAAATAATTATACGGTAAAGTGAGTCGAGTCGATGGTTGTAAAATGTAGTGTCGAATCGACAAGATCCTAGTATAATTATTTAATGGGAAAATAATTATACGGTAAAGTGAGTCGAGTCGATGATTGTAAAATGTAATGTCGAATCGACAAGAACCTAGTATAATTATTTAATGGGAAAATAATTATACGGTAACGTGAGTCGAGTCGATGGTCGTAAAATGTAATATCAAATCGACAAAATCCTAGTATATTTATTTAATGGGAAAATAAATATATGGAAAGGTGAGTCGAGTCGATTACGGGAAAAATGAAATCTCGACTGACAAGATCCTAGTATGACTACTTAATGGGAAAGTAGTTATATGGTAAAGTGAGTCGAGTCGGAGATAATTTTATCCAAGTCAGTTAATATATATGGAGACATACGTATATATTGAATATAGGATCACGACGTGCGTTTTGCGTCTGAATCCGTCATAATACTCGGGGAGTGAAACCACATTTCGGGAGCCGAAATCGTAAAGCGTGTGACTCGTAATTGTCAAGTGTCACGGAACGCTTTGGCTGACAATGAAATCCCCCTCGAAAAAAAAAAATCAAATAACGGACTACCGGAAGTGGTCACGTTGTTCTGTCAACTAAACTTACCCATGGGACAGCAATTCCATTGCTCATGTTGCAATGTTGAACGTCCGCTACCCTCGTCAGGACGACGAGACTGGTTGTTTATTTGGGGTGGCAATTGATGCGAAGTGTTTTCCATCAATCCCCATAGATATTGGGACGTTGCGTCCCTTTGTCACGGTGTTTTATAAACTAAGGTTGCGAGATCCATTCGTCATGGACAATGTGACTTGTCTGATCTCTTGTCATATTTCGAAACTCTCACTGCGTAGCCTATCAGGAAGAAAGTTCGCTGGCCCCGCATAGGTATCGGAGAGGCATTTCAGTTGATGACTATCGGTACTAGGGCCAAATAACAGGCAAGAGGACCCTAATGAGAAGGATGACTCGGTTGAATTGCCAGGGTCTGGATCGTCTTATTTTATCGTGGTGTCTCGATAAATCATGATCCTTCTACCTCTACTATTCTTGTTGTGACCAATGTTTTGATACTGGAAAAGATGTTGGTTGGTTTCTAGGTCCTATGGATACTATTTACCACACTTCTAATAACTACGGTGAGTCTAAGGCTCCCACCGAGCCTAATGTTGCTCCTGCTGTAATTATCCTATGGCCCAAGCGAATCATGTCATCGTTGCTGAGAGTGTAGCTCATATTGAGTGTGTTGAGGATGTTTCTATGGCTTTTGCCAAGTTCGATGTTGCTGTTGTTTCGAAGGCTCCTGCCAAGATCATTGCCATTGACATAGATATCTCTAAGACTCTTGCCAAGCCGTTATGATCATGTTTGTGTCACGATGGAGTTCGTTGCTGTTAACTCCATTTTCTTTGAGGTTTTCGTTGAACCACTCGTCATCATTCCCTGGCTCCTGCCAAGACTAATGTCGGTGATGGCTCTCAGGTATGGTTGAGCCTGTCAACGCTGCAGTTGCCATTATTCGAGTGACTTATATCGAGCATACAGTCATTCTCCCTAAGGACGATGTCGGCCTGATAAGTCTACTAAATTATGTGGAACCCATTGTTCCCATTTCTGTTGTGATGACGGATGCCTTTGGGTGATCCAATCGTTCCTACTAATGAGCCTATGGAGTATAGGTTTGTGGCTGAGGATACAAATAAGGATTCTGTCACCTTAAGTGAGCTGAAACGCACCGGGGTGCGTGCTCACCGTAATGGAACTTCTTGTAGTTATGTATAGTGGACTCGCTAGGTTGCGTGTCGTCCTGCTGTCGTGAATTCATGTTGTGGTGTTACCCCTAACGATTGTGCATTCTTGTAGTTGCACAGTTTTGCCGACTGCATATCCATGCGGTTGCGTTTCGCTGTCGACGGTGCATTCCTGTTGTTGTGCTGCTCCTGTAGTGGTGTAGCTGTGTTGTCATGCTTCTTTGTCGTCGTGTTGTTCCTGTGTGGTGTTCCGTTGTTGATGTGTTTCGCGGACGTGTTGCGATCATTGTCGCGTTGTCCGTACTGCCGTATCGCACCGTGAACGTATTGCTACAATTATTGGATTGACTTGATGATGTGATAACTTGTCGTTTGATTCACTCTTGGTTCCCTTGGGATAAAGACATTACCCCAAACCCACGTAACCGTTGTATGTTGCTGAATGGTTGTGTAGTGATGCCATCGATAATGTGGGAATTCGGGTGTCTAACGGACTTTCCAGTAGTCATACTAAGACACTCTAGTCTTAGTGTTAGCACATGTATCCCTCTAAAGTTCGAATCTCGTAGTTTGAGTAATTGACCGAATCATGTGTCGACCTCTTTATATGCCCGCGAGTCTCGTGAGCATTACCTCTTCAAAATCTAAGGCATCAGTGACGCCAGGTCCAGCCTTAACCTTTTACGTGCATTTTGGTCGACTAACCACTCTCGAATCATGTCGGAAGGAAATTCCATGATCCACACATGACGGGGTGAGGCTCGTCTTTGCGATAAAGGGATTTCAAATACATCTCGAACCTGAAGGGATCGAGTAAATGTGAGCGATAGTATGACCCATACCTTTGGGACTAGTAAGAGTTGAAAGACTCAATTCATTATTGCTCATCCCAGTGGATTTGTTTGACGCCATACCTGCCGACGTGACGTGCTGACGATTATGGAAATACCATTGTGGACCCACCCATGGCGTGGGCATTGGTGGAGTCCCTGGTACATGATCCCGAAGGTTTTGTGAAACCCTGAATCCAAAAGGGCGTGTAGCATTATCTACGCTATAAGGGTACTACCCTACTGTGTTGAGACGGTTGATTGTCTCGGCCCTTCGATTAATGATGTTATTCCTCTAATGGTAGGTTTATCTTGTCTTGGTGTCGTTACGTAGACTCTTGGGATAGTGGAACCCTTTCGACCTTGGGTCAATACAGGTGTTCCCAGTTATTTTACAGTAGCATTGCTCGCGCTAGAGCAAAATCCCCTGTCATTGACAGGCACTGTTGGAGACACCAAAGTAATATGAGCTGCCAGGTCAGTGCGTTTAGCACCTGACTAACCAAGATGAGCTCGAAAGCTTACATGTTGCACCCATGCGTGTGACTACCTGAGTCGTTGAATGGGATGCCTTATTGGAAGGCCCAAGACTACTTCTTGTAGGGCGATCTCGGTCGTTTGTTGTTTTAAGTAACGATTTTGGCGCATGAAGCCGTCAAGCCCAAACGTGAGATCTATGCCAGATGCATTCATTATGACTCGATTTCACCTCTTAACTTGAAAGATCCGAAAGATGGAACCTTTGGCGAGTGAGGGATTCCAGTTTTAGGACTCCTTTCACTCAGATCACTGCATAGGATCGGATAGTCAATTCGAGGGAAAGTGTCCTGTGTTGTTCAGAATTGACTTAATAGGTTGCTAATAACGATAGGACACCAGTGCTCGTGAGGCACATATAGTAGGACAAGCGCCGGGTACCCTTGTTTCGGGTAGTTACCAATGCTCTGCTTACCGTCTCGAGGAAACCAACGTGTTGAAATGTTGTCGAGACCTTATCCTTTGTTTGTTGCTGCAACCATATCATGATGATTCATATACATCATTCCCGTGTTGACCAACGTGATGAGTTGATGTGAGCCTCTAGACATTTGTGTTTAAGTCGGCTTAAATCCTCGCGTATTGTGGAATTGTACGGTTGTATGTTGAATATACGCTGTCTACTGCCTGGGGAACTGAGGGGTGGGAGTGACGCAAAAACTTTCGACCTCCATCAGTCCATATTAGGCGTCCTAGTACCACTAACCACAATCGCGCATACGAAAAGGTTGTAAGTTGGTGCATAGTGGATTTCGGTCCATGTGAGGACACAAGAATACCATCCACTACTATAAACAACCTGGAGCGTCCTCGAGAATGTCGACTGCTTTGTGATCTGGTAAGATCACCCGGTTAGTGAGATTCGAACGAACGAACCTTATGGTCTTGTCGCCTGAGGTGTCCGGTGGCTGTGATGAGACACAGACAATGATTGATCCTTGTTTGGAACCTTCTCGTCCCTTACTCGTTTGTAGTTACAGCAGGAGGCATGTGGATAGCCACCTATACTCTTGGAGAGTCGTGGCTAGACACTAGGTGCCAACTTTCATAATATCGGATTTTAGTAGTTATCCTGCCCCAGGGTGTGCCAAACCTTGAACGCAAGTCTAGGATACTCAATTTGAGATGAGTATGGATTACCACTCTCGAACGAATGAATTAATGTCCTGGACGGAAGTGTCCTGTGTGATACGATTAGTGTCGGTGGCAAATCGAATTCGTGTACTTCATCACCAGAATTTCCTATGTGATAGGAATTATCACCCTAGTGTTCGGGGTGTACTGCTCGAAGTCCTCTGGAGTGCATACGTGTACGTCTCTAGTACATTGAATGACAGATAGAGATATACACATGAACTGGCTTGAGTTCAAGAGATGACCAACGAATCTGATAGATTCAAATCTGCTTGAATAAGTGGCCAAACCGATCAGGAAGTTGTACTAACAAGGCGTTGGCCTTAGGAACATCGAATTGGTATAGGACTTTGCTGAGTGTTATACTCCGAAAGGGTGTTGTTAAGCACGAAAACGGTAATGGAGTGACTTCGCTTAGTACTCCAGTGACTCGGATATGTCAGTTAAAATTGGCCTTGCAGCGAACAAGCTCGAACTATCGCAAGAGCTTAGTGGGACTCCTGATGAATCTCGCAGGTCTGGCCTGAGGCAGCATTGTCAATTCCTCGATCGACAGAATTCAGGCGGACGCAAAGCTTTACTATTTTGGGAAAACCGATATTTGTGCCGGGTTGCGATACCCAAGAGCACGGCCGTAGCCGACTCATGACATTGGGTTCGTTAGAACGCTAAGCGTGAACTTGGGTTCACGTAGAAAAGGGGTAATCGTGTGAGTCGCAAACATCCCGCCCTGTTCAAGGATACTAACGTATCGGATGACTTGAACTGAATTCCGGGACGGAATTCTCTTAACGGGGGGAGAATGTGACAACCGGCAAATTTCGTACAACGATTAACGTGATTCTAATCATGTTTTAGAAATAATTAACACTGTTTAAGGTTAATTATGGTTAGTTGAGCTAATATGAGTCCTACGATGTCCTTTTGAAAGTTCGTTGAGGTCTTGATGCCTTTAAAGAAAGACTTCGCGTATTTAACGTAACGAACTGACATCAGCGAAAATTTGTCAAACTGGAATAACATAAGCTTATTCTATGTAAATACGACACGTATTTACTATCGATGCGAACGGATGGGAAATCGGCGTGGTAAACGGCCAAAAACGCAGCGTCTTGGAGAACGCGGAAAGGAACTGACGTGGGATTCGAACGTCAAAACGCGTGGTTTTAACCGTTATTAAACTTTCGGAATAATTAATTATTATAAACAATGTTTCTTATTGAATTTCGAAGTTATCGGATCATTTAAATGAAGGATAACACAACCGAGTCGATTAACGCGATTTTAACGCGTGTTCCGTTTTCACGCGTCGAGTTACGAAAATAACATTTGAATTGCTCGGTTTGGTTATGTTTTTCATTTCGAATAAAACCGACTAGTTTTTGTAATTAATTATCGGGCCTAATAACAAACCGAAGCGTTTTCGTTTAAAACGGGTTCGATACGCGGTATACTCCCACCTACCAAGAAACCCTACCTATAAAAGCTCCTTAACCTCTCTCTTCTCCTCCATTTCAGCCGCAACCCCCTCTCTCTCTCTACTCTCTCTCTACCCGTGCACTCACCCACGAGCTCCTTCTTCCTCGCCATGCCCAAGATCGGCCGCCATCACCATGGGTAGTGGCTGTGCGGTGGTTCTGCAGCCCGAAAAACGCAGAAAACAGCAGTTGAGGGTGGTTTTCGGTGGGTGTGGTGGTCCGGTCGTGGTGGGTTTGTCCGGTTTTTGGAGAAGAAGATGACCGATGGTGACTATGGTGGGAGCAGAGATGGTGGTTCTGGCTCGGGAAAGCAGCAGACGGCGGCGAGAGGTGGTGGTTTGGTCGGGATTAGGAGGCTGAGGACGGTGGTGATGGTTTCGTGGTGTTTGGTCAAGACCCGATTGTGGTGGTTGTTGCAGGTATGGGTTTCAGTGGTTGTTTTGGTCGGGTTTTGGTGATGACGGGGCGAAGGGGTTCGATGTGGTGGTTGTGGTCCGGCTGTGGTCGGGTAGTGGTGGTCCAGGCCAGGTCTGATTCCGGTCCGAGGCGTTGTTGTGGTTGGCTCTCGGTGGTGGTCCGGATGGTTTAGGGTGGTTATAGGTGTCGGTTGTGGTGGATGGTAGCTTTCGGGTCGAGTTTGGGGTGTTCGGGTCAGATCTGAATGTTTCGGGTCAGATCCGGGCGTTTCGGATCAGATCCGTGTGTTTCGGATTCGACTCAACCTTGGTCCGGGTCAACGGATGGTCAACGGGTCAGATCTGGTCAAAGGTGTCGCTAGAACGAGGCGCGCGTACGATATGGTAAAATTAGTTTTCGTATTTATTTTGTGATATTATTTATAAACAAGTATATAATTTATAAGTAATAAATACGAACGAAAATGGTGTTAACTCGCTAAACGAACCAATAAATAATGCACGAAATGTATAAATAAAGTGGTTGTCATTGTTTATAAAGCGTGACTTTATGTTGTTGTCAGACTAAAATGTTGGACTATACTATATGTATATATTGTTATATATATATATTTATATAAATAAGTTTGGTATTTATATAAGTTATCGAAGCGTATAGTGTCTCGTTTTAATGGAATTACGGATAAATGAAATTGTTGTCTTGTGATTTGGAGATTGATTTTTGGGAAAATTGTAGACAACTTGTGTTGTCTGGTTTGTACAAAAACAGAGGAAACTCTGCCGAAATTTTTATAAAATTCGAAGCGCAAAGGCGTTATTGTGATGCGTCCTTATCAACTATTTTCAAGTGTTTGACCAGACTAATTTTATACAGGGTCTTGACGTTTTGACGAAGATTATTGGAAACAATAATAGTCGATCCCGAACAATATTTGAAAACAAATATATAGTTTTGTCGAGCGTCAATTGTGCCAACTTCAATGGTTTTTGGTAACCAAAACGTTGTCAAAAATACGGATTTGAAATACGTAGACGCTTAACTTATTTGGGAAAAATTAGTTGAAAGTAATGCTTCAAAACACTTAAAACACTCGGATTTTGGGAAGCGAAATAACAAATGTTATTAAAAAGGATTTTAATAACTATATTATATTTCAGCAAGGTATATTTTTCGAAAGTAACTATACAAGACGATTACATTATCTGGTTTACGAGACAAGCTATGGCTCGGGATGAGTTATACGTTTCGTGATATTAGTCCAACATAGCTTGCACACGAATAGTAACAAGTGCGCGACTTGGGTACTATTTCGTATGTGAACACATGAACTATGATAAGTCACGATCGGTTCGTTGAGTTAAAACACTTAAGGACTCGGGTTAGTACACACGAGTCAAGATGGTTGAGTAAACTATCTTTTAACCGGAAGAATAAGCTAGATTTATATATGATAGACTTTAAGGTGTCCTTATTGGTAATTAGGGCACGAGGAAGTCGGTCAAAGCTTTGGATTTTATTTGCTAGCTAAGCATGGAAATTAAGGTGAGTTTCACGGCCCCATTTTACTGTTTTAACGGGGGAAAGATATGTTTGTCAAAAATTATCACATATTGAAATGTTTTCAAAGGTTAAAATGTGGTAAGTGGCATGATGAGTACTTGAGTTTTTGGTCGCCACTCGGGGTTGGGTCCTCGCTACTGTAACCATTAATTCAGGTAAAATGAAACCAAAGGAATATTTGGATAGTACTATTGGTGCCTGACGAGGCCCACCTCTGGTTGATAGCGTCAACCCGGTAAAGACAAGAGGTGCACGTATTCTGAACTTAAGTCGTTGGTTTCCGAGAAACGACTTGGAGCGGGGCATATTTATTAGTCTTGGTTTGGTTATGGGACTCAGGGGATTGCTTATCATCATAATTTGTAGGAGCTAGCTACTCCATACAAAGGCCACAAAAATGTGCTGGATTTGCACAGGATGTAAAAATGTGTTGGATTTGCACAGGATGTAAAAATGTGCTGGATTTGCACAGGATCTAAAAATGTCGTATTTACGAAACTAAAACCTGTGAACTCACCAATATTTTATATATTGACGTCTTTTTAAACATATCTTTCAGGTAACTAAGTGCTGAACAGGTATGCGGCTAGTACGGTGGAATTTGGGATGTCGGACAATGGTTGGGGGTTTCATCTATTGTTACCTTCGGGTTGGGACATAAACGGAAACACCCCACTTTAAAACTTAATGTTTGTGGTTTTAAGTAATGTTTGAAACCAGGTACTCCTTCCCGACATCTTAATATAATGATCTTTTCTAATTAAATATAGTTTGTGTTAATCTTGACTTTGATATGCTTTCGAGCGTCGCGCCACGTGTTTCCGCCATTGGCGTGGTGTGACAGGATGAATGTGAATCAAGAGCAGGAGGTGATGTGTTCTTGGGATGTTCTGATGGTATGAAGGTGATCAGGATATGTGAACTAGGTGTTATGAAGCCAAGTGTTAAAAAATAGAAGGATTGTGCTATGTGTGAAAGATGTTTGATCTGAGGTGGAGTCTGAGGTGAAACATGTTCAGATCAAGGTGGAGTCTGGGGAATTGACAAGAGAATATGCTCAGGAAGACAGGATTGATTTAAGTGAAAAATTCAATGTTGAAAGGGACAGGACAAAGAAGGCAACTGTGAAGCTTTTGGCCTGTTGTGATGAATCTGGAAAATCAGCTGAAAAGGCTAAGTTGTGGAAAGTAATGATGATGAAATATATTCATTATGGAATGTTAATGCTTGGGTAATGATGGATAAGCCTGAAATGGTGGTTAATAGCAAAACTGATGACAGGGGTATTTTGGTCATAAGTTTTGTTGATTCTGAATATGCAGAAAGAATTGGCTGTGAATGGGTCAAAACAGGTTGTAATTTATAGGTTTTAGAAGATGTTGTGAGGTGAGAAGATAAACTACAACATGTGTCAGCTCTGAGTTTTGCAGAATCAAGGAAAAATGTTTGGACAGAAGCTATGAAAGAGGTCAAAGTGGTCCAAGTTGAAACTGATATTAATTTTGCTGATGAGTTGATAAAATTAGTGAAAGGAACCATGTTTGTTTGTTGTTTAGATGGTTGATAAGCTGGATGGACCTTGATTGATTGACTCAAGGTGGAGATTGTTGGAAATAATGAGTCAAAATCTATTCAAGGGGATTTTCTGCCAAGATCCAAAGTTCTATTAAGTGTTATAATATAGTTTTGTCTGTTTTTAATAAGTGTCTCAAACTATAGGGACTGGATGTGTCAAGTTGATTGTTTGGCTGTTAGAGTTCCTTATCATCATATTAGGTTATATAATCTGATCAGGGGATCATTTTAGGAATAATTCACTATAATCATTTTCTTTCCAATTCCTTTTGTATGATCGTTCTATTAATAATAAACTAGTTAAGTGTTAGTTAATTGAATTCAATTGTTATTGTTTATGGTGTTAATTACAACAATAAGTAACTTCTAAAGTTCTAATCTTATAAGGTCGAATTATATTTTTTGCGTTCTACTATCATGTCCTGGGTTTCTATTGACCTTATATGTTAAAAAAAATTAATTATATATATTTCATAAATGACAGTTATGGTATTTATAAGCGTTTTTCTTACTAAAAAGGAAAAAGGTATCCTACTGTTAGTTAGAGTTAGTTACATATGGTATTTATAACCATTGTACTTACTAAAGAGGAAAACGGTATCATACTGTTAGTTACTGTTAAGTCATGTTAACTTTTTTTAACGGCCAAATTGTATACCTCAAGAGGATCGAACCCCACACCTCCCTAAACAACACCGATGACCATACCTAGTAAATCGCACTGTAACTAAAAGTTACTGTTAGGATTTGGGGAGGGTAAGATGTAAGCACACATTTTCCATATCCATAAGAATAGATAGGCTGCTTCCAGTGAGACCCCCAACTTAAAAAAATAAATAAATAAATAGTGTACCCGGACAGATGATTGAAAACATAGTAATAAGAACAAATACATATAAACAAAAGATAAATTAAAGAATAAATAAAAATAGAAGATGCAAAGTCTAGACAAAGCATGCCTAGACCCCTAATTCAAACAACACGTTTTGAATACTGTTGGTACCGTATTTGGAAAAAAAATGTACTGAAAACATGCAAAGAGCATGTCTAGACGCCTAATTCAAACAACACTTATTGTTAAAAGAATGCTGTTTGTTGGTATTTGAAAAAAAAAAAAAAAAAAAAAAAAAGTACCGAAGACTTTTGTTTTATTTTATTGGCTTATACTTGATTGATGTTTCCTATATAATTTTAAAGTTGATTTCGTGTGACCCAAGAAGTAGAGGGTCAGAATTCAGAAATACTAGTTATGAAATGTGAGCTCTATGCACAATATAGGAAATTTATCAAGGCAATTTGATTATCTTAACCGTGAAACTACTAAAATTCCCACAACATATACTAGAGACATATGAAGATCCCCAACATTAGGATGTCAGATGTGTTCTTATGTTGTTAGCATGCATGGTGGTGACAACGTTGGAGGCAATAGTGAGTGAGTAAAGCAAGTGTAAGCTCTGCCCATTCTAACATATTCTCCTGTTATACATTAATCTTCTTGAATGTGTACGTCCCGATTCATGAAAGCTGTATGTATACAAAGTTATATAATTGTGAAATATGAGACAAGATATAGCAAATGTTGACAAGAAAAAAACACGCAGTTATTGCAATTATGAGACGGTAGTACATTCAATAAAATCGGAGATGAATACTACTAGTTCCAACAGAATTCGATACTGTTCACTATCGACTTGACACGCTCAAATAGTTTATTATAAGCTACAGCTCGATAGCCACATTGTTCCACATTTTGCTGCCCATAGCTAGCATAATTTATGTTGGAACTTTGATCTTCTGTAACTAAAAACTTATCACAAGGTAGCCAAATGTTTTGGGGTAATACCTTTAGATAGGGCCATAGCGATCCAAGTCGTGACAATTAAGTAAAGTGGAATGGACCCAAATTGTATCAATTGGGCTTTGCTAAAACCCGGTCTATAGGGTCCACTATAAAACCGAATCCTATCCCCAAATATCTTTTATCTGCATCCATTTGGGTTTTTATTATTACTGCTTGGGCCCCCGAAAACTCTGGTGCTTTTTATCTATATCTATACTACTATATAATACATTCTAGATGGGCAAAAGGGTAAAATCACCTCTATTTTAAGATGGCATATAAAAAGACTATTTACAAATCTCTATATTTTTGTCATTTCCTACCCTTTTTGCCCCTCATATATAACATATTATGCACATTGTATATGTGTGTAATACACATTTTATATGTCTCTCAAGATGTAACCTACATTCATAACACCCAATAAAACCCATTTCCTTACTCTTAAATACTCATTTATAGTCATTGCCTTCTTATAAACTTATTACAACTTGTTTTACTTTTCAAGAAACTCATCTTACTAATATCATTACTTGACATGTCTAGGTTACTCATGATGCAAACAACGACAAAGTTCATAGCTTTCGCATACAGAAAGAAACGCCATTCAACCAATTCTAGGTATTTTTCATTGCTCGATTTGTTTTACTGTCGATTTGTAATTTTTGGTCCTTTTACATTGTTAATATTATATCTTTAGTTGTTGGAAACATACACTTACTTATATTCATCAAATATTTATGGTTTCAACAACTTTGTAGGAAACCCAATCAGAATTGTTTTTCTTTAATTGCTAATATATTTTATAAATGTTAATGTGTTTTATCTATAGATTTGAGATCAATATTTATCATGTTGCTGTTGGTTTTATTAACAAGCTGAACTCAAAGCTGTTATTGGAACTACAGGTTGGGTAATTGAGGGAAGTTTCCAATAAGAATCACAACGCTAAACTGAAAATGTTCTTGGAGATCGAGATTGGATCAGTAGTATCTTCCCGTCGTTTTATTTCACTACTGCTTTAATACAGTTTGTTTGGTTGAAACAGGTCGAGTCAGGATTTGGTTGCCTGGCATACAACTTGTTTTTGTCCAAGTTTTATCTTTATATAGTGTCCAATATAGCATATTCGATTATTAGGAAGTTGTATACATTGTAAATAAAATTTGAGTGCCTTTTAAAGAGTTTGATAAATATTATGTCCAAAGATGTACAACATTGTAATTTTGTATTGTGTACAAATATTTAAGCATAATTTACAATACACTTAAAGCCAATTTAGAGGGATTAAAGTTGGACATTCATCAAACTTTTATGACACTTTAGCGCCATCTTAATCAATTCAATTCATACTAACCTTTCATTTTTCTTTGTGGTTCATCATAATGAATACAATATTAACTACACAAATGGTGATTAGTTCGCATTCCAATCATCATTAGCATAACAATGTTATAAAGAACAAATTCACTTTAACCAAAATTTTAATTCGGAAATTCGAAATCGTCTCTTCGAGTTCCATAACTCCATCTTCTTGAAACTATAAGTTCTTCCATACCCATCACCCAGATGTTCGCATCTTGCTGGTTCTTCTCTTCGATTGATAATTTGCTGATGCTGCTAAGGTTGGATTTCTATTTTATTGTTTTTATAGTTATATGTTCTTGATTTTTTTGTTGTGTGTCGTTGATTTTATAATACAAATTCAGTGCTATTTTTCAGGCGAGTGGTCTAAAGAATTCGCTTAGACTGGGTAAGACGAGTTCCAGTTTGCTATCAAGCAAGATTTGTTGTTGTTGTAGAAAAAAATACTAAATTTATAGAAAACACGTGAATTGATATGTTTTTTTGCTGTTAATTATTTTTTTTGTTGGTTATTGATCTATGCTATGTCCGGTTAAAATAGAGTATAAAAATGTTTAAATCTTCAATCATGAGGATTGGTTCCCCTATTTAGTTGTGTTGTATAACTACAACTTACAAATTTGATTAATGATTTATTAACATATTTCCTGTTTTATTTTGATCGGTAACATCAATCTTTTAGTCTTAACTTAGACTAGAAATTGATCTTTTAATTGGTTATTCATGCATGTTATTCTTTTTAAAATAACTATATCAAAGGTTACAATCATTTAGTTGTGCTGTATAATTAGAGTCTACACTTTGATTAATGATTTTTGAACTCATTTCATGTATTGATTAGTAACATGAATCTTAAATTGAGCTTTTAATGAGTTACTCATCTATGTTATGCCTTTTAAAATAAGTATTGAAACGTAGGGAAATTCATGCTCATTTAGAAGTGAGAATTTGATTAGATGCATGGTAAGTTTGCTACATGGTTCTAAGTGTTTTGCACACACCGGATCCTCATCATAATGACAATCAGGGACGATCCTTAAAACGGAAGGGGTTGGACTCAATATTGCATATACAAATTTAGGCCGATGACACGTAAACTTACATTATTGAGCAAAGAAAACGAGAGTGGGGCGGGGCACCCTCAATCGACCACTAACCTCGACCCCTAATTTCAAACTTATTTAAATATGGAATTCGATACTGAATTGATTAAAAAACATATAATTTTGATGGTGGACATAATGATTTAGAGTATTTATAGTTACCAACACATGTACATGCATTCCACATAGTTTTAATGTGAGATTATCACTTATATGTTACATGTGTATGACTTATGACATAGATAGATCACATTGATGTTAATAACTCAAAATTAAATAAAAATAAAAACAAGTAATAAAACAAACTTTTCTAATATATAATAGGAATAAGGAAACCAACATACGTACTATGCAATATATTATGAGAGCATGGACGGCTATGGGTCAAGCCGGGGAGTCTACGCGGCTCGGGCCCAGTTTTATCATGGACACAATTTTTTGTTGTTGTAAAAATTCCTATGTGTGTATGTGTGTGTCTTTTTTTAAATAGAAACTCATTTAACAATTAAAAGTTGACGCCAATAATTATCCATTTAAAAATTAAAATTTGTTAACCCATTCGGCTCCATAACATTAATATGACCAATACCCATTTATAAGGCCTAAGGAGCATATTTTTAAGGCTCAGTTAGGGTACATAAATCCTATGGACGCGATACACGAGAGAATCGATTAAAAAAATATAGAATATAACATTTTATGTTATCGCTCCCGCGGCAACGCGCGGGCCTCCTACTAGTATTATTTAAATGTCAATTTACATGCAAGCCCGTGCGGTCTACATGCTTTCCATAATTGTATGCAACGGCAACAAACTCAAACTCTTTGATTTTTTTTATTTTTTTGGGGGGGGGGGGGGGGGGCGAGGCCCCCATAAAAACGAATTTTAGGTAGAAAAACTCGATCGTCCCATTAAAAGTTATGTTAAGCCCCTTGATTGTTCACGGACTTCTCTTAGAAAATAGATCCTAAGTCCGTCACTATTAATATGCAACCCACTTATACTCTACTCAAGTTCTCATGCATGGCATCCATGCACTCACAACATTTGGAATTTTCCACCTTATCACAAGATTTGAAAATTTCTATCTTCTCCCCATGACATGGGTTCCCAACATTTTCAGGTGGCAATCGCATGTCCACATTATTCCGCACATGTTGACTTTTGAAAGTAACATTCAAAACCCCGTAAAAACTAGCATAGTTATTACAGTCTTTCGTCATACAATAGACTACTCAGCCGACTCATCACTCGAAACAAATATTTACCATTTAAACTAGTAAACTATGTTTTCATTCATATATAAATTTATAACCGTCTAGTTACTCATATGCAAGTAATATAACCTAAACAAGAATTACACATTCGATATTTGTAGGTTATATACACAAACGAAATCTATATATTGATCATATCTCTATTACCTTATTAAGGAGGAAGCATGTCCTTAAAGGTAATTTCACTTTAATTTTAAGATGTCATATCAAAAGCCTCTTTACAAATTTTTATTTTTTTTGTCATTTTCTTCCATTTTTGCCCCCATGTACAACTTATAATGCCAATTGCATAATTGTTTAATGCACACTTTATACCCTCTTAGCATGTAACTCCCATTCATAAACACTCATCACACCCCATGTATGCACAATCAATTTACAAATTCATTGGCCTTCAATAAGTATGCCATTTAATCACCCATTCAATATCCATTATAAAAGGAGGGTTGTCTCTTAAGTTTCAACATACATGCCATACACCTTTGATTCAGAATTCTGAGTTATTCTCTCCTATGCTCTAACTCCGCTTGTGCGCCATGGTAAATTAGTAGATTTTGTAGAAATCATATTTTTTGGTGCTCATGTTAGGTTTTGTAAAATCCAAATTCGTTTTTTCTTGTTTGTGTAATTACTTATTTTTTGATTTTCTACTCACTTTTGATTTGGATGCTCTTGTTGGATTTAATTTGTTTGGTGTGCATGCATCGCAAGTTGGATTTATTTCAAAGGATATGTCCAAGTTCATATATATATATATATATATATATATATATATATATATATATATATATATATATATTGCATTATGTGGAGGTGGTGGAATGGCCTTGTTAGGAATTGTATATGTGTGTAATACACACATCATATCACTTCCAACATGTAACTCCCTCCATTATTACACATCAAAATTAATCAATAACCTCTATTTACTTTGTTTTAATTATAAGTTAACCAATGAAATGTAAATAATATTCGGAGGTAAATAAGGTTTAAAGAAGTTAAAAACAAATTTAAAATACCTAACGAATTCTGATTGTAATTCAGATTGTAAACTTGAAAAAAAAAAAACAACTAAAATTTGTGAAGATATGGTCCTCTTTGAGACTTTAGTGTTTCATTGTCTTAAGGCATTTATTTGGTTTTAGAGCTTTCCATTTTTAATCATTTTTTAGACGAAATAGATACAGTTAACGTGTGCACTTTTTTTAGATGAACACATCAAATGCATGGCATAAATATTGCGGCTATTTGTTTACTGCCTCAAGTATTGAGTTTTTTTCTTTTGTAAACAAGTTTCATCATCCTGTAGTTCTTTGAACAATTAAAAATATATTATAGAAAACCCGCCAGGCAAAGTGCACCTAAAAAACATAACTACCCGCGGCAACGCGCGGGCATTTGTACTAGTTTTTTTAATGTCAATAGAAACAAATACATTGTGCATTTTATCATTTTTCTTTTATTTTAAACCCTTTAAGATTGAAAAATGAATGATATCTTTTATTTTGCTTGTTCTCTCAATTTCTAGTGTTTTGTATAAAACTCTCCCCTACAATAGATAATATAAAATTTATTTATTTATAAATTAAATGTTAAATTTATTTTTAAATTATTTTCTTCTATATTATGCATGATTTAGCAGATATGCATTTCCTTGAGGACATGGTCGGTCGAGCAAAGGTGTTCGGTCCGGGTTTAAAAATACGTTGCGTAACATTAACGTTAAGGGTTGTGTGGTTATGAAATCACAATGGCCAACTTGAATTTCATTGCAATGTTACAACCCTTCAAATACAAATGACTAGACTAACAATATGGAGAGAATTACTCCTCTAAGCTAAGGAACTATTGACTACATAATTACACTATTGACTACATAAACATTGACTACATTGATGAGTAGGAGGATATTACTCCATGGAATATGCTATTGTCTAATACCCCCCCGTCAATGCAAGTTGGTGGTGGACCAAGACGAAGCATTGTGTGAAATTTTTCAAACAACGGTTTTGGCAAACTCTTGGTGAAAATGTCGGCGACTTGTTTGTCGGTTGCGATGAATTTTGTGTGAAGCTTACCTGCGGTTACCAATTCACGAACGAAATGATAGTCAATGTCGATGTGCTTGGCTCTTTTATGGGATATTGGATTTTGACTTAAAAATAGGGCACTCTTGTTGTCACATAATAGTGTCGGTCGACCCGGTGGAAGAGCATGAAGTTCCCGAAGAAGGTGAGTTAACCAAATAATTTCTACTGCCGTATTTGCCATGGCACGGTATTCTGACTCACAGCTAGATCTGGACACCGTTGGTTGCTTTTTAGCGCTCCAAGAGACTAAGTTCCCTCCTAAGTAGATACAATAGCCATATGTGGATCTTCGTGTGTCGATACATCGAGCCCAATCTGCATCTGAAAAACCTAGTAAAGTAGTGTTAGGTGGACGATCAAATGTTAAACCATGTGATAAGGTGCCTTTAACATAACGAAGAATCCTTTTTACTAGCCGGAAGTGATCGGTTGTGGGATTTTGAAAAAACTGGCTAGCTTGGTTAACGGCATAGGAGAGATCAGGAGGGGTGATAGTGAGATATTGTAGAGCGCCCACGAGAGAGCGATAAAGAGTAGGATCATGGAAGGGGTTGCCGTGAGAGGTGAAAACATCTTTGGATGTGAGAGGAGTGGCAACCGGTTTTGAGTCAAGTAAACCGGCTCGGGTGAGGATGTCGTGGGCATATTTAGATTGGTTTAGAAATAGACCCGTTTTTGTGTGATGAACTTCGAGTCCGAGAAAGAAATTTAGAGAACCAAGGTCCTTAATTTTAAATTCTTTGTTTAAACATGATGTGAAGTTGTTGATGAAATGTTCATTATTCCCGGTGATAATGATGTCGTCAACATAAACAAGAAGATAAATTAAGATACCTTGGTGGTTGTAAACGAACAAAGATGTGTCGGCTCAACTGTTGTGAAAGCCACGATTGAGAAGAAAGGAGCTTAAGAGCTGAAACCAAGCACGCGGTGCTTGTTTTAAACCATAAAGAGCACGGTTGAGTTTACACACATAGTTAGGTCGGTTTGAGTCTTCAAAGCCTGGCGGTTGTTCCATAAAAATGTTTTCGGTGAGATGGCCATTGAGAAAGGCGTTATTGACATCTAATTGTCGAAGGGACCATTTGTTAATGTTGGCGAGACTAAGAACAACCCGGATAGTGGAAGACTTAACGACTGGACTAAAGGTGTGAGAGAAGTCTAGACCCGGTATTTGAGTGAATCCTTGGGCCACAAGACGTGCTTTGTAGCGATCAATGGATCCATTAGATTTATATTTGATTCTATAAATCCTTTTAGAACCAATAATGTTGGTGCTAGCGGGTCAAGGAACAAGGGTCTAAGTTTGATTAGCATGAAGAGCTTTTAGTTCGTCATGCATTGCTTGAATCCATTTAGGATTTTTTAGAGCGTTTTTGATGCCTTTTGGAATGTGGGAAGTGAATAAAGAGTGATGTAGAGGATGAGTGGTGGTTTGAGAGATATTAGCAAAGTGTTTGGGTTTGAAGATCCCGTCCTTTGCACGAGTGATCATGGGATGAGTGTTAATAGGTTGGTTGGTAGTGGAGTTTGTGGATGATGCGGAAGGTGAAGTGGGTTGGTCGATTTGGTCGGATGATGGAGCATTTTGTGGGCCGGATGGTGGGGAGTTTGGTGGGCTTGAGTGAGTAGAGGGTGAGTGTGCCGTGGATAGAGGGGCAGATGGTGGGCTGGGTGGAGGTGAGTGAGATGGGCTGTTGAAGGGTTCATCGAAAGGGTTAGGGGGCGGTATGTCATCACAGAAAGGTGTGGTTGGTTTGGGTGAGTTGGAGGATTTTGGTATTGTTGGTGAGGGTGTTTGAGGGTTTGTAGGAGTGGGTATGTGTTCCTCAAAATTGGTAATGGGTAGGTTAGTATTATTAGTTGTTGTCGAATTTTGGTGAAAAGGGAAAATGTCTTCATCAAATTTTGCATGTCGGGTTGTGTAGATACGACCCGATGTTGGTTCAAGACACCGAAAACCTTTATACTTAGGACTATAACCAATGAATATGCACGGAGCACTTCTTGGTTGAAGTTTATTTTTTGTGTAGTCTCTAAGGTAGGGAAAAACAAGACAACAAAAAATACGCATGTTTGAGTAAGTGGGTGGTTGGTTGAACAAAACTTCAAACAGAGATTTATTGTCAAGAAGTTTTGTGGGTAGGCGATTTATAATATAGGTGGCGGAGGTGAAGGCATCAAACCATAGGTTGGGTGGAGCTTTGGCATTAAACATCATAGCTAGACCGGTTTCGGTTATGTGACGGTGTTTTCGCTCGGCCCTCCCATTTTGTTCGGGTGTGTGAGGGCACGATAAGCGATGATGTATGCCGTGTTGTTGAAAACATGTTTGCACTTGATGATTGGTGAATTCGGTGCCACCATCACTTTGAAAAACTTTAACATTAGATGAGAATTGATTTTGAATTTGCTGACTACACTCGGATAGCGAGCAGGCCTGCACAGGAGTGCTTTCATTCCCTGCCACCCGCTTCTATAACTGGCTATTCCTTATCGGCATTTCAAGACAAAATCTTTCATGATCCATCCCAGAATTGATAGAGAATAGTTGGGATATTCAAGGGATGAAGGAATAGATGCAAACTAAGAAGACTTGTAAATCGGTTCAGAGGTGAGGATGGTAAAGAATTCGGACTTGGCTTTTAATGGATAGAACCAAGTGAAGCGGGAATAGTCATCGATGAAGATGACATAGTATCGATAGCCATCTGTGGAGGGCACGGGTGCGGGTCCCCAAAGGTCACAATGGATGAGGTCCAAAACATGTTGTGCACGTTTTGGATTTTCAATAAATGGCAGATGTTTTGCTTTTGATAATTCACAAGATTCACATAATCCTGGTTTAGGTAATATAGATGTAACAAAGACACGACCAAGTTTGTTTAAAGTAGAAATTGTATCAAAAGAAACATGTCCTAGGCGACTATGCCATTTATTGAATGAAGCACGAAGGTGCGATGCAGAAAGCGCAACAACGAGAGACTTGTGACCTTGGGTGAGAACATAAAGACCATTTTCGCACGTGCCTTTAGCTAGAACCTCCGCTGTTTTTCGGTCCTGGATTTGAAAAAAAAAATTATTAGAAAACAACACATCAACCAGAGAATCATTCGTTAACCTACTAATCGAGAGTAGATTTTTTGTAAGATTTGGAACAACTAAAACATTTTTTAATGTTATAGAATCATTTAATTTAGTGTTTCCAATATGAGAAACGGGTGATGATTTTCCGTTCCCAAGAGTAACACGAATGCTACCATTGTGGGATTTAGAATTATGTAAACCAAGAATTGAGGGTAACATATGTGTTTTAGCACCTGAGTCAGCGGTCCAATTTGGAGAATTAGAGGCTACATTGCATTGAGCAAGAAAGGCCTCGGCAATATTGGCATCAAGTGGGACCGATTTTTGGGCAAAGAAGGCAAGTTGAGGACAAGTACTCGCATAGTGACCGGTTTTGCGACAAAGTTGGCAATGTGGAGGTCTTTTGGTGTAGGAGGGGTTTCGGCCTCTAGAGGAAGAGACACGGCCTCTTCCACGAGAAGAAGAAAGAGTACGAGTGTGAGAATTTTTGGTCGGGTGGACATAGAATGCGGCTTGGGATGATTAAGGACCATGGAGTTGTTGAATAAACATCTCTTGATTCTCGGCATTAGCCAAGAGATCACGAAATGAGGGAGCCGGGTGAATGGTTCTTTGAGAGGTGGAAAAATTTTCAAACGAGGCGTCGAGTCCACAAAGGAACCAATGGCGTTTGTCCTCATCACTTATGGGATGACCTATAGCCGAAAGTTGGTCGGCTAAAGCTTTGAACTTTCGACCGAATTCCGAAACCGAAGAGGTTCCTTTTTGAAGGGTTCGAAGGGAGTCTTTGAGAATGTGGATTCGTTCAATAGAGGAGTGGCTATAGGCATCGGCTAGGGCTTTCCAAACGGCTTTGGCCGTGGTATGTCCAATGGTTTCGGCCATGGCTTCTTCGGTTAGGGTAGAATTGATTAGGAGAAGAACTTTCTGATCGGCTATTTGCCAATTCAGAAAATCGGGGTTGACCACAGGTTTGTTGTCGGTTAGAATAATTCCGGGTGGTGAAGGGGTGTCTCCGGTTACATGGCCTAGAAGTTGGAGATAGGAGAGGACCAAAGTAACTTGTTTATCCCATGGAAGATAATTGGTTGAGGTTAATTTGATGTTAATTAGGTGACTAAGGGAGTGGAGAGGGATTGAAGTTGGATTGGTAGCCATGGGAGGAGTTTAGGAATGGACCGAAAAAAAAGAAAGAAGAAGATTGCTAGGAGAAAGGATCTTGCAATGTTTTAGGCTGATACCATATGAAATCACAATGGCCAACTTGAATTTCATTGCAATGTTACAACCCTTTAAATACAAATGACTAGACTAACAATATGGAGAGAATTACTCCTCTAAGCTAAGGAACTATTGACTACATAATTACACTATTGACTACATAAACATTGACTACATTGATGAGTAAGAGGATATTGCTCCATGAAATATGCTATTGTCTAATAGTGGTCATGGAGGCGTAACATTAACATTAAGGATTATTAGGATATGGTTTGGACATGTCGTAGGTTGTTGTAGTGGCTTAGATTGTTCTTACACTGTTAGGTGGTTTTTTAGGGTGATTTGTCTTTGTGTATATATGGGTCTATGTTGTTCTATAATGATATATTTGTCTTTGGTTTACTACGTGACGTTTTCACCATTTCTTTAATTTCGAGTAGCTCTCTATATCTATATTTGTAGTGTTGTTTGCTTATCGATGGTGTGTTGTGGAGCTGTGAGTCTCTCTATCCTTAGAGATAGAGGTGAGGTTTGTCTATATCTCACCTTTTTCAGACCTTACTTTGTAAGATTTACCGGGTAAGGTTGTTGTTTGTTTTCTTCTATACTATAAGAAAATTATTAAAAAAATAAATAACCCCAACGGCCCAACCCCAAAATGTTCATAAAAAAAATATAGAAAAATAGCCTATCAAGAATGTCACACCCTCAAATTTCCACTTGCGGGGTTTTACCGCGAGGCGCATGACAAACCAGGATTCAAGTCAACGGTCACAATAAACAACACTATATGCATAACACAAAACCCAAAAATTATAATTATAGAAGCATAAACTGTAGCGGAAGCTTTAAATGTTTACAACCCAAAAGACATAGTTCAAATGTTTAATGAAGACCATGCTCTAAACCCTAGACGCCCGTGCCGACTCGTGCGCCTAGATCCAGTTGTTGCTACCTTAGCGACCTGAGAAAAACATGCCAAAAGACGTCAACATATAATGCTGGTGAGTTCACAGGTTTGTTCAAAAGAGTTACCAAGTGTTACCATGTCCATACTATATCAATGCTACCAAGTACGCTAGCTAGGCGTATGTTTTATTACTACTACGATTGGAAACCATTACTGGACACGTTTAGCAATGTTTAGCATGTTTAGCAGCCCGTAATGTTCAGCATGATAATGTTCCTGTTCGAGACAATATGCACCCGCCCGGCCCTCCAAGCCGACGAGTGGGGCAGGTCACGCCCAATAGATCTATCCACATTTCCCCCGTTGTGCAAACCCGCACATTCATGGTTTCCCCCGGGACTTTCCAAAAGATCGTATAGCAATATAAATTTAAAACCATAGTATGACATATGTTACCAAAACTGTTTAGCGCATGTTTTCTCCCCCAAAAGTTAAAGCAGTAAAAGTGGGGCCGTGAACTCACCTTAGATAGCGTTCTTCAATTATAAGTAAAGATGTTTAGCCCTTGATAATCCCTCTACCGGAGATCTATCAAAATGTTCACATAAGTGTTCCGACTAATAACCATAAGGTTATCTAGCCCCCGATTGTCCAGATCATAACCGAGTATGTTTTAAAATGTGTTTAAATGTTCAACCGACACACTAGACCGACCCGCCATCCCGTTGGTGACCCATTACCCTAACTAATCAAGTATACATAGATTACACGCAAGGTTCAAGCATAAAACACTTAGTTTGTATCAAAAATCTCATTTCTGCATCAGAACGGTCGAACCAGTCAGTTTAAGGCCTCCTTCGCACCTTTTTACTCTCCTTCGCCCATTTTACCTCTCGTTCGACCGTTTGATGTTTCCTTCGCACGTTTTGCCACGTTCGCCCACTGAAAAGCCTGGTTCGACCCTGGGATTCCTCCTTCGCACCTTCGACTGGTCGAAGGAGGCCAGGTTCGCCCCTGTTGTTCTATTTTGCCTAAAAACGCTTAAAACACATTCAAAACGACTCGATATATCACCAATCACAGCAGTCAAACATGATTATGTTATCCTAACAAAACCCCACTGATTTTGCCCCAAACCATATCCGTTTCAGCCCTTTCCCAAAATGGCAAAAATTATGGAAACGTCACTTTCATGCATGAAATCTTTACCCAATTTGGAAACTTTTGAAATCGACTCATGTTTGATTTAAAATACTCAGTTTATCGATCATCCGACCATCCCTATGGGTTCTATTGATTATAAACACCACATGTTACGTCTAGATTCGTCAAAATCCCCAATTTACACATAATATCATCATCCAATCGATTCTAACCCTAAACAACAATCAATCAGTATTAAAAGCAATCCTACATCATGTCTCTAACATAGATAAAGCAGCAAAGCATTGAATAACACATTACACCACATAATA
This sequence comes from Ambrosia trifida, assembly GCA_028751855.1. Lineage (NCBI taxonomy): Eukaryota > Viridiplantae > Streptophyta > Magnoliopsida > Asterales > Asteraceae > Ambrosia > Ambrosia trifida. The sequence goes on along the minus strand of CM054127.1, from coordinate 58,259,132 downwards.
CTCAATTAACACATGTTATTTATTATGAAAACTCATGTTAAATGATAGGGTTTTGTTTTAGAAAGATGTTTAAAAGGTTTTTAATCATAAAAACACCCTTAGAACAGATCTGGACAATTAAGGTTAGATGAAAACGAATTAAAATGCTTTTAAAAGATTTAGGATTATGAACACACCTTGGATTCTTGTTTAGATGTTGTAGATAGGTTAGATTATGAAAAAGAAGAGCAAAAACTCCTTCCTTAGTGTTTAAGATCGTTTGAGAGCGTTTTGGGGCGGTTAGGGTTTGTGAAATGATGAAAAATGACTAAGGTTGGTATTTATACTGATCCTCCTTCGCACCAATTGATTGGTCGAAGGTGGTCTCCTTCGCCCCTTTCACAGGGTCGAATGAGACTTGTCCAGGTCGAAGGGAATTCTTCAACTCCACTTCCCTGGTTCGCCCACTTGCATGGGTCGAACCAGACAATTTTCCTCTCCTTCGACCACTCGAAGTGGTCGAACCAGAGCCCCTTCTTAACTAGTTTTCCAGTTTGTCGTGTTTAACGCATTCTAACACATCTTAACACATAAGCATGCATCCTTAGTCTATATTTAACACATTAAAGCACAGATAATCATTTACACATCATTTAAACACGTCTATGTATATAAACCACCACACAACCCATAATCTACACATATACTTAATTAGTTCATGTAATGTCACCAACAACGGAACCCGGTACTAGTGTATTACCAAAACGACTCCCAATGATCCTCCAGATCATTGTACCCTGGACAATCCTAACTTGACCCAACTCAACTAACCCGGTTAAGTTTGTTCATAAACGTTTCTCGCTAAGGTAGACTTAGATGTTACTAATATGTTTAAGCCGAACATGCCGGGTGTCACAAAGAATATATATATATATATATATATATATATATATATATATATATATATATATATAGGGCAAGGATTAAATAAAAACCCTCCTATTTTGAAGAAACTTGGTAAACTTAATCTAGACCATTGATCTAAAGTGATCAATGGCTTAGATTGATTCTACATTATTTTAATAAAAAAATTAAGGTAGATGACAAAAAAAGGGCACAATGGTCAAATGCCATTTTCTGAAAAGCAGATATGACAGTGTGGACCCCACACATGTCACATCATCTCTCTCTTACTTTTTCCACATTCTTATATAAGCTGTCAGACGCCCGTGTTACATATGTAACATATGCAGTGTTACGTACGTTAAAATTGCACAGATTGTATATAATCAATTAAAAACTTTATAGATCAAAAAACATTCAAATGTACACAAGAATTGTTTCTTTCAAAGTGCTAAAACAAACAAAACGGTCATTACAAATCGACAAAATGCTAAAAAAAAACTATCATAAATAAAAAAAAATTGTCTACACTTCATTCTTGATAATCATCTTCATCTTTAATGCAGAAAAATATGCTCACCTGCAAAAATAAAACAAAATTCATCAATTTACATGAAAAAATCAAAACTTTGTATATAGTAAAAAAACAGAAACTAATGTATACCAACTTAGTGGTGCTGTTACATACGAAACATACGCAAACATAGATTTCATCCCATGATCAATTCCATTCAAGAATTTTTTTCCAAATTCTTCCTCTTTTTTTTTTTTGATCGGCCCAAATTCTTCCTCTATAATATGCAATATTACATTCCTGATAAGGTGCAAAAAACACGAGTGTTACATGTGTAACAGGATTTTTTTCTGGAAACACAGACAAACTTTTGTAGTCTGCACCCAGCATACATTTTTTACTGAATTACAAGCAACCTTTGACTGCAAAACAGATACGCTACACACGTAACATCCTACCTTAACACAGAAAAAAACACCCTAAGTAAATTCACAAAGATGATACGACCATATAGACGAGAAAAACACCCTAACTAAACACAGAGAAAACACAAATAACAAACATTCTGAAAAGTCATTCTTAAAACAAATAACAACACATTTTCTGTCTTTAGTTATAGATAAGACTATATGAGAAAACACAAAAACAGACATTTTCTGTAAAAAAGACATAGGTAACATTAAAAAAAAACTCATACATGAGAAAACAAAAAAAACTAGACAGACATGGTGCAAAAACACACGAGTGTTACATGTGTAACAGGAAAACACAGCAAAAACTTTTGTAGTCTGCAGTAAACATAGAGCAGAATCTGATATGCTAGAAAACATAGAACAGAATTTGACTGCAAAAAAACAGATATGCTACACATGTAAACAGCCTAACTCAACACAAAGATTATACGAAAATATAGACGATAAAAACACCATAACTAAACACCAAGATACTACGAACATAAAACACAAAACGAAAAATCCTTTTCGATGTTTAACATAATATCAAAAAAAAAAAAAAAGATGCTAGTAACACACAAAAAAACAATTATTTCCAACTTAAAATAAATAAAATATTAAACCACCTAACCCCCAACACAAGACATTTTCTGTAAAAAAAAAACATAGGTAACATATAAAAAACTCATACATTCTAAAACCAAAAAAAATAGACAGGCATGGTGCAAAAACACACGAGTGTTACATGTGTAACAGGAAAAACACAGACAAAAATTTTGCAGTCAGCAGTAAACATAGAACAAAATTTGATATGCTAGAAAACATAGAACAGAATTTGACTGCAAAAAACACATATGCTACACACGTAACAGCCTAACTAAACACAAAAATTATACGAAAATATAGACGATAAAAACACCCTAACCATGATTATACAAAAAAAATCATACTAACCACTTATTTAACTACTTTATCAAGCTCTCAACAATCTTTATTATTTTCAAATATTTTCACATACTTTCTTGAACTTTAGTTAAAACGGATCTATATAGGTAATAACATCAAAAGAAAAGGAATAAATAAAATAAATTAAATTAAAGATAAGATTATCCACCTCCATTAAAGGTAAACTATAGTGGCATTGGTAGGGGCAAATCCATAAAGCGACAAAATGTGTACCATTACACACACTCTATATGAATTTACTTTTTAAAATTCACTAGTTTTTTATTTAGAAAAAAAACTCATAATAATAATAATAATGATATTCACATATTAGCCGATCTCGTCGTTCGTAAAAAAGCATACTAACCGATCAATCTCCAAAGAAATTTAAATCATATATAAGAAATATGTGATTCAAGATTAAATCAAAATAAAAATAGATCTCCAATGAGAATTAGGCCAACGAACAGGATCTAAATCACCAACACCAGTAATTGTTCCCAGTAATTAGTTCTGTTGTTACATACGAAACATAGATAGATTTGATCCCATGTGTAACTCATTAAAGTCAAAAAATCAAACATTTGTATCTAGTAGAAAAAACAGAAACTAATTTATACCAATTTAGTTCTGATGTTACATACGAAACATACGTTATCCACGTTAAAAGTTCAAGTAATTCCTATTACATAAGAACAATTAAAACTGTAGGCAAATAAGAACAATAAAATTGTAGTCAAATTAAAGAAATTTTTCCGAAAAAATAAACGGCTTTCTTTTTTAAAATCAATCATTCTTTCACTAGATTTGCAAAAAAAAAAAAAAAAAAAAAAAAAAAAAAAAACACCACAAAACTAACCCAATAAAAAAACACAAAACTAACTCATAATGAATTCATATCTCATTATCCTTTCCTTTTTTATTACCACGTATGTTATCCAGTAGGATTAAAAGAAAAAAATCTATCTATGCTTCATTTTTTATAATCATCAAAAAAAAAAAAACATTATATTTTTACAAAACACAATGGTAAATAATTGTTACCATTCTTAAGAAAAATAATTAAGCTAGCTTAATAAAATATATAATCTTAACTTTAACATAAAACCCAGTTTATTCCCTTTCTTTATCCTTGAAACCCTAGCCTACAATCGAGTCGATTAAGTTGTGAAAAACGAAATTAACCAAAGGGCTTTTATGCTACAGACCAATTCGAGTAAAAAAGACATAAAAACTTACTGTTTTGGTGTATCAATCGAGGGGTTTCGATGCTTGGCCGGAGCTCCATATGTTCCGGCGAGTTGGATTGGTGGTCGGAGGTGGTGGCTGGTGGTCGGAGGTGGTGGCTGGTGGTCGGTGGTGGTGCCTGCTGTGTATGGTGAAAGAGAGGTGGTAGTTCCTTATGATTATTATGTAAGAGAGAGAGTGTATGTGTGTGTTTATATAGGAGGGAGAAAGGAAATTCAAAATGTTTAGATGAGAGGGAAATGTTAAAAGACTATTATAACCTTTAAGACATAAAATAATATATTTTTTAGTGGGTTATGTGGATTAATCTTGGCCACAAGTTAGGTTTACTTGAGTTTCTTCATTTTGGAAGGTTTCTTCCCAATACTTAGCCTATATATATATATATATATATATATATATATATATATATATATATATATATATATATATATATATATATATATATATATATATGGGGGTGTTAAAACTGAAACCTTAAAACTTAAAAAGTAGGGGTAGTAAACCAGTCAAGTGAATGGGCCCCAAAAGTGTATAAGAAATCAGAGGCTGTCGATACTAACAATACGCACCAGTCATCAAACACTCCCTCATTACACACTTAATTATCTTTTCAACCATCCCACCCTTAATCCTTCATCATTATCATCTGCAATTCCAAGCTCTCCATAAATAATAATAATAAAAAAATATATATATCAACTCAATTTATCCTATCCAATCCAATCCAATCCATTCAGGTATGCAAATTCCCATACTCTATGCTTCTTTATAAATTCTGTTGAAGACTGTACTATACTACCAGCCTGCAACTATAGTATTGTGCTTTAACAAATCTTGACATGTTAGGACATAAGTTATAACCATAATAGAATATTTGAAACAGTTGTGTGCGCGATTTACATGAGCTCAACATAATTTGCATTGCAATAATTCTTATATAAATTAATTATTGTTATTTATCCGTTCGTATGCATCAAAGTTGTTGATAGCAAATAGCAATAGCAGATAATAGCGACAAACTACCTATACGCTAGGTAGCAATAGCAATAGCAATAAAATTTACGGACACTATTTTATGTTTATTGATGCATTTAAACAAGATTTTAAAAATATTTTATAGCGAGCGCTATTGTTTAGTCATATTTTATCGCTATTTATACTTGAAAAAACCTACGCTATAGAGGCGCCAAAATCAAATTGCGGCCTACTGACGCATTGCCACGCTAAACGCTATAGCGAGCGCTATGCTCGCTACTAACAACACTGGCATACATCCAGATGATTCTTGTTAGCTTTGAGATTAAAAAAAAAAAAAAAGGCTTATCCTTTTGACCCTAACTGCTCATTTCTAATTTCTACATTGTTATGACCTGATTTATGGTTCAAATTTTTTGAAGCCAAGATAACTATAAATAATATAGAGGGAATAAAGGCAGTTCTTCACTGAAAAGATACCAAATGGAATCCTTACAGGTACTAACTTACATAGCTATTGTTTTTTATTGCAAGCAACCCATCAAGTGAACATTCTGGTCCTAATAATGTTTCAAATTTCTAAAGTCATATAGAGCAAGCAAAAGGGTTGCTGACTCAACAAAAGCGCAAGCAGAGAGCGAGCTTTCTGTCGCTCGAAAAGCAGTCCAAGATCTCGCTTTAAAGATTGAAGAATCAAACTCAAGGAGGTTAACCAACAGAATGTCCTTGAAGAATAAGGAAGGTTATCGGTATGCACAAGTGGTTAAAGAAATCGAACAAATCACACGCGAAATGGACAAGCTGAAGCTTGATATGACAAATGTTTTGAAGGAAAAAAGAGAAGCAGGCAACATATTCAAAGCCTTGAGTTCTAAAAGATCCACACTTTTGAGCGCGGTGGAAAGGATAAAAAAGGAGATTGAAGGAATCGACGAAGAGCATGTTCTCGTGGAATTAGCACGAATCGAAGCTGTTAAAGAACAAGAGGTGATTAAAGCTCAGAGGAAGGAAGAAGCGAGTCGCTACCAAATTCAGTTGGAAGAAGTTAAAAAGAAAGTTAAAGAGGTTAACCAACAGAATAAACTCAAACAAGAAGTCGAATCAACGCTTGATAATGTGAACTTGTTGCAAACAATCACAGAAGAACTAGAAGCTGCAAAAACAGAACTTGCAGATATTAAAAAGGAAGGCTTTAGTTTTATGGCATCGATGGATGTGATCAGAAGCGAGCTCAAACACGTTCGAGAACAGAAATCGCCATTGGAGAAAGAAGAAGAGAAACGAGAGTTAACGGTCCAAACGTTAAATTCAAAGATATTGAAAGAAAAGGCGAAATTGGAATCGATTACTGCCACTGCAGAAAAAGCTAACGCGGTTGCATCAAATCTATCAGTAACAGTCGAACAACTAAGAGCAGAAACCGAGGCAACGAAGAAAGAAAAAGATCTTATTGTTATCGAAATTCAAAAACTGAAGGTGGAAATTCCTAAAACTGAGTCTGAAATAGAATTATCAGAGAAAAGATTAGAAGTCGCGATGGAAGAGCTCAAAATTACCAAGTCGACAGAATCCACCGCTCTAGAGAATTTAAAGAATCTAATTGATTCTATAGTTCGAGCTCGGGAGTTGAATTCTATAAGTAGTTCAACAATAACGGTCACCAGTTTTGAATACGAGTATTTAACAGGAAAGGCGGGCGGTGCAGAGGAGATAGCTGATAAAAAAGTTGCAGCAGCTCAGGCATGGATGGAAGCGTTAAAAGCGAACGAAAAGGAGATAGTGATGAAAATCAAAATGGCTAAAAAAGAAATGAGAGAGGTGAGTATAGAGGCAGAGGATGAGGGCGTGGACGTGTTTGGAACAGAAGCAGACGGCAGAAGGAGGAATGTCGATGGTGAGTTAAAAGTTTTGGCATCGCCTCGAAGATCAATGTACAAAGTTGGTAATATGACGCCTGGGAGGCGAGCCAGGTCACAAAAGTTGTTATCTTCTGCAACTCGTCAAGCGTTTAAGTCAGCTTCTTTCAGTAAGAGAAAAGATAAGGGGCCGCGAGATTTAGCAAAGTTAGTGGACGAAAACGATGAAATGGGTGAGTGAATTTGTTGAAAATATAAACTATATTTACTAATCATATAATCAGATGGAAACTATAGTCATATGTTATGGTACACATTGTCCTTTTGGGTATTGAACATAATGTGGTGGTTCAGTTTGAATGTACTGCAGCGGCTGCTGTCGTTGTTCAGCATTGTGCGGCATCTGATAACCGGAAACTTGAACGTTTCTTAGCATCTGAACTGTCGACGAAGGATTATAGATGATACTTTCCAACTCCGGAAGCACTTGATCATTATAAACCTGAGCAGAGTCATCTCTATAAAAAACAAACCATGTTAGCATAGTTAAGTAGTTCACATTTTAACCACTCTAAATCACTAAAAGCAACTGTTTCGATGTTATATCACACATAGTTTAGCTAGGCGGCCAGAAAATGAGTGTGAGGTGGCGCCTCACGGGGTTATTTTGTACGTGTGCCTTGTAGGACCGAGGTGCTAAGAAAAGGTGCACCTCAGGGTATTTTGATGTGTGTTTTTTATTATTTTTTACCTTTTGTGTCAATTTCAAACATTCCTTATCTTTTTATGTGTGTTTTTTATGAGTCTAGTGAAATTAGTTGGAATTCTATTTTTTATAGGATATATAGTTTTTATTTTTATTTTTAATTCCACCTCGAACTTATGCTTCGGCTCGCCTCGAGACTCGATTCCTCATTCCCAACCCCAATTATAGCCAGATTAGAACCCGAAACCGACGAATTAAACGACCCAAACGAAGAACATGTCTCCACAACCATCCATTCTGGAACCGAACCCGAAACACCACCACACTTGCCAGAATCACCACTATTTACCAGGACCTCACCCCAAACACTCCATCCCCATTAACCCATGACCCAACCCAACCCATACCCTAACTGAAGAAACACCAATCTAATAATCAAGTATAACAATGATAATGTATTAATAGTGCAAAGGACGAGTTTTATATATTTATCAGGACAATGATACAAGACACTGTTATATGATTATTACAGAGTTTCGACTATAATCTATCTCTCACAGCTAACTATATGAATTCTTTGTAATGGTATTCGATCCCCTCTTCTGATGACGAAGGGGGGTATTTATAGGCTACTCAGGTGGCCTATGATTGGCTGTGAGGAGAATGGCAGCTGTCTTGTACGATCGTGGCCGTTGTCATTTCCTGCGTTGTGCTCCCTTGATTGGTCCACGTGTCCTAACATCGTCCTTTTTGTCCTTTCTTGTACCTCGTACTGGCAGGTGATCATGGAGCAGGGTATTTGGGCCTCTGATTGGCTGTTGGCTCTGCTCCTGTCGGGTGACACCTGTCCTTTTTGTGGTCGCATGCGCCGTCTTCTAGAATGCCACGTCACACTGCTGCGTTGACGTGTGTGCGGGCTTCTTTCCTGCGCATGCGCGGGTACATATCTCTTCAAGTCCCCCTAGTCCAGTGTGTTGTATGCGTAGCATGCGAGACGCTGGACTCAGTTTATTGACGTAGTCCGTGCGAGGTGTTTTGCACGTTGATTAGGCGGGGGGAGCTCTTGCGCGGTGCCGTGCAAGTGGGGTAGGTGCGGACGTCTCGTAATTAATGTGCACATCAGTTTTGTCAGTCCGCGTGTGCGACGCGACAGGTTGGTAGCCGAAAAGTCTCTGACGGTTGTACAATGTCAGAGACGTGGTGGGCCCCCGTGGCCCGTTCGAGTCGCTTTTTCTCTCTCTTGTTGTGACGTGTCATTCGCTGGTTGGTGGGTTTTTCGAATTTCGAAAAACCGCCAGGCCACGTGTCTTCCACGTGTGGCTTCCCTATTTAAACCTTCTCTCTTCTCTGATCCCTTCACTTTCCTCATAATCTACTCTCAAATCCTCCGGCTTTCTTCTCTTGCAATTCCTTTTTCCTTTATTATTCTTCAGAACATCCGTCGTTTTTGTGAGCCATGGATCATATTTCCAACATTCCTAAGAAGAAGCGTGGATCAAAGAGGGGGGATGATGGTTCGAAGAAGAGGCCGCCCCATGCTGGGGAGGTGACAGCAGTTTGGGCTAAAGGGGAGTTCAAGAAGTTCAGGAAGGGAGTTGGATTCCCTTCTTCGTATGGGGTGGAGGCTCCTGCTCCGGATAAAACTATATTGGAGCCCCCTGTTGGGAAGGTGGGATTGTATGCTTGCTATTTCCGAGATTGCAATTTTAGGGTTCCAATTACCCAGTTTCTCGGTACCTTTATCCGGGCAATTGGTGTGCATATTAACCAGATCCACCCCGGTCTGATGTCTAGGCTGATGTTCTTCGAGTTTTGTTGCCGTGCCAACAAAATTGAACCTTTGGTGGACATGTTTCTGGTATTTTATAGTTTAGGCTTTGTGGAGAGCTGGCTCTCATGTAGGCCGCGCCCTGGGGTCTCCGCCTGCGCTGGGGCCGGTGTGAAGAGTTTCCGGGAGTGGAAACCTAAGTTTTTCTGGATCAATCAGGGAGTTATTCCCCTAGAGATGGGTCGGTTGGACCCGGCTGAGGGAATTGGGAAGACTGTGCTCATAGAACAAGGAGCAGGAGTGGTTCAAAACTTTGACTAGCCACCCTGTTGACGTGTGCGAGATCCCGGAGACTGGCCTGGTAATGGCGGGGATGAGCATAAAGTATGACGTCAAGGGGCGCAACCCGCACCTTACTGAAAATGGCAAAGGTTTGTAATTATTTGTATTTCCTTTCTTTTCCCGTTCCGCGCGAGATGTTTTGGATAATCGCGAATTTACATTTGTTATGTTTGTTGTTTGCAGAGGTCGCGTGTTTGTACTCCATGCTTCTTGGCGGGGATGACATGGGCTTTGCCTTCAAGGAGTTGGCGGACAACGAGCTGTATATTTTGGAGAAGGCATGGGACACGCTTATTCGTCCGAAGTTGGACGGCGCGTCGCAGGAGCCTGCCCCTGCGCAGCTGTTGATTACTGAAGCAGGTGAGTCTTCACCGCTTTATGAGAATCCTTCGCCCGTCAACATGTTCATGCGGACGTGTTTCCCTTTAATTGTGTTATTTAGTGATGAGTCTTCTGACGCATCTATGCTTTCGCCACTTCCCTCGTCTGCAGGCGTTCAGGACCCGCAGCCATCTCCCGCGAATGCGGAAGGTGACTCTGGTGAAGAGACGGAAGAAGACGACTCCCTTGTACATCGCATCATGCGTTCGCAAGCGGGTGCGGTTGAAGGTGAAGATTACTCCTTTGTTTTAAACCACGAAGTGGTGAATAGGTATTTTCAAAATTATCAACCTTTTGAACGAAGCTACGTTGAACTTTCAGATGCGTTCGTGCAAGGGGAGTCGGTGGAGAAGTTGGCTGAGGAGGCTGTGAGCGGGGTGGTAACTAAACCCGTTTCTGCAGGGGCGTCTGAATCTGGGCCTATTGTTGCTGACGCGCCTCACCCTAAAAAACGGTCCAAGCGCTCGGGTGGGAAAAGGAAGAAGGTTGCTGGGGAGCCGTCATCTCCTGCTGAGAAAAGGGTGAAGTTGGGCGACCTTGTCCATTCCGTAGAGGAGGATTTATTGGGTAAGTGTTTCATCTTCTCTTGTTTATGCATTTTAATGCTTTACCTCGTTACTGACCCTTGGTGTTTTGTTTCTGCAGCGGCTTTGTTGGGTGTTAGCGCAGTGGAAGATGTAACAGTTGCCCCTATTGCTGAGGGTTTTAACATCGAACCTGCAAGGCCAGCGTCTCCCGCTGTGCAGACCGAAGAACCACCGCATGTTGCGTTGCAGGGTGGGGTGTTGGTGGTTTCTTCTCCGGCGCGCCAGTCACCGCCCGTGCATCAACCCTCGCCAGTGCGGATATCCACGCCCGCGCCTTTACCTACCCCTCTGCGGTCGCCGACACCTGTGCGACTCCCCACCCCTGCCCAGGATGTTCCTGAGGGTGGTGAAGGGCCGGTGTCACCGCCGGATATCAGCGAGGGGTATGGTCACGGTGTGGACATGACCATGGATGACGATGAGGAGAATGAGAGGCGGGTTGTGACGGAGCTTGAGCCTTGTTCTTCCGGCGCTCTTCCTGCTGGGGGTGGTGAGTCAGCTGTTTGGCATTTTCGTGCCCAGCTGGACCTTGACACCGGCCACCCGGTTTCTGAATGTAGAAGAATGTCGCCAATTTCTGGCGAACGTTGTTCCTCCCGCTGAACGTGACTTTCAAGCCACGCGTCCGCGCGGTGAGCTTATGGACGACCACATTCTCAGTGTGGCTAACATGTTATCCACCTCGGCTGAGATTGTGCGCGAGTGGGGGCTGATGGCGCACGACCGCCATAGGTTTCATCAGGAGTTGCAGCAGTCCCATCAAACTTTGCAGCAAGTTACTGAGGAGCGTGACCGTATGCACTCCGAATTAAAACGCGCTAAATGGGATGCTGCCACATTCCGTGAGGAGCGCGATAAGCTGCAGGCGCACATTTCCGAGCGGGAGGAGCAATGGAAGATTGCTTGTGATAAGACCAACGCAAAGATGGAGGCGTCGAAGAAGCGCGTTGCGGAGGTCGAAGTAGAGAAGGAAGAGCTCCAGAAGGAGTTAGATGTGAAGGGCAGACTTGTGAAGCAACATTATGATAAACTGATTGAAGCCCGTGACTTGCTGCGAGAGAAGGATAATGATATCAAGCAGTGGCGAGAGTCGCATGAAGCGTTGGATAAGGAGAATCTGTCCTTGCAACAAAAGATCCTTTCTTTGGAGTCCAGTTGTTGGATGCTCAGAATGAAAAAGAGTGTGCTGAGGAGGATCGCGCTTGGGTGCTCAGTCGTTGCGTCCCTGAGGTTTGTCCTTATGTTTGTCCTTTTATATATTCTTTGCGCGTATGCGTTTATGGAACATGCCTTCTGAATGTTTGCGCAGGTTGCCTATCATGTGAAGAATTGCGCCCAGACGTGCCAAGCCGTGGCAGCCGTGAATGCTGCCGCAAAGCTGGTTGGGCGTAAGGCTAGATTTATTGAAGGCTACGAGCATGCGCTAGCTGGTAAGCCGCTGGAGCAGTTCGCGCTATATAAGCAGGATCTGGATGCCGTGCTCGCCAAGAAAGCCGCCGAGTTCGATGAGTTGAAGTATGAACTGGTGGACTTCGTTGTTGGCCATCGCGACCGGCCAAGCTGTTTCGAGCTCAAGGAGTCGTTTGATAAGCAGGGCTTGACGCACACGCGGCGCGAGTATGCTATGAAGAAGCTGACTGCGGCTGACTTGGGGCTTGGCGAGCAACCCGAAGGCAGTGAAAGATTGGAGTTATCAGGGTCAGATGAAGACGATGACTTCAGCGATTCATCTTCAGAGCTCAAGAAATGAAGCCGGATGTCGCTTCTTTATTTTACTTTTGTTTGCATTTGTAACTCCACCTTTGACCTGTTTAATCAATATGAATGTTTTTACTCTTGTAAGTATGTTTGTACATTTTGATTTCGTCAATGGCAGTTTAATTGGTTCTCGCTTTGTGTTAATGTTCGTATGTCTCATCAAGGCTTTATAGTTTTACCATGCGCGTGACATCTTTAGCCATGCGTCCGCGCAGAAATTTAATGAAGTTGCAAATTAATAGTGCAACTTCAGATTAGACATAGGATTTTGAACATATCATGTTTAATCCTGCGCGGTGTATCTTAACCATACGACCGCGCAGTATTGTAGGGGAATCACAAATTAGTAGTGCAGGTTCAATTTATGACATTGTATCTTAGACATACAATGTTTAAGCCTGCGCGGTGTATCTTAAACATATACCCACGCGGCAGTTTATGGAAATTGCAAATTAACAGTGCAATTTCAGTTTATGACATTGCATCTTAACCATACAATGTTTAAGCGTGCGCGGTGTATCTTAACCATACAACGCGCGTTTTTAGGGAAATTGCAGATTTTCTCAATGCAGTTTCTTAGTTTATGACATTGTATCTTAACCATACAATGTTTAGGGTGCGCGTTGCATCTTAACCATGCAACGCGCATTTTTAGGGAAATTGCAGATTTTCTCAATGCAACTTCTAAGTTTATGACATTGTATCTTAACCATACAATGTTTAGGGTGCGCGTTGCATCTTAACCATGCAACGCGCATTTTTAGGGAAATTGCAGATTTTCTCAATGCAATTTCTTAGTTTATGACATTGTATCTTAACCATACAATGTTTAGGGTGCGCGTTGCATCTTAACCATGCAACGCGCATTTTTAGGGAAATTGCAGATTTTCTCAATGCAATTTCTTAGTTTATGACATTGCATCTTAACCATACAATGTTTAGGGTGCGCGTTGCATCTTAACCATGCAACGCGCATTTTTAGGGAAATTGCAGATTTTCTCAATGCAATTTCTTAGTTTATGACATTGTATCTTAACCATACAATGTTTAAAGTGCGCGTTGCATCTTAACCATGCAATGCGCATTTTTAGGGAAATTGCAGATTTTCTCAATGCAACTTCTAAGTTTATGAGAGTAAGCGCATGCAAAGTAAAGGAACTGCTATGTTTCATTTCATTTAAACGACGTATTGGCCTTTGTTACATTGTGGTTCGGAATTACATATAACATTTTCTCAATTGTGCCGCGTTCCATGTTCGGGGAACTGGCTTTTCTTCTAACGTTGATAGCTTGTAGGCTCCTTTACCAAGGACTTCTTGTATGCGATATGGTCCTTCCCAAGTTGGGGTTAACTTTCCTTTGGGGAGTGCGCCGCTTGCCTCATTGTTCCGCAAGACAAAATCTCCGGCTCTGAACGTTTGGGGTTTGACTTTCGCATTGTAGTAGCGCTCGAGCTGTTGCTTGTAATTTGCCTCTCTTATTGCTGCTCCTTCGCGGCGTATTTCTGCTAGGTCGAGGTTTGTGCGTAGCTCTCGATCTTTGTCTGTTGTGGTTGCCGAAAGGACTCTTGGGGATGGGCATCCAATTTCCGCAGGTATCATGGCTTCATAGCCGTATGTGAGGCTGTACGGGGTTTCACCGGTGCTCGTTTTGGTTAGTGTGCGATTGGCCCATAGCACGCTCGGTAACTCCTCTGCCCAAGCCTTTCCTTTTGTTCCCAACCTGGATTTGATGCCTTCTACGATGCTGTGGTTTGCACGTTCGACCTGGCCGTTGCCTTGCGGGTGCGCGACCGAGGTGAAGATTGGTTGGATGTGCAAGTCCTCGTACCATTTCAGCAACCCCTTGTCCGCAAATTGAGTCCCATTGTCTGTGACGATTGACATGGGCAGCCCAAAGCGGCAAATGATGAATTCCCAAATGAACTTCTTCACATGGTTGGCCGTGATTTCAGCTAGCGGCTTGGCTTCGACCCATTTGGTGAAGTAGTCAATGGCGACTATCAGGAATTTCCTTTTGCCTGTCGTCATTGGGAATGGTCCCACCAGATCGATGGCCCATTTCTGGAATGGCCATGCTGAAGTCATTGGGATGAGCTCGTTCTTAGGACGCAGGGTGTTGGGGGCGTGGCGCTGGCATGAGTCGCATTTGCGGATGATTTTTAAGGCATCTAAGTGCATGCCTGGCCAATAGTATCCCGCATTCATAATCTTTGCGACCACCATGCGTGGCCCCGCGTGTATCCCACATATTCCTTCATGTATCTCCCGCACCAAATAGTCCGCGTCAACTGCATCCACGCACCGCAGCAATGGCCCTAGGTATGACTTCCGATAGAGCACTCCGTCTTGAATTTGATACTGTAGGGCTTTGTGCTGTATCTTTCTGGCCTCGGCGCGTTGTTCGGGCAGGGCGCCGATGGTCAGATAGGATGTTATCGGAGTCATCCAGCTGTCAGCACCCGTTTGGATAACGTTGACCTCCTTGGGTGGCACAGACGGTTCGCTTAGCGTTTCGATTCGGACCTCTTTTGCTAGATGGCTGAAGGTTGTAGAAGCCATTTTGCTTAGAGCGTCCGCCGGCTTGTTCTGACTGCGTTTGATGTGGTCGATGGTGCAGCTGGGGAAGGTAGCCATGAGCTCTTTGGCGCGTTGGAGATACATGATCATTGAGGGCTCTTTTGCCTCATATTTCCCAGTGATCTGACCGACAACCAACATTGAGTCGACATGCGCGAAGATGTGCTTGGCGCCCAGCTTGTGCGCGATGCGTAGTCCGGCGAGGAATGCCTCATATTCAGCCTCATTGTTGGTGGCTTTGAATTCGAGCCTTATCGCGTAAGTGAATTCTGCTCCTTCTGGACTAACCAAGCGTATCCCCGTGCCGACGCCATCTTCATTTGAGGCCCCATCTGTGTAGAGGTTCCAGATGGCCTTTTCATCGTCCGTTGGCTGCTGGTCTTGTTCAGCTTTGCATTCTTCGATTTTTTCTTTTGGTACCTCCGCTATGAAGTCAGCTAGTACTTGTTCTTTGATTGCCGGGCGCGTCTTGTAGTAGATGGTGTGTTCACCCAGCTCAATTGCCCACTTTGCTAATCTCCCAGAAACTTCTGGCTTTGATAGGACATTGTTTAGCTTGTAATCGCTCAACACGTTGATGGGGTGGCCTTGGAAATAGCGGCGCAGCCTTCTTGATGCGTGAACGAGGGCTAAAACTAGCTTCTCCATGGTGGTGTACCTGGACTCTGCGTCTGTTAGCACCCTGCTGACGTAGTAGATAGGCGTTTGGACTAGCTTTCTGTCTACCATTAGTACCGCGCTCACCGCCTGCTCTGTGGCGCAAAGATACATCGTTAAGGGCTCCCTAGGGAGTGGAGCGGTGAGCGTTGGTAAGTCCATCAAGCATTCTTTCATCTCTTGAAAAGCCTTCTCTGCCTCTGTCGTCCATTTAAAATGGTTCTTTTTCAAACATCTTTTCAGTGTTTCAATGAAAGGAATGGATTTGCTTGCATGGTGTGACAGAAAGCGGTTGATTGCTACAAGGCGCCCGTTCAGCGTTTGAACTTCTTTTAGGGTGGATGGGGAGGGCATTTGCGCGATGGCTTGTATTTTTTCAGGATTTGGTCTGAATCCATCTTTGGTGACTACGACCCCAAGAAACTTGCCTTCTTCCATCCCAAAAGCGCATTTGCTTGGGTTCAGCTTCATGCAGATTGCTTTTAAGTGCTTGAAGGTTTCTTCAATGTCTTTTAGCATCTGATCCTCTTCTTTGCTCTTGATGACTAGGTCATCCACATAGACTTCTAGGTTTCTCCCGATCTACTTGGCGAATGCGCGGTCCATCAGTCGTTGATACGTGGCCCCGGCGTTTTTTAGGCCAAATGGCATCTTTGTGTAGCAGAAAACTCCCTTATCTGTGCGGAAGGCAGTTTTGTCTTCATCTTCAAGTGCCATCTGGATTTGGTGGTAGCCTTTGTAGGCGTCCAGAAAGCACTTGAAGCGGAACGGGGCTAGATAGTCTATCTTCAAATCAATTTCTGGCAGAGGGTAGCAATCTTCCGGGCATGCTTTGTTGAGGTCGGTGTAGTCTACACACATCCTCCATCCACCATTGCTTTTCTTTACCATCACCGGGTTAGCAACCCAGGTCTGGTATCGTGTTTCCCTCAAGATTCCTGCTTTCAACAATTCTCCGACTTGCTCATTCATCGCTTGAGTTTTTTCAGAGCCCATGCTTCTGCGCTTCTGCGCGATGGGTTCGACAGAACGGTATGTGTTAAGCTTAAGCTGGGCGAGTTCGCGTGGAACGCCGATCATATCTGACGGCTGCCATGCGAAAACGTCGATGTTTTTGCGGAGGAGCTGCTTCAAATGGTCCCTGACGTTTTCAGAAATTTCTGGCCCTATTGTGATGGGCTGTTCAGGGAACTTTGGGTTCAAGATCCACTTTTCTGGTTCTGTGCGTGAGCACGGCTTCAACATTTTGGCTGGGTGGGACTCTGTGGTCATGGCGCACTCTCTGTTAGCCCATACGATTGCCACCCCATTTGGGGTGGGAAAACCAATCGCGCTGTGGACTGTGGAGGTGACCATGTTGTATGAAGCCATAGAGTCCCTGCCCAGGATGATATCGTATTTGGACTTAGACGGAATGACAAGAAAGGTAACTTCTTCTGTTCGTGACCGCCCTTGCGCGCCCAAAGTGAGAGGGAAAGATATTTCTCCGAGGGGTGTTACAACCTCGTTGGAGAATCCCATAATCGGAGAGTTGATGGGGCGCAGGCGTTGCTTGTCTTCTTCGTCCAGAAGGTCAAAACATTGACCATACATGATGTCCGAATTACTGCCCGTGTCCATGAATGCTCTAGTGGTTCTGTAGTGGTCAAAGACGGCTGTGATAATGATTGCCCTTGTGGCCGATGGGCCGCCTTTTACTATGGGGAAACATACCTGCTGTTCCCTCCATTCTGCTGTTGATTCTGTTTTTCTCTTTTGGGTCTGGCGCCCGCTGCTATGTATCATCATGCTTACATTCTTTATCTTTTTTGGCGGAGGACCTCCCGCTTGCTTGCGTTCGACGTTTTGTAGCAGGTGGCCGAGCTTGCCGGACTTCAGTGCGTCTTCAATGGCTTGTCTTAGCTGATAACATTTATCGGTGTCGTGACCGATGTCCTGATGGTAGGCGCAAAACTTGTTATGGTCCAACCCTTCGCACCGTTTGATGACCTTAGGCTCCGGGAAGTCAACGTTTTCCGTTGCTAGAACTTGCGCCGGTGTTTTGGTTAAAGGGGTCCAATTGTTGTGACTCCTTCTGTTGGACTTGTGCACGAGTGAGGTGTTGCGCTGATAGTCTTGTGGTGCGGAGGGCTTTGGGGCTGTCTGGTCGGCTCCTTGAAGCCTCGTCCAGACATTGCCCTTCGCCTTCCTGTCATGCCTATTGTTTCGGTTGCGCACTGCTTGCGCCTGTGTATCTGTGTACTGTGGTGCTTGAATTCTGCTCCAGACGGATAGCTCTCTTTCGGTCTTTGCATAATTCTTCGCTCCGCGCATGATCTCTTCCCATGTGTTTGGCATGCCTGTGCATCCGGCCAGTGTGCGGATCAACGAGTCGCATCTTACGCCTTGCGTAAATGCTGCTTTCATGAGCTCAAATCCGATTGGACCAATTTGTAAAGCTTCGCGATTGAACCTGGTGATATAATCCTCGATGGACTCGTTATCGCACCTTTTAACTTGCAAAATGTCAGTGGAATCACGCTCGATTCTATTGTTTTGACTGAAGTGATCTGAGAACTTGTCAGTTAGTTCTTTCAGATTGTCTATCTTTCCGTTTGGCAGGCTGTCAAACCATACTCGCGCTGCGCCCGTAAGCGTCTGCGCGAACATGTGACACCATGCGGGCAGGGTCCACCGCGCGCATTTTCCTGCGACCTCGAAACTTCGTAGATGGTCATCAGGGTCGCCTGTGCCGTCGAACTTTCCCAAGGTGCTCGGCATTTTTGTCCCGGGGGGTAGCGTGGCGAGTGCGATGCGCGGTGTAAACTTTGATTTTTCACTGAACAAGGGAGGATAGTATGGTTTGGTGAGATCGTCTTCTCCGGACAACAAGTGTGCTCGATCAACGGTGTTGGTCAAGTACTGGCTTGTGTCACGTTGAAAACGACTCTGTGACTCGTCGGAGTCTTCCCTCCATGTCGGGTCAGTGTCATGATTGCTTCCGCCGGCATGTCCCGCAGCTCTGGATGGCCCTTTAGACGTGGCGATGGGCCTTCCTTCGCTGAAGGATAACGCGCGGGATGCCTCTCTCAGGTGCTGTTCTTTGAGTTTGTTCATAAATGCTTGCTTCAGAGCCTCTTTCTGCTACGCATACCACACCTCCGGGCTAACCATCGGCGCGGTGTGACCAGCAGGTGAAGCTTGAAGGTTATCAATGGCAAAATGAAACGACGGGGTTTGCCTCGTCCCGGAGGACGGGGTGCGGCCCGCGTCTGTGCCATGAAACTGTTCCTCCATATGGCTGTCGGGCTGGCTGGTGGTTGCCGGGGCAGCACCAGTGCCAGACGTGCCTGTTGGAGAGTTTGTTGTTATTGGTAAAGAACTCATCACTGGTTTTTTGAGAGATAGAAGTTTTTAGGTTGCTGTTCTTGATAACTCAATAGACGGATGGCGCCAATGAAGAAACACCAATCTAATAATCAAGTATAACAATGATAATGTATTAATAGTGCAAAGGACGAGTTTTATATATTTATCAGGACAATGATACAAGACACTGTTATATGATTATTACAGAGTTTCGACTATAATCTATCTTTCACAGCTAACTATATGAATTCTTTGTAATGGTATTCGATCCCCTCTTCTGATGACGAAGGGGGGTATTTATAGGCTACTCAGGTGGCCTATGATTGGCTGTGAGGAGAATGGCAGCTGTCTTGTACGATCGTGGCCGTTGTCATTTCCTGCGTTGTGCTCCCTTGATTGGTCCACGTGTCCTGACATCGTCCTTTTTGTCCTTTCTTGTACCTCGTACTGGCAGGTGATCATGGAGCAGGGTATTTGGGCCTCTGATTGGCTGTTGGCTCTGCTCCTGTCGGGTGACACCTGTCCTTTTTGTGGTCGCATGCGCCGTCTTCTAGAATGCCACGTCACACTGCTGCGTTGACGTGTGTGCGGGCTTCTTTCCTGCGCATGCGCGGGTACATATCTCTTCACTAACCAACCCTCTGTTAACAATCATACTAATTTTCAAAGCATCAGAAGACCAAGACTCTGGCTTCGGGTCAAGCAACAAGGACCCGACGGAATCGGGTCGGGTAGGGAAGAGGAACAATCTATTACGTATCAATTAGTTAGTTTACAAGTTTATAGCTCAAATTATGAAATTTGTAACTAGAGGGACTGATTGTGTCCAATTGTAGTAATCTTCCAACTAACCATCGTTAGTTGGTTAAATAGGCTGTTAAGCTCAATAAACAGTTAGCATCTAAAATATAAATTTATTTAATAAACTACAAAGTAAATAAAAAAAATACACGAACTAACAAAAAAATACATGAAAATTAAAAAACATAAAGACACTTTAGTTATCGCTATCGTTATCATCAGATTGGTAATCTCTTGGTATACTCCAAATGTGATCAACCAGATCCGCTCGAAGGTTGTGATGTGTTTGGCTATTCTTGATTTCAGAGTTGTTGACGTTTCTTTCTTCATCAGTAATGTTTTGTTGACTTTGTTGCGTTTCCTCACCAAAGTACTCGCATATTGCACGTCCTTCACCTCCAAAATCATGTTATGTAAAATAATGCATGCGTACATCACATTTCTTATTTGGGGTTTTTCATACAGTCTACATGGCATGGACAAAATGCGCCATCTTTTTTGCAACACACCAAAAGCACGCTCAACATTTTTCCGTGCAGCCATTTGAGCTTTGTTAAACTTTTTTCTCTTAGGGTCTAACGTAGTCCTCCGTGTAAACAATTTTACGAAGACGGCCCAATCAGGGTAAATTCCATCTGCTAGAAGATACCCGTACTTATATTCTACCCCGTTTAAAAAAAAGTTCCTTTTGGTGCAACATCGTTTACAAGATCATTGAAGATTGGGGATTGATTAAGAATAGTTCTATCGTTCAACGAACCGGGCACACCAAAAAACGCATGCCAAATCCAAAGATCTTGTGACGCAACCGCTTCAAGCATCATACACGGCTTTTTATGAAAACCGCTCGCGTGTTGGCCTTGCCACTCAGTTGGACCAACTTCCCACTCCCATTTCATACAATCTAAACTCCCGAGCATACCAGGAAAACCATGTTTTTCTTCGTGAAACTCTAAAAGTTGGTGGACGTCACTAAATATAGGTTTTCTCAAATATCTTTTTAAATATAATTCAACGACGCCCGCACAAAAAAACTGAGTACTTTCTCTAGCCGTTCGCTTGGCCATCTTTAGATAGTCATCCATTATGTCGGAACTGGTTCCGTAAGCCAAGTATCTAAGCGCGGCTGTGACCTTTTGCATCGCGGTAAATCCCATATGACCACGTGCATCGGGCCTTTGTTTGAAATATTCATAATTATTTTCTAAATAATTTGTTATTCTTAAAAATAAATTACGACTCATACGAAAACGCCGCCTAAAACTTTTTTCATCGTATGTTGATTCGGGTGAAAAGTAATCACGTACCAATGACTCATTTGCGGTTTGTCGTTCACGAACTATATACTTTCTACGCTTGGGTGGTTCGGAGGTCCCTTCGTCGTCCACTATCGCTTGAACGACTTTCTGAACGCTCGCCATTAACAACTCTGCGGCACCTTCGCCCAAGTCATCCAAAGCGAGTTGATCAAACATATCATCTGAACTCGAAGAGTCGTCCGACATCTTGCAATTTTTTAAAAAAAATATGATAGTTTGGAGAGGATTTTATGAAAAAAAAGAGGGTGTGTTTGTGTAAAAGAGGGTATTGTTATATATATATATATATATATATATATATATATATATATATATATATATATATATATAGGTTTAGGATCATGTACAAAACCTATTATTTGTGAGAAGGGTGAGAAGCAATGGAGTGGTGACATGTGGCAACCGAAATTATTAATTAAAAGGGCATCAATGTAATTTGCTTCTTAATCTTATTTTTAAAGATATTTTTGCAATTAAGGTTGTTATTAATTTAGAGTTTTTTTAGGGATATTTTTTCCAATGTCAAAGAATCATCTTGAATTGTTATAAAATATCCACTGTACGTCGTCATTCATCTTTCATTTACAATAATTCTATAAATCTCATACTGGTGTGTTTTATATTCATGTTAAGCAAAAAATGCAAAACACGTTGTGTTTTATACTAAATCCTTTTTTGTTAAGAACATTTAACATAAAACACATCATTTGTTAGCAACCCAAATAAACGATGAGTACAAATTCAATTGTGTTTTACGTTCATACCAGTGTGTTTTATCACCATATTTCTTAACTTTACGTTTTAACAATCCCGTGTGTTTTATCATCATCTTCTCCATAATGCATTGTGTTTGATCTTCATCATACACAATCAGTAACACATTCAAAAAACACTAAACCACACAAAAATCCTTTGAACATAAAACACAACAATATGAATGTTGTTTAAAATAATCCACCATAAAACACACTGATCCATTATCACCTCATGTCGTCTTCATCTTCATCCCTAAAAAAAACACTCCGATTATTTATGTTTGTGATGGTGGCTGTCGAATGATGGTTCGATTGATGGTGGTGGTTTGTGGTGGTTGATGGCGGTTGTGTAGGTGGCGCGGGGAGAGAGAGAGGAGAAAGAGAGAGAAAGAGAGAGAGAGGTGAGAGACACTTAAATGTGAATTAAATGGAGGACGTAAATAGGCAGATTGAATTTGGTAGGCCTTCCATATTTTTAATTAGACCCTTTAAATGTGAATTAAATGTAGGGTGTGTTTTACCATTATACCCCTAAGTAGCCTAATTAGTTATTATAACTATAACATTATTTACAATAATGCCACTCATTAAATCTAAACCATTGATTAAGATGATCTAATGGTCCAAAACACTTCTTACCCTTCTCACACAAAACACACTTTGCATAGGATCTCGACCCTATATATATATATATATATAATAAAAATTATTTTTTTTATAACCGTTACACCCCAACGGTAACTTGAATTTTTTTATTTTTTTTAAAACGGTCAAAAATTATATTCCCCCAATAATTGCAAGCCACGTGTCCCCAAAAATTGCCCCACGCCAGCGATTTGCCCCCCGTCCCCTTGACTCCCGCCCCTCCCACGCGACCTTGCGGCGGTGTTACCCCCCCTTCCCGCCCCCATTCCCGCCCCACTCCGAGCAGCCTCAAATTACAACATAAAAGGTTTGCTTTTATGACATAATACAAGAATTTAAAAAATAACTGGTTTTTTCATACTTCAAAGAAAAATGAAATGTAACTAGGATGATCATACTACGCGCACTGCGCGTTTTATTTATGTGTTTGTAATTTTTGAAATATGTTTTTATGAAAGTAATTGCAACATGTTGAATATAGATTTGTAGATATAGATAAGCAGATTACATAACATCCTATTCATATTACATGTAGCAAACTGTTTGGAACATCCTAAACAAACTGGCTACATAACATCTTATTTATATTACATAGGTGTCTTATGATGCTGATCAGAACATGTTAATAGCAAAAAGTTTGGAGTTGTTGTAAGATTGTGGTTAGACATCTGGTTTGTTGATCGATTTTTTCTTTGCTGGTTCATGTTGAAATGCTGCATATGTAAAAATGTATTAGTGTGATTATATTGATGGCAAATAAGTGTGTATTGATTATACCTTCCGACTGCATTAGGGAACGTTTAGCAAGGTTGGGGACTGGTGTTGTAGGTGATTGCATAGTATGTTGAGAGGAAGATTCAACATGAGGTGTCTTTGGGGCAGGAGTGGATGTTGTTGGATGTGTGATGTCAGGCTGCGGAACAACCAATGTGGCGTTATTGACAGTGCATCGTGTAATGCCTTTTTTGTCTCTATTGGCCTGAACTTGTAGTTGTAAGTCCTTGCCCGTGATGTTCTGCACTAATGTATCTCTATTCGGTTGGAGCATCATTTCTGCACAAGACAAGTGTAGTAGTTGGGATGCTGTTCTGTCAAAGAATGTGGCCTCCATCGTTTCTGATCCATCCGAAATTGTTGCCTGAATTCGGTACCTGTATTGGAATTTGTAGAAAAGAAACAGCTAAAAAGGAAAAGTGTTGTATATAAAAAAAGGGTACTTACACACATAGCATATAAAACATTTGCTGTCATGTAACAATAGGATGAAAAACAAAAACGCGATAAAGGTGCATATGACATGTTCATTATCATTGCCATAAACGTCTAAGAAAGGAAAGTAACAAAAAGACCCAAAACTCAACAGGGAAGTAAGTTACATATAAATTTTTTTGAGGTATTGGACAAATCTAATTGTTCACATGCACAAAAGTTATTCAGCTGTTACAATACGCAGTGGGGCTGTTATTTGGATTTCCAAATAGTGGTTTCGAATTTGCTATGTTTCAATTAGAAACCATTTTAAGTTCTTACAATATACAGCAGGGATTATATGCGGATTTGTAAAGATCCGTTTCAAATTCGCGATGGTTCTGTGATGGATCTTTCCTAAAAGAAAATTAATACAATTTGAAGTGACTGATTGTGGTTGTCGAGACGGTGAAAGGCGACCTATATAAAGGTTAGGTATGCAAAATAGGTGCTGGTGGTTTTCAGTTGTCGTTTCCGTCATTCAAAAGTATTTAGATAACTTAAACTATCCTATTAAAGGTTGTAAGCTGGGAAACCAAACCACAATGCCGTTAAACAGGCACATATACAACCAGACAGATAAGCACCTTATAAGACACATGTTGAATCTATGTTCTAATCTCCTAAACTTTTTTAAAAAGTTCTTTAATACAAGTTGTTGTATACAAATCTGTCGACTTATTTTCGTTGTCTAGAGAACTGTAGCTGGCTTATTAAGTATTTATCTAAATAACAGACTAAGTAAACGACCTAAGTAAGCTGCCCACTTCTTTTTTCCTGTCCAGAGACCTGCATTTGTCTTACCAAGTGTTCCTAAAGAGTGGAACGGTTATATGTTTTTGGTTGGACTGGTGGATAGGCGAGGATACACTACAAAACTTGTTCCCTTTCTCGGACAGGGTCAAAACAGAGCTGCAGGTTACGCAGCTGAATTGGGAATGGAGAAGGGCTGGGTTTTCTGCAGTGGAATAATGACAGTTCGATGATCTGATGCTGCTGCTTTCGGATGTGTTTATCTCAGCTGGTACAGACTGTTGGTGCAATTTTTAAACTTATTCAAACTACTTAAACTACTGTATAAAAAAACTTGGGTTGCTAAGCATTCACCTAAACATTCGATTAACAAAATGACCTAACTCTAAATATTGTCCACCATTAAACGAACCAAACGACCTATTCTTCAAATTGGGTAAATAACCTACACCAAAGTATTAAAACCTGTTAATGGAAAACATAATCTAAGCGCTTCAGAATTCACACACAAACAACCTAACTGTAAATGCGAACTATTGTCTACCACCTAAAAACAAAATTTTTAAACCTATTCAAACCATTAAAATAACTTAAACTACCTTATTATAAACTGTAAGCCGGGGAAAACCAAGTATGATGTCCTTAAACAGCCACATACATGCGCCTCATTACCTACGTGTTACCATTCACACAAAGAAACAGACAACTGCAGATACAAGGACACAGCTTATTGTCTTAAAATTAACACTTAGATAACCTAAAGTATCCTACTCAAAGTTATAGGCTGAATAAACCAATTGTGACACCTTTAAACAACAACATATACAAATAGACACATAAGCGGTTCATATTGCGCGCATAAACAGACAATTGTGGATACAACAACATGCCTAGTTAGGTTATAAGACGGAAACTTACACGTATTTGATATCATCTACGTCTGCATGTGTTGAACAAAACCATACCGGACCTTTTTCCAAAACGTGTTGGTTACATTGTGAACACTCAGCGTAGTACCAAGGTACTGTTGCTGATAAGTAATCAATATTGCATTTCATCACGAAGCTTCAACCCTGTTAAGAAGAATCAATTTAATATTGCTGAGGCTAAAAACATAAATTCTATTACTGTATAACTTACAGTAAGATTATTTGCTGGCAATTTTTTAAGGGCTGCAATTGTTATTTCCTGGCCTATTGGTTGCATGATTGGTTGGCGTTCAATGTCTTCGTTTGCATACCTATAACAGGCCAATAATTGCTGTAAGAATTATATTTATGGAAATCCATTGTTAATATTATATAAAAGTTATTTTTCATACATATCTATCAAATGCTGTGTTTCTGGAGTTTTCGGATCACGGTATGTGTAAGTCGCATTTGTAGTCTGGAATTGAAGAGTACCTGGAGGCATTAATATAATAAAATCCATAATCTATATATGGGAAAGTAGTTAAATAATAAATAATGGAAAATGTTATGCTAAAAACTTTGGGAAGTAACGAATTTCTTATAACAAATAATACTAATCATAATAATCTTTAGTTTTCAACGCGGTTAGAGCTAGTATCACAGGTGGTGTTGCTGTTTCATATTCGGTTCGATTAAATCTGGCCTTCGAAGTTAGCATTTCCTCCCAAATAGCAATGCTCACATCCTAATTACTGTATTTCATAACCAAAATATTTAACGTTACATTATAGAGTTATAAATGTTTGTAATGATAAGTAAATGATATTTATGTTTTCACAAAAGATGCAAAGCATATACCTGCAATCCCTCAATGTCATGACTACATACGGCTGATTTTTTGTAGTTGTTTTATCTTTCATTCCACGCAAAATTCCAATGTAATCTATAAATAAAAGTGGAAACTTGTATGAAATGAAATGAATTTTAGGTTATGTGGCATCAAAGGTAGTCAAATGATATACATATAACGTAACATACCCACTATACCCTCAGTAGGTGCAGCCATTTGAGCCCTTCGACGTGTTGCGATATCCAAAAAGTAGTCTTGTATATTTGATAAATCTGGAATAGGTGTTATCACAGTTGCTTGCGCCAGAAAGATGGTGGCAGAATGTGTCAGCGTGTTTGTGTAACTGTCAGGTTCAATGCATGCATATTTGTTAATCTGGTAACACGATCCCGGGCGAAGTTTTGGTTCAACAGCATGTTTGTTTTTTCCTTTCGCCATCGCCTGAATACCCATTCCCTATATAGATATTTAAAAAATCTAATAAGGACCTAGTAAGTAAATGTAAAAAGTAATAAAATGCAATTATATATGAAATTAATGTATGTTAAGGATAGATTATAGGTTAAAGAAAAAGATTTGAACCTCTGCATCTACAAACACGTAATGAATTTCATCATCTCTGAACGCTGCCACCCATTTTTTGATAACCCTTATTTCAATAAGGGTGGTTGCCTGTTTTGGACTTAACTCAGCTACACTTTTCGTGTCCATTGAAATCAGCCTGTAAAATGACATGAAGGAGATAAACTATGTTATTTGATATCATATGCAACATTAAAAAATCATAATAAATGAATAAGAAATAGAAAAAACATGTAACCTGTTGTAAGCTGATTTCATTTAATAATTCAGAAAAGACGATATTTAGTGTTGTGTTATAATTTTCTGTGTTATTCTCTAGCAACAGTATTTTCAATGAATTTGGGGATGTAGCTCTTGAGAATGCAACATATAATTGACCATGACCAAAAATTGGTTGAGGCGAATACAAACCGACTTTCTTTAAAGATTGACCTTGGCTTTTATTAATGGTCATTGCGTAACATATTTTTATTGGAAATTGACGACGTGTAAAAACAAATGGTAAGTCTTTAGATTTATGTACAAAATTAATTCTTGGAATGTATACTCTATTTCCAATTGATGTACCAGTAATGATTCACGCCTCAATTACACGCGGAAGTAATTGGGAAACTAACAATCTTGTTCCATTGCACAAACCATTTTTTGGATCTATATTACGCATTAACATAATTGGACTGTTATGTTTTAATTTTAAGCAATGGTTTGGAATACCGGCAAAATTCAAAACATTTAAATATTCAGGCGGGTACATTGCATCTGTTTCAGCACCATCTTTTAAATGAGGAACCATAGAATCAGTGCTTAGATACGAAACACATTCTCCTGGGGATAATTGTTGAACCATTTCATTTATGACATCGACAGTTTCATTTTTTGGACAGATGATAGCGCGTTCAGATATTTCAATTGGCGTCGGATTTGTAAGTAAATTTGCATCATAAATAAAACGAATCAATTCAAAAAGAGCATCCTCAGATGGTCTAACCAAGAAGTCAGTAGGTATTTCAATTTGTTTGATGTCAGGATGTTGAGGATTTAGAATGACGCCTTCTTTGCCATCTCCTATTCTTAGAAGCCATTGAGAAAATGCTTGGATTTCTTCCTTATTTCTACTATTACCTTCGCTTGTTTTAACACGCATGTTTTTAGAAAGCGTGTATACAACAAAATGTTTCCATAGGTATGATCGAGGAAGGCAAGATGCTAATATTTCATTTTTTGTACACTTAGGCTATACTGGAAATGTTTGCCTGAAATCACCACCTAGTAATACTGATTTACCACCAAAAAATTGGAAAGCATTTCCAGTAAGATCCTTAAGATTTTTATCTAGTGATTCAAAACACATACGGTCACTCATGGGTGCTTCATCCCAAATGATAAGTGTGGTTTCTAAAAGAAGTTGACAAAGATTTGTTTTCTTTTTTATGTGACATACAGACTCTTCTGTCAATTCCAGTGGTATTTTAAACCTTGAATGAGTTGTTCGGCCTGCTGGTAATAATAAGGACGCAATGCCTGAGGCTGCGACTGCAAGAACAATCATACCAGTTGATCTCAAAGCTGAAATCAATGTTTTCCATACATAGGTTTTGCCAGTACCACCATGACCATAAACAAAAGCTAATATTTGTGTCGAGTCTGTAACAGCTTTCATGACTGCATTATACACAAGTAATTGTTCATGTTGTAGGTTTCCATGTAAATACTCATGTTCAATGCGAAGAGCATTCCTGTCATAATTTTTTTCTTCTAAGAGTAAAGTATTACCTAATGCTGAAAAAATAGATGGATCTGGAATTGGCAAACCAAATTCTGTTAATGTACGTGGATTAGAATTGGAATTTAATAATAGTTGAAGCTCATACAATACATATTGTTGCAAATCTGAATCATTAGTAAAATTTGAATGACCAGTAATACTTTGACTGATATTTCGATTAATATCATCAGACATGCATTTCCAATTTGAATCCCACAGCTTACGTGGGTTAGAAATGTCACAATAAAGTAACATGTATACAAACAAAGATCTTAATTCAACAGATGTAGCCCATAATGCAGCCTCAGTTAACGCAGTCTCCCATTCTCTATCATTGCCAATCAAACCTAGACTCTCACAAGCTTCTTTAAAAGTTGGCATAACAACACCAGATACAGTCCGTAAATCCGTGTAGGAACAACATCCTTTTTGGTATGTCAGTAATAACTGAAGGTAAAAAAGCTCACCACATGTCGAATGTACGTAAGCTAGCCTACCTATTGTGGGTTCCCTTTTTGTCTTTCTAATTTTCAAAGATTTTGATGACATTACCCAACGATATTTTGTTAAGTAATCAATGTATCTTAAGGTAACGCCTATAGGTGTTGATGTTTGAGTATTAGCCATTTCTTTGGCGTTATTCACAAACCATTTGGTTAATGTTGTTTTGCCACTATTAGGATTAGATGTAATGTCTGTCAACTGTTGTGATTGTCTAAAAGTAAGATTTTGTTGCCATTCAAGATGAACTGCCAAAACTTGAACTACAGGATTTCTATGATGAATAGGAAACCCAAATATCCTCCACATTGCCTCATGCGGACAAATGAACCGACCATCAACATAATTATTAATTTCATCAACAACTTCTGAGTTATTCTGAGATCGGTTGTCTAATTGTGTTGTGTCTTGTGATAGTGCATATCGAACTCTATCCGCACCTTTAGAAATGTACTTAAATAAGTACTTGATCAACATTGTCCATCCACAATACTCTACATTTATATGTACATCAAAATGTAGCAATAAATTGGCATTATAAGGAACAACAAAGCCATTGTCAAGAGGTATGCCATTTTTGAGAAAAGTGACACCAGTTGAAGGTCTTTTGTAGTGAACATAACCAACATCATCAAAACGTGTCACATCTTCGTAAGGTTTTAGAAACTTTTTACTACAAATCTTATCTTTCATACATGGAGAACTTAAACGGGCTAAACCACATGGTCCATGTAGCATAAAATCTGTTACAATTCTGTGTAAAACTAGATCAGTGGACGCATCTGGAAGAGTGGCAGAAATATACTGATCTACTTGATTTGCATCACGCACGGCATAACTATTTGATACCCACAACAAAGTATGACAATGTGGGAGACCTCTTTTTTGGAACTCTATGGTATACAAATCTGTATGTATTAAGATCAAAGGTATAAGAATTTGTGTGTAAAACCTTGCGTAGATAATGTAAAACAGGTAAATATTACAAAAATTGTGAATACCTGCTGTTACATCACCAAAAGGCTTAGCTTTACGAAGGTGTTTAATAAAAGCACGTACTTTTTGTTGAAAGACTCTTGCAATTATATCTGGACGATCTTGCGGATTAGAAACACCTGATCGATTGAGCTGCCAAGTTATTTCAGGCCAGCGCACATTACAAGTGAAAGTGATAAAATATTGTGGATTTCCATGAACACGACATATAGCTAGTGCATCTTGATAATGTTTATACATATATCGTGGTCCACCGGTAAAAGACGCAGGTAAAATAACTCGCTTCCCAATACTATTGGCCTCAGTGTCACCTCTAGATATTGCATCATGCACCCCTTGTAAGAATTCACAACGAAATTCATCTTGATGCAGCCTATAATATTCCAAACGACAATGTTCAACACATATGTACGCATCCACCAGATATTGTTGTAATAGTCCAGATGCTCTAAGCAAATGTGTATACACATTTTGCCGATCATGTATTTGATAACTGTATAACATTATCGGTGTTAATTTCGAATCATCTGACGATGTGGTTGTGCGTGTAGATGTTTCAATTGTATCTGCATCAACCGTAATTGAATCATCAACATTGTCTGTATGAATCACAGGACCTTTGAGACGCAACTCAGGAGACCAACCTTGTTCAGCACGTGGGAAAAGTAGTGGATATGGCATGTAACATGGATGTAGCTTACTAATCCTATGAGGTGTACCATCTTTACTCTTGATAATAACATCAAAATCTGATGACACCTGATCAGCATCACATAGAATAGCACCTAAACAGTTTGCTGTAGGGACATTATAACGCTTATCTTAGGCGCGACTATAAAGTCGAATATGAAAATTTGGAACCTCGGAATGCATACACAAATCTTTAGCCATGCGAAAGAGTCTTACATATTCATTTACCTCATCCAACATTTGCATTAAAGAGGATACAACATCAGAAATTGGGTTATGAGATTCTAAACCTTGGAAAAATCGAAGCCTATTAGCCACTTCATTGTCCCCATAAAATATGTACATTTGCAAGAATCGTGGTGCATCACCAGGTAATGGACACACAGAACCAAGCCAATGAGATACATGTCCTACGACCTTAAACACATAAGGTGCGCCACCATGGTTTATTTCATCATCTACCTTTGCACCAAATGAAGTCATCGAGAACATCGCGTTATACGCGCAGATATTAGACATAAATTGAGGATCTGAAAATAAATTTATTAACAATTGAGGCGGTTCAGATGGATATGGCAATTCAACTCTCGCACCACGGCAACAGCGATTATAACGTGGCCTCGCACTTACAGGATAACCTGTTAGACGTTCTTCAAACCAAAAAAGTGCGCCACAAAATTCACAAACCTCAATACAATCACCAAAATCAATGTAAAAAGGCGAGATTAAAGGTGCATTGGCAACCGCATTTGCGTCTGTATCCAAATCAGGATTTCCAGATTCAACAGTTCTATGACGTCTCAACATAGCATTTCTGTATGACCTTTGGCAGTGCGTTCTACTTGATGCTGGCAACACTGAAACTGAAGAAGACGCACCATCAATCCGAGAACGACGTTGTCGTCGTGCATTTGCAACCGTAACTGCTTCTGTAGCCAAATCTGGATTCCCAGACCCAACAGTCGTATGACGTCTCAACATAGTGTTCCTGTATGACATCTGCTGCTGTGTTGGGACTGATGTGGATAACAATGAGGCTGAAGAGGACGAACCGTCAGTCTGAGTACGACGTGGTCGTATAGGAAGTGTAACCGGTATATTTGTATCAGAAGCAGACGCGTCATTAGAACGGGAACGCTTTGACCTTGAGGATTGTAGGTAAAGAATTATTAATCACTTATTTAAACCTTCAACTTGTTAACAACCGAATTCTTAAATATTTAGTTTATATTGGTTCATAAGAAGCATATTATGTGCTGTTAGTTATTGAATTACCTATGTAAACCTAACATACTAATAGTTGTATCCGTATAAAACAATAATAAATGGTCATTAAATTTAGCCTATAAAGAGTTAAAAAAAAATTGCACATATACAGCGATCAAACGGGTCTAACTCAAATAATTTTCAGTCATATTATTTAAAACTTATTTATTGTTAATATTCAATTATACCAGCAAACCTATTTGTTGCCTAACTGGTTTCAGTCTTTGGTTATATGAAACCTACTCGGGTTCAATCCCTAGGATATGTATATTTTTTTACCACACTTTGCCTAATAACTTAGTATTAATAAGCACCACTAATATCTTTGGTCAAACTTTTATTTGGATTGAATACCACATTCACATAATCTAAATTCTGATTTCACAAATTTATAACAGAAGTTCCTTAGTTTAACACACCAACATATATTTGCCTAGCCTATTCAAGCCTGTCCGCTTTTTTCATTGTCCAGGAACCTGCACCTAACTTACTAACCATTCACCTAAATAATCAATTAACTACATGATCTAACTGTAAGTACTGCCCACCATTTGAAGTTGTAATTTTTAAGCCTGCTCAAATCATTTGAATAACCTACATTAACATATCAAAAATTGTTATTAAAAAACAAAAATGATGCAGCCAAACAACTGTAACCACCTGAGAATCTAACCACCTCAGACCTCACATTGAAATGACCCAGTCTAACCAAAATACTATCTGGAAATTCAAACTACCCTATCCAAACCGCTGAAATAACTTAAACTAAAACAGCCACATACACGACCAGACACCCAAGCGCCTCATAGCTCGCGCATCGAACCTATGTTCTGATCTCCTGATTTTTCAAACAGATTGCTTAGTGCAAGTCATCTGCATTTGAGTTACTAAGCATTCACCTATACAATCGATTAACAAAACGACCTAACTCTAAATACTATGCACAATTTGAGGCTGCAATTTTGAAACCTGTTCAAACCATCTAAATAACCCACACTAACATGCTAAAAATTATTACTGGAAAACAAATATAATGACATTTCACAACTGCATACACAATGACACGCACCTTAGCATCTAAACGCCTCAGGATTCACACATAAACCGCCCAGCCTAACCAAAACACCTGACTGCAAATACAAACCGTTGTCCACCACTTAAAAACACAACTTTTTAAATCTATCCAACTATGATGCGCTTTAACAGGCGCATATACAACCACCATAAAAGAAACAGACGACTGCGAATACAACGACACGCCTAACCATCTCATAATTGACATTTAAATAACCTAGACTACTCTACCTAAACTTGTAAGCTGAAAACACCAACTATGATGCTCCTAAACAGCCACATATGCAGCCAAATGCCTAAATACCTCATAATTCACGCATCACAATCGAAACGTTCATAACACTAACACGTTTGCAAACGACACTCCCTAAGCCAAAGACCTAACTGCAAATTGTAAGCTGGGAAAACCAACTATAATGCCATTAAACAGCCGCAGGATACAACGACACGCCTAACCATGTCTTAATTCACATTTAAATAACCTAGACTACCCTACCTAAACTTGTAAGCCGGAAACACCAAGTATGATGCCCCTAAACACCCACATATGCATACAAACACCTAAATACCTCATAACTCACGCATCAGATTTGAAACGTTCATAACATTAACACGTTTGCGAACGACCCGACCTAAACCAAAGACCTAACTGCAAAATCTAAAAACTATCCACTATTTAAAAGTGCAATTTTTAAGCCTACTCAAATCCTTTAACTAACTTAAACTACCATAATAAAACTTGTAGATCAACAGAACAACTATATTGCCATTAAATAGCCCCTTAGAATTCCACAAGAACAATACCTATATCATATCTTATGTAATTAACAACACATATTGAAAACAAAAATTTGAAGCATACCTGCATAAGCACCAATAAACTGCAAAGCAACAATATAACCTGTCAAAAACTAACATTAGTTATTTGAACAACAAAACAAAGCAAACTAATCTGTTTATAACAACAAAAAAAATATTTCAAACTCAACAATCATATATCATCACATATAAACATGTTAAGAAAAAGAAAATCTATTCAAAAGCATTAAACCTAAAACAAATATAACTCCTACACATATAAACATATCCAACAAAATATATTCAAACTCACAGGTCACACACCATCACAAACAAACATATTTAACAAACAAATCATAAGCATCAGCTAAGATAACGACACACATGCATCAAATAACCAATAACAACAAAAGTTGCTACAAATCAACATGCAAACATACACAGGCAAAACATTTGCAGCAAAACATAATATAACATGTGCTAAACCGAAAAAATTTCAAAAATACCAGAAACACCCGACACATAAACACCCAAATAAATAAACACACCGCATATCATCACTCAAAGAACACAAAAAACTTGACACAACACAAATGCAGATCATCAGAGAAGCAGAAATAAAATTATTATGCACACCTTTATCGCCGAACTTAATATATATAACAGGAGAAAAGTTGAAGAAGAAGGAAAATTATAACGTGCAATGAGTATTTATAGCCAGTTATAATACCACTGGATAGTGGAAAACAGATGTCATAACCTGTTACCTGCCATGTGTAAAAACAAAACCACACATCTTGAAAAAAAACCGGGTAAACAGGAGCAGCAGCCAAGAGTCGAACCCATATCATCTCAATAACAAAGAAATCAGCTCACCACCACGCCACAACAATCACATGTTAACATAATTCCTAAGCAATAATACTTATTCATATACGACCTTAAAAAAATTAAAAAAAACGAAAAACAATAATCACTGTTCAATTTATTAATGTTCAATACCTTTCAACTATTAATATAGTTTAATTAATATACAAACTTGAATTGCAAATTGCATCATGAGTCCAACACAAGTCATCATCACTAAACATTCACTCTCTAGACCGGTCGCCTCTATTATCATAAGTTTTATCTTTTGCTGTTTCTTCATGCTGAAATTTATAGGCTATGCCAAATTCAGTTGCAAATTTAACATTTCTTTGAGTTATCATTTGTTTTTCAATTTGTGTTCTTATTTGATGACCCTAAATATATATATGATGTGCATATATTTTTTTTAGAATAAGACCTGTGAATAAGTTTTAATTAGGTATTAGAACAAAAATACAATGAATCACATGTGATTATTAGGTCTAAAAAACATTTAAGTAACTGTTATAAACAGCTATGTGAAACCCCAGGATTGTTTGGTTGATTGATCTAGTTTCCGCTTTGTTTATTTAAAGGGGTTAATGTTGGTACCGACTACTGGGGGCCGTCTTCGAGAACTGAAGAAAAAAAAATTAGGCCTCGGGCCACAACAGTTAAATCAAATCAGGTCCATATAATTCAAACCTAATCATGATCCATAAAATCCCACTATAAAAAATTGGGCTCACGGCTCGAAGTCTAAAGTGTTCGGTGTCGATTGTGTAAACGGTAAACCCTTTTGCCTTCTGAACTCTCGTTCGTCCTTCACCTTCCCTTCCAAATTCTCCCGCCTTTACATATTAGGCCCACAAAATTGTTTTTTAAGTTGTTTAAATTAATGTTAAAAACTTGGGTTTAGGATATGTTTAGGAAATCAGGTTTTAGACATCAAGGGTTTATGAAAACATCATCAAATGAAAGGAAAAGATGTTGAATATGATACACACCTTGGAACTAAGCTTTGTTATGGATTTGTAAGTGTTTCTAGGTTTGAAAATCAATGGTTTGGGGGCAAAACTTGTTATCGGATGTTGGGGGTTGAGAGAGAGCACTTAGGGGCGAGTTTGAATTTGCAAAATGATGAAAACATGTCAAAATGAGGTATTTATACATGGTGGACTACAGGTAGGCGAAGGGGCCCCCTATAGGCAAAGGGATTTGCCCTTCGCTCCCTAAACCAGGCGAAGGGGGTCCCAAAACCAAGTCCTTTCGCCTCTGGTTCAATCCCTTCGTCTCCAGCCTCCCAATTCGCATCCGAAACACGTTTTTTCATATTAACGCGTATTCCTAAGTTACCAATGTTCGTATGACATGTAAGTATCAATATGTTACCTATATTGTATTATTGTTTCACCAACGGACGGGATACGAGACTCGTGGGCGTGTGTTTCCCGGTGATCCCCAGAATCACCAAACCATGGACATTGTGTGAGTAAACCGACTCCCGATGATTCCCCAAATCACCGAACCGACTCAACTAACCCAGTTAAGTTCGTTTAATAAATGTTTCGCTAAGGTAGACTTAAGTGTTTGTTAAAAATATTAACCTGAGTTTGTCGGGTGTCACAGTGGTAATTTAGATTTTAATTATGTATTCTATTACTTTTAATTTAGAGAAAGTTTACGGTACAAAGTTGTATAGTGTACAAAGTGTAAGAAGTATTTTGGGCCTTTGATCAAAAATAAATTAATGGATGAGATTAAAACATGAAAAATATACGTTGAGTTTCTAAAAGAGAAGGAGAAGGGCAAAATAGGTATAACCCACAATGGTTGAGTTCCACCCTCGTTTTTAAAACGGTCATAACTTTTTCATACGACATTATTTTTTTAAAAAAATTACACCATAAAGACAAGTTTTTCATTCTCTTTCATTTCCATACCATATTGCTATACTTAAAAAAAAAATTGCTGGGTTGATAGTACTTGCGTCTAAATGTAAACACTTGATATTATTACTTGCGTTTAAACATGTCTGAACCAGAACAAGCCTAGTAGTAATATCTGTACTTTTAAAAAAAATTTGTTGGGTTCATAGTACTTGCGTCTAAATGTTTAAACACTTGCGTTTAAACAAGTCTGGCTAAAAAGGTTGCGTCTAAATGATTCTTAATATCAGACGATTCTTACTCATTTTACTACAATTTGATTGGATTAAGTAGTTGTGATTCACATACAATATGAATAGGAGAGTGCATTTATGTTGGAAATGAAATCTTTCTGAACAGTATGAAGTTCCCCTTGTTGTCAAGTGTTTTAACTTTTAAGTTTTGGAGCAGCTGATTGTCTTATGAAGTCTTGAAGGATTAACGAGCTCTTGGTTTTGTAGACACACATGTGGAGGAGAAGACGAATGGTATGCATTTGCTTGACTGATAACATCTTCATGTTAGATCATTCTAGTTGTTGCTGATGGACACTTCTTTCACTGTCCTAAGCCATGATGTTATTATAAATAAGATTCATGCCAATTAGGTTTGTTCTAGTTCAGACATGTTTAAACTTAAGTGTTTAAACATTTAGACGCAAGTACTATCAACCCAGCAAAAATAATTTTTTTAAAGTACAGATATTACTACTAGACTTGTTATGGTTCAGACATATTTAAACGCAAGTAATAATATCAAGTGTTTACATTTAGACGCAAGTACTATCAACCCAGCAAAATTTTTTTTTTTTAAAAGTACAGATATTACTACTAGACTTGTTCTGGTTCAGACATGTTTAAACGCAAGTAATAATATCAAGTGTTTACATTTAGACGCAAGTACTATCAACCCAGCAAATTTTTTTTTTTAAAGTATAGCAATATGGTATGAAAATAAAAGAAGATGAAAAGCTTGTTTTTATGGTGTAATTTTTTTTAAAAAATAATGTCGTATGAAAAAGTTATGACCGTCATAAAAATGAGGGTGGAACTTTAATGACGCTAAGAACTTACCATCATGCCCCTGATTATCAAATTTAATCCTACGCTCCATATTGTTTCTTACACTCCATATTGTTTCTTACATTTTGTACAATAACTCACTTTTTAGTTAGCATCTCCCTTTAGTTTAAATGTCTTTTTTATTTAACAAAATAAACAAAATTACCAAGGTTGTAAATTTGAAGTGTACTTAGATTATATTGTTGTTAAAAAACGAAATAATTTTGCCGTTTATTCGCTCTCTAAACTAAAGTTTAAATACCAAATTTGATAATGTAGTAAAACATAATTCAATAACATGTAAGATTGTAAGTAAAGTGGAAGTTGTGAATCTGTTGTCACCATCATTCAAACAATTATTATTGTATGCCTATGTTTGTTTCTTATCATTCGTTTGTCTCAACCAACCACCATGTAGGGTACACATACAAGTGGTATATATATGTAACACATTAACGTTCATGAAATCATACAAACACAATCACACCCCACATAAATGAGTAAATGACAAGTAAAATCAAGTGATAGCCAAGGGCTATCTCTATTGGCTATCTTGGCTATCTCTAATGTTCCAATCAACTTTACACTAGAATACTTATAGTTGCATCATTTTTATATCAAGATATTTGTTACGTAAAAATGTTAAATCTTTTTAATTACAGTATAAAATTTGAAATATATATATATATATATATATATATATATATATATATATGTTTAGGATTCTGTACAAAGTACATTTTTCGTAAGAAGTGTGAGAAGAACTAAGAATTGACATGTAGACATCATGTTTTGGATTTAGGAATGATATTTTAGGTTGTTTTAACTTGAAAAACACCAAACACAACAATCTAAAACACAATACAATGTATTATAGTCATTAAATTTAAAAAACAGCTAAAACACGCTACTTAACGCTTAAAACACACTGCTAATGTTCTTAGCATGGTGTTTTAAGTTTTAAGCCTAAAATACATTGTTTTCGGTTTTTAATTGTTATGTTTGGTGTTTTTATAGGCAAAACAATCCAAAATATCACGACTAATTTCAAAAAATGATGCCTAAGTATCAATTTTTAATACTTCTCACACTTCTCACGAAAAATATACTTTGTACAGGATCCTGACCCTATATATATATATATATATATATATATATATATATATATAGGGTTTGGCTAAAATAAAAACCCTCTTAAGTTGTGCAAACCCTGAAAACCCTATGTAAAAACTTGTTTTTTTTCCTAATTTTTTCAGAATAGCCTTTATATTCAATTTTATTAGTTTTGGCAAAAAAAAAAAAAAAATCAAAAAAGCGCCGAGTAGATTATTTTGTTACACCGTGTTACACGAAACTTGATTTTATCATACGTCAGCATTGTTACATATGTAACATCTGTGTTACGTAATTTTTAAAAGAAATCTATTCGGCGCTTTTTTGATTTTTTTGGGCCGAAAGTCATAAAATTAAGTATACAAGCTATTCTAAAAAAATTAGAAAAAAACAATATTGTTACATAGGGTTTTCATGGGTTTGCACAACTCAAGAGGGTTTTCACAAGATACTTAGCCTATATATATATATATATATATATATATATATATATATATATATATATATATGGTAAGGTTAGAATGAAAACCCTAAAAATTTAAGAAAACCCTAGAAAACCCTACTTCCCAAGTTTTTTAGGGCCTGAAAATTTTAGGGCATGTAATATACATGTTTTTAAGAGTTTTTAGCCAAAAAATCAAAAAAGCGCCGAGGGGTTTTTTAAAAAAAAAAAAAAAAAGTTATTTGGGTGTTGCATATATAACACAAATGTGTAGACATGTTGCACTATAAAAAGACATGTTACATATGTAACACGTACATGTTGCATATGTAACACAAAACTTGTTTATTTTTCTTAAAAATATTGGCTCGGCACTTTTTTGTGTTTTTTTTTGGCTCAAAACTATAAAAACATGTATATTACATGCTCTAATTTTTTCAGAAAAAAATCTTGAAAAGTAGGGTTTCCTAAAGTTTTCTCATTTTAGAGGGTTTTCATCAAATACTTAGCCTATATATATATATATATATATATATATATATATATATATATATATATATATATATTGAAACTTGAACTTCATTAAAAATCATGGACTACTCCATTCCTAAGGCATGAATAGAGTAACCGAAAAACCGATTACAAAAACTCAAACTTACACCATTTGTCCCAATCTACATATATAGATTTTTGCCTATTCTTTAACCATAAATAGACTTTATATCCGCAACCACTTCCGCCATTGTAGTCTTTTTATCCTCAAACACTATCTCGTTCCTTGCCTTCCACATTTTCCAACAAGTAATAATCACAATTCCGCAGAATACTTCCTTCCAACTAGCTCGGCGACAGGTTACAATACTTGTGCAACTCCAACAGATCTTTTATATTAAAAATGAAGATATGAGGGACACCACACCACTTTGAAATAGCTTGCCAAACACCCGCTGCCATACCACAGGCTGTGAAAATATAACTAATAAATATTTTATTTCATTTTTGGAATAAAATAATGTATATGTATATGTTGTAAACCTTTTATGTATATGTATATGTTGTAACATCCAGCCACAAATACAATTTTGTTTATGGTTGTGTTCGTGAAGAACTCCCAACTGTCCCTCAATTTGAAACTATTAACTCATATCCATTGCTCTATATTAGAATGTTCCAGCGATGGATTCATGATTAATGTTAGTTTACTGCTTTTGTTACAAATTTAAACAACTTAGATACTTATTTCATCACCATTCATATTTGAATTTTATGCTCATAAGCCACTCAAAACCGATCGATCGGCTCAAACCAAAGAAAGTCTACCGACTTGGCTGGGTTATAACATGTATGATCTGAGTCACACTTTGGAACCTATAACCGGTCGTGTAAACCGAAACGGCCGTTTAACATTTATTCTTAAAGTTACCATCCGCACTCCGCAGCGGGTTTGAAACATGGATTAGAATAAGCAAAGGCGGAACGTGACGATAAAAAAAACCACGTCGCGCCATTATATTCGAAAGTCATGAAAAATTGTGCCGTTGTATATGAAAGTCAAGTTATTCTAACAATATTTACACTAGAACACATACAAAAATAAAACGAATGAAAAGTAGACGTAAAAGCTTTGAACCACGTACGCCTGTTGCGGAGTGCTAACACGCAAAAATTAGATCGAAATGTAATACATAGAAAAGAATAACTAAGCAGACCTAGAACTCCGCGTGGTGTGACATGTCAATTAAATGGGGAAAATAGACGTAAAACGTTAAATCACATACGCAAGTTGCAGCATATTAACTCATAAAATTTAGGTCGAAACGTAATATGCAAGTATTTTGGCAAATTTAAAAAAGATCGAAAAATCTAGGGTTAAAACTAAAAAAAAAGAAAAAACACAAAATAACAAACTACAAAATGACAAAATAGTTACTATTGCTAAGAGTTCAACAATTCTTATATATGTAATAATTATTTATTAAAGGAATATATAAAGTAATGTATATATGTATGATTATGTCATATTATATAAAGATACAATTTGAAGTGTCGGCTTTGAGAGGCTGCTACTGTAGCTATCTCACAGCCGACAGGCTGTCACGTGTCCATGGCCTTTAATCCGACGGTAACGATCGAAATGCAAAAACACCCAAAAAAAGGTGGCCAAAACAGCCCAGAAAGTGTCGACAATTGGTTTGAATTAACCGGAGATGGTGACGGTTGTCATGGATCTAGCAGACGCGGCAAAAGTGATTAGCCAGAGTTAGGATGGAACTTGCTTAGTTTCTTCCTTTTTCCTTTTCCAGGTTATCATCCAAGTAGGATCGCTGGTGCAGGAGAACGATGGTGACCGCGACTGATACTAGGGTTTCGACTTGACGGTGTCGGGTCAGGCTGTGTTTGTAGAAAGAGGGAGAGGATTGGTAGTGGTTGATGGGTTTTTTGCTAGAGAGAGAGAGAGAGAGGCGGCAGTGGTGGCTGCGATGGTGGTGGTTGCGGAGGCGTTGGCGGTGGCTTCGTTTTTAGAGAGATAACGACTCTCAATAATTGAGTCAAGCACTCTCATCAAGAAGCACTAAAGATTGGATGGTAATATGCAGTACAAGGCATCTTGGTATAGTACATGTCATGTACTACACTTTTTTTGGACGGCATATGTAGGGCTGTTCACGAGCCGAGCCGAACTGATCGGACCTTTGCTCGTGCTTAGCTCATTTACAAACCGAACCGAGTCAATCGGCTCGTTTACAATCGATCTGGAAACCGAGCGAGCATTGTTCGAGCGCACATTTTTTCGAGCGATCATCGAGCGAGCGACGAGCGACGAGTGTTTTCGAACAGCCATAAATTTGGGATGTTTCTTTTAATATTCTCGCTGCGTAGTGATGACTGAGGTTTGACCGTTCGAGAATGAGGCTCTAGTTAAGGCCAGTGAGGTGATAAGCATACTACAGATAACAATTGTCGCGTAGGTTGATAGCTGAAGATGATTGATGGTTGACAACTAATGGGAATATAAAGTCTAACATGTTTTTCACGACTTCGGGTTTTATAATTAAACTTAGTGTTAAGTTATCATTGGGTTGACTGTGCCAATAACTATAAATATAATTGTATATATGCATATATTGAGCCAAACCCAATAGAGTAGTAAGTATAAAACTATAAATACAAATGTAATTAATGTGTATATATAAAATTATATATATAATAAATTAATAAAAATGATATCGAGTCGAACCGAGCCGAGCGGACCTTTGCCCGTGCTTGGCTCGTTTACAAACCGAACCGAGCCAATCGGCTCGTTTACAACCGAGCGAAAAATCGAGCGAGTAATTTCTGAGCAAATTCCGAACGAGCGACGAGCGATCGGCGAGCGCCGAGCGTTTTGAACAACCCTAGGCATATGTGATGTATTGTTTCAGATGTTCCTTTTTTTTCCTTCTTTTGGTGGAGTAAACCCAAGTTTCATCATATATTTAAACAGCTTAACGTTGGAAAAAGTAATTTCTTTGTCTTGGGCCGCTAATAATAATAATAACACCACATTGAGACCGCTTTGCAAAATTTTAACAAATTCATGTTAATGGCATTATCGTAATGCTTGAAATGAAGTCACGAACACTAGGTTGTCTGTAACACCCCAAAATTTCTAAACCATATTCTATGATAATTTAAG
The DNA here is from genome assembly GCA_028751855.1 of Ambrosia trifida. Classification (NCBI taxonomy): domain Eukaryota; kingdom Viridiplantae; phylum Streptophyta; class Magnoliopsida; order Asterales; family Asteraceae; genus Ambrosia; species Ambrosia trifida. The sequence continues at coordinate 58,216,108 of CM054127.1, read as the reverse complement.
CACACATGGCTTTTAAACTGAACTGCATGAAACACGACTTATGCGAATTTCCTAGTCTAGGGAAATTAAACCCGTCAACCTTGTTAGCTAAACAAGGCTTAAACAAATATACGAGACTAACTCGATTAGTGTCTTGAACTAGCATATACTTAACAAAATATGAAGGGGCTAACTTGCCAAGTAACCCAAACTTGAGTTTGGTTAAACCTTTATAAAAAAAAGGATAGAAATCAACTCATAACCCCAAATTCGTTCATCAAGAACACACACATACACCAAACCCTAAAACTCAAGAGTAATCTTGAATCAAGGTGGAATCAAAGGGGTTTGAGTGCTATAGCCCTAAAATGAATCTTCCAAGCCTATTACACAGCAAGGTAACCTTTTATTTGGCTAAATTTGATGGTATGTTCATGCTTGGGTATGATGAAAATCATGGGTTGTTATAAAAACGTGAATTAAGGGCTTGTAATGGTTGTTCTTGTATGAGAGAACCATAATACATGTTATTTTATGTGTGTTAAGCAAAATCCTTGTGAGAAGATTTTATCCTTATAGTTCATGTTATGAAAGAAATTGGGTTTTTGATGGATTGGTAGGAACCACCTTTAAACCATGAAATACTAGTTATAAACTATGATTAAGATGTTTATAGGAATGCTAGTATTGATAGTCTTGGTTAATGATGGACTTATGATGTCCTAATGTCCTAAAATTTAAGTTGGGAAAATGACACCTACAAGGTAAGTCACTCGATGACTTAATTCTTAATATGTCTCTAGTATGTTCATATGCTTAATTATACCTTTGTATATGTATTTGGGAACTAGACATTGAAATGTCACAAAAGAAGCATAAATGAGATACACGATTCATAGAATATGGCCTTAGATTAAGGTTGTTAATATCCCAAGTAGACTATCGGTTAATTGGATAAAATGCTATATAGACAATAGCTTAGGCCAAATGTCAACATTTAGCCAATAACAAACTCGTGCTAGTTGCTTGAGTGTATTCATGGGTTCAATGTTATCCACCTCAAACTAGTCTAGAAGCAAAAAAAAAAAAGGCGCGAGCCAAGGTAGTCATATCTATGACTTTGTAAGATAAATACATATATGCATAAGTTGGAAGTGTATTTATGGGTATATCATTTAATTCAAAATAGAAATTGTGATTTCCAAGGGACAGAAAACAACAGATAAAAACCATGCCATAAGTCATAGAGGCCGAGCGTACAAGACCGAGAGAAATGGCACATGTGGCCATGGACACGAGGCACCGCAATCACGGCACAAATGACTTGGGCATAAATTTCCCTAGTCAAGTTGAGACTTGACAAGTGGGCAAAAACCACAACTAGAACTTGGAAATCATAAAATCTTATGATTCTGTCATGTATAAAACTTAACCGATCAGCTTAAAAATGGATAGATAATTCATGGTTTTTGGGTTAGAAACCGAACAAGGAATCCAAACATATCTTTAATCATGTAAGAGGTACGTATTATGACCCATTAACAAGTCCCAAGAATCCCCGTAAATGGCCTTGAAGCTGCACTAAAAGTGTAGCTTGGTGCAAGAAAAAGGGTAGTTTCTAACAGCAGGTTTACCCGCCCGGGTAAAACACTCACCTGCCCGGGTGAAGGTTCTGATCAAATAGTTTCTAACAGCAGGTTTACCCGCCCGGGTAAAGGTTATGTAAAAAAAGAAAAACTTCATTTTATTATTCTTTCATTACTAGACATTCATAATAACGTATTAATGGGTTATTTCCTCGTGTTTAACCCTCAGGTACTCTATTATACTGAATGGATGATGATCAAGAATTGAACAAAGATCCAAACGCACAAGACTCGTCCGCTTCCGCAACTTTTGAGCTAAAAGGGTTATAAACTTAGTTTTGGAAGGTGCCATTGAAAACGTTTTTGCTATTAAATTCATCGTACGTATGTTTAAACCATGAGATACATGTGCAAATATTTTGTCAAAAACTCGTTGAGCTCTTAATGACAACATCTCAAACTTTCAAATTAAGTTTATTAACTCGTAAATCTTCTCATAATACCTCTTTAAACGGGGTGGGTCTTACATTGTCGCTGCAACGCACGACGACGGTAAAAAAACTAGTTCATGAACAATCGTTAGTGTTTTGTTTCTAATTTAATACAAAATTATGTATTTTTATAAAAGAAAAAAAAGGATTTTATAAAAGAAAAAAAAGATTCTTTTATGTATAAAACCGACAAGACTTGACGATAAGTCGTAAAAACGTGAAAACCAGCCTGTTCGATTGACCCAACAAACCTAGCCGCTTCAGTTTGTATTTTTCCCAACAAACCTGTCCAATTTCATGGCTCTTTAACTCGTTTTATTGATGCAAAACGCTTCTCCAACTATTCTAAACTGTTACCTAGCCTTTAATCGTGCAATTATTAGGCGTTAATCAAATTTTTACAATGTAACCGTCGGCCCTTCATATCAAGATCAAACGTTCGGAATTTGATAATAATCCTATAAATTGATACCCTTCACTCGTTTCCCAACCTTTAACCAACAAAAACCCATGAAAATACCACCTGAATCACGATTTGGAACCTTGATAATCGGCTCTCAAGTTTGGACCTGCACATCAACGTTTTGAACCTCAAAACGCATTGTGAGTCTTCTTTTGTTTTGCCATTATGATCCTTGTGTACCCACCTTCGAAAGCCCCATGAAATCGTAGCTCAATTATGTTAAATCGGGTTGATTGTTTTTAAGGTTAGGACCTGCACATCAACGTTTTGAACCTCAAAACGCATTGTGAGTCTTGTTTTGTTATGCCGTTCTGATCCTTGTGTACCCACCTTCGAAAGCCCCATGAAATTGTGGCTCAATTCTGTTAAATCGGGTTGATTGTTTTTAAGGTTAGGGTTAGGGGTTCTTGCTTGTAAATTGGGGAAGAAGATCAATTTCATTCATTACTTATACAAATTACATTTCAAATTTATTAACAAATGTGATACATGGTCTAGTGGTTTGGGTGTGATATGGCAACAAGAACCACCCGGGTTCGAGTCTGCCATGCCCCAAATTTTTTATTTCGTCTTTTTATATATCATATTATTTAAATTCCTTATTTATATAAATCATAAAAACAAATAATTCACATTAAATTCATTTTTGATTCAAAAATTATGAAAATTTATTTTCCTGAAAATGAGTTATTTCATATTTTTATTGATTTAAATTGTTTTAATCATAATTAATTGATTAAAAATTCATTTTTAATGATTTTAATCTCAAAACTTTTAATAAATTATTTCTAATCATCATGAACTAAAATAAAAATTATTGGTTCAGAAAACATTTACTTTTATTGATTTTCCTATTTTTAATTATTTAAACATGATTTATACTCATTAAATCAGTTTTAAATGCAAATAAATTGAGAAAATTTATGAGAAAATTATTTTCGTTGATTTACATCAGGATGCATTCATTTTCTATAAAAATAACGTTTTTGGATCATGTCTTGTATTTTTAGTCTTATTTATGTTTAATTAGACATAATTAATCATTTATTTATTTATACTATTTAACATCTATTTTATAAATACATTTCTTATAAAATAGAGGTATTCTTATGGTTGAAAGTCTTAATTCTCATTTTGTTGGATCATTGTATAACTCATAATTGTTTGTTCAAATATTTATGATTATTGTATTTATTTACAGTAATTTAGTTAAAGTAATTAACTAAATTATTTTGTCTTAATTATGCAAACATAGTTTTATCTAAATATTCAATTGGTAATAATTATATTACCTAAATAATATTTACAAACTTTGGCATATTATTTTTGATATACAACTGTTATATTAAATCGATTTATCATAAAAACTCTAATTACTCAAATCGACATAGCAAACCCTAACGCCTTAGAACCCTAGGTACCTTAGATTTTCTTAGACATTTCCTTATTAGTACTCTTATACATTATAGGTTGAATTCCTCGGAATTCCCATTACTTAGCTCATGACCGCTTAAGTTGGATTTTGATCGCTTTCGCAAACTGTGAGTATATCTTTCCCCCTTTTCATTTTACTGTTTGGGGCTACTCATGTACCTTATGTCAAATTACTATTTCTTTTCACTAAGTGCAATTCTCATGTGTGTTTGCTTTGTGTTACTTTGTGTATCTATGACTTGTCAAAATCATTAACCGTTGCGGCCTAGCATTTCAATAAATAGTACTATGATATATACCCCTTGTGACTCTGTTGAGAGACCTTGGTCATTGCTATGTGTTTCATTACTACTGTTAATAGCGCATACTATATATAAATTTCATTTCTATAGGGTTGCTCTTGACCCGGGTACTACTTATTACATATTTCCAAACGATATATAACACATGAATTGCTAAACACATTTTCTACTATATGTATTCAAACAAGGTATGTTCACCAATACATTTTGTATTGACAAAATTATTTTCGTACATATTTCAGGTTGTTATGAGATCATTGTTAAGCTTTTGGAACTAGACTTAAACTTGAGATTTACTATATTTCAGTTTATATTGCTAGTTTATAATCGTTGTATTTTTTTTTTTTTTGTATCTCATTTCAATGTAATAAATTACTTAGTCAATGTATCAATATTTACATTTCTAGTCCATGAGCTATTGAACAATCGTCACTGCGTGACACCTAGATGTTTCCGCCATCAGTTGGGGTGTTACAACTCGTTTCCATCTCAAATGCCCCACCAAGATACATATTATGTCTACATCGTCCGATTATTTACAAAATCATCATACGGGTCTGAAGACCTCGTCCAATTTTATTAAAAAAATATCACCACCTTGACACTCACAGATTTGAACAGCTTCATGGATCAAAACAACAACAGATTCAAACAACAACAACATCTTAGGTTCAAACAATTAGTGTATAAAGAACACCCATAAAGTACATACAAACCCAATATACGTTGTAACACCACAACCGATGGCGGAAACATTGAGGTGTCACGTAGTGACGATTGTTCAATAGCTCATGGACTAAAAGTGTAAATACTGGTACATTGATTAAATAGTTTATTACATTGAAATGAAATACAACGATTCTAAATGCCAACTAAACTGAAATACAATGAATCCAAAGCTAAGTAAAATTCCAAAAGCTTAAAAGTCACTCATAAATAACCTTAAACATGTACGAAAATAGTATATGTCAATACAAAAAGTATTGGTAAGCATACCCTGTTTGAATGCATATAGTAGAAAAAGAGTTTCGCAATTCATGTGTTATATTGTCTACAATTTAGTGTTCAAGTTATGTACAAATGTCACTCAAAATCAAGCCTTAGAGTAGAAATGATATCCAAGAATAATAGGATATCTAGTATATATGTATAGTATTCGCCCAATAGTATGATTATATATAGTATGCGACAAGAGAATATAGTTCACACATAACAATAATTAAGTACTATTTATTGCTATGCTAGGCCCACACCGGGTTAATGATTAAGGTCATAAGTACACACTATCAGCGATCAACAAGTAAAACACATACAAGAATTGCGATTATGAATATAGAATAAAACATGATTAAGTGAGTGATGTAATAAGCGTACATGAGTCACCCCAAAAGTGTAAAACATGAAAAGGGGGAAAGATATACTCACATTCACTAAGTTTTATAAACCACTATGTGTCGTGAATGTATGTGGGCTGAATCCCGAAGACTCAACCTAAAGTTTCAAGTATCCAAAATAAGGGTCTAAACTTAAAAGAGTCTAGAGTTCCTAATCTAAGGCATCTAGGATGTCTAGTCTAAATTTTGGGGTTTTAAGTTTAATATAAGGATGAAGCGTCAAAACAATTAAATAGTTTATCAGAATCTCAATACACGAATCCATGAGGTAAATCTAGAATATAACTTAGGTTCATATTACAAATATAACTAAGTTAAATAATAAGGGTCATGATGAAAGAAATAAAAGGCTCAGATGATTGTACAAAGCGAAAGAGTAAACGCCTCTCACAAAGAAATTTGATAATTGTATTCTTATATAAGAGCATCCCCAGTAGCTTCTCCATATTTTCTCCATAATTACTCTAAAAATACTACTTTTTTTTCACTTTTTTTCTATTTAATAATATTTATTCTATACTTTTATCATTACCTTTTCTCTCTCCTCTACTCACAACCACTTTAAAAAATATTAAACAATTATGAAGAATGAACAGTTTCATATCAAATTTACTGATGAACAGTAACTTCTCTATATATTCTCTATCTCCTCTACTCACAACCACTTATACACACTATATATAATATGGAGGCCCATCTCATAATAATATGTAGGGGTGAGCATTTTGTGGTTCGGACCCACAGGAACCTTGGACCCGACCCACAAGAACCTTGAACCCGAACCTTTTTAAATATATGGGTCGGTTTCCGGTTCTTGATTTATATGAATTATCGGTTCCGGGTCGGGTCGGTTCCAAACCCACGATTCTAATATAAGAACCACAAGAACCGTTTGTATTTTAATTAAAAAATAAAAAAAATAATCTTTTTTAGTCTTTTCACTATTCGTTTTTACGTTTTATTGTAATGGATTTCATGTAATGTTAGTACAATATTAAAAATATTATTTATAATAATAACAATGTATTTTTCGGCTTAATGGATATTCATAGATGTTATATATTATATAATATATATATTATATCCAAATTTGAAGTAATATTTATATATATTGCCCTGATGTGTGTGTGTGTGTGTATTTATTATGTATACATAATAGATTCACATAATGTTTCTATTGATGAGAATGATAAAACTGTTACGGAAACATAAGTCGAGAAACGAAAAATGACTTTAAAAAACCCATGGGCTATTGTTAGATAGTCCGTTGTGGAAGCGCGAGTAGCACGACGCAAACGAGGTTTCAGCGCCCGTGTTCACCCAGCCACAACAACCCCACGTGAACAGTCCCGGCACGAGCACAAGCGATGGTGGTCGCGTGGGTTAACGGGAAAAAGTGACATTTGGTCGCGCCCTTGCTCACCTCCAGCCACAACGGGGTCAAGTGGCCGGATTACTTGATAGTCACGTCGGTGGCTTGCACAGTTCGCTCGCGCGTCCACAACGGACGGCCTTAGAACCATATGGAGGAATTCTTTTACGAGCATGGTAAAAGAATAGTAATATGTAAATCCTCTAAAAGTGGCTATTGCATTAAAGGGTTCTAGAGGGTCAGACCCTTTTACCCGACCCATCAGAACCTTTAGGACCCGGAACCACATAGCCTTTTAAGGTTCGGTTTATGGTTCCTAGTTTCAACAATAAAAGGGTATACGGTTCTGATGGGTCCGGTCGGATTGGGTCGGTTCCGAACCTTTTGCACAGCCCTAATAATATGGAAGCTCTACTATGAATGCTCTAAGTGTTTAACCGCTAAAAAAAAGTTGATGGTTAATTTGTCAATCAAACCCATCAAAAAAGTTAATTGTATTCTTATACACAGTTTTTTAATATAAAAGTTTATTAATAATAAATATGTTTTTTTTTTTCTAAAAAGAACTAAATATAATATTATTTGATGTCGACATAAAATCATAAAGTTGCAGAATGCAATACAAGTAGGGCCAAATTGATTGGAGCAGATTAAATTTGGGGGTTTGACGAGGATCCAACTTTGTTAGGTCCACAAAAGCAACTTGTAGTGGCAAGTAATTGGTACATTCCCTCTTGGATCCTTAGGCAAAATCTAAATTTAAAGTTTTATGAAAATCCTAAAATTATTAAAAATTAACGAATTTTAGGTAAATTTATAACATGTTTCGCTCTTCATTCTCCTTTTCTCCTTCTACTTCAAAAGCTTCTTAATCCCAAAAGTCATAAATTGTAACTTATGACTTTCCATTTTTTTTCTCCTTTTCAAATCACAAAATCTTCCAAAAGTTCATTTTCAAACAATTATTCAAACTTTTTTTTTTTAACTTTTGACTTATTGGATATGTCATAAGTTAAAAAGAGGGAAAAAATAGACATCCAAACACTCTCTTAAAAGAAAGTGTGTTGACATGTTATGTTAAATTGTTAATATGAGGATATCTTTGTTTTTGAATCCACAACGAAGAAAGGAAGAGTAGTGGACATGTGGTCACCACCGCCTAAAATGCCTAAAATACCAATCAGGCACCACCACCACATAAACCGCCTAAAATATTCATGGGAAATCCCATAATAGACAAATCTAATATAAAGTGACAAAATGTTTATACCATAAAAAGAATATGTCGTTTTTAAATTATTTTTTTTTTTTTTTTGTAAATGATCAGCACTCGATAGCTTATAAAACCTACTTTTAATTCCATGTGTACACCTCTTGCTCGAGTGAAGTCTGTGTGCCTAAACATGATTAATGAATTAATTACCTGAAAATATTGTGTTTTTTTCCTGTTTGAACAAAAACTAACTAAAAAAACTTTTTTTTTCTTTTTTTGTATACCGCTGTAGTACTCGTTGGAAAGGTAATAAAACACTCGTTTTTGTGAATTTGCTTTTTAAATATAGATATAATTATAGATTTATGTAGCTTTAAAAAACCTCAAACCTTTTCTTTTTGTAATCTTGTAAGAACCCAAAACCTTTTTGTGAAGATCATCGAAGAAAAATACAAAATGTTATTTTGGGACACCACTCATAACCTAACCCCACCCTTTCTATTCCGACCCTTAGAATTTGACAATTTAATTATTTATTTAAATAATAAATCATAGTATTATTGGATTTTAGGGTGGACAAGGATGGTTATCGTTATCATTAGTGTAACACTAAATATGATCACGCTTGTAATTATGTTATCATTCTTGGGTATTTTAGGAAAATGTAAATAATTCAAGAGTTTTAGAAGAAAAAAACATCACTCAAAAAGTTACAAACGTTTTTTTTTTGAACGCCAAATTTCACTCCTTGTGGGACTTGAACCCATGACCTCCCCTTAGGTGTTCCTAGAAACTTTGCTTCTACCATTGGGCCACCAACCCCAATGGCGAAAAAAAAAGTTACAAACGTTAATAGCACACGGTGTAGTTATCATTCTTGGGTATTTTAGGAAAATGTAAATAATATTAATTTCAAGAGTTTTTTTTTTTTTTTGAACGGCCAACGAATCAATTCCGAGCACTCTCGGGCACCCTTTTGGCGAATCAGATACTCGAGAGTACCCGGGCCACCAATTGCCACCAATTCCGGGGAAAACCCGACCACTCACCCGCCCGAAGGCACGACGGTGAAATAGTCGGTAAAACCGGTCGGGATCAGGACTCGAACCCAAGCCAATGGCCGGGTCATCCCTCATTTCCCATCCACCAATGTCCTCCAAATATAGCTAGTGAGAATTGAACCCAAACCTCCCATAGAAAACTTTAGGCCCTCAACCAACTAGGCTACAAGTGTTGGACTTATTTCAAGAGTTTTAGAAGAAAAAAACATCACTCAAAAAGTTACAAACGTTAATAGCACACGGTGTAGTTATGGGGTGAATAGCATGAAGCCACGTATGACAACCACGTTAGTAGAGGGGGAATTTCCCTCCAACCCCCCCCCCCCCCCCCCCCCCAAAAAAAAACCATAGGTGGCAGTAGTGTGGAGGGTGTTTTTTAAAAAAACAATCAATCATAACAATCAACAATCCAACAACCGATCACAATCATCCTGATAGGGCTGCAAACGAACTGAACATTCAGCGAACAGTTCATGAACCGTTCGGCGAGAAGTTCGTTCGTTTAATAAATGAACGAACACGAACAAAATATTTCGTTCGTTTATGTTCATGAACATTCGGTAACATGTTCGTTTATGTTTGTTTATGTTCGATAGTTTAATAAGGTTTTCAATATTTATAATTTATCTTAATTATATTTTCTTTTTATTTATTTAACCCAAATAAATAAATAGACATATATGTATGTGAATTCGATTTTATTAGAAAGCTAATATATGTCCATTTGTGTTAGTTTCTGTTCATGAACACTTCTTTGTGTTCATGAACAAAATTAACAAACGAACACGAACATGATTGTTTTCATAACAAACGAACACGAACGGAAAATCTCGTTCGGTAAGTGTTCATGAACTGTTCGTGAGCACATATTTTCCTTAACAACGAACACGACGTGTTCGTTCGGTTCGTTTGCAGCCCTAAATTCATCCACATCACTCTCACATTTTGCCCCATGTTGGTGAAAATCTTCAAGCCCCAAGAGAACACAGCCCTTCCACAACACATATGGGGTGGTGTTAGTAGTGTGGATGTGCTTCACATCCATTTCCATGCCCCCTCATCATGTGGAAGAACAAAAAAACATCACTCAAAAGGTTATAAATGATAAGACTACACGGTGTAGTCATGGGGTGAAGGGGCACGGAGCGACATGTGACAGCCATGTTAGTAGAGGCGGAATTCCTCTCCAACCCCCCAAAAAACCACTGGGTGATGGCGGCGTGGAGGATTTTTTTTTTTTTTTTTTAAACTTAAATAAACCAAGCACAGCTATCTATAATTCAACAACCAACCACAACATCCGTCTCATCATCATCTTTTGCCCCACGCCCGTAAAGATCTTCAAGCCCCAAAAGGTCATACCCCTTCCAAATCACATAGATATAGGGGATGGTGTGAAGGGGCTTCACGTCTTCTTTCCACACCCCACTTCGTGTATTCTAATACAAAAGTAAATTACTTAAACCATCAAATAAATTGCTTCTTTAATGACTCATTCCTAAAACAAACAACGGGGAGGGGTTTTTGCCATTATTTATAGAGGAGTTTTATAAAAATTATCCAGTGTTATCACATTTAAATATAATCAATCTTAATACTCTTCTTTTTGTTAAACATATTAAGGCCAAACATATTCAGATTTTATCTATATCTATCTATCTGTACTATATTATAAAGTATTTGAGAGCGATTCCAACCAAATTTAAGTAATTAATTCATTTTATGCTTATTGTACAACAACCGAATGAAGGTAGTAACGGGGCAAAATAGTCTTTTAACACTATTAATCACATAACTTTTTGTTAGTTAGGTCTAAATCATATATTGTCAAATATTAAAGGGATCAAAATTGAAAATAAGAAATTAATTCGATGAACCTTCATCTTCCTCCTTTGAAGTTGCATATCAAATATTGATAACACAAATCAATGAGTCGATTTGTAACCGCTAATCCTTCACCTTGTTAATATTGTCAAATATTAAAGGGACCAAAATTGAAAATATGAAATTAATTTCATGAACCTTCATCTTCCTCCTTTGAAGTTGCATATCAAATGTCCAACACTTGTAGCCCAGTTGGTTAAGGGCCTAAAGTTTCTTATGGGAAGCTTGAGTTCAATTCCCACTAGCTACATTTGGAGGACATTGGTGGATGGGAAATGAGGGATGACCCGGCCATTGGCTTGGGTTCGAGTCCTGATCCCGACTGGTTTTACCGACTATTTCACCGTCGTGCCTTCGGGCGGGTGAGTGGTCGGGTTTTCCCGGGAATTGGTGGCAATTGGTGGCACGGGTACTCTCGGGTACCTGATTCGCCAAAAGGGTGCCCGAGAGTGCTCGGAATTGATTCGTTGGCCGTTCAAAAAAAAAGTTGCATATCAAATATTGATAACACAAATCAATGATTCGATTTGTAACCGTTAATCCTTGTTAAGATGTAGTAAGACAAGGTCTCACAAACTTCACACACCACACTCCACACACACCCTATTCTTCCGACGATACCTTACCACACTATTGTTGTCCGTGTCTCCTTCGTGCTACGCTGACGCTTCATGGCCCATTGCAGCCGCCATCACCTGTAGCGGTTATGATTTCTAATCGCTTGTGTCACCAACAATCCTCGCCACTGCCATATTATTTTTCTCGTCATTACTAGGTACGACATAACGGAGCATAAACTAATTTTATACATAATGCATTTTTGTTTGTGCTTTGCCCTTTTAGTGTGTTGTTAGAAAATTTTGTGTATAGTTCTTCATATTTATATCATATGCCTGTATGATACTAATTTGTTTTCTTACTTTTGTTTCTTACAGATAAGAATCATGGCAAAATGGGAGAAGACGACACGTCAGGGCCGGCTGGAAGGGTGGGCGGGGTGGTCACCGGCTTAGGGCCCGAACGTTTTTTTTTAAATATATATATATAGGGAAAGTATAACTAGGAAACCCTCATGAGTTAAAGAAACTTTAAAAACCCAATGAATGGCCATTGTTGCTCCACGTCATTCATTAATCCATCCCTTCTAAGGGCATTTTCGTCACATATTACATTTTCCACTTGGTGTTGAGCCTTTTGTCAGACAAGTACTTCATCTTTCTCCATTTCTCTCTCTCTCTCTCTCTCTCTCTCTCTCTCTCTCTCTCCGGACAATAACTTTATCTACCATCTCTCACCATTTCTCTCTTTTTCTAAACAATTATCTTCTCTTTCTTTTCCCTCTCTATTTCTCATATGGAATGCAAATCAACAACTGAAATTAGAACCCATATAACCAGTCGATTATACACTTGAAGCTTTATTGAAGGAAGGTATCTATGAGCGAAGGGCTATTTTAAATCTGGTGATGCACTGCAGATCTGTAACACATATGCACTCTGGATCTGTAACGTAGATGAACACACCCCTGATCTGTAACACAGATGAACACACTCCTGATCTGTAACACTGATGAACACACTTCTGATCTGTAACATAGACGCAAGTTCTTGACCGTTGATGGAGTTGTTGTGGGTCATGGTTTTTTTCTTGTTGTTAGGGGGTGGTGGGTGTACGGCGGCGATGGTTTCAATCGTAGCCATCTGACATTATGAAAGTGTGAAATGGTAGGCTAGAAGAACAAGATTTGTCAAGCATAGAGGATGATGAGTGAAGTTAATACATCATGAAGGGTTTTAGCCTAAAGTTGGTGAGTGAAGTTGGTAGGTGGTGATTATGAAGTATTTTATATATATATTTTTTCATTTCTACACATAGTGTACATGTTTCTCTTCTTTGTAATTTCTCTTTTTTTTTTTTTGTCTAATTTAGCTTTCTTTTTATTCCATTTCTACACAAAGCAGGGATTATGAACCAACTTTTGGTTTATGATTTTTAACATTATTTCTTATTTGTTTTTTTACAAATGCATTAATAACATTGTTTTTTTTATGATTTGTTAACATTATTTCTTGTAACAAAATGTATAGTTTAATGATTAACAAATTTTTATTATATTCTATTATTTATTTGATCATGTTACATAAATCTAACATCGGGAGTATAAATTGTAACATAGTAAAAAAGATGTAATATACTAGAAGTATAAGTAGTAACATATTAAAAAAAGTTGTTACGTGTGTGTGTGTGCGCGCGCGCTATCTAACATCAAGAGTATAAGCTGTAACACAGTAACAAACGTTGTAACATAATAAAAGTATAATTTGGAACACTAACAAAGTTGTATTCCACATCTTATTTTTGTATATATATAAACTTGTTTGTTAAAAAGAATAAAGTTCATTGTTACATATCTGTATACATGTAAAGTCGTTTGTTACAGGAAAAACAAAATTCTTACATATTCACAAAGTATAAGTTGTAACACAACAAAAAAAGTTGTAACATACTATGATGATTTTTGCTGGATTCACATGTATATTTTTAGTTATCTGAATCTAGACTATGTTACACAAAAAATAAGTTGTGACATAGCAACAAAAGTTTTAACATACTATGATGATTTCTTTTATTTATTAGTATTATTATTTGTTGATGTGCAGGTGGGTTTTTGATGAAGGGTGAGAAGAACATGAGATGATTTATTACAATGAACATTTTTTTTATTTGGGGCATGTTACTATTATTCTTTATTTTGTTACAATTGTACGTTTTAATCATTAATAGATTGTTATTATGTTTTATTATTTATTTAAATCCAATCAAATGTATTTTTTTTATTTCTTTGAATCCAGACTAGGTTACACAAAGTATAGGTTGTAACACAGTAACAAAGTTTGTAACACACTAGAAGTATAAATTGTAACACAGTAACAAAAGTTGTAACATACTAGACGTATAAATTGTAACAACAACTCGTATATGTGACGTTTTGTTGTTAAAACGTATGTGATTTTCATTGTTATGCCTAACATTATAATTACATAGTTTAAAAATCCTAAAAACATTAGTTTTGTTTGTTGATACATACTATTTAAATTGTGAGCCAAAGATGAGAGAAGAGTTAGGTTGTCTGCATGCAAAAGTGCTTTTATGTACTTAAAAATATAAATAAAAATAGTTGGTAATAAATATGAGAGATAATGAGGAGAGAGAATTGAAATGTTAAAGGTGAGAGGAAAGTCAAAAAGGTGGTACTATGTGACAGATGAAAGAGAATTACATATTATAATGTTCCATAAATACCCTTGTTGTACTTCTTGTTACATATTTTATTCAAAAAGTAAAATATGTTTTCTAAAAAAATTATCAACCGTAGATTAGATGGAAAGAATGGTTGAGATGAGGTTTTCAGGGTTTCTTTAACTGGAAAGGGTTTTCAAAATATCCTCCCCCTATATATATATATATATATATATATATATATATATATATTAAATTTTATATTTAGGATATATATTTGTGTTTTATAAATTAAAGTCTTTGAAGAAACAAATAGCCTTACCACCGGTTAGGGATGATAAGATTATGAGTTACTACAGGGTTGATCCTTCACTAGCAGCTACGGATGAAAGAACCTGCAAACAAGGGTTGATGTGGGTGTGGAGACGACTACACAAGGTAGCAGTTTATAACAAAAATGGGGTGAATGGAGATACTATCAACTGTGATAGCTCTCCGGGTTAGCAGAAAGTGTCATCTCCTATTGGGGGTGTGACCCCTTTTATAGGAGAGTCCGTATGCCACCATTACCCAAGTCCTAACCGTGGTTAGGTTGTCTCCATCACCCTTAATTATGTTAGTAAGGTGATATATGGAAAGCTTAATTAGTGGCAATAGTGGAATCGTGTACCGCCTTTAATGATTAGTCAACGTGCTTGAAGGCTTAATTCATGCATGGCGTTTGACCATGCATGACTTCCGTCTTAACCAAGATATGACCATTGACTGGTCATTAATGTACTTTGACCGTTCACTGCGCATGAACTCTTTCCGCGTGGCGATGTTACTCCGGGTTTGGGTATGCGGGATGGTGTATTCGGTACCCAATCCCATCAAGTCCCCCCAGTCCAGTGTAACATTTCGCGTTTAATAATTGTACGTTACGTATAATTTGAATAAAAACGTCAAGTTCTATTATTATTATTCGTATTTAATTATTATTGTGGCGTTTTTGGAACCCTAACACTATATTATTTATATATAATATACATATATATATATATATATATAGTTATTACAAAAAAATAATTTGCTGGGGCCGGGACTCGAACCCGAGCCCTCAGCCGGGTCACAACCTCAAGCAGCCTTACCATCTGCTCTACACATCCTTGTTGGTTTAAAACCAACGCGTTTTACATATATCACGAATTCAAAATCATCTCAGTTGACTTGGAAAGTCAACTGAGAACAACGACTTACCAAAATCAATCCATTAACTCGTAATTGATCGGGGATTGGCATGGCAACGTGATTACCGGCCTGATATGAGTCATACACACGTCAATTACCCTTCAATTCTTACCATTTTTTATTATTGACGCGTCAAACATTCAAGACAAGGTCAACCTTGCCAATTCGAACACCTAGACCACCTCACTATAAATTAAACCCCTCTGGACCTTCACAACTCGCCAATCTTCCTTTCTCAATCCCCAATTTCTCTTAACAAATCCTCTGTTCTTGATTTGGATCGTGTTTTTGACTTCGGCATTTGACCGATCAATCCAGTATCGAAACATATTTGTAAGTCTGTTTTTGTTGATGGGTTTTGATGTTCGGCATATACACAACATTAACCCTAAGATTAATTGGGTTAATGTTGTGTAAATTGCCCAATTGGAAAATCTAGGGCTCGTATGTTGATTTGGGGAAGAACACGAATTCACGTATATTCTTTATTTTAAATAAACTGAAACCAAACACAACCACTGGTCTGGACCAAGTGGTTGTGTCTGGTGCCCTCTGACCGAGCCACGCGGGTTCGATCCCCAGCTATTGCAACATTTTTCCTTTTTGTTTTGTTTTAATTAAAAACAATCAAGTTTAATTATATATATTACTTATATTTTATAAATTCATTTTAAAATATTAAAACTCTTTTAATAATTCTACAAAAATTATTTTAGGTTAATCTAATGAAAAAGTTTAACTTACAATTTTTAGTTTTCAAAAATTTATTTATTTAATATATATATTAATTAAATCAAGTTTATTCTATTATATTTATAAAATTCTATTAAAATATCAAAACAATATTATAAATTTCCACAAAAATTATTCTGAGTTTTCATAACAATAAAATTTTCTGAAATGATTTTTATTTCTGAAAAATCATTTATTTAATATTTTTAATCAATTTTTGTTAGTTTTAATCATAATTAAATCATAATAAATTCATTTTTCAATATTTTTGCACCAAAATTTTATATAAATTATTTCTGATTATTTGGAACAGAAATATAATTTTTAATCTAATAATTCTTTAATTTTAGTATTTTTAAATATTAAAGATAAATTTTGACAATTTGTAATAAATAGATTTAATATTCTATTTTAAAGAAAATAATTTTATAAAAATTATTTTTATACTTTAAACTCATTATTGTGACCATCTTAATTTCAAATTTTATAAAAAGATTTTTGTTTATTTATTTATTAAATTTCTCTCAATTATCAAACATTTTTATTATTAATCAAACGAGCATTTATCCCCAATTCGAAGCCCTAGAATATATATATTGGTAGACTAGATAAACTTAGACATATTTATTACCTTATTATAGGGTGATACTTGACACATTTGGGCAACACCACTATTCAATTTTTCAACAGAAATAACATTTTGCTAAGGTGAGTTTACATAGCCCCTTTTTCTGTTTTACATTTTGGGGTGAAACATGTTTAAACATTTATTACACTATCATTTACTCATTCTATCATTTGACTGTAACAAAAAGACACAGTACAATCATTAACATTGATCAAGCCGCCTGTTTAGATTATAGCGCTATAGGTCTGACAAACCCATCCCCCCGCATAAATTCTGGGATGATCGATAACAGTAACAACATTTAACTAACTTGCGAGTTAGTCATCAGTCGACACAAGGTTTGGTTGTACAAAGATGCATTGTTACATGTCGGAATCATACTCTATCATCATACAACTGTGATTGTTGTACAAACTATTGTTATCAATTATATTCAAAAACCTATGTATTCTCACCAACTTTTGTTGACCCAAAATATTTTCAAACTTAACATGTTTCAGGTTCTACTTGCTTGAAGATTCGAGTTAATGCTTGAAGATGAGTGCATAGTGTTAATCAATTTGATGTACGAATTCTTATAGAACAATTGTATGTAATTTATTTAAATCAATTAATGAAATTTATTATTCACCATGAGCTACTGAACAATCATCAATACGTGACATCCCGATGTTTCCGCCATCGGTTGGGGTGTTACATCCAGTGTGTCTCTTATCTGAGAAGTTATGATGAGATGGGAGGGATGCTGGACTCATAAAATATGTGTTTTTAATGAGAGCTTGTCTTCCATGGTAACTGGCGCATATGGGGTTTTTTGCTGCGGGATTTTTCATGCGGAGAACGGGTGATAGGAATTTACGTCAAAGTTCCGCTGGTGTGGGACACGTCAGTGGTTTGCTATGGACACTTGTGAGTTCTCTATGATCTTTAAAACTTGTGGTCCATATGGCGAGTGGGCTTGACGTGACTAGTTGCAGTTGAGACGTGTGCAGGCACGTTGAGCGGTGGTTGTCAGGCGAGTGGGCGCGTGAGGCGCATGTGACGTCTGTTTGTCTTCAGGTGTACACGTGTCACTTCCCTGTTAGACTCATGCACGAAAAAGCCTGGCTGGCCCACTGAGCATGATGTCAGCTGTATTAATTGCAAAGCCTATATATTGATTTTTAATTATGGCTTTTCCCATTTCCGATTGTTTCAAAATTTGAATTCTTCTTTAACGTCTCTTCTCCCATATATCGTTACTTCTTCAACAATGTCTCAAGATTCACAAAATGTTCCAGAATCTAGTAAGACATCGGATTCTGTCAAAGATCTTGGGAAAGAATTATCAAAAAGTATGGAAGCCACTACTATTAAGTGGGACAAACCCTCGTATTTAAGCTTCCTTGATCAGTATGGCATTCTGTCTGAATGGGAGCCAGAGCTTCCGACCGAAGGGAAAAATGCTTTACAAGCATCCCCTGGGAAGATGACATTGTATGCAGCGGCCTTTACTAAGTGTTGTTTCCGTCTACCGGCCACCAGGTTTGTGGTGGATGCCTTGCTGAAATATGGCATTCACCCTACACAATTGACCCCTTATGGATGGTGCCGTTTGCTTCACTTTGAAGCTACCTGTAGGGCCTTGGAAGTTGAAGCTACATTCGAGAGGCTGAATGTCTTTTATGTTCTTGAAGCTGCCCATGGCGGTAGCGGTTGGTATAGCATAGGCATTTGCCGGAAGGTGAAGCAACTTGTATCGGAGAAGGTGAAGTCCATGTATGAGTGGAAAGATAAGTTTTTCTATATCAATCGTGGTGTTATCCCTGCTGCTTTTTAATGGATGATGGTAGGTTTAAAGGAGAAAATTGCTGAATTCCCCCCAATGGCGAGATTCAAAGAGCAGGCTTGGTATAAGTTGCTTTGTGATCATGCTACTCCGTTGATGATGGACGAATGTCCAGAAAGTGTTTTAAATCTGCTGGGACTCAGTCTTATCTGCCCTGAAGGTCATGATCCGAATCCTCCGAAAGGTAATGAGGTTGTCCGTGCTTTTTGTTGATACCATTTCTTGTGTTGGTGTTTATATTGCGCGATTGTATCCAGGTGTTTCTCTGTTTGAGTTATTTGCCAAGCGAGGTGAGGCAATGGTGCTATACACTCCACCTGTTGCAGGCGCGCAACGATTATCGGAGAAGAATAGTGCGAACTTTCTGTTCCCCAATCTCGTTGATCCTTCGAAGCAATATGTGAGAACAGGTTGTGAACTCCGTCCCTTTCTTTTATTATTGATAAGTTTCTTATGTGCGCGAGGGAAGCGCAGTAGGTACGCATCCTGCGTACTGATTTAGCGCATTCTTCGTGGTAGGTGCGGATATACAACTCCGTAGAAAAGCCGTAGTTGATGTCGAGGAAGTTACTTCTGAGCGCCAGAAACCTGTTGGTTAGTCTTTATAATTCTTTTATTCCTCACGCATAGTTTAATGTATACAGATGTAATTTCCGCACCATGCACGGGTACATCTAAGAAGCGTGCCATAGCGAGTAAGAAAACTAACCGCCGGCTGCTCCCATTATTGTCGAGGAGATAGATGAAGAATTAACAGAGTCGTACACGGAGTTAGAACATAAACGCGTTAGGCGTTCGTCCCTTGTCCGCCAGTCAGAGAGTGTTACTGAAGAGTTATATCAGCAAAGGATGATAGAGTAGAAGAAAAAACAGGTTCAAATCCCTCAGTCGTCGGGAGAAGCGGTCAATCTACTGCGTCCGGAACCTATTGCAGCGGTTCCGGTTGATGTTTTTAAGCCATTGTCTTGGCCAACAAGTGATAAGCTTGAAGTGCCTGTGAAGCCTCCACCAGTGCGCCAGAATCTTCCTATAAAGACGTTGAGGCACTTGTCTGGTTTGTTTGTTTACGTTTCCTTCTGCGTTTTTAAGCAATATTTCTTGTAATATTGTGTATAGCTTTTTATGTAGGACAACAGCCCTTTTGCAGAATCTCGCATGAAACAATCTACTACTGTGTTAGAGAAGATATCTTCGTCCGACCAGCCGGTTGAGAGTGTTGGCGTGGCTGCAGGTTCGACAAAAGATACAACTGCCGTCAAGGTTGCTGAGGTGGTTGTGGAGGAGAATGTGGCACCACAGGATGAGCCCACCCCAGATGACTTGGTGATTGATGCTGAAAAGGATGCGGGAAAGAAGGTGGATGAGTTCGCAACCCCAAATTTGAACGTCGATTGCCCTGACCTTTCACTGAAGCAAGTACAAGAGCCGAGTTCTTCGCAGGGATCCAAAGTTGCTCTTGAGAAGGGGAAGGAGAATGAGGTTGTTGGTGAAAACCCTTCCAGCTTTATGCGCACAGTAGTAGACTCTACTGTGGTTTATAGGGAGGCCTCTGCGGGTGGTGGTGATAATTCCGGTCAGACTGGTCACCGGCGAAGAAGGTATTCTTCGCGTGAGGCGGATTCGCCCAGGCCATATCATCCACGCTGGGACATTCTTGATACTACCCGATTTACAAATGCGCTTGATGCGCAGAAGTTTTTCATGTTGTCTGTTACTCCTGCCGAGCGTGATTATCAGGATAGTGTGGATCGGCGATCCTTGTTCATTGATATGGCTATGAATCTCTCATTGGGTATGAGCGGCCTTGGTTCTCTTATCAGGCGTGAAAACGAATTCCAGCGAGATTATCAAAATTTGAAGGATTCAGAAGCCAGTTTGCTGAGGCGTGAAGAAGAATTCCAACGCGCTCATTATGAGATTCAGTCGGAGATTGAGCATCACAAGAAGGTGGCTCATGATGCTGCGGAAGATATAAACAAGGTAAAGAAGGATAAGGCTAAAGCTTCCAAGGCCTGGTCTGCTGCTTATAAGAGGACGAATCAAGAGACTGAGCTTTTGTGTTCCACTATTAAGAGTCTGAAGCTTGAGAATGCTCGTCTAAAGAAGGAAATGGAGCAAAGCCAGAAATCTTATGAAGAAAAGCAGACAGAACTTGCCGATACTATCCGGAAGTACAATGTTCAGCATGATGATCTCCTCAAGGCGACCACTTCATTGTCTGATGCGGAGGCCAAGATAAAGGATCTGGTGTTAGAGAATTCCAAGCATCAGGAAGAAAAGGCTTTGGCGGAGTCTTCTTGTTCTCAGGCAAAGTTGGAGTTGGACAAGGTTCAAGCTTTGTTTGGACAAGCCACTGACATGGCTATTGCTGTCAATGAGAGGATTGCTTGGTTGATGAGCGATGGTGTCGCTGGAGTAAGCTAGAATTCCCTTTTACATAAGTAATTATATATTGTTTCATGTTTTGATGTAATACTTTGGCCTTGCAGATATTTAAGCGTGTCTGGAATGATCCTACGCTGACAGAGGTGATTGCCCGCATTTCCAGTACTTCCGTGAAGCAGGGGTTGAAGTTGGGTTTTTGCGAAGGCTTTTGCCATCATGCAGATGGTAAGGAGAAAGAAGTCGATCCGTACGAGAACGAGTCGTATGATGATAATTTGATGAAGGCCTATGATGATTATGAACACTTAAAATTTGAAGTGTTTGAGCTACTGGAGGCCTGCATGAAGACTGATGACCCCGCAGGTGAATTGCGCAATTATTTTATAAAGTCAGATCGCCTTGGTGCGGAACTTGTGGAAAAGGCGCAAAGAGAAGAGAAGGCCAAAACAGTTGCTACTGATGGTGGGCCGGGACATCGTCCGCGGCCAGCAACAAGCGTGAAGAAGGTTCTAATGCTGATGATGTATCTCAGTATTTGAATCATGGTTGAATGATTTATTCCTTTCCTTATCTTTGCTTGTAACCTTCTGGTGAACAATTTATGTTGCTTTCCTTATCGTAAAACTGATGTAATGTATCCTTTGTCTTACACGTGTGTGCTAATCATTTGATGATGTCATCTTCGTTTTCTAACACAAGTGTTTGTCAGATTGCTCATGATTGATGTGACGATTGTGACGGCGATTGTCAGGGCGACTGTCACACTGCCTTAGGGTAATCGAGTGGTTACCATTAATAGTAATTAATGGCCATAACCTCTCTCCTCTATATATAGTAAGTGTATCTTTACATCTTCTTCATTAGTTACCTTTTAAAAAACTATACCGTTCTTTCTGGGAAAATGGCGACTAGCTCTTCCAACAACAATCTTGGTGTCATGGAGAGATTAGCATTGAAAGGGATGATGAAGCTATCTCAGCATCCTAGTCGTGATCAGTCTTCAACAGATGCTCTTGATCGCCTAGCCGAGTATTGTGAGCATTTGTTGTCACAAGAAGACATGCAGCCTGATAATCTGGATGATCAAGGGACCTCTGATGGGCAGCCGTTGAAGATGAAGAAGTTGTCGGAGTTAAGAGATATAACCAAGACTAAACCCAGGAAGGTTAGGGGTTAATGTGTGTTTCCAGTATGTTGGAGTCTTTATGTGTAAATTATAATAAAATCTTTTGAACTTGCTGTTGAACATCATGTCTGTGGGGTATATTTTGTTTTTGTAATGACCCCCTTTGTGTATGTGTAGCAACAATCTATGTATTGGGTTTGTAGGTTGTACTGTCAAACAATGGCTTGTATGATAAATGCTTTTTGTAATATAAATGACGTTGGACATAAAGTCCTTATTACAAAATCAGGAAATAGCAGATTACATGTAGCATATGCGCAGCTGCGCTGCATTCCAAGTACGTGGTATTGGCGAACCATCTAGGAATTCTAGAGCATATGCTCCTTTTCCCAGTACCTCTTGGATTTGTAAGGACCTTCCCAAGTTGGAGCAAGTTTTCCTGGTTTTTCCGCATTTGAAGCTTCATTATTGCGGAAAACGAAATCGCCAACGCGAAAAGATTGTTCTTTGACTCGCGCATTGTAATATTTTTCTAACTGTCGCTTGTATGAGGCTTCTCGAACACAGGCCGAATCTCGGCGTTCGTCTAGTAAGTCTAGGTTCATCCTCAGTTCTTTATCATTGTCATTTTTTTTGCGTGAGCAAGACTCTTGGGGAAGGATGCGTGACCTCTGTTGGGATTACCGCTTCAGTTCCATATGTTAGGCTGAACGGTGTTTCCCCAATGCTTGTTTTGGAAAGCGTGCAGTGAGCCCAAAGGACATGGGGTAATTCATCTACCCAGCCGCTACGTCTTGTTCCCAGACGTGTTTTAATGCCTTCGACGATACTTCTGTTTGCGCGTTCAACCAGGCCATTGCCTTGAGGATGCGCTACTGAAGTAAATATATGTTTGATTTTCATTGAAGAGAGCCATTCTTGTAAGTGCTGGTCCGCAAACTGCGTTCCATTGTCACTTACAATTTCCAGTGGCAGACCAAATCTGCAGATGATAAATTCCCATATAAATTTCTTGATATTGCGTCCATCATTTGTGGCTAACGTCTTGGCTTCCACCCATTTAGTAAAGTAATCAATGGCGACCACCAAGTATTTGACGTTGCCTGGCGCCGTAGGGAAAGGTCCCACCAGATCAATGGCCCATTTTTGGAATGGCCATGCCGCGGTTACTGGTACCAAATTATTTTTTGGTCTGAGTGTGCCAGGCGCATGCCGTTGGCAAGCGTCACATTTGCGCAGCTCTCTTAATGCATCGAGGTGCATTCCCGGCCAATAGTATCCTGCGTTCATGAGTTTGGCGACGACCATTCGAGGTCCAGCGTGCAATCCGCACGTGCCTTCGTGAATGTCTTTTATTAAGTACATGGCCTCCGCAGAATCTACACATCTGAGCAATGGTCCAAGATAGGACCGTCGGTATAAGATACCATCAGCGACCTCATAATGTAAGGCCTTGTGTTGTAGCTTTCTTGCTTCCGCTTTGTTTGATGGGAGGATGCCCTTAGTCAGGAAGGCCATTATGGGGGGTGATCCAAGATTCTTTTCCTGTCTGAACCACGTTTACTTGCTTTTGTGGCACAGACGGCTTGGTCAGCACCTCAACTCGTACGTCTTTTGCCATATGATCAAATGCGGTTGACGCCATTTTGCTTAAAGCATCTGCTGGCTTGTTTTGGCTTCTGCGCACGTGGATTACTTTGCAGTGGAGGAAACTATTCATCAGCTCCTTGGTGTGTTGTAAGTATAAAATCATGGATGGCTTTCTAGCTTCATACGAGCCATCGATGTGATTGGCAACTAACATTGAATCAACATGGGCTTCGATGTATTGAGCGCCCATCTTTTTGGCAATGCGTAAGCCTGCGATGAGTGCTTCATATTCTGCCTCGTTGTTAGTTGTTTGGAAGTCGAGCCGTATTGCATAGGTGTACTCTTTTCCTTCCGGAGTTATCAGACGTAAACCTGCGCCGGCTCCTTCGTCATTACAAGCGCCGTCAGTGAACAGTTTCCATTTTTGAGTTTCATCAGGCGGAGTTGATTTTGATGATCTCTCTTTTGTACATTCTTCAACTTTATCTGCTGGGACTTCCGCGATGAAATCTGCAAGGATTTGCCCTTTGAAGGAAGGTCTTGCTTTGTATGAAATTGAGTGTTCGCCCAATTCTATTGCCCATTTGGCCAATCGTCCAGAAAGTTCTGGCTTGCGCAAGATGTCGTTGATGCGGAAGTCTGTGAGGACATTGATCGGATGCCCTTGAAAGTATCTACGCAGTCTTCTCGAAGCGTGGACTAGCGCGAGAACCAACTTTTCCATTGTTGAGTAGCGGGTTTCTGCGTCGAGCACCGTACGGCTGACATAGTATATCGGGGTTTATACCCCATTTCTATCGACCATAAGCACCGCGGCTACTGCCTTATCAGTGACATACAGGTATAGGGTAAGTGGTTCTTTTGGTAGCGGAGCAGTGAGTGTTGGCAGATTGCTCAGACACTTCTTCATTTCTTGAAACACTGCTTCTGCCTCTGCAGTCCAGTTGAAGTATGATTTCTTCAAGAAATTCTTGAGTGTGTCCACGAAGGGGAAGGATTTGGACACGTAGTTTGACAGAAATCTGTTCAAAGCTACAAGTCGCCCCATCAAAGTTTGGACTTCTTTGACTGAAGATGGGGATGGCATTCGCTCGATTGCTTGTACCTTATCTGGGTTTGGCCAGAAGCCATCTTTTGTTACAATGACTCCGAGGAATTTTCCCTCTTCCATCCCGGAGGAACATTTGCCCGGGTTAAGTTTCATCCGCACACTGCGCAATTGATCAAAAGTTTTTTGAATGTTAATTAGCATCTGATCTTCTTCTCTGCTTTTTATTACCAGATCGTCAACGTACACCTCCAAATTTACACCGATTTGTTTTACAAACGTGGTGTCCATTAAACGCTGATATGTTGCCCCCGCGTTTTTTAACCCAAACGGCATCTTGGTGTAGCAGAAGGTGCCCATGTCTGTGCGGAATGCTGTCTTGTCTTCGTCCTCTTTGGCCATCTGAATTTGATGATAACCCTTGTACGCGTCCAGGAAGCATTTGAACCTGTAGGGTGCCAAAGAATCAACCTTCAGGTCAATTTCGGGCAGCGGGTAACAATCTTTTGGGCAAGCCTTATTCAGGTCCTTGTAATCGACACACATGCGCCAGGTGCCATTGGATTTTCCCACCATGACTAGGTTTGCCACCCAAGTTTGGTATTTGCTTTTGCGGAGGATACCGGCCTTCAAGAGTTCCATCACTTGTTCATTCATCGCCTTTGTTTTCTCTGGCCCCATGTTGCACTTCTTCTGGGCAATTGGCTCGGCGTTTTTGTAGACGTTGAGCTTGTGTTCCGCGATGTGATGCGGGACGCCAACCATGTCTGCTGGCTTAAAGGCAAAGATATCCATGTTCTTTGTTAGCAGTTGCTTCAAATGAGTGCGAATGGAGTCAAAGATTACATGGCCGATGACGACTGTCTGTTCCGGGAATGCAGGGTTAATAACCCATTTTTCCGGTTCGGTTCTGACAGTTGGTTTTGTTTGTTTTGCGGGCCTCGGCGCTTCGGTTGTGTGACATGTTTTGTTTCCGGGAATAAATGCGACTTCTGTTCGCGTAGGGAAACCTGCCATCTAATGTGGCGTGGATGCGTTGCAGTTGAACTTTGCCAATTCTTCTCGCCCCAGTAGGATGTCATGCGAGGAATTAACGGGAAGAACTATAAAGTCGCGCGTTTCAGTGCGCGAGTGCTTTCCGTCTGAGAGTGTTACTGGGAAAGTGAGCATTCCCAGCGGGTAGATTGTTTCATGAATAAAGCCTGAAATTGGCTCTGTCACCGGTATTATTCTTCTTTTGTCATCATCGTCCAGCTGGTCGAAACATTGCTAGTACATAATGTCGGTGCTACTGCCGTTGTCCAAGAACATATATCTTGTTCGATAATGGCCAACAACGCCTGTGATAATCAGTGGAGCTGTAGACGAAGCCCCTCCCTCTACTCTTGGCATAATCACTTGTTCTTCTTTCCATGAATCATCTCTTGTCGCCGCAAAGGTGCGTTTGTGACTTGCGTTTCTATGGATCATGTTGCATGTATTGCGCGATGTGCTATACACATGATGCGCATTGAGATTGCGTATCCTTTTCCGAGAGGGTTCGCCTCCCTCTGTGTTGTCCCTCTGCTTTCTCCGCATGTTCTTCACGAGGTGCGTTAACTGCCCTGGTTTTATGGCATTTTCTATTTCCATCTTCAGACTATAACAGTTGTCTGTCATATGTCCGTGGTCTTCATGATACTCACAGTACTTGGACTTATCCACGTTCCGTCTGTCACCTCGGAGCTCTTGCGGTTTTGGAAATTGAATTTGTTCAGTTTTTAGCACCTCAGATGGTGTTTTGGACAGTGGTGTCCACTCGTAATTCTTCTTTGAGTGTCCCTTGTGATCACGGGGCCCTCTTGAGCTAAGCATGTTTCGAGCATCTTGCGCGGAGGAGTATTTTCCTTCCTCCGCTGTGCCCAAAATTCTAGACCAGACAGACTGTTTGCCCTTCCCTCTATTGTTCGAGGATGGATGGTGGCTGCTACTTTGGTGCGTGTTTTTGTTTCGGTGAAAGGATCGTTTGGAGGACGCGTACACTTTGGCAGCTTCAATCACTTCATCCCAAGCTTGTGGCACGCCATCTTTTCCCGTTAGGCACTTCATCAAGTCGTCATTTCTTACCCCGTGTATGAATGCTGCACGGGTAAGTTCTTCTCCGCAACCTAGCTGGAGGGCTTCCTTGTTATATCTGACGATGTAATCTTCCAGAGATTCGTTCTCGTGGCGTGTACACAGGAGAATGTGAGCTTTGTCCTTCTTCTATTTACGCAGATGAGAGAAGTGATTCTTAAATTTTCTTATGAGATCATCGAAGTCCACCAGACTTCCTACAGGCAAACTTTCATACCAGACTCTGGCTGCCCCTGTTAACGTTTGCACGAACAGATGGCACCAGGCTTGCACCGGCCACAGCTTGGAGCTGCCTGCGCAATCAAAAGCATGTAAGTGATCGTCTGGATCACGCAAACCGTCGTATTTCCCAATAGTGCTTGGTAGCTTGCACTCTTGGGGCATTGGTGCTAGCGCGATACGCGCACAGAATTTTGATCTCTCGGCAAAAGTCTTCGGCCTGTATGGCTTTTAGAGGTCATCATCTTTAGGTGCCAGGCTGCTAGCAACAGATTTAGAATGCTGCTTTTTATTAGAATCATGATGCACCTCATTTTCGGATTCATAGCCGTCTGGTTCCTCATGCAGGTTGGCTGGGTCCTGACCGTGAGTATTTCTACCACGGTCTCCACCACGCACCGCCTGACGAGGTCCCTTAGTGCGATGGCCATTGTTGTTTTCGCGAGGCGATTCTGAATCTTCCTCTCTTGTGTTGAAACTTAACGTCTTTTGGATGTTAAGTTTTGCTTGATTCATTACCATCTTCTGATATTCAGCGATTGTCTTTGAATTTTGTCGAGCCAACCATTCGTCCGGATCAACCGGAGATAGGTTGTCTTGTTTCTTCTTTCCTCCAGTAGATCCTCCCTTGATTGGGTGGAACTGAAATGTTGAAGCCGGTTGCTTCTGAGCCACATTCTTCGTGATAGTGTTTGGTGTAACATCCTGGATTTCGTCGTTGATTGTGGCATCTACTTCAGCAGTGTTATTATTGTTTGCATCCTTTGAGAAATCCATGTTGCTAGTTTGAAAGATTGTTAAAACCGTAAGGGATGGCGTCAATGAAGAAAAAAATAGCCTTACCACCGGTTAGGGATGATAAGATTATGAGTTACTACAGGGTTGATCCTTCACTAGCAGCTATGGATGAAAGAACCTGCAAACAAGGGTTGATGTGGGTGTGGAGATGACTACACAAGGTAGCAATTTATAACAAAAACGGGGTGAATGGGGATACTATCAAGTGTGATAGCTCTCCGGGTTAGCAGAAAGTGTCATCTCCTATTGGGGGTGTGACCCCTTTTATAGGAGAGTCCGTATGCCACCATTACCCAAGTCCTAACCGTGGTTAGGTTGTCTCCATCACCCTTAATTATGTTAGTAAGGTGATATATGAAAAGCTTAATTAGTGGAATAGTGGAATCGTGTACCGCCTTTAATGATTAGTCAACGTGCTTGAAGGCTTAATTCATGCATGGCGTTTGACCATGCATGACTTCCGTCTTGACCAAGATATGACCATTGACTGGTCATTAATGTACTTTGACCGTTCACTGCGCATGAACTCTTTCCGCGTGGCGATGTAACTCCGGGTTTTGGTAATGCTGGATGGTGTATTCGGTACCCAATCCCATCAGTCTTGTTACTGGAGTTGGAAAAACTATGTTAATTTAATGTAGAGGTCTCAAGTTCAATCCTTGACTCTAGCACCATACTCAGTTTTTTTATAATTCATTCTTTTTACAAAATTTTGGGCCCAATTTTTTTTTCGCCCGACAATTTTTTTAGTGTTTTCGGAGACGGCCCTGCGACACGTGACAATCATCTACCAAATAACTAATTGTAGGTAAAGAGCTAATTATTGATAGTGTATTACTCTTTATATTTGTTTACACTTCTGTGATAATTTTCTTTTCTTTTTTTTTTTGAAAGGCAAACAAATTTTATTACCAAACCCAATATTTACAAGAGATCTAATAGCAATGTGCTAGTTAGATATGTAAGAATATACCAAGCCTAATACATCAGTTATACATTAAGATCAAAAACGACCCATTTGTTCCAATCCTTTGGTATTTGTTTTCCACGGTTTGTGACCCAATTGTATGATAGCGCCTTTATTTCACCCAAGCATTGGTTCGGACACGATCTTTTTCCTGAGAAAATCTTATTGTTTCTCGTAATCCAAATTACCCAAATTGTTGTTAGAATTATAGCTTTGATGGTCTTCATCTTAACTTTTCCAATACCGCCAATTTTGTGCGCATTTAGGACATCTCTGAAGTCAAATGTGATGAAAGGAGGGACGTTACACCACTCGCAAACGCTCTACCAGATCTGAGTTGCAAAGATACATGTTGTGAATAAGTGTTCGGCAGTTTCGGCATGATCACAGCATAAGGGACACAAGGAAGAGGACGAAATGATATTCCTGCGGCGCAATCCTTCCAGCGTCGGTATTCGTTCTTGCTCGATTCTCCATGCTAGTAGATTGACTTTCCTCGGTACAAGTTTGCACCACTCAAACGGATAAAAGGGAATGGCAGCGGCGACTAAAAGCTTACGGTAAGATGCGATAGAAAAGCCTCCAGATGAATCTGCAATCCATTTCCACGAGTCCGCATTCTGTCACAGTGAGCAGTTCTGCAGCAACGTTTCGCATTCTTGAAGTTCTCTCAGTTCATGTACCTGCAAAGGAGCGCGTTTCCAAGCCCAACCCAAAACCCAAATATTTCCCTGCTGGATAATACGGGCTGCTATACTGCAGCCTTTTTGCGACTCTAAAGCAAATAAATGGGGAAAAGAATACCTGAGCGGGAGATCTCCAAGCCAACAATCAAGCCAGAACCGAATCCCCGAACCGCAACCGAGCCCCCCTTTGAACAAACCATCGACCTGAATGTTTACATCCTCAAAGTCCTTTCCAATCTTTAGAATTGAGTTCCAAACCCCAGTAATAGAAGATTTTATAGGTAAATATGACCAAGCCCTCTCATTATAATGAATGGCATCGATAATTCTTCTCCAAAGACCGCATGGTTCATTTTTATAGCGCCACCACCACTTGAGAATGAGACTCATGTTCATATGTTTCAAAGAGCCCAAACCAATCCCGCCTTTGTCCTTCGGGTTAGTCACTCTTTCCCAAGCGACCCAAGCCGTTTTACTTTTCTCATCGGTCCCTCCCCAAAAGAAACGCCTTCTTAGTTTTTCCAACTGTTCAATGACTCCATTAGGCGCTCGGAAAAGGGAAAAGTTATATAAAGGTAGGCTATCAAGTACGGCTTTTAATAAGACTACCCGACCACCAATTGACAAGGTTTTCGCTTTCCATTTAGATAATCTACTTTTACACACATCAATTACATCCTTCCAATATTTAACTTGATTCATGTTCGCACCCACTTTCACACCAAAATACGAGCAAGGGAATGAACCTGGATTGATCCGTAGTGTATTACTAACTTCAAGAAGGTCATCATGTTCCACCCTAACACCAAATAACTTAGTTTTTTGATGGTTCATCTTCAATCCAGAAATGAGATAAAAACATCTAAGCAAGCGGATTGTATTGCGAATACAAGTGGGATCCCACTCGCCCAAGATCATTACATCGTCCGCATACATAAGATGCGATAAGGGGAGATTAAGTTGTGGAATTTTGATACCTTTGATTGCCCCCAAGCTCTCGGCTCTGTCCATAAAACATGAGAGAGCCTCCATAGCGAGGACGAAGATAAACGGTGAAAGTGGGTCACCTTGACGGACCCCACGAAAACATTGAAACTCCCAAGAGGGTGAGCCATTGATAAGGACCGAGGCACGAGATGATTGGAGAATACCTTGTATCCATACCCGCCATTTATCCTTGAAGCCCATTTGGTGGAGTACGGAGTCAATAAAACCCCAGTTTATACTATCGAAAGCCTTCTCCAAATCAATTTTCATCAAGAAGCTCCGCTTTTTATGTTTTTTGGCCCACGCGATGACCTCATTTAAAATGAGTGGTCCATCGAGAATGTTCCTGCAAGACATGAAACCGGTCTGGAATTCAGAGACCAAGTTGCCCATAACCACTTTGATCCTGTTAGCCAGGACTTTCGAAATGATCTTTGGGATACAACCAATCAGGCTAATGGGGCGATATTCATTTAAGGACACCGGGTCAATGTTCTTAGGGATAAGAACAATGAAGGAGGAAGCGCATCCTTGGCTAATAGAGCCGTGATCATAGAAGTCGGATAAAACATTAAAGACGTCATCTTTAAGCAGGTCCCAGAATTTTTTAATAAAAGCGAAGTTGAAGCCATCCGTGCCCGGTGCTTTGTCACTACCGCAGTCCCAAACAGCTTCTTTGATCTCTTCGGGAGAGAATGGTTCCACAAGCCGGTTAGCATCATCCTCGGCAAGTTTATTAATGTTTGGGCAGGAAAAGGACGGTCTAGACTGCATAGGTTCGACGTATTTGCTTGCAAAGAACCTGCGAGCCTCCCATTTCATTTTGGTAGGGTCGCAACACCATTCGTTATTAATCAGAAATCCCCCAATACGTTTGCTTATGTTGTTAAAGTTGACCATACCATGAAAAAAATTAGTGTTTTCGTCACCCTCAACCGCCCATTTTATGCGCGATCTCTGGATTAAGTCTTTTGCTTCCTCGGCCTTTAGAATTTCACGGTCAACCTTAGCTTCCAGCCATCTATTGTTTTCGTCTTCTGTGATAATTTTACTTAAGGAGTTACGCAACCACCATCATCAATACACATGCATTCAAAACTTCTACCGTAGGTCAACGCCAAAATCGTATCCTTACAAATTGAGAGGGCCGGATCCGAGATCGGCGGCCTCCAGATGATGGATTCAATGAGTGGGTTAGGCTCTAAAAAACATTGATAAAGAACTATATATTTTTGCTACAATTTTCTCTACTTTTCTTAATGCGAAAACAAGTACATATATAGGAAAAACAAACATGAACATGGGTTCCTAAATTAGTGCATGTGATGGTGAACATGAGGGAAAAATGCAAAAACATGGAATAAAACTACTTCTATACCTTTCCATGCATGAATTACACTTTTGCATACATGAATTCCGTTGAAACACTAATGTGAAAATGGTTTTCATCATGGGTCATGTGTCGCATCATATATAACATAATATTAGATTATGTTAAACAGGTCATTCAAGATAAATAAGGTATTTTCCGAGCATTTGACATCTTAAAGAATAATGATTAGAAAATAACTTGACTTATATGCTCATTATCTATCTTTTAAGCATGGAGAGTGCTTAATTTATATGATCTGCTTTTGAGGAAAACGAGCATGATTTTTTCGTAGTTTCTTTTTTGCTCGATCAAGGTCGCAACAATCATGGTTTGTGGACACACTATTTGTATTAAGTAAGTGATTTTGAATTAGTAGGCAGCTATTTGTTTATGCTCTCCCGAGATTTTTTTAAATTATGCCTTTTTTTAAGTTTTTTTAATATGCAAACTCCTCAAATTCTCTAATATTTGTTTGTTTTTGGTTACCAAGGCTAATGACCTTCAATACATTAGGTTTTATTGTTGTGTTGTTTGCTACTACTCACTATATTGCTTCAAAAATTTAGAGTAAGTAATTGGACATGGAACTTACAAGGTTTTATTAAAACAAAAACGTTTTTTCAAATGTTGTAGGTCTATAACAGAGGTGAAAAATAATCATATTTATTCATATATAGACTCTCTTCATAAGTTTGGTAACGTAACCACATTCCAAGTTTTTAGATTGTTTTTGAACTAAATGGGATATGGATTTTGCAGTCCTTTGTTTTTTTTTTAACCAAAAGGACTATTCAAGATTATAATTAAATGAGATATGAATTTCCATGTTAAAGTTTAAATATTAGGAAGTTTAGATTGTATTAGAAACATTTTTTTAATTGGTGAGTATATGAGTGGATAAGTTTTTCAAAATGTATTTTTATTGCATAAAACCCTTAAATAGGCATAATAAAGGTGTCCCCTACCTAAGGTCGTCTTATTGGTTGAACCCGACACAGTCTAGGGATGGCAATCATACCCGAACTCGATGGGTAAACTCAAAACCTGACACATTTGGGACGGGTTTGGGTCGGGTAATCGGGTATGGGTCCGGGTATGGGATTAGTTTTTATTTTTTTCGTGGGTTTGGGACGGGTTTGAGATTTGATGATATACCCATTTACCCGACCCAATTACCTGATAAAGTATACCCGTTTACCCGATTAAATACCCGATGTAATTTTCTATATATCTTTTAAAATATGTATTCATAATATATCTAATTCTCCATCTAGATTGTCATCTTCTTCAAAAAAAAAAAAAAAAAAAAAAAAAAAACCCACCAATTATTTGTGTATAATATCTGTTATCTATCTCTTTTAGTGTTTTTATATGATTTAACTATTTTATATTTATACATTGTAATCATTTACATACATATTTGATAATGCTAAATGTATTGGTTAGTAGTCACGCAATAGATACGAGACAAATTTTTAGTCAGATACACCCAATGGATAAGTTTTTAAAATTAACGGGTTTGCCCGAAACCCACGGGTATGCCCGAAACCCACGGGTATACCTGATACCCGACAGGTAATTACCCGATACAAACCCGACGGGTTTTGGGACGGGTTTGGGACAAGCATACCTAATCGGGTATGGGTTTGGGATTACCTAAACCCGTCCCAAACCCGACCCATTGCCATCCCTAACACAACCCAAACACGAAATACATAAAAAACCATTATAGCTCTGCTTTTGTCATTAATTAACTATTACTTGATATATATATATATATATATATATATATATATATATATATATATATAATCTTGTACAAAGTGTTTTTTTTTTGTGAGAAGTGTGAGAAGGTGTTTTGGCCATTGGATCATCTTAATCTATGGTGTTGATTAATTGGATTGCATTTTTGTAATTAATGTTATAATTTTATTAATTGATTATACTATTAAGGGTAGGATAGTAAAATACACACTCTAATTAAATTCCTCATTAAAACCTCATCTCTCACCTCTCTCCTCCTATTAGTTATAATTAATTCTTTCTTTCACCTCTCTCATCCTATTATAATTCTTTCTCTCTCTCTCTCTGATTATATGTGAAGGTGACCATTAATGGGTGCATGACTACGGTGCAAAATAAGAAGAATCCACAAGACATGCACTCAAATACTCATTGAATGGTCAACGTTGTGTTATTTCAAGAACCCGTCATTATAAGATGCGCTAATACACGGTTCCATTCTAGTTATTGTACTGTTGAATTTGTTGTTCTACAAA
The DNA here is from genome assembly GCA_028751855.1 of Ambrosia trifida. NCBI lineage: Eukaryota > Viridiplantae > Streptophyta > Magnoliopsida > Asterales > Asteraceae > Ambrosia > Ambrosia trifida. The sequence goes on along the minus strand of CM054127.1, from coordinate 58,181,699 downwards.
TCGAAAAACACGCCAGCCGATTATGTTTTATGTTCAAAGGAGAGAGGGACAAATCTGAGATGTTATATACCGGTGATGTTCAAAGGATTTTTTGTGGTTTAGTGTTTTTTTTTTAATTTAAAACACATTTTAAATGTATCTATAGTTGTGTTTAAAAGTACATTCTAGTGTGTTTTTTGAATGTGTTACTAATTGTGTATGATGAAGATAAAACACACTGGATTATGGAGAAGATGATGATAAAACACACGGGACTGTTAAAACACAAAGTTGAGAATATGGTGGTAAAACACACGGGTATGAACGTAAAACACCTTCTGGATGAAGCAACACATAATATGACAAATGAATAAACACATTCATTAAAAACACCCTAGTATGAACGTAAAACACCACAACATGATATTTGAATGATCGATGTAAAAGTGTGTGAATTAGAATTCGTGAATACTGATTCTATATTAAATCTTCAGAAAAAATTGTTTTAATCAAACAAAAATCCCTATTATTTCTCATAATTAAGTATGTAATTAATTAGATAATTATCTACTATAAGACCATGCGTAGTGGGGGGCTTTATTTATAAAACCCCCCTTCCTGATTGGTCCACGTGGCTGCTGAGTCAGCGTGGAGAGAGAAACTGGAAAAGAGGTGTAGTGGTGAGGCTTTATTTATAAAGCCCCTTATTGTGATTGGTTGATTTTTTTATTTTTTTTAATCTTTTAATTCAAAATAATTAAAATAAAAGCCAAATAAATATAAAAAAATTACAAATAATAATAAAAACACACAACTAATATTAAAAAAAAAAAGTTACACACTTCCTAAATTACTTATTTAAACATTACATATTCCTAAATTAGTTATTTAATCCTAATTTTCTCCACTATGGAAAGTAGTTGTCCCAGTCCTCGAGTGTGGGGTACACGGGGGACACGGAACGTGAGCTATTCCGTCCATCGGATCTCGTATCTGAGGGGAAATAGCAGTACTCACGAGGAGGGGAAGGAAGGCTCCAGAGGCGTTCTTCCTCCTCAATTTCCCTGAGGGCTTCCAAGTCCCCCTCAGTTGGGGAAGGGGTGGGGGTAGTCTGGTGGTAGGGGATGGGGGTAGTCTGGTGGTAGGGGATGGGGATGGGGGTAGTCTGGTGGTAGGGGTGGGGTGGGGATAGCAGCAGCAGTCCGGGGGGTGGGGGCCGACAACATTAGTCGGTCCATTTCGTTAACAGCCATGACATAATCCATGGCCCAGACCATTTCCTCATCCGTCCAGTCATCATCGGCTTCAGGAGGAGAAAAGGTTGGTTGTGCAGCAGCAGCAGCAGCAGCAGCAGGAGGGGGATATAACCAATGTTGTGGAGGAGGGGGAGGATGAGAAATAGGAGGTTGTGCAGCAGTAGGAGGAGTAGAGGAGGTGAATGGTTGTCTCCGGGGGCGGACCCGTCCCCGGACCCGACGAGAGTACTGCCGGATATTAGACGGTCCGGCAGCTCCTGGTTGAAAACCAGCACCCATGTTATTCATTGTTTTGAGGATGAAGAATTGGAGGTGTGACTGAGAAATCAGTTTTGGTGTTGTATTTATAGGGTTAGCAAATTGTGAAATTCAAACGGTTTGGGGGGAAATTTTGAATTTCAAACGGTTTGGAACAGTAACCTTTTAAAATTCAAAATTTTCAATTATTATGTTTATTATTATTATTATTATTATTAAAAATAAAAAAAACCCCTTGACTTTGACCTTGCCACATGGCATGATTTAATTGGTTGGTTTCTTTTTCACATGGCGTTATTTATATCAAGCCCCCACCAGATTTTAGCATATAGCGCCCCCTGTAGCGGTGTGGGGGGCGCTATTTTTGAAAATTTTTGAAAAACCACGCCCCACTACGGGGGGTCTAAATAAGATTATTAATAGAAATTACAATGATGCCTTTTTTTATTAAAAAAAAAATAGGTTGCCACATGTCACTCTATGATAGATTCTCACACTTCTCACATAAAATGGGTTTTGTACAAGATCCTAAACCTATATATAGATTATTATATTTTTATCGACTATTTGTGGGATTATATTAGGTACGGTTGTTTTTTTTTTTTTTTGAAAAAATAACTTTCATTCAACAAGCCCCGAAAGTCCTCAAAGAGAGGACTCGGAGACAACCAAACGACTTACAAACAATCCAAGGGGTTTTTACACCATAAAATCCAATTAACTTGTTTACATCTAGTTCTATGTCGGAACCAAAAAAACGCAGTCGCCTTAATATTCTCCGAAAGCTCAGCCGGTCTTTGACGAATATCGGAAAAAACTCTGTTGTTTCTTTCCATCCAAATACTCCATAGAGTCGTGAAAACAATACCGTTCAGAATTCGCTTTTTAGAATTGGGCAGCCTTTGCGAATCCACATAAGACATAACATCCTTGACATCGAAAGCGTAAAACGGGCTTAATCGGCACCAAGAAGAGATCCTGCTCCATATCTCCATAGCAAAGATGCAACCGGTAAAAAGATGGAGAGCCGTTTCCGTATCCGCATGACAAAGAGGGCAATCCATGTTCTGCAGCTGCAAACCTCGTCTGGACAGCTCCAAGCGAGTAGGCAAGCGATTCCTAACTGCTCTCCAGACCAGAATTTTACATTTGAGGGGAGTCCAATTCTTCCAATCGACGCTGGGCCCAGTAACAGACGGAGTGTCGCCGTATAGCAAATGTTTTGCGGACCGGACAGAAAATATACCACTACTATCCGCTGCCCAAGTCCACACATCCCCCCCCCCTCGCCCAATCTAAACTCAAATAACTCCCCTAGCAGCAAAAATAACTCAGTAATAGCTTCACTCGAAGACGGTTCATTTCTCCATCCCCATGAAACTGTTAAAGAACCATTTACCATCTTCAGCCTATCTTGAATCGAAGCCCACTTGTTTGCCTCTAATCTGAAAAGATTTGGATAAACCAACCGAAGAAGAGTATCCCAGAGCCAAATATCAGCCCAAAAAGCAATGCCAGCACCATTACCAACCGAAGCCTTGAAATAATTATGAAGCGAATTCCCATTTATTAATCTTTTTTCGCCAATCTTCACAATAGTTTTCCAAGCACTTGTGGCCGAAGACAAACATGGTAGATGCGACCACGGACGCGATGAACCATGGCAGCCCCTAATGATTCTTTTCCACAAGCTGTTCCCGTCCTTTTTAAATCGCCAAATCCACTTCAAAAGGAGAGCCTCATTCGCCAGTTGGAGTTTAGAAACCCCAAGCCCACCATCCTTCTTAGAGGCGGTAATAACATCCCACGCGATCCAAGGAATTTTTCTATCGTTGCTAGATCCCGACCACAAGAAACGCCTCATAATAGCTTCAATGTTATCGATTACCGTTTGAGGAGCCTTGTAAATCGAGAAATAGTATGATGGTAAACTTTCAAGCACCGACTTTATAAGAATAAGATGCCCTCCAATAGACAAACATCTCGCTTTCCACGACGCGAGTCTATTTTTAATAACCTCCAACACCGGACTCCAATTACAAACCCGAGACATATTAGCACCCACTTTAATACCAAGATACACGAAAGGAAATGCTCCCCTCCTACACCCCAAAACTTTCATCATCTCATCGACCTCTATATCTGTAGTGCCAACCCCAAAAAGATTAGATTTAGCAATATTAATGCGAAGGCCCGAGACAATGTGAAAAATACGAAGGAGTCTCGCCGTCATTTGGAGATTTTCTCTAGACCATTCCCCCAAAATAAGAGCATCATCCGCATAAAAGAGATGAGTAACATCCTCCTCAGCATCCGCGAACCGAATACCTTTAAAATCATTTGTCTCCCTAGCCTTCTTGATAATACAAGATAGAGCCTCCATAACAATAAGGAAGAGAAAAGGAGAAATGGGATCGCCTTGACGTAAACCCTTCTCACACTTAAAATCAAACGTAGGGGAACCATTGACTAACACCGCAGCTCTGGAAGAAACAAGAATACCTTTTATCCAATTACACCAAGTTTGAGGAAAACCCATTTGAAGAAGAATGGACAATAAAAAATTCCAATTAACATTATCGTAGGCCTTTTCGAAATCAATCTTTAACAAAAAAACCTTTTTTCTCCTACGCTTTAACCAGTCAATCAACTCATTTATAACCAACGGCCCGTCAAGAATAAAACGATCAGATAAAAAAGCAGACTGAGAGTCTGAAATAACCTTACCCATAACCCTTTTGATGCGATTAGCAAGAATTTTAGAAATAATCTTGCTCACCATACCGACGAGAGTGATAGGACGATAATCTTTGAGACCCAAAGGTGTTCTAACCTTGGGAATCAGAGTAATAAAAGAAGCAGCAAAACCCGGATTGATATACCCAGTCTCGTGGAACTCAGACAGAATACGAACGAAATCTTCTTCCAAGAAACTCCAAAAGCGCTTCACGAAGAAAAAATTAAAGCCGTCAGGACCCGGAGCTTTATTAGAACCGCACTCGAACGTCGCTTCTTTAATCTCCTGTCTAGAAAAGGGAGCAATCAACGAAATACCTTCCGAATCGCTTAACACGTTTAACCCGGGACAACACAATTCTGGCCGCGAATGCATATCTTCTTTAAAATGGTTTCTAAAAAATCTAAAAATCTCTTTTTTAACCAACGCAGAGACCCATTCACCATCAATAGTCAAACCCGGGATCCCATTTTTAGCTTTTCTGCCATTGATAATGCCGTGAAAATAACTAGAATTTTCGTCCCCTAGGGCCGCCCACTTGACACGAGATTTCTGTTTCAAATCGCGCACCCTACTAAGGCGAATTTCTTCCAAACTCTTATTGCATTCTGTAACATCGCAAAAATTTTAAACATAAAAACCCTTTATTTTATACGTCTTATTACAAATGTGCCAAAAGCCTTTATATATATATATATATATATATATATATATATATATATATTTTAATAATAATAATAATAATAATAATTGTCAAAACAGATTTTTTTTTATTATTAAATTTTCTTTTTATATAATCCAAACCAAACATTTGTTGATCCATAACCCAAACCTGTAAGCCCAATCCCCCACTTCTTTTGGAAGTCTGCAGCCCATGACACCAGGCCCATCAGGCCGGCCCAACAGTCCCTCCCCTTACTGCGTTTTAAAAACAAAAAAAAAAGGTGTTTATGCCGGGTTTCGAACCGGAGACCTCGTACACACAACACACACGCCAACACCACTTGGTCTACACCTCATACTCGGTTTAATACTAACCTTTATTATATATAAGCCCACCTCTGTTTCTCCTTTTCTCCTTCCTTGCTGTGTGCGAACAGCAGCAGCAGCAGATTGAGTTGATTTCCTTTAACCAATCCCTTTGATTTAGCAATCAATCATATACTTATGGTAAGACTCGTGATTATCGGCCTCGTCTAATTGAGCTACCCATTGATTACTGATCAATTATCCATCAATTAACCATAATATGCGTGTAGACTTCAAAGCTCGGTCAACACTTGCCATTCTTCGATCCAGAGCTTAACTCTATAAATTGGACAATCTCGTACCTTCACATCTCGCCATTAATCTCTTCTTAACCTCCAATCTTCTTAATTATACTCTGTTTATTCTTCACGATTACGATTTTGACTTTTATACTTGACCAAGCAATCGTGTTCTACACGACATTGTAAGTTTGATTCTTCCTGTGGGTTTTGTATATCGGCAATCACTCATCAATAGCCCCATGATTAATTGGGCTATTGATGAGTGAATCATTCAATTGCAGATCTAGGGTTCGTGGGTTTTAGATTGGGGAAGAAACTGATTTTTGCTCGTTGTATTTATTTTTAAATAACTGACATAAGTCACAACCACAGGCCTAGGCCAAGTGGTTGTGACTGATGCCTACAACTTAGTCAACCCGGGTTCGAGTCCTAGCTTGGACACCCCTTTTTCCTTAATTTCATTTCTTTCTTTTTACAAACCAATTTGATATATATTAAACATTTTAATCTTATAAATTCATTTTTAAATATCAAAACCCTTTTATAAATTCTAAAAAAATTATTTTTAACAAATCTGATGTCAAAGCTTTATCTACAATTTTTATTTTTTCTGAAATTCATTTATTTAATATTTATAATAATTAAATCAATTTTACACTATTATATTTATAAAAATCCATTAAAATATCAAAACGATCTTATAAATTTCCACAAAAATTATTCTAAGTTTTTATAACATTAAGCTTTTCAGAAATGATTTTTATTTCTGAAAAATCATTTATTTAATATTTTTAATCAACTTTTGTTAGTTTTAATCATAATTAAATAATAATAAATCCAATTTTTAATATTTTTGCACCAAAATTTTATACAAATTATTTCTGATCATTTAGAACAGAAATATAAATTTTAAACTTATAATTCTTTAATTTTAATATTTTTAGATATTAAGATTAAATTTTGACTATTTGTTATAAATAGAATTAATATTCTTTTTTAAAGAAAATAATTTTATAAAAATTATTTTTATACTTTAAACACATTCTTGTGACTATCTTAGATTTAAAACTTATAAAAAGATTTTTAGTTATTTATTTACTAAATTTCTCTCAATTGGCGAATATTTTTAATAGTAATCAAACGAGCAATTATCCCCAATTCGAAGCCCTAGAAACTTATACATTTGTAGATTTGATAGACTTAGACATATTTATTACCTCATTATAGGGTGATACTTGATACATTTGGGCAACACACTATTTTCAACAGATATAACATTTTACCAAGGTGAGTTTTACATAGCCCCTTTTCTATTTATCACCATTTTTGGGGTGAAACATGTTACAACATCATTTATGCAATTCAATCATCAATGTGTCTATGTGTTTTCTATGTTGCATTATGTCTTGAGCATGATTAGAGTAAGCACCATTCTAGCATAATCATTAACTCCGTACAAGCCGACGGTATACATTGATAGATCTATTGGACTGACAATCCCACCCGGATACGTGCCTCCTACAAAGGTAGCGTGGGTGTTTGTTATCGTATAACATATTCAAGTGAACCATGAGCGTATGGGATGCATCATATTATAACAGTCACCAGGGTTGGTTATGCACTCGATTTATTTCTAGTATGTTCTCACATATGGACTAGATTGACATGACACATGAATTGCACAATATTTTTTTATTCAATTATCAAAAACCTATGTAATTCTCACCAACTTTTGTTGACCCAAAAACCTTTTCAACTTAATTATCAATCCCACCCGGATACGTGCCTCCTACAAAGGTTGCGTGGGTGTTTGTTATCGCATAACATATTCAAGTGGACCATGAGCGTATGGTATGTATCATATTATAACAGTCATCAGGGTTGATTATGCACTCGATTTATTTCTAGTATGTTCTCACATATGGACTAGATTGACATGACACATGAATTGCACAACATTTTTATTCAGTTATCAAAAACCTATGTAATTCTCACCGACTTTTGTTGACCCAAAACCTTTTCAACTTAACATGTTTCAGGTTCTATTTGCTTGAAGATTTGAATTGATGCTTGAAGATATGTGTATAGTTTTATTCAATTTGATGTACAAATTCTAGAACAATTGTATGTAATTCATTTAAATCATTTAATGGAATTTATTATTCACCATGAGCTACTGAACAATCATCAATACGTGGCACCCCGATGTTTCCGCCATCGGTTGGGGTGTTACACATTCCGACCAAACCCACAGTTCTTCCTCGTTCAAATCCCTCTGTTCCATAATAACCTCTAAGTTCCCCTTGTCTATAAGCAACTCACTTTCATTTTCCTTTTCCTTCGACTTCCACTGTTTACACCAAGACACCAAACCCTCCCGAATTTTATTCAACTTGTTCAACAAATTAACATCCGGCGGCCCTTGATCGCACCAATCATCAAAAATTTTAGTTATCACATCTACGCATCCCGGTTTATCCAACCACGAATCGAACCAAAGAAAAGGTTTGGCACCAAAATTAGAGTCAACCACGGAAAAAACTACCGGAGAATGATCCGAAAGGTCTTTTTTCAACGCTCTAACACACACATTCGGCCATTTATTAAACACGTTATCACAGACGAAGAATCTATCAATTCTACTCATCTTGCACACCCCTTTGCGAACCGTTAAACACGTATATTGCATACCTTTCAATTGGTACTCTCTCAATCCAGCCTCTTCTATGAACTCGTTAAAATCTCTAGCACAAACATTATCAAAACCGGAATTTTTACGTTCATCCCGATGGCGGACAGCGTTAAAATCCCCAAAGACAATCCACCACCCTTCCATACTCGACAAAAGATGCCTAATTTTCAACCATAGCCCCCACTTCTCCCTGTTGCTTTGAGGAGCATAGACATTAAGAATATTAAGGCGAACCAAACCATCCGACAAAATACCCGAGACACAAAGAAAATTCATATCCTTAACAACATTATCTTTAGCAAAAATTTTAGGGTCCCACAAGCTAATTAGGCCCCCCGAATTTCCATTAGCACCAACCCACTCGTAATCAGCACCGGCCCCTCCCCAAAGATTAGATATCAAACTAACAGAAACATTTGAACTCATAGTTTCTTGCAAGCCTATAAAAGACACCCCACAATCCCTTTTGATCTTGTTTACCCAAATTGATTTACCAGAACCCCCAATCCCTCGGATATTGATCGACATGCAATTCATTTATTACCTGCTTGTAACCCTTCTTTGACAACCTCATCGTGAACCAAATCTTTATAACGGTCGAGATTCACCCCAACTTTTCCGCCCAATATAACCGTATGAGTAACTTCTTGAAACCTCAATAAATCAGTTTCCAGTTCTTCATTCTCGTGACCCTCTTCCAAACCTTGGTCATCTGCGGCCAGAGCCTCGATCCGAGTATTAAGATCAAAGTCTCCAGGAACACATTCAACCTCTACAGGGCCATTATCATTCCCCAGTTTATCTAAGTCTGCTTCATTTAAACCCACTATTTCATCAAGCCCAAAGATATCCTCATTATTTTTAGCCCTTTTAGTAACTTTAAGGCTTTCTTGACTACTAGTATATCCCACACTGGGCAGGCCCACTTCCGACTTCTTAAACTTCTTTCTTTTACTAATGTTACAAACCGAGTTGGGCTCACTAGTTTCACATACCTGATCGAAATTATATTGGTTGGCTGGAATAAAACTGTCCTCGTCGTTGACTTCTTCCGCAACAGATTCCTCTACATCATTATGGGCAATAATTGGATCATTATTATCATCATAAATAGTCCCTTCATTTTTGCCTCTACTCGCGTCACCTTCTAAATTTGGAACTTCAGCATCGACGTGTTTCACCGTCACCGGAGAAATCAAAACTTCTTCCCTAATATCTTCCATTTCCGCAGGAGCAGAAACTGTTTGGGTAACACCATCACCATCCTTTTCTACCTGAGCACCCTCCTTATCACTATCCTGTTCGGGTTCCAAAAAATCCGGAATCCATTCCCCCAGTTCTTCGGTAACCCAAACTCGAAACTTACGCTCTTTCCACTTCATCAAAATTTCTTCAGTTAAACGAATCCCATCTCCAACCAAAATTCCAACGTACACATAGGAAAGATCAATATCATTCTCGGTACATTGGGCACTGTGAACAACTCTTCCAAACGATCCAGCTATCAAATCCACCACTTCTTTGGACAATAGATGCAAGGGAACACCTTGAATTTTGACCCATGCCAATCTTTCGCAACCCAAAACTTGGCCGATCCATAAAGCAACAGCTGAAAAAACATCATACCTAACCAAAGCTGCTTCACGAAAACGGGAAGCCAATTCCGGGCCAGGGAAAGTAATCAAAACGTCAAGCCCGCCAATATACTGTACTCTAACTTGTGTAAAACCCAAACTCTTAAGAACAATCTTGACATTTTTTAAAACATTTAAATCAATCATCCTTGCCGCCACCGCTAGGCCATGCAGCGATTGGAAACCAACCATGTCGTTGTTAATAGTTATCGTCTTAGCAACCAGCATGTTTCTGAACGACCGACTTCCGATTTCCGACGTCCCTGTCTTCTCTACCGTAAGCGGTTGAACCTTCTCTGCCTTCTCGTGTCCCTTGGATCTCTCCTCCCTGTGGTGATTTATCTCTCCATCCTCAAGCACGAAACGTGTAACACCCCAACCGATGGCGGAAACATCGGGGTGCCACGTATTGATGATTGTTTTCAGTAGCACATGGTATAACATAAATTTTAAATAATTTATTCAAACATAAATATCCAAAATGTGAAATAATGTCTAAGAATTCAAATACATAATAGCAAATAGCAACTTCAATAACTTCAAATAAACTTCAAGAAAATCCTCATGCTAACTCAAGCCTCAGCTTCATTGTTACCTGAAACATGTTAATTTTGAAAGTATTTTGGGTCAACATAAGTTGGTGAGAATTACATAGGTTTTTGATGATAAAATGAATAAAATGTTATGCAATTCATGTGCCATGTTAATCTAGCCCATATGTGAGAACATATTAGAAATAAATCGAGTGCATAATCAACCCTGTTGACTGTTATAAAATGATACATACCATACACTTATGGTCCCAATGAATATGTTATGCGATAACAAACACCCACGTAACCTTGGTAGGAGGCACGTATCCGGGTGGGATTGTCAGTCCAATAGATCTATCAATGTATACCGTCGGCTGATCAATGTTAATGATTATGCTAGAATGGTGCTTACTCTAATCATGCTCAAGACAATATGCAACATAGAAAACACATAGACACATTGATGATTGAATTGCAATGAATATGTTATAACATGTTTCACCCCAAAAATAGTGAAAATAGAGAAATGGGGCTATGTAAACTCACCTTAGCAAATGTTAACTTGTTGAAGATATGAAATAGTTGTGTTGCCCAAAGTGATTTCCAAATATTACCCTATAATGAGGTAATATATAATAAGTCTAAGTCTATATAACTAATATGTGTATCCTAGGGTTTCGATTTGGGGATAACCAATTGTTGAAATTTAAATTAATATGCTTAATTAATAAAGGAAAATTGGATAATTTAATGAAAGATAGTCTTTTTATAAAATTTGAATTTTGAGTGAGCACATTAAAGTGTTTGAAGCAATAAAATAATTTTTATAAAATTATTTCATTTAAAATAGATTTTCAAATCTATTTATTTATAAATAGCCAATTACTAACTTTAATATTCAAAAATACTAAAATTAAAGAAATCTTATTTTAAAAATCATATTTCTGTTCTAAATGATTAAAAATAATTTGTATAAAATTTTGGTGCAAAAATGATGAAAATTGGATTTATTATGAATTAATTATGATTAAATCTAACAAAAATTGATTAAAAATGTAAAATAAATGATTTTACTGAATTAAAAATTATTTCAGTAAAGGTTGACTTTATAAAAAGTCAGGATAAATTTTGGAGAATTTAAATAAATTGTTTTGATATATAAATGGATTTTTATAATTATAATAGTATAAAAATGATTTAATTATTATAAATATTAAATAAAAGAATTTCTGAAAAATAAAAATTGTAAATAACACTTTTATATCAGATTAAACAATGATAATTTTTTTTAGAATTTATAAAATAGTTTAGGTATTTTAAAAAGAATTTAAATGATTAAAAGGATTAATATATATATATATAATTAATTGTTTGTTTAAAAAAGAAAAGAAAAGAAAAGAACACAAAAACCCGGTCAGAGCCGGGACTCGAACCCGGGTGACCTCTGTAGAGGACCAGAGTCACAACCACTTGGCCTAGGCCGGTGGTTGTGATGATTCTGGTTTCAAATTAAATAAATACAATAGCGAAATCTAGTTTTATCCCCAATTAATAACGCGATGAACCCTAGATTTACAATCAGATGATTAAGACAACAATAGCCCGATTAATGTTAGGGCTATTGTTGCTGGAATGCCGATGAACTAAACCCACAAAAGAAAACATACTCACAGTGTGGTATTGATGTTGATAGTCGGGTCAAAGAGAAAGTCAACCACGAGCAAAATAATCAATATCAGAGTGAATTAGAGTGAAATAGAGATTGAGAGAGAGTTGTGAGCGATTTGCCAAGACTCGCAGACCATCTATTTATACTAGAGGATTAGGGTTAGGGTTAATTAGAAGGTTGACTTTCAATTTAATAATACGCGTCTAATTGAATAGAAAGGTCAACAATTGACGTGTAATCGTTGTGTATTCGCGTTGGATTGGGCCGGTTATAGCACGAATTAGCCAAAAATAGATCAATCATTCGTTAATTCTATGGATTGCTCACCAAGGAATCCCACAGTTGACTTTCCTTGTCAACTGTGAGGATTCAATCCGCGTATAAAATTATAATGAGTCTGGGTTATATCAACAAAGTAGGCTAGCCCAGTTGGTTTGTGCACTTGTGTTTGATCAGGCCGGCCTTTGGCGCGGGTTCGAACCCCGGCCAAGGCAAATTTATTTTTTGATACAATTATATAATAACACACATATATATAATATTATATATAGTATTAGGGTTCCATAATCGCGACAAAAATAATAAATGCGAATATTAAATGAAAACTTGACGTTTTTATTAATGTCGGTGCGTAACGTACAAGTATTAAATGCGTAATGTTACAGTCTCCCCTACTTTTAGGAACTTCGTCCCGAAGTTGGAGTTGGAGAGTCTGGTGGAAAAAGATGTGGATACTTCGACTTCATCTGGTCTTTACGCTCCCAAGTGAACTCTGGGCCTCGTTTAGATTCCCAACGAACCTTAACGATCGGAATACGACTGCGCTTGAGTTTCTTGACTCCAGTGTCAACAATCTCGACGGGTTTCTCGATAATGTGCATGCTTTCATCGATTTGCACATCCTCAAGAGGAACATGAAGGTTCTCATCTGCTAAGCATTTCTTGAGATTCGAAACATGGAAGGTCGGATGAACATTGCTTAGCTCAGGTGGAAGATCAAGCTTGTAAGCCACTTTTCCAACTCTGTCAAGAATTTTGAAGGGGCCCACGTAACGAGGAGCTAGTTTTCCCTTTCTACCGAAACGAATAACTCCTTTCCAAGGGGATACCTTAAGTAGCACAAGGTCCCCAACTTGAAATTCCAAGGGTTTACGACGTTTATCAGCATAACTCTTTTGGCGACTTCTAGCCTTGAGAAGATTATCCTGAATAAGCTGGATTTTGTCTGTGGTTTCCTGGATTAGTTCGGGTCCAGTAATACGAGCTTCACCAACCTCAGTCCAACAGACAGGAGAACGACATTTTCGACCATATAGTGCCTCAAAAGGAGCCATGTTAATGCTGGCGTGATAACTGTTGTTGTATGAAAACTCAACCAAAGGAAGATGAGAATCCCATGCGCCACCAAAATCGATGACACATGCCTTGAGCATGTCCTCAAGTGTCTGGATGGTTCGTTCAGTCTGACCATCCGTTTGAGGGTGATAAGCAGTGCTCAGGTTCAACTTAGTACCCAAAGCGTCTTGTAGAGATCCCCAAAAGTGAGAGGTGAAACGACCATCACGATCAGAAATAATATCCAAAGGTATCCCGTGACGACATACGATTTCACTTACGTACATCTTTGCCAACCTTTCCACAGAATACTTCTCACGAATAGGTAGAAAGTGAGCTGATTTGGTCAAACGATCGACGATTACCCAAATACTATCAAAACCTTTGGGTGTGCGAGGGAGTTTGGTGATGAAATCCATAGCTATGCTCTCCCATTTCCAGACAGGAATCTCTGGTTGTTCAAGCATACCAGATGGTCGTTGATGTTCAGCCTTAACCTTGGAACAAGTGAGGCATTTTGCAACGAATAGGGCAATGTCTTTCTTCATACCAGGCCACCAATAAGAATAACGAAGATCTTGATACATCTTGTCAGCTCCAGGATGAATAGAATAACGAGACTTATGAGCCTCGTTCATGAGAAAAGTACGAAGATCATCACGGTCGGGAATCCACAGTCGGTTAAGGAAATAAAGGAGACCATCGGGTTTGGTTTCAAGTTGAGTCTCAGCACCACAAGACATTTCATCGTACATGTTACCTTGGGTGACTGAGGTGTGTTGAGCCTGGAGAATGCGATCTTGAAGATCAGTACGAACTCTCGCACATTGGAGTTTGACACGCTCTTTACGACTAAGTGCGTCAGCCACAACATTCGCCTTGCCAGGATGGTAGCGAATTTCGCAATCGTAGTCGTTAAGTAATTCAACCCAACGTCGTTGTCTCATGTTAAGATTCTTTTGATCGAAGACATGTTGGAGACTTTTGTGGTCCGTGAACACCACACATTTGGTCCCATAAAGATAATGTCTCCAAATCTTGAGTGCAAAGACAACAGCGCCCAATTCAAGATCATGGGTGGTATAATTTTTCTCGTGAGTCTTGAGTTGTCGAGACGCATAAGCAATAACCTTTCCTCGTTGCATAAGAACACAACCAAGACCTTGGTTCGATGCATCACAGTAGACCACGAAATCATCATTACCATCAGGTAGAGATAAGACAGGAGCTTCACAAAGTTTCAGCTTAAGAGTTTCAAATGCTTCCTCTTGCTTAGGTCCCCACTCATAGGGTTTACCCTTGTGAGTTAAGGTAGTGAGAGGAACAGCGATCTTGGAGAAATTGGCGATGAATCGACGATAATAACCAGCCAACCCAAGAAAAGAACGGACTTCTGTTGGAGTGGTAGGAACACTCCAATTTTTCACAGCTTCGATCTTTGCAGGATCAACATGAATTCCGTTCATATCAATGACATGTCCCAAAAATTGAACTTCCTTAAGCCAAAATTCGCATTTTGAGAACTTGGCGTACAGTTGTTCTTTCTTTAGGAGACTCAAGATAGAGTGAAGATGTTGCTCGTGATCGGATTTTGACTTAGAGTAAATCAAAATATCATCGATGAAAACGATCACGAATTTGTCGAGATAAGGTCTACAAACCCGATTCATCAGATCCATAAATACTGCGGGAGCATTGGTCAACCCGAAAGGCATAACCATGAATTCATAGTGACCGTAGCGAGTGCGAAAAGCTGTCTTGGGAATATCTTTATCGTGGACTCTAAGCTGATGATAACCAGAACGAAGATCAATCTTCGAGAAATGCGTTGCTCCTTGAAGTTGATCGAAGAGATCGTCAATCCTAGGAAGCGGATAACGATTCTTGATGGTGAGTTTGTTGAGTTCACGGTAGTCAATACACATCCGAAGAGAACCATCCTTCTTTTTAACGAATAAGACAGGGGCTCCCCATGGAGAAGAACTAGGGCGAATGAACCCTTTATCAGAAAGTTCCTGTAATTGACTAGCAAGTTCTTGCATCTCAGAGGGTGCAAGACGATAAGGAGCTTTAGCTATAGGATTAGCACCAGGAACAAGATCAATACGAAACTCCACTTGTCGAGCAGGAGGCAAACCAGGTAAATCCTCTGGAAAGACTTCAGGATAGTCTCGAATAATAGGAATGTCTTGGATACTTTTGCCTTTGTCCTTCTTCTCTATCACGTTAGCTAAGAAGGCTGTATACCCCTTTCGTAAGTACTTTTGGGCAGTAGTACAAGACATAAGCTTAAGCTCACCACAGGGTTTCTCACCATAGATCTTCAAAATCTCACCAGATTCGAGAGGAATGCGTATGACTTTCTCGAAGCACAGAATTTCGGCACGATGAGTTGACAACCAGTCCATGCCTACTATAACATCAAAACTACCAAGATGCATGGGAATGAGATCGATAGGGAAGGTATGATCATCGAGATTCAACAAGCAGTTACGAATAATAGAACCGATCGAAATAGACTTCCCGTTAACTACCTCTACCACGAAAGGATCTTCTAGATTAGTGTGGGGTAAGTTAAGTAAAGGTTCAAACTTCAGTGACACGAATGACTTATCAGCTCCTGAATCAAATAATATGGATGCATAGTGGTTATTAATGAGAAACGTACCATTCACCACTTCGTTGTTGTCACGAGCCTGGTTAGCGTTGAGATTGTAGGCGCGACCTCGAGCACCTTGGTTCTGGTTGCGGTTCTGGTTTTGGTTTTGGTTTTGGTTCTGATTTTGGTTTTGGTTACGGTTACGGTTAGGGCAGTTATTGATGTAGTGATTAGGGTTACCACACTCGTAGCATTGACCACGAGTAGGCCTGTTGTTTTGTTGGTTGGGAGCTGGGTTGTTGTTGTCTTGGGCAGCAGGAGATCGACAGACGTTCACCAGGTGACCATATCGTTGACACTTAGTACAAAATCGACATGGCACCTGTGTGGGATGGTGATACTTGCAAGTGTTGCACAAAGGGTGAGGTCCGGTGTATGGTTTCTTGGCTGGGTTTTGGGTAGCAGGTGGAGTAGCAGCAACCATATAGTTTCTAGCCTTGCGCTTCTTGTTGCTTGAGGTCTCAGGCTTGACTTCGATTGCAGGCTGTGGAGTGTCTTTGGCAACCGTCTTCTTAGTGCCCTTGCGAATTAGAGTACCGTTCTTCACATGGTTATCAGTAAGAGTGGCCGCTAGACGTTTGGCCTCTTCCAGAGTTGCAGGATTTCTACCCCAAACAGTGTCCTGGATTTGCATGGGCAGACCACCAATGTACTTCTCGATGGCTACCGGCAGAGGAGTAACCTTGTGTGGCAACAATAAGCTAAGCTCATGAAAGCGAGTGTTGTATGCAAGATTTTCCCCACTATCTTGAGCCAAGGTGTGGAACTCATCCTCAAGCTTTTTAACTTCGTTGCGAGGACAGAACTCCTCCTTCATGATCTCTTTGACCTGGTCCCATGTCATGGCAAGAGCAACCTCGGCCCCACGAGTACGCTTTTCTTCATTCCACCATGTGAGTGCTCGTTTATGGAGAACACTCATGGCGTAACGAACCTTGAAATTATTGGGGCACTCACTGTTGATGAAGGTATTTTCAATACCCTCAAACCATTGGAGAAGTCCAGTAGCTCCCTCTTCACCGCTGAACTTTGGAGGGTTACAGGAGTTGAAATGCTTAAGGGTGCAAGCTTGGGGTCCATTTCCATTGCCATTGCCATTCCCGTTCCCATTGTTGTGACCATTCCCGTTGCCGTTCAATTGGATGACCTGAGCAAGTAAATTGGGAACCAGAGTTGCGATTTGCTGCGCCATTTGTTGAGAAATGATCGCGGCCAGTTGAGCATCGACCCCATTGTTGTTGTGGTTAGGAGCTTGGTCATGGTTGTGGTTATGGTTATCACCACCTTCTTCGTGGTTCTCACCATTGTTGTTGCGAGTGCTGCGACGAGGAGGCATGATCTGTAATAGACACAATGAAATGAATGAGAGTTTATATAAGGAATGTAATCATTTATTCATTAATTAAAACGAATAAACGAAAACGTTGACTTATCAAAGATTCTAAATTCTAATAACATATGAAGACATGCTTTAGCCTATAAGTGAACACTCATCCCGAGAATTCCCAGGTAGGCATCCGGGTCCCTCGTCTGATTGGGATATATGCGCAATGCCAGCCTAGACAGAAGACTCAGAATACAGGCGTTCACCCTTCCAGATTGCACGTGTTCGTTATTAAAATCTAGAACTTCGACGGGATCTCAAGGGGGTTCAGGTTAAACCTGAGGATTTTGTCCTATAAATCTAATGGTGGATCAGGATTGCAGCAGACAATTAAGAGTAGTCACATGTAGGTTTAAGGCATAGGATAAGGATAGGATTAGGGAAGCAATTAGGGTTACAAGTAGGAGAAGCAAGTACTGTTTTAGTCCCTAAGGTTATAGTCTAGATTATTTCTAATAACCTAATTCCCTATAACCAAGGCTCTGATACCAATCTGTAACACCCCAACCGATGGCGGAAACATCGGGGTGCCACGTATTGATGATTGTTTTCAGTAGCACATGGTATAACATAAATTTTAAATAATTTATTCAAACATAAATATCCAAAATGTGAAATAATGTCTAAGAATTCAAATACATAATAGCAAATAGCAACTTCAATAACTTCAAATAAACTTCAAGAAAATCCTCATGCTAACTCAAGCCTCAGCTTCATTGTTACCTGAAACATGTTAATTTTGAAAGTATTTTGGGTCAACATAAGTTGGTGAGAATTACATAGGTTTTTGATGATAAAATGAATAAAATGTTATGCAATTCATGTGCCATGTTAATCTAGCCCATATGTGAGAACATATTAGAAATAAATCGAGTGCATAATCAACCCTGTTGACTGTTATAAAATGATACATACCATACACTTATGGTCCCAATGAATATGTTATGCGATAACAAACACCCACGTAACCTTGGTAGGAGGCACGTATCCGGGTGGGATTGTCAGTCCAATAGATCTATCAATGTATACCGTCGGCTGATCAATGTTAATGATTATGCTAGAATGGTGCTTACTCTAATCATGCTCAAGACAATATGCAACATAGAAAACACATAGACACATTGATGATTGAATTGCAATGAATATGTTATAACATGTTTCACCCCAAAAATAGTGAAAATAGAGAAATGGGGCTATGTAAACTCACCTTAGCAAATGTTAACTTGTTGAAGATATGAAATAGTTGTGTTGCCCAAAGTGATTTCCAAATATTACCCTATAATGAGGTAATATATAATAAGTCTAAGTCTATATAACTAATATGTGTATCCTAGGGTTTCGATTTGGGGATAACCAATTGTTGAAATTTAAATTAATATGCTTAATTAATAAAGGAAAATTGGATAATTTAATGAAAGATAGTCTTTTTATAAAATTTGAATTTTGAGTGAGCACATTAAAGTGTTTGAAGCAATAAAATAATTTTTATAAAATTATTTCATTTAAAATAGATTTTCAAATCTATTTATTTATAAATAGCCAATTACTAACTTTAATATTCAAAAATACTAAAATTAAAGAAATCTTATTTTAAAAATCATATTTCTGTTCTAAATGATTAAAAATAATTTGTATAAAATTTTGGTGCAAAAATGATGAAAATTGGATTTATTATGAATTAATTATGATTAAATCTAACAAAAATTGATTAAAAATGTAAAATAAATGATTTTACTGAATTAAAAATTATTTCAGTAAAGGTTGACTTTATAAAAAGTCAGGATAAATTTTGGAGAATTTAAATAAATTGTTTTGATATATAAATGGATTTTTATAATTATAATAGTATAAAAATGATTTAATTATTATAAATATTAAATAAAAGAATTTCTGAAAAATAAAAATTGTAAATAACACTTTTATATCAGATTAAACAATGATAATTTTTTTTAGAATTTATAAAATAGTTTAGGTATTTTAAAAAGAATTTAAATGATTAAAAGGATTAATATATATATATATAATTAATTGTTTGTTTAAAAAAGAAAAGAAAAGAAAAGAACACAAAAACCCGGTCAGAGCCGGGACTCGAACCCGGGTGACCTCTGTAGAGGACCAGAGTCACAACCACTTGGCCTAGGCCGGTGGTTGTGATGATTCTGGTTTCAAATTAAATAAATACAATAGCGAAATCTAGTTTTATCCCCAATTAATAACGCGATGAACCCTAGATTTACAATCAGATGATTAAGACAACAATAGCCCGATTAATGTTAGGGCTATTGTTGCTGGAATGCCGATGAACTAAACCCATAAAAGAAAACATACTCACAGTGTGGTATTGATGTTGATAGTCGGGTCAAAGAGAAAGTCAACCACGAGCAAAATAATCAATATCAGAGTGAATTAGAGTGAAATAGAGATTGAGAGAGAGTTGTGAGCGATTTGCCAAGACTCGCAGACCATCTATTTATACTAGAGGATTAGGGTTAGGGTTAATTAGAAGGTTGACTTTCAATTTAATAATACGCGTCTAATTGAATAGAAAGGTCAACAATTGACGTGTAATCGTTGTGTATTCGCGTTGGATTGGGCCGGTTATAGCACGAATTAGCCAAAAATAGATCAATCATTCGTTAATTCTATGGATTGCTCACCAAGGAATCCCACAGTTGACTTTCCTTGTCAACTGTGAGGATTCAATCCGCGTATAAAATTATAATGAGTCTGGGTTATATCAACAAAGTAGGCTAGCCCAGTTGGTTTGTGCACTTGTGTTTGATCAGGCCGGCCTTTGGCGCGGGTTCGAACCCCGGCCAAGGCAAATTTATTTTTTGATACAATTATATAATAACACACATATATATAATATTATATATAGTATTAGGGTTCCATAATCGCGACAAAAATAATAAATGCGAATATTAAATGAAAACTTGACGTTTTTATTAATGTCGGAGCGTAACGTACAAGTATTAAATGCGTAATGTTACAAAACGTGCTATATTGAACCATAGTTTAGAGCCCCCCAGACGGATGGTCTTCAAGTTCTTTAATAGTTCTTCTTTGTCTTTGATATCCAGAAAAGAAATAAAGCCGAATCGATTCCCTCCCTTATCTCTCTTTCTTGCAATATATAAATCGAAAATCTCACCAAAAACCCTAACATGGGAAGCCAAGTCGTTGCCACTGCAGCCTTCAGAAATATTCGTAACAAACACTTTCAGAATACAACGCTGGACGGCATCCGGAATTGGATTCCGGCGGCGATCCATGTTCTTCGGAGCGTTAGGGTTCTATATCTATTGTGTTGTATAATTGATAAAATTTTGTTAGCTACAAATTGAGAAAGAATCAAAGAGAAGAGAAATACATCAAATCATAGCTGATTTTATTGATAACATTGATAGGTATTTATACACTCAATAGTTTCCCGCCTATCAACTACTTCTAACAAACATTTGAATATGCAAAAGTACAATTGTACCCTTACTTTCTACGGCTAATGACTATTCTGCCCTTTCTGTTGTAACACATCTTCCCCCCCAAAAACTATTCTTGTCCTCAAGAATCGAATCCCGAAAACCTCAAATCAAATTCCTCTTTGAATTCCCAGCTAGCTTCTGTAATTGGAAGATCAGACCAATGAACCAACACTTGCTGAACCATCTTATTACCCTTCCGAACAACCCTACTATCCACAATAGCCCTAGGCTTAAGGAAGAACCGATTTCCAGCTGGCAGTGGAAGAGTCGGAGTATGTTGACCATGAGCTGCCTTCAATAATGAGACATGGAACACGTTGTGCATCTGAGCCCCTTCAGGTAAATCCAATTTATAAGCCACAGTTCCAAATTTGTTAATGATTAAGAAAGGCCCAAAATACCTAGGCCCTAATTTTGAATGTCTCTTGAGTCTCAGTGAATCTTGAAAAAATGGTCTTAGCTTTAAGTACACCCAGTCCCCAACTGAAAACTGTCTTTCACTTCTATTTTTATCAGCGTATTGCTTCATTCTGTTCCTGGATTCAGCTAGGTTTTGCTTGAGTTTCACAATCATTGATTCCCTATCTTTGTGTAATTCCTCTACCGTAGCATTAGTTGTGTCACCAGAAATATATGGAATGTGTAGGGGTGGAGGGAACCCATACAAGGCCTCAAAAGGTGACAGCTTTATAGCTGAATGGTAGGTGGTATTGTACCACCACTCAGCCAAGCTCAACCACTTAAGCCACTGGTTAGGAGTATGCATACACATACACCTAAGATAAGACTCCAAACACCTATTAAGCACCTCTGTCTGGCCATCAGATTGTGGGTGGTAAGCAGTAGAGTAGTTAAGTTGAATACCCTGCAGCCTCATAAACTCTTTCCAAAAGTTGCTTAGAAAAATAGGATCACGATCAGAAACAATGGTCATAGGATAGCCATGTAGTTTAAAGACTGAGTCTAAGACAGTTTGTGCCACCTGATTGGCAGAATAAGGATGTGAGAGTGGTAGGAAATGGGCATATTTTGTTAATCGATCTACAATGACCAAAATGGTATCTTTGCCTTGAACTTTAGGTAGTCCACAGACAAAATCCATTGATATGTCAGTGAAAACATGGTTGGGTTCAGGTAGGGGTTGTAAGAGACCAGGACTGGCCACAAGTTCATATTTGGCCTGTTGGCATTCATGACAGTCCTTAATGAATTGAAACACATCCTTAGAGCACCCTTTCCAGAAGCAGAACCCTTTAAGTCTCTTTAAAGTTGGAATGTAACCTGAATGGCCTCCAATGGGAGATGAATGAAACAGTTTAAGAATTTCACCCTTAAGTTGATCATCCCTTCCAATCCACAATCTAGACTTCCTTTTTAATAATTGACCATCCCAACTGAAATGTTTAACATTTTGGCCTGAAGACAGCTTTTGAATGATTGCTTGTGCCTTATCATCATGTTTCCAAGAGTCTTGAATCCTTTGTAACAACAGAGGATCAATGTGTAACACCCCAAAAATTATGACATCATTATATAACAAAATTAGATTAATAAAATAATTAATTAATAGTTAAATAGAATTACGATTGGGCCACCTACAGTGAAGCCCAATAATCTTACCCGGATTATAAGCTCGGCCCAATAACCCATTTTATATGGGCCGAATATTTTTAGAACCCGAATTATTTATGGGCCAGTCTTATGACTAAGGCCCAACATCTTTTAAGTATTATTTGGACTTGGAATGGTATAATATAAGTGAGCCCATTATGAGATAGAATTATTAAGCCCAATAAACCTTGAACAAAAATCGGCCCATATCAATTATCTAGAGGGAACCGCCAAAATGAGGGAATATTACACATAAGATACCCAAGATCACACTCAAGATTCAAATGCTTTACACCTCTCAGTCTACTATCTAGAGGGTAATGATCACATGCATGTATCTCTTGGTTATATAAACCAAAACCATCGACCAATTATTCTTTTATTAAAAACCATTGTAAACCTTCCAAAACCATTATACTTTAAACATACAGAAAGCATATTACCCCCTCCTAGAATCCATTGGTTATAATTAAAAATCAAGATTCAACCACTTTCCAACATGCAAGACTATTTCAACCATAACCAACATCAATCGGCCCTTAAACCCTTACCATGAACCTATCTTTTTTTTTTTAACTCCATTACATTTGTCCTTTCTTAAAAAAAAACAATCGGCCATAGTGATATTCACACAAAAACCATCCCTTTTTCTACTATTTCACCTTTAGTTTATAAATATTATTAAGTGGTAGCATCAAGCAAGTGATTTTAGCACCAAGATCAAGTATCCGGGTAAGTATGAGTCTAGAGTTCCTAAGGTCGTGTGCCAAGCTGTAATGGCCAGCTTTAGTCTAGATTCTTATGCCTAAGCTGTAATGGCCAGCTATACGTATAATTATTGATATATATATATATATATGTGTGTGTGTGTGTGTGTGTGTGATAACTTGATTATGTTGTAACAGGAACTCGTGGAACATAGAAATCTCGCAACTAGTGAAAGTATAGACTCGGAAATAACCAACGTGAGTGCATGTACCCCATATGTTTTAATGATTTCGGGGTGAATGCATGTTAGTTTTGACGTGTGTTTAAATGATATATTGGTTCATGATCATGAAAGAGTTAATAGAATCGGTCGTATAGAAATCACGTAGAGTGGATCCATTCGGTATTAACGGGTATATTTTTCTAAACCAATTAGAGGTTTGGAACCACAATAAAGCATTTGTAAAGTGCTCCATCGATAAATATATTCCACCTTAGAATGACCGAACCATACGAGAATTGTTGTTATTATTTTATAAAACGTGTCTTAACGAATCTGGCATCACTCACTAGCTTTGTGGCTAACGTATTTTTAACATGCATTTCAGGTTGAGTAGTTAATGGGGAACCCGAGATCGATAATGTGGGAAATCAAGTTAACGTGATGAATAAAACCGGCCCTTGGGCCGGCCTAATAATAAACGGGCTTCGGCCCTAGAGTGGTGTCAAGTGGTTGTGTAAAATTTAGTATTTTGGTCTTAATGGGCTTCGGCCCAAGATGGTTAAAAACCGGGATGTATGATTAAGTGTGTAATGGGCTTGGCCCAGTTTAATGGTGATGTTAAATGAACCGGCCCAATAACCGGTTGGCTTTGTATGGGCTCGGCCCAAGTATAAATAAATAAAGAATGTATGGTTTAAGTAAAAATAATGTTTTTAAATAGAATTAATTAAATTGGTAATTAGTATATTGTGTCGTGATTACCAATCCGTAATGACTCGTAAATTTTCGGGTCGTTACAGGTTGGTATCAGAGCTCGGGTTCGGGTATAGTGGGAAAATTATAGAACTAACTTAACCATATTTGTTGTGATGATTATTTGTAATAGAATGACTCGTGGGGAAGAGTGGACTTTGGAAGAACAAGATGGAAGAGGCGAGGCCCCAATGGAATTGGAAGAGGGAGAAATAAGAAATGAAGAAGTGGTAGAAGATAACGAGAGTCTAGGCTTCCCGACATTCAAGCACTAGCAAATGAAATCCCGGGTTTGACATGGGGTAACAATGGGGTGGAGCTTAACTTGGGGGAGGTAGGCGTAATCGGTCCTCTCCCCGAGCCTATCCTCACCTACTCCGAACCCAACCCGGTCATTCCCGAGATGCCATTCTTTGGATCATCTCCTTACTATTACCCGAGCCCGCCATTGCAAGATTTTATGAGCGCGTCAAGTAATTTGTCTATGGAAGGATCGAGCAACCTAAACCCATATCCATCACCCTTTTTGGGCCAATACCCCACGGCCCAACAACCGCCAAACATGGCCCAAGTTCCAACGGGTCCTTACCCCGCGGCCCATTACCCAATGGCCCATTCCACTCCCGCGATAGATCCCTACTACGAGGCCGTTATGTTTAATCATAATAATGTTCCATTTCAAGCCCACGACTTCGTGCCAAGAAAAGATTATCTCGAGCTTGTAGAGAATTATTATCGCATGAAGACGCAAAGGGATCAAGCTTTAAATGCGGCGGAAGAATTGAGAAAGTTGATCAAAAGGTTTGGGTTCCAATCCAAACAATTGATCGACGAAACTAAGTACCCTTTCGCTTGAAGGGAGACGAAGGGCGATGGGTAAGGGTTGGGGCGAGGGTGGTGGTGAAGGATAAATAATGGGTTATGTGTTTGTGTTGTGGTAGTATATGTGTTGTGATAATTTAGAACTATGTGGTAATGTATGTGTGTGTAATGGTAATATGCTAGTATGGTTGTGATGCTAATGGCTAGGCAATATGGTATGATTATGTGACGATAAAAATGTAAGCGGTAAACATCCAAAAATTTTGCTATAAAATAGTTTATATTTGGATGTAATATCTAGTGTTATAATTTGAATGTTAGAAGTTGACAAGTAGTAACAAAATAAAAATTATAAGTGGTACTAAATTATAATTTAACTTATAATTTAACAAAACTATTCGGACATGTCACTATGTGAAAACATAAAAGTTTAAAGAAAGAAACATAGAGTAACGATTACTATTATAGTTAGACCTTTATACAATATTTGGAACGGTTTAGTATTCGAATAATAATACTAACTTAAGTGAAATGTATTATTATAGAAAATGCCGCGAAGATCCGAGAAAAGTAAAGAAAAAGAACCGGCAACTCCAAAAAGAAACAATGCTTCTTCGTCAAAACAACCAATGGTAGAAGAACCTTTAACCGAAGAAACCCCGGTAACTCCTGAGACGAGCGAGTTAGAGGAGAGAATGAGAAAATTAGTCTTAGACAGCTTACAAGACTCAATCCCGACTATCATAACCATGTTAGAAAAATCACCCGGTTCTAAACCCGTAGAGAAAAACCAAGAAGAAGTCATAGTAAATCTAGAAGATGATACTATAAGACCCCGATTCTGCGACTATAAAACCTTCATGGCATGTAAGCCCGAGTTGTTTGACGGCAGCACCGGAGCTGCCGGAGCCACTCGTTGGCTAGAAGAGATGGAAGCCATATTAGAAATAAGTAATTGTGCTCCTAGAGATCAGGTAAAGTTTGCCACTCACTCCCTACGAGCAGAGGCATTGAATTGGTGGAACATGATTAGACAGGTGAAGGGTAGAGAATTTGTAGCTACCATGACTTGGATAGAATTTCGAACCCTTATTACTGAAAAATATTGTCCTATGAATGAAATAGAAAAGATTGAAATGGAATTTTTAGGACTTGAAATGAAGGGTTTAGATTGTGTGGGTTACATAAATCGCTTTAATCAACTTGCCCGGCTAGTACCCCATCAGGTTACCCCTGAACCAAAGAGAATTAGAAGATTTATTTGGGGGCTAATTCCTCAAATCCAGGGAATAGTTAGGGGAGCAAAGCCAATCGAGTTTGATACCGCCTGTGAGTTAGCTTTAAGTTTGACTGACGATATAGTAAGGCATAAGGAAAAGGACAAAGTACCAGTAAGGAGCAAGAGAGGTTGGAATGAAACCTTTAGATCAACCAATTATAATACCTCAGGAAAAAGTCAAGAAAACCCTAGGGAACAAGGAAACCCTGAGAAAAGGCCCTACCGTGGAAACAATCCTTATTGTTCCAAGTGCAGATTCTATCACACAGGCGAGTGCAAAAAGCGATGTAACACTTGTGGCCGATTCCATTTCGGCGATTGTAGGGGACCTCACTGTCAGAAATGTAAGAAAGTTGGACATGTTACGACAGAGTGTAGGTATAACCCTGACCGCCCCCGAATTTGCTACGAGTATAAAGAGCCCGGCCACTACAAGAACGAATGCCCAAAGCTTAAAAACCAACCCAAGGGAGATCAAGCCAGAGGTAGAGCTTTTGTGATCAACGCAGCAGAAGCACGAGACGAACCTGACCTAGTCACGGGTATGTTTTATGTCAATCAATTACCTGTGTATGTTCTTTTTTACACCGGAGCAAATCTTAGTTTCATTTCTAAAAATCTTGTAGAAAAGATAAATATTCTCCCCGAACCCATGACCCAAACATATGAAATAGAAATAGCAGACGGGAAAATTTTAAAAGCTAGCGAAGTTTTTAAGAATTTGGTCTTGACAATAGAAAATCAGGAATTCAAAATAAACCTGATACCAATGAGTTTGGGAGAATTTGATGTTATTGTAGGGATGGACTGGTTAGCTATGAATCAAGTCGAAATCGTTTGTAGAGAAAAACTAGTAAAAATTCCCTTACCAAATCAAGAAATTTTAGTGGTTCATGGAGAAAAACCGAAAGGTACCTTAAGTCTAATTTCTAGTGCGAAAATGATGAAATACTTAAGGAAAGGACATCAACTCTTTTTTATTCATGTGAATTTAGGGAATGAGGGTAAAGAATCAGAAATAGACGAAATTAAAATAGTATCAGAATTCAAAGACGTATTTCCAAATGAACTCCCCGGTTTACCCCCACCCCGACAGGTGGAATTCCAAATTAACCTAATTCCTGGAGCCGCACCAGTTGCCAGAGCCCCATATAGGTTAGCCACCACGGAAATGAAAGAACTCACAAACCAGTTAGAAGAGTTAATAGAAAGAGGTTTTATAAGACCGAGTTGTTAGGACAAAGAGGATTGGTGAAACCACTTTTGTAAACCTTAGTCTAATTCACTTCTGTCATTTTTGGCTAAGTATAGAAGTACTGAATAGAAGACAAGAAACTGCTGATTAGAAGATATGAAGAAGTGCTGAAGTTGCAGAAGTTCTGAAGTCCAAACCAGACAAGTTCACTTCAGAAGTACTGAAGACAAAACTACTCTTCAGTAGTTGTCCTTCATCAGCACTTAGCAGAAGATATTTCCCACCGCCCTTTTGCATCAGTAGTTTATTGTTTAATATTACTTTTAGCTTTATTTGTTTCTTTCAATGTTGCAACTTGTGCAACTTGTAACTGGACTTTCTGTGCTTGCTTTTTAGGCAAGATACATGCATGTAATCGTCTATAAATAGAAGGCTTCAACCTTCTATTTTAGACATTGATTTTCAACAGAAAAATCCTTCAAACACTCTCATTGTTATATTCCATTTCTGTATTTATTGTGAATCTCTCTAAGTATCTAATTCTCATTTACAACTTAGATTCATAATAAATACTTTGTCATTTATTTAGTTTCAAACATCAAGGGGGAGTTACAACTCTGCCTTTGCATAAAAAGTGTTGCTTTAACTTATAACATTCCGCTGTGCTTATAATCTGATTTACAAGGACTTGCTAAACACTTAAGTGTCAAGATAGCAAGTTCTTACTTAGCAAACAAGAGCAAACTGATCCAACACGAGTACTTCCCCTTGGGGAGCACCAGTGTTGTTTGTCAAAAAGAAAGACGGATCCATGAGAATGTGTATCGATTATAGGGAACTAAATAAATTGACCATCAAAAATAGATACCCATTGCCCAGGATAGACGATCTTTTCGATCAGTTAAATGGAGCTAAGTACTTCTCAAAAATTGACCTTAGGTCTGGATATCATCAATTAAAAATAAGAGACGAGGATGTTCCAAAAACCGCTTTTAGAACTAGGTATGGACACTATGAATTCCTAGTTATGCCTTTTGGTTTAACAAATGCTCCTGCTGTTTTTATGGATTTAATGAATAGGATTTGTCGACCCTATTTAGACAAATGTGTAATAGTGTTTTTAGACGATATCCTAATTTATTCAAAAACTGAAGGCGAGCATGAGCAACATTTAAGGGAAATCTTAGAAACTTTAAGAAATGAAAAGTTGTACGCTAAGTTTTCCAAGTGCGAATTTTGGGTAAAAGAAATCAAGTTTTTAGGACATGTGATTAACAACCAGGGAATCCAAGTAGACCCAACCAAAATAGAAGCAATCCAGAAATGGGAAAATCCGAGAAACCCAACCGAGATTCGACAATTCTTAGGGCTAGCAGGATATTATAGACGTTTCATTGAAAATTTTGCTAGATTAGCCCTACCACTTACCACATTGACTAGGAAAAATTCCAAGTACGAGTGGAAAGAAAAACAAGAAAAAGCCTTCCAAGAATTAAAAGAAAAATTATGTAAGGCCCCAGTGTTAACCTTGCCAGTAGAAGGAAAAGCTTTTACTGTGTATTGTGATGCGTCCCAGCAAGGATTAGGATGTGTGTTGATGCAGGAAGATCAGGTTGTAGCATATGCTTCCAGGCAGTTGAAGAAGCATGAACAGAGTTATGTTACGCATGATTTAGAATTAGGAGCTATAGTTTTTGCGTTAAAAATCTGGAGACATTATCTTTACGGGACCAAGTGTACTATCTACACTGACCATAAAGGTCTCCAGCACATTTTTGATCAAAAACTTCTAAATATGCGTCAACGAAGGTGGATAGAAATTCTAAGTGATTATGATTGTGATATTAAATATCACCCAGGGAAAGCAAACATAGTAGCAGATGCTTTAAGCCGAAAAGAGAGACCTTTAAGAGGGAAAGCATTTAAAGTGACCCTGATCAATGAATTCCTAAACCGACTTCGTGAATGTCAAAGAAAAGCTTTAGAACCTGCTCACTTAGGTGAAGAACTCTTGAATAGGGAAGATGAAAGACTAGTTGAAGGAACTGATGGAATTCTTAGGTATAATCAAAGAATATGGGTACCCAGATACGGGGAACAGAGAGAGTTAGTTCTAAGAGAAACTCATAGCTCTAAATATTCCATCCATCCAGGAAACCATAAAATGTACAAAGATTTAAGAAAGAACTTTTGGTGGCCTGGTATGAAAAAGAGTGTTGGAGAATTTGTAGCCCGATGTGTTACCTGTTCCAAGGTAAAAGCGGAACACCAAAGACCCAGTGGGTTGTTAATTCAACCCGAAATCCCAGTCTGGAAATGGGATCAAATTACCATGGACTTTGTAACCAAGTTACCAAGAACACAAAGTGGTAATGACACTATCTGGGTCATAGTTGATAGATTGACCAAATCCGCTCATTTCTTGCCTATACAAGAAACCTTTGGAACCGAAAGATTGGCAAAAATCTATATAAAAGAAATTGTGTCCCGACACGGGATACCCCTTTCGATTATATCAGATAGAGATAGCCATTTTACTTCCAGATTTTGGAAAACGTTTCAAGATGCTCTAGGTACCCAAGTCAAACTTAGTACCGCATATCACCCCCAAACCGACGGACAAAGTGAAAGAACTATACAAACACTAGAAGATATGCTGAGAGCATGTATCCTGGAATTCAGTGGAAGTTGGGATACACATCTACCGTTGATCGAATTTTCGTATAATAATAGTTACCACGCTTCCATTCAAGCTGCACCCTTTGAAGCACTATACGGTAGAAAGTGTAGATCTCCGATATGCTGGAATGAAATCGGAGAAAACCAACTCACGGGCCCAGAGATCATTCAAGAAACAACAGACAAGATAGTACAGATCAAGAGGAAGCTGGGGGAGGCAAGAAGTAGGCAGAAAAGTTATGCTGACAATCGTAGACGACCGTTAGAGTTTCGAGTGGGAGATTACGTCCTACTAAAGGTGTCACCCTGGAAAGGGGTGATAAGATTTCAGAAGAGAGGTAAACTAAATCCACGCTTTATAGGACCTTACCGAATTAAGGATAAAGTGGGACCAGTAGCTTATCGCTTAGAATTACCACTCGAACTAAGTGAAATACACGATGTCTTTCATGTCTCTAATCTGAGAAAATGTATAATAGAAACCCAAACTATCATTCCACTAGACAATGTTAAAGTCAATCCTCAACTTCATTTTACTGAGGAACCAATAGAAATAACCGCTCGACAAGAGAGAAAGATGAGAAGAGGAAAAATTCCGATTGTACAAGTTAAGTGGAATGCTAGACAGGGACCAGAGATTACCTTTGAGAGAGAGGACGTGATGAGAGCAAACTATCCCCGCCTATTTGAAAATCAGGTACTGTAGATAAAAATTTCGGGGACGAAATTTCCTAAGGGGGGAGAGTGTAACACCCCAAAAATTATGACATCATTATATAACAAAATTAGATTAATAAAATAATTAATTAATAGTTAAATAGAATTACGATTGGGCCACCTACAGTGAAGCCCAATAATCTTACCCGGATTATAAGCTCGGCCCAATAACCCATTTTATATGGGCCGAATATTTTTAGAACCCGAATTATTTATGGGCCAGTCTTATGACTAAGGCCCAACATCTTTTAAGTATTATTTGGACTTGGAATGGTATAATATAAGTGAGCCCATTATGAGATAGAATTATTAAGCCCAATAAACCTTGAACAAAAATCGGCCCATATCAATTATCTAGAGGGAACCGCCAAAATGAGGGAATATTACACATAAGATACCCAAGATCACACTCAAGATTCAAATGCTTTACACCTCTCAGTCTACTATCTAGAGGGTAATGATCACATGCATGTATCTCTTGGTTATATAAACCAAAACCATCGACCAAATATTCTTTTATTAAAAACCATTGTAAACCTTCCAAAACCATTATACTTTAAACATACAGAAAGCATATTACCCCCTCCTAGAATCCATTGGTTATAATTAAAAATCAAGATTCAACCACTTTCCAACATGCAAGACTATTTTAACCATAACCAACATCAATCGGCCCTTAAACCCTTACCATGAACCTATCTTTTTTTTTTAACTCCATTACATTTGTCCTTTCTTAAAAAAAAAAACAATCGGCCAT
This sequence comes from Ambrosia trifida, assembly GCA_028751855.1. NCBI lineage: Eukaryota > Viridiplantae > Streptophyta > Magnoliopsida > Asterales > Asteraceae > Ambrosia > Ambrosia trifida. Next base: position 58,150,063 of record CM054127.1, on the reverse strand, counting down.
AGTGATATTCACACAAAAACCATCCCTTTTTCTACTATTTCACCTTTAGTTTATAAATATTATTAAGTGGTAGCATCAAGCAAGTGATTTTAGCACCAAGATCAAGCATCCGGGTAAGTATGAGTTTAGAGTTCCTAAGGTCGTGTGCCAAGCTGTAATGGCCAGCTTTAGTCTAGATTCTTATGCCTAAGCTGTAATGGCCAGCTATACGTATAATTATTGATATATATATATATATATATATATATATATATGTGTGTGTGTGTGTGTGATAACTTGATTATGTTGTAACAGGAACTCGTGGAACATAGAAATCTCGCAACTAGTGAAAGTATAGACTCGGAAATAACCAACGTGAGTGCATGTACCCCATATGTTTTAATGATTTCGGGGTGAATGCATGTTAGTTTTGACGTGTGTTTAAATGATATATTGGTTCATGATCATGAAAGAGTTAATAGAATCGGTCGTATAGAAATCACGTAGAGTGGATCCATTCGGTATTAACGGGTATATTTTTCTAAACCAATTAGAGGTTTGGAACCACAATAAAGCATTTGTAAAGTGCTCCATCGATAAATATATTCCACCTTAGAATGACCGAACCATACGAGAATTGTTGTTATTATTTTATAAAACGTGTCTTAACGAATCTGGCATCACTCACTAGCTTTGTGGCTAACGTATTTTTAACATGCATTTCAGGTTGAGTAGTTAATGGGGAACCCGAGCTCGATAATGTGGGAAATCAAGTTAACGTGATGAATAAAACCGGCCCTTGGGCCGGCCTAATAATAAACGGGCTTCGGCCCTAGAGTGGTGTCAAGTGGTTGTGTAAAAATTAGTATTTTGGTCTTAATGGGCTTCGGCCCAAGATGGTTAAAAACCGGGATGTATGATTAAGTGTGTAATGGGCTTGGCCCAGTTTAATGGTGATGTTAAATGAACCGGCCCAATAACCGGTTGGCTTTGTATGGGCTCGGCCCAAGTATAAATAAATAAAGAATGTATGGTTTAAGTAAAAATAATGTTTTTAAATAGAATTAATTAAATTGGTAATTAGTATATTGTGTCGTGATTACCAATCCGTAATGACTCGTAAATTTTCGGATCGTTACACAATGGTACTTACCACCATCTCAAACAAGGCCATACCACTCATCCTAGACAACCCATCAGCCACCAAATTCTCCACACCTTTCTTGTAGCATATTTCATAGTCATACCCCATTAACTTGGACAACCAAGTTTGTTGCAATGGAGTAGTTATTTTCTGTGTGAGCAAATGTTTTAAAGGCTTATGATCTGTCTTGATTAAGAATTTCTTGGTAATCAAATAATGGTGCCATTGTTTGACTGCCATCAAAATTGCCAATAATTCTTTTTCGTACACAGATAATGATTGCTGTCTCACAGACAATGCCTTACTTATGAATGCCAAAGGGTGACCCCCTTGCATTAATACAGCTCCCAATCCTTTAGAAGAGGCATCAGTCTCTACTACAAACTCTTTAGTAAAGTCAGGTAATGCCAGTACAGGGGCACTTACCAAAGCTTTTTGCAGCTGCTTAAAAGCTTATTCTGCTGCTATGTTCCACTGAAAGGCATCCTTCTTTAACAAATCAGTCAGAGGCCTGGCTATAACCCCAAATGATCTGCTAAACCTCCTATAATACCCTGCAAGGCCTAAAAATCCTCTTAACTGCTTTACATTCTTAGGAGTAGGCCACTGTTCAATTGCAATTATTTTGTTAGGATCAGTATGGACCCCCTTTCCAGTTATCACATGGCCCAAGTAATCAACAGAAGATCCACCAAATGAACACTTAGATCTTTTAGCCACTAAGGAATTGTGCCTGAGCAAGGTTAACACTTGTTCTAAATCTTTGACATGCTGTTGCATACTAGAACTGTACACCAGTATGTCATCAAAGAAGACCAGGGTATTCTTTCTAAGAAGAGGTTTAAAAGTTGAGTTCATAAGTGCCTGAAAAGTAGCAGGTGCATTTGTCAAGCCAAAAGGCATGACAATGAACTCAAACAACCCCTGGTGGGTTCTAAAGGCTGTTTTATGGATATCCCTCTCATCCATCCTTATCTGATGATAGCCTGCCCTTAAATCTAATTTAGAAAACACATTAGCACCCCCCAACTCTTCTAACAACTCTTCAATTAATGGTATAGGAAATCTATTCTTTATAGTTGCAGCATTAAGTTGTCTATAGTCTATGCAAAACCTCCATGATCCATCTTTCTTCTTCACCAAAACAACTGGTGAAGCAAAGGAGCTTTGACTGTCCCTCACTACCCCTGTGTCAATTAATTCTTTGGTCAACTTCTCTATCACATCTTTCTGGGCAGCAGGGTACCTGTATGCCTTTTGATTGATTGTGACAGTATCATCCTTGAGAATGATTTTGTGGTCACAATCTCTTTTAGGAGGCAGGGTAGTAGGTATAGCAAAGACATCCTCAAATTTCAACAGTAAATCTTCTAACTCTTGATTTTTTTTCTTCATTTTTCACCTTAGTTTCATGCTGAAATGACTGCTCATTAGTAGCATGTAAACTAAACATTTGGATCTCTGCTACTTCTTGATCTTTGCTTAACAACTCATCTACCTTCTCAGCAGAACAAATGATCACATCATTGTTATCCACCCCTTTAAGTTCCACCCATTGATCATTCACTTTAAATTTCATTGTTAATTCCTTAAAATTCCACATGATATCATTAAGGGTTTGTAACCATTGAACCCCTAATACCATATCATAGTTAGTTAATGGAATTAAAATAACATCAGTCTTGAACCAAATACCTTGCATCTGCCATTGAAAATCAGGACACATTAAATTGCACACTACCTGCTTCCCATCTGCCACTGTTACCTTAACTTCTGGAATAGGTTTCAGAGGGCATCTCATTCTTCTTGCAAGTTTCTCATCAATAAAATTGTGTGTGGAACCAGAGTCAGACAGAATTTGGAGAACTTTTGTGCCAATTGACCCTTTTACCCTCATGGTAGAGAAAGAGGGTACACCCACCATAGCATGCAAAGAAATCTTAGGTTCTTGAATACTTTGCTGCACTATCTCAGTATAATCTTCCAATTCTTCTTCCTCTTCTTTAGAGACCACCAATTCAATTGAGAATAACTGCTTCTTTTTACACACATGACCAGGTGTGTATTTTTCATTACACCCAAAGCATTCCCCCATAGCCCTCTTATCTTCTATTTCTTTGTGTGATAGGGTCCATCTTTTTGAATTGATAGGTTTCTGGTTAGTGGTTGGTTTAGGTAATAGAGGTATGTTATTGGTGTTTGGTGCAGATGATTGTGAGTAGGGTTGTTTGGTTGTAGATGTATAAGAGGTTCTTGAATTTTTAGACCACCCAGCACTAGTTGCTGCAAGATTTTCATCTTGATATCTTGCTAGCATATAGGCTTCTGGTAGATTCTTGGGTCTTAACATTCGAACAGGGTACCCAATTTCTGGCTTGAGAGCCCTGAGAAAAAAACTAACAGCATACTCATCAGGTATAGACACCTTGGTGAGTGCTAAATTAAATTCTTGACACAGTTCCTTCAATGTGCCAGTTTGTCTGATGGAAGCCAAAGCCCCCATAGCATCTTGACTTAAGACTGTACCAAATCTGGCCATGACAAAAGTTTTATACTCAAACCAAGTCATACCATCTATAGATCCCCCTCTGGATAGGACAAAACCTTGGTGCCACAATAATGCTATGTCTTCCATATGCACTATGGCTAATCTCACCTTCACATTTTCAGGTGTGGCATCTATAGTGAAAAAATGCTCCACCTTACAAAGCCAACCTTCCACATTCTCACCATTAAACTTAGGAAAGTCTATCTTGGTGAGACGACTACTGTGATTATGATACTGTTCCATTGCAGCACTACTGTGTATCTCAGACCCATTACGATTGCCTCCTTGGGTATGCGACATATTCTGAATGGACTTTAAAATCTCAGAGACTTGAGCCTCAATCTGTTCTTTCATAGCATTCATATTAGTTTTTAAACCCTCTAGAGATGATTCATGTTCTTGAATTAATAGTTCTAAAGATTGATTTCGAGTAGACATGATTATGTTTAGGAATGGACAATTCACTAATTGAACGATCCACTGGAATTGAATGACCACAATTGATCAATTCAATAGAGTAGTATGATCACAATTGATCAATACCGAGGACGAAAATGGAAATAGAGCGGATCAAAGAAAAACAGAGCACGAAGAAGGAAATGAACTTTAGAGCAGGAATTAGAAAGATTGAAATGAATTTATTCAAGATTAGTACGAGTTTTAGTTGAAATGGATGTATAGAAGGTTGATTGAAGGTTATTAATGGTCGATAATGGTGTTTAAACGATGGTAGTTATGGTAGTTGGTGGTGGGTAGTTATGGTAGTTGACGGTTATGTATGGGATAACGGTTATCTGAGGGCCGAAGATCGGCTGCTCTGATACCAATTTGTTAGCTACAAATTGAGAAAGAATCAAAGAGAAGAGAAATACATCAAATCATAGCTGATTTTATTGATAACATTGATAGGTATTTATACACTCAATAGTTTCCCGCCTATCAACTACTTCTAACAAACATTTGAATATGCAAAAGTACAATTGTACCCTTACTTTCTACGGCTAATGGCTATTCTGCCCTTTCTGTTGTAACAAATTTATTCAAAAACACTTGAAAAGTTTTATTTATCGTTTTTTAAGGAAAACAATTAAAGTTGACCCATGACATAAAATGACGGACACTACATCTATTTAAATACATGTTCTGCAACAAAAGAAGAAACAATAATCTTATCTGTTAGTTATTTTTACTTAACTTGACGGTATTGTGCTTCTTAGTATTGATGAAATTGTGCAATCTAACGATTGGGTACCTTACTTTGTTGAAAACATGTATATAAAGAAAGAGAAAGCTTGTTGGTATCAAGGAGATGTTGCCTAGAATTTTGGACATGATGTTACGTAGCTCTAAACTTTTTTTAGTGTGTGTATATATATATATATATATATATACACACTGAAATGAAAAGGAAATCTTTCAAAATATATAATGTATAAGGTTAAAATTTATGTATATTATGTATAATCAGTTCTGTTAATTCTGTTATGTCACTCAACACCCATCAAAACCCCTAACCATATTATTTGTTTAATCGATTATGACTTGATCAAACCAATATAAGTAAATTATCCATGCCGTATCGCGCGAACACCCCCACTAAAATTGATAATACTATTACTAGTTATGTGTTTTAGAGAGGTGGCTCTAGATTCAAGATCTAGACAAGAATATATTTGGTGTAAATTGTAGTGAGGGTAACATTTAATCGTTAAAAAACTTAGTTATAACAATAATACCTAGACACTATTTGTCACACCACGCCTATGGCGGAAACACGTGGCGCGACGGTTCAAGAGGATTAAGCCAAGATTAATGCAAACCACAATATTAATTAAACAAACGGGCATTTATTCAACGCCGAAAATCATGTCAAATTATTCGTACATAATCTTAAAATTGTTTTTGAAATAAATAGGGAGGCTCCTCTCTATATCCCGAAATCCTTGGGATAGAGAGACGAGACCCCTTCATGACATCCAACGCCCAACTTGGAGATTCCCCCGACCCTGCTTGCCACGTTAACCTTCATCTGTCAATTACCTGAAAGATATGTTTAAAAATCGTCAATATATAAATATTGGTGAGTTCACAGGTTTTGTATTTAATAAAACATTATCTCGTGGGAATATCCTTGTTATGACATTTATAGGAGTTGCAAAGTCCTACAATTTTACTTGAGCCAATAACCAAACCAAGACAATTAATAATGCCCCCCGCCCCAAGTCGTTACTCGGTATTCCTACGACTTGATTTCAGAATACGTGCACCCCAGGCATACGCCGATGCATAATCGACGCTATCGATTAGGGGTGGGCCTTGTCAGGCACCAATAGTACTATTCAAATATTCCTTCGGTTTCTCTTTCCTGAATTAATGATTATAGTGGGGAGGTCTCAACCCCGAGTGGCGATCACAACTCAAGTGTCCAACCCGTCAAACAAATCCCAACATATCTTTCCCCCGTAAAAACGTTAAATAGTTTAGAAATGGGGCCGTGAGACTCACCTGTAACTGTGCTCGGCTCAAAGAAGAAAATAGTAAAGTTTGTGATCTCGCACCTACAAATGTTCTAGGCGTATAAGTCACCACACCTTTGGTGCATGTGCCTTGGCAAGTTGTACACCCAACTTCCCGACCACGTCTTTATCCCAATTCCCGTTTAATAGTTTCGTATCCTAGGTTCATTGGCGATGGATTACCCTTTCCTTACAAGTCATATATTATTCTTATTAATATTCTTTGTGACTTGTACATTATTATTCTCGACACGACTCTACCCAACGTATAATTATTTTCCCATTTAAATAATTATACTTAGGATCGTTTCGCTCGATATAATGTGATTTCTTATTATCCGACCCGACTCACTTTGCCACATATTTATTTTCCCATTCAAATAAATATGCTAAGTTCTTGTCGTTTGGTAACATATTCTTAACGCCCGACTAGACTCACCACACCGTACATTTATTTTCCCATTTAAATAAATGTACTAGGATCTTGTCGGTATTCACACGTTCGTAGATATATTTCACCTTGTTGGATCAGTTTGCTCTTGTTTGCTAAGTAAGAACTTGCTATCTTGACACTTAAGTGTTTAGCAAGTCCTTGTAAATCAGATTATAAGCACAGCGGAATGTTATAAGTTAAAGCAACACTTTTTATACAAAGGCAGAGTTGTAACTCCCCCTTGATGTTTGAAACAAGATAAATGACAAAGTATTTATTATGAATCTAAGTTGTAAATGAGAATTAGATACTTAGAGAGATTCACAATAAATACAGAAATGGAATATAACAATGAGAGTGTTTGAAGGATTTTTCTGTTAAAAATCAATGTCTAAAATAGAAGGTTGAAGCCTCCTATTTATAGACGATTACATGCATGCATCTTGCCTATAAAGCAAGCACAGAAAGTCCAGTGACAAGTTGCACAAGTTGCAACATTGAAAGAAACAAATAAAGCTAAAAGTAATATTAAACAATAAACTACTGATGCAAAAGGGCGGTGGGAAATATCTTCTGCTAAGTGCTGATGAAGGACAACTACTGAAGAGTAGTTTTGTCTTCAGTACTTCTGAAGTGAACTTGTCTGGTTTGGACTTCAGAACTTCTGCAACTTCAGCACTTCTTCATATCTTCTAATCAGCAGTTTCTTGTCTTCTATTCAGTACTTCTATACTTAGCCAAAAATGACAGAAGTGAATTAGACTAAGGTTTACAAAAGTGGTTTCACCAATCCTCTTTGTCCTAACAATCTCCCCCTGGATTGATGAAGCCAAAACCTTACTAATTCCTTATGTGTTTCTTCTGTCTTGAACAATCTTCCATATTTCTTTGTACATGGTGTTCTTGAGCTGGTTGTACAGATCATCAGACAGAGATCCTCTCTGTGGTTCTAGATGTTGAATTGTGAGCAGGTCTTGTGTTGACAGTTTCTTCAGATCACTGATCTTCTTGTAAGCCCTGCTTGAGAAGTCTCTTCTTGTCAACAGTACTGAGTTGTTATCAGTAAGTGACCATCTGATGATAGGGATCTTTGACTTGTTAAAGTCAGAAGAATAGGGAACCAGACTTGTCCCTTGGGTTGATGGTCCTGAGTGCTGGATGTTTTCAGTTTCAGATAGCCTCAGGTGGGATTCTCTTCCTTGTTGATGTTGTTGCATACCAGGCATCTGAACAGTTGGGAGATGGTGTTCAGTCACTACTTTGGTATGCAGCTTTTCTGTGATTGTCTTTTGTATTTGATAAGCAAAAGTGGAAGGATCCCTGAACTGTGTTAACAGAGGTTTCTCCTCAATGTCAAAATCTGAATGGACTATTGAGCTTCCCTCAAGTAGTACCATTTTGAAATCAGTTTTGACATTGTCCTCTGTCTTCTTCTTCTGAGCAGCAGATCTTCTTGATACACCAGAAGTTCTAACTACTGATCTTGAAGGATCAGCAGTTTGAAACTTCTCAGGATTTGCAGCCTTGGCAGCCAAATATTTTCTATATGTATCCATTAGTCTTTCTTCTTTCCATCTGGATACAGAGGCTTTTGAACCATATCCTTCTGCTACTAGCTCTTCTATTATCTGGGCTCTCTTGGCCTTTCCATCTTTGCTTGTGGCCATTTTCTCTGCAAGCAGTTGTGCTCTTCTTGTCAGCTCTTGCATAGAGAGTCCTTTGAGTGTAAAGGCTTTAGTCTTGCTGTTCTTGGTAATATAAGACACCAGTTGTTGTCTTTTATCCTGTTCAGCAATCTCATCAAGGCTAGCCTGCCTTTGTAGTTCAGCTGCATAAGCCTGAAGTTTTTCTTCATGGCTTAAGTCTAAATCATCCCTTTCTTCCAGAGATTTCCAAATCTGATCTTCTCTGGCCTTCTTGTTGGCTGCAATTAAACTCTTCTCTAATAGTTCAGCTGAATGAGAGATGGGAGAAGGGTTTAATACAGTCATTGTTGTGACAGATGTAGGCCTGATGGTATCAGATGTTGGTTGAATGGGAGCAGTGGTTCTGGAAGGTTCAGTTGTTTGAGGTTGGGAAGTGTTAACTTCTGATGTGCTGACAACTGCTGATGGTTTGTCAGCTACTGAAGGATTGTCTTCAGTACTTTCTGATTCTTCATCAGAAGTTTGGTCATCAGAAGTTTCTTCATTACACCTTAGGGAATCATCAGAACTTTGGGTCTCATCTTCTTTCTCAGCAGCTTCAATTTCTTCAATAGAGACACCAAACTGTTTGGCCAATCTTTCTTTCCTGGCCTGATCTTTCTGATCTCTTTCAAGGAGTGCCACTCGTGCCTTTACTCTGGCTTGGAATGACTCCTTAGGTTCCCTGATCTTCTCCCCCTTTTTGGATTCATCAATTCTAACCCTTGAAGCAGAGGGTTGGGAGAAGTGTCCTTGAAGATGAGCAATCCGCTGGCTGTTGTAGTCTATTTTGTTAGACAGATCGTTCATCTTGGTTTTAATCACTCCAAATTGGTTCTTGATTGACAGCTCCAAGTCAGCTGTATATGTTTGGAAGTGATTTCTGATGAGTGTATTCATCATGTGGTACAGGGGACCCTCTGGGCTGCATAGCTGGTTCAGGTCTATGCTTGTTTGCCCAGGGAATTGGGTAGGCATTTGCTGTGAAGGGGGTGTTTTTGGGAGATCCTCATGTTGTACAGAGGATGCCACTCTAGGGGTTTTAGGGATTGAGTGGACTTTAACCTGTGCAGAGGTGACTGGCTTCTTGAGCCTGGATACCTTTGCAGCAGGACCTTCAGAAAGTGCCGTCAATTCAGTAGTTGGAGTTTTTGAAACATCATCCAAATTAATGGAATCATCTGTATCCCTGATGTTGCCCTCAGTGAGGACTGTCTCAGTTAAATCATGAGCTGAGCCCAACTCAGTTCTCTCATGAACCTCTGTTTCTTGGTACTGAGGATTTCCTACTTCAGGCATTAAGCCTTCATCAGTAGTTGCCACATCTGAGGTCTTAGCTATGTTACTTCTGTCCTCAGATCCACCACTGGGTGGTAACTGAGTAGTAGCAGCCTCAGATGCCCCAAGAGTCTCTAAAATTGGGCTTAAAGACTCTGGTCCACCCTCATCTCTTGGGATAGGGCTAATGATGTCCACATCCATGTCTAAAGTAGTAGTTATGTCCCCTGTTTGTTGTGGTTGATGGGGACTGACATGATCAGATGGGACATTCTCTCTTAGCCCAGAGAGAAGTTTGGCAATTTCTATTGCCTCTTGTTCAGAAATTTGTGGGGATGGTTCAGTAGTTTGGGAAATAGGTTGTTGTTCAGCAGTTTCAAAAGAAGAGTGTGTTTGATATGTTTTTCTAAGTCTTTTTCTTTTGAAATGAACAGATATGGGTGCTCTTGGTGGGGTTTGAGATGGATGAGACTGAGAGGGTGTTTCAGTCTCAACAATTTGAAGAGCAGAATGCTCAAGAGCATGTTCAGGCATCTCAACCTCCTGAACAGCTTTTCTTTTGGGTTGGTGGGTTGCAGTTTTTGTTGGCTTGGGCTTTTTGGCTTTTGGTGGTGTGGGTGTGGAAGATGTGGGCTTCAGGGGGACTTGTTGTTGTTCTCCCTGATCATCTTCTGGCCAGGCAGCCGGTTTGTTCAGTCTTGAGTATGCTTGTGATGTTAAAGGGTTTAAAGTTGAAATTTTTCCCACAAGCACCTCATTACCCAGTTCCCCTATTATGCATTGCATAATGAACCTTGGGTACAACAAAAACTTTTTCTTGGTATTATTGTGATGTAACACCAACTCATGGAAAAACAGTTTTGATGCCCTGAATTTAGTTTCATTCACAATGGAATGAAATATTGGTTGAAAAGTGGAGGGCATCTGGTCATATGACCCTGTTTTTGGACTCAAACACATAATTATATAATGAAACAAAAGTTTGTATTTTGGTTCAAAATATTTTTTGAATATTGTTGCATGGGAGAGAGTACCTTGATAACCACACTCAGTCATGGTTAGATGAATATCTTTGTTAGCAACATGGTCAGGGGCAGCTACATCATCCAGACCCAGTCTTGTTGCTAGTGTGGCCGGTGTGATGGTCAGTTGTTTCCCTTTTATCTTTGAGTTGAGGGAAATGACCTCACCACCCATTGTAACCGTCTCAGCATTTGCCCAGAACTCATTCAGAGTTTCAGTGTGAATTGGTGGGTTAATTGTGAGAGCAGTAAAGTATTGGGATTTGACGACAAGATCAATGATCTCATCGTATTGGGACCAGCCTTCTTGTTTTTCAAGAAAGGCTCTTTGATTGTGTCCCTGTTTTAGAACTAGATCCATTGTGGTTTGGGTGTTTGATCGAACAGTGAATTTTCAGGTATAGGTTTTGAGAGAGTTTTGAGAGAGAAGGAGGGATATTTTGTGAGTTTAAAAGGATAAGTGTGTGAAAAAGGTATTTATTAGAAGTTTTAACCGCTTGAATCTTCTTTATTAGAAGTTTTAAAACCGCCTTTGGTTAAAAAATCTCTTTATCAGAGGTTTTAAACTTATTAGGTCAAACCTCTGATGATGGGAAAAGTCAGATTTGCCCTTTTGACTTAAACTGCTGATGAAGGATTACTTCATCAGTAGTTCCCATTTTCTCTTCAGCAGTTTTAACATCTGATGAGAAATGTTTATAAATACTTTATTCATAACTTCTGAAGTTTATTTTATCAGAAGTTACACACTTTTTCAGAAAGTTATCCCTATACTGATGATTTTTGTTCATCAGTAGTTTCTCTCAAACTGTTTTTGTTCTTCAGAAGTTTTGTTTCAGACTTTTGACATTTGTAAGTGAAAACCAGAAAAAAAGATGGAAAAGGTTAACCTGAAATCCACCAAGGTAAACAGGATGGAATCAGGGGTGGAAAAAGGAAAAAAAATTTTCATTTTGATTCCACCATGGTAAACAGGATGGAATCAAGGATGGAAAAAGGAAAAAGAAAAAAAATTTTGATGCATAACAGTAGTGATTGATGTAGAAGTTTGCTGTAGAGTTGGGTAGAATCAAGTGTTAACTTGGATTCTAACTGATATGCAGAAGAAAAAAAAAATAAACACTTACAAATTTAGCATTCCAAGCATGGAAACTAACTTCTGAAATGTTGATGTGTCAAGAGGTTTAGTGAAGATGTCAGCTATCTGATTAGCTGTTGCTACATGCTTCACCTCAATCTTGCCTTTTTCATAGCAATCTCTTATGAAATGGTACCTGATCTCAATATGTTTAGTTTTTGAGAACTGTACCGGATTTTGAATGATGCTAATGGCAGATTTGCTGTCTACAAACAAAGGTGTCTTGGTCTCTTTGATTCCATAATCAAGAAGTTGATATTGGAGCCATTGTATCTGTGATGTACAACTTGCAGCTGCAATGTATTCAGCTTCAGCAGTTGAAGTTGCAACAGATGTTTGCTTCTTTGATTGCCATGACACTAGACAGTTACCCAGGAATTGACAACCACCAGATGTTGACTTTCTTGTCATCTTACACCCTGCATAGTCACTATCTGAAAATGCTGATAACTTGGTATTGCTTGAAGCAGGATACCAAATTCCCAGTGTTGGAGTTCCTTTCAGATATCTAAAAATTCTTTTGACTGCAATAAGGTGTGATTCCCTTGGTGCTGATTGATATCTAGCACAGACACATGTTGAAAACATAATATCTGGTCTAGAAGCAGTTAAGTATAAAAGGGAACCTATCATGCATCTGTACATGGTTTGATCAACCTGTTTTCCTTGATCATCTGGTTCAACTTGTGTGATAGGTGTCATGGGAGTGGAACATGATTTACAGTCATTTAAAGAAAATTTGTTCAATAATTCTTTAACATATTTTGATTGATGTATAAAAGTTCCATTTGTTTGTTGTTTGATCTGCAGTCCTAGAAAGTACTGCAGTTCTCCCATGGTACTCATCTCAAATTTTGATTGCATGAGTTTCTTAAAATCATCACACAATTTTGTGTTTGTTGAACCAAAGATGATATCATCAACATAAATTTGAACAAGTAAGACATGATTTCCAACATGTTTAATGAAAAGTGTTTTATCAATGGCACCTCTTGTAAAGTTATTTTTGAGTAAAAAGGTGGAGAGTGTATCATACCAGGCTCTTGGAGCCTGTTTGAGCCCATAAAGAGCTTTGTCCAGTCTGTACACCCACTCAGGATGAGAAGGATCCTCAAACCCAGGTGGCTGACAGACATACACCTCCTCCTTGATTTTACCATATAAAAATGCACTTTTCACATCCATTTGATAAACTTTTATTTTGTTGGAAATGGCATAGGCCAGAAATAACCTGATGGCCTCAAGCCTTGCAACTGGAGCAAAGGTTTCATCATAGTCAATTCCCTCTTCTTGAGAGTACCCTTGAACTACCAGTCTTGCCTTGTTCTTGATTATCATACCAGCTTCATCTTGTTTGTTCCTGAAAACCCATCTTGTACCAATTGGTTGCTTGTTTTGAGGTAAGGGACAGATTTCCCAGACCTGTTGCTTGTTGAACTGTAGTAGTTCATCTTGCATAGCCTGCACCCAATTGTTGTCTTTGAGGGCTTCCTGGTACTTCTTTGGTTCCAACTGTGAAATAAAGGCTGAGAATAGGCAAAAGTTGGAGAGCTGGTTTCTGGTCAGAACACCTGTTGCTATATCACCCATGATTTGATCAAGTGGATGATCTCTGTGTTCAATCAGTTGTTGTAAACCACTGACAGGTGTAGGTGGCTCTGGTTCTTCAAACAAACTACTGAGGTCTATAATATCTGGTTCAGCAGTTTCAGCTTCTTCAGTAGTTGCAGGTGCTGAAGCAGATGTTTGAGTTTGGCCTTCAGTATTTGTTTGATCAGAAGTTTGAAAAACTTCTGATGGTGTTGTAGTTGACTTAATGACTGTTTGAGGAGTCCATGGTGCAGGATCCTCATCTACAAACCTCTGATGACCATAATAAGTAGGTTTGGAAGAAGTAACAGCCTTTTCAGGTCCAAAGTGAAAGTTGTCAAGGTCAAAGAGTTCAGCAGGATGTGCTGGAATAAGAGTGTGCTTTGACTCATTGAACTTGACATTCAATGTTTCTTCTACTATCTTGGTGTGAGAATTAAAAACCTTGTAGGCTTTTCTAGTTGAAGAGTAACCAAGAAAGTAACCTGAGTCAACTTTGGCAGCAAACTTTGAGATAGATTCCTTGATGTTCAAGATGAAACATTGACATCCAAAAGCCCTGAAAAAGGAGATAAGGGGCTTCATGCCATGAAGAACTTCATAGGCAGTTTTGGAATGTCTCTTGACCACAAGAACTCTATTCTGAACATAACATGCTGTGTTAACTGCTTCTGCCCAAAAGTACAATGGCAGTCCAGAATCAGCTAACATTGTTCTTGCTCCTTCTATCAATGTTCTGTTCTTCCTTTCTACTACACCATTTTGTTCAGGAGTTCTGGGAACACTGTATTGTCTAATAATCCCTTTAGACAAACAGAATTCATCCAGAGTTTTGTTCCTGAACTCTGTCCCATTGTCACTTCTAATGGTTTTGACAGATAGAGAATATTGTTTCTCTACTTGTAGAATGAAGAACTTGATGATTTCAGCAGCCTCATCCTTGGAAAATAAGAAGAATACCCATGTGAATCTTGAGTAGTCATCAATGATGACTAAGCAGTACTTCTTTTTACCAAGGCTCATAATCTTGACAGGCCCAAATAAGTCCATATGGAGTAGTTGAAGACATGCAGTTGTTTTTGATTCTTCAATAGACTTATAGGAGGACTTATGCTGTTTTCCCTTTAAACAGGATACACAGTGTTCTTGACACTGGTATACTTTCAAAGGTAGACCTCTGACCAAGCCCATTTTTGTGACTTTATTTATGGTTTTAAAGTTCACATGGCCAAGTCTCCTGTGCCAGAGATCTGTTTCTGAAGTTGATGCCCTTGAGAAGAAACAGGCAGTGTTGTTCAATACTTTGTCTTTCTCAATGTCCACTGCATAGACATTGCCACATCTTTTGGCAATCAGCAAAGTATGATCTTCTATAATCTTCTCAATCAACTTCTGGCCTTCTGGTGAGATGATCTTGCAAGCTGTCTTTGTGAAAAAGGAAGAATATCCTTTATCACACATTTGTGACACGCTCAGCAAGTTGTATTCAAGATTTTCCACCAGATTGACCTTATCAAACTGTATTTTGCCAGAGGAGACATTGCCATGTCCTAGCACATATCCCTTGGCATTGTTCCCAAAGGACACAGATCCTTCTCTTTGGCTGATAAAGTTGTTTATCAGGTATCTGCATCCAGTCATGTGCATAGAGCCTCCACTATCAACATACCATATGCTGTTTAAGCCCCTGGAAACTCTCTGCACATAAAAGCAAATTAGTTAGATTTGGAAACCCAAGCCTGTTTGGCTTTGGGTTTGCTCTTGAGAACAGTTACAGTTTGTTCTTGACCAGGTTGAGAAATCCATGTCTTTTTGGCAATGGATTTTTCATTAAGAACTATGGTGGTATCCTTTTTAGGACCACCATCAACCTTGGTCATCAGTAGTTCTACCATGTTCTTTAGATTTTGAATCTCAGCAGTTTGTGAAACTGCTGATGATTCTGGTCTAACTACTGACAAGGAATTTTGAGAAAAAGATTTTGGTTGAGATTTTATCTTTTTCTGAGAAAAGGTGTTTTCAGGTTGTTGCTTCTTGGGTTTAAAGATTTTTTCATAATCATTTCTGATTTGATTTCCCACAACCTGTTGTTTAAATTTTTGATTGAACTGAATTCCTTTTCTGTATCTACAAAATTCAGTTTTGTGGTTGAACAGGCCACAAATTTCACATTCTTTTGCCTTAAGTTTTTGATCAGAAGGCAAATTTCTGACAGTTGTGAAAAGATTTTGCTCATCAGTAGTTTTCAGGGTCTCAACTCCTGAAGTAGATGAAACTACTGATGGCTTGTTGTCAGTTTTTGTAAATACTTCTGAAGTACTTTCTTTAAAAATGCCAGGATTTCTGTTTAGAAAGTTTTCATGGAAAGATGTGCAATCTTTCCCTTCAGAAGTTTCATTTGAAACAATTCTTCTCCCATCTTCAGTAGTTTTGGGAGAAAAATCTGTTGGTGTTTCAACATGATGGTATCCTATGCCAAACTTAACATTTGAAGCACTTTGTTTGTTTAGCAGTAGTTGATACCCCCTACAAGATTCAACCCATTTTTCACAAGTGATCCTGGTGTCAGCAAGCTCTTGTCTAACATCTCCCAGGTCATTTAGCATCATTTTGATTTGTGCTTGGGTTTCAATAGCAGAGTCAGTTAATTTAGAAACCTCTTTTGTTTTAGCACACAGTTTTCTTTCCAAATCACATTTTATCTGTGTGTATTTTCTTTCTAAATCATTGGCTTTGCCTTGTAGGTGCACGTTTGTCTCTCTTATGAGAGCAAAAGTTTCTTTGCAAGAGTTTGAACAAAGTTTTGTCAAAGATTCTTTTGATACCTGAGACAATGCAGATTTTGAGGTACAGCCTTCAAATGCCATTAAGGCAAAGTTCTTTCTGCCATTGTCTGGTTCTCCCCAGTTGATGTCAAACACTTTGTTGTCTGCATCAGGATTACACTCTGTGGTGTCATAAGGGAGACTGCTCCAGTCAACATACCCCGAGGTAAAGAGGCTTTGTTGAGGGGGTTGTTGAGGCTGTGGAGGAAGTTGAGCAGCTGGAAAGGGAGGGATTGATTGTTGGCTCTGCATCTGTTGAGCAGGCACTTGAACATATTGTACTTGAGGCATATATTGCTGTTGAGGAGCTTGTGCCTGTACAAAATGAGCACTCCCTTGAGTTCCATTGTTCCTATTATAATTGGGGTTATAGTTATTTCCAGATTGTGATTGGTTAAAGCTAGAGCTTCTACACTCTCTAGCAAAGTGTCCCAACTTCTGACACTTGTGACATCTCAGTTTAGATTTGTCAAAACCAATTTTTGTATTACTGGTCAATCCTGGAAATTTCCTTCCTGACCTTTTATAAAACTTGTTAGTTTTAATGCTTAGCATGGCCAGTTGGTGTAGTATGTCCATTTCTTCCAAGTCATCACTGCTAAAAATTTTCAAATCATCCATGATAAAACATAGATTATCAGCAGTTTGACTTTGGTCATCATTGTCATAACCTGGGAAAGATCTTTCTGATGAGATCCCAGTGGTTATGTCAATATTGTCATAAGATCCATAGGAACAAGTTGGTGAATCTTGTCCCAAAAGTGCTGTACTACCTGGTAGGTAGTCATCAGCAGTTTTACCAGAAGTTTGTAATTTCTTCTTTTGATCGATTTCTCTTTCAAAAGTGAGTAATCTCCCATGGAGTTTTGTAAGAGTGAGGGAGCTAAAATCTGGTGAGGATCTTAAGACAATGGAGTAAGTTTCCCATTTGTCAGGTAGAGACCTTAAAAATCTATGTAACATAGATACTGTTGTATAGGTCTGACCATTTAACTTTAGCTCAGAGATTAATGAGGAAAATCTTTCAAATTGTTGTGTCAAAGTTTCCCCATTAATATAAGCAAATGTTTCATATTGTTGAGCCAAAATTTCTCTGGTGTTGGCAATCACCTCTTCAGTTCCTCCAAACTGTTCTTTAAGACAGTCCCAAAGTTCTTTGGCACTTTCACAATGTAAAAGGCCAGAGTATATTTCATTTGGGAGAGCCATTGCCAACATAGAGAATGCCTTAGCATCTAGCTCAAGGAGATGTTGCCTAGAATTTTGGACATGATGTTACGTAGCTCTAAACTTTTTTTAGTGTGTGTATATATATATATATATATATACACACTGAAATGAAAAGGAAATCTTTCAAAATATATAATGTATAAGGTTAAAATTTATGTATATTATGTATAATCAGTTCTGTTAATTCTGTTATGTCATTCAACACCCATCAAAACCCCTAACCATATTATTTGTTTAATCGATTATGACTTGATCAAACCAATATAAGTAAATTATCCATGCCGTATCGCGCGAACACCCCCACTAAAATTGATAATACTATTACTAGTTATGTGTTTTAGAGAGGTGGCTCTAGATTCAAGATCTAGACAAGAATATATTTGGTGTAAATTGTAGTGAGGGTAACATTTAATCGTTAAAAAACTTAGTTATAACAATAATACCTAGACACTATTTGTCACACCACGCCTATGGCGGAAACACGTGGCGCGACGGTTCAAGAGGATTAAGCCAAGATTAATGCAAACCACAATATTAATTAAACAAACGGGCATTTATTCAACGCCGAAAATCATGTCAAATTATTCGTACATAATCTTAAAATTGTTTTTGAAATAAATAGGGAGGCTCCTCTCTATATCCCGAAATCCTTGGGATAGAGAGACGAGACCCCTTCATGACATCCAACGCCCAACTTGGAGATTCCCCCGACCCTGCTTGCCACGTTAACCTTCATCTGTCAATTACCTGAAAGATATGTTTAAAAATCGTCAATATATAAATATTGGTGAGTTCACAGGTTTTGTATTTAATAAAACATTATCTCGTGGGAATATCCTTGTTATGACATTTATAGGAGTTGCAAAGTCCTACAATTTTACTTGAGCCAATAACCAAACCAAGACAATTAATAATGCCCCTCGCCCCAAGTCGTTACTCGGTATTCCTACGACTTGATTTCAGAATACGTGCACCCCAGGCATACGCCGATGCATAATCGACGCTATCGATTAGGGGTGGGCCTTGTCAGGCACCAATAGTACTATTCAAATATTCCTTCGGTTTCTCTTTCCTGAATTAATGATTATAGTGGGGAGGTCTCAACCCCGAGTGGCGATCACAACTCAAGTGTCCAACCCGTCAAACAAATCCCAACATATCTTTCCCCCGTAAAAACGTTAAATAGTTTAGAAATGGGGCCGTGAGACTCACCTGTAACTGTGCTCGGCTCAAAGAAGAAAATAGTAAAGTTTGTGATCTCGCACCTACAAATGTTCTAGGCGTATAAGTCACCACACCTTTGGTGCATGTGCCTTGGCAAGTTGTACACCCAACTTCCCGACCACGTCTTTATCCCAATTCCCGTTTAATAGTTTCGTATCCTAGGTTCATTGGCGATGGATTACCCTTTCCTTACAAGTCATATATTATTCTTATTAATATTCTTTGTGACTTGTACATTATTATTCTCGACACGACTCTACCCAACGTATAATTATTTTCCCATTTAAATAATTATACTTAGGATCGTTTCGCTCGATATAATGTGATTTCTTATTATCCGACCCGACTCACTTTGCCACATATTTATTTTCCCATTCAAATAAATATGCTAAGTTCTTGTCGTTTGGTAACATATTCTTAACGCCCGACTAGACTCACCACACCGTACATTTATTTTCCCATTTAAATAAATGTACTAGGATCTTGTCGGTATTCACACGTTCGTAGATATATTTCACCTTGTTGGATCAGTTTGCTCTTGTTTGCTAAGTAAGAACTTGCTATCTTGACACTTAAGTGTTTAGCAAGTCCTTGTAAATCAGATTATAAGCACAGCGGAATGTTATAAGTTAAAGCAACACTTTTTATACAAAGGCAGAGTTGTAACTCCCCCTTGATGTTTGAAACAAGATAAATGACAAAGTATTTATTATGAATCTAAGTTGTAAATGAGAATTAGATACTTAGAGAGATTCACAATAAATACAGAAATGGAATATAACAATGAGAGTGTTTGAAGGATTTTTCTGTTAAAAATCAATGTCTAAAATAGAAGGTTGAAGCCTCCTATTTATAGACGATTACATGCATGCATCTTGCCTATAAAGCAAGCACAGAAAGTCCAGTGACAAGTTGCACAAGTTGCAACATTGAAAGAAACAAATAAAGCTAAAAGTAATATTAAACAATAAACTACTGATGCAAAAGGGCGGTGGGAAATATCTTCTGCTAAGTGCTGATGAAGGACAACTACTGAAGAGTAGTTTTGTCTTCAGTACTTCTGAAGTGAACTTGTCTGGTTTGGACTTCAGAACTTCTGCAACTTCAGCACTTCTTCATATCTTCTAATCAGCAGTTTCTTGTCTTCTATTCAGTACTTCTATACTTAGCCAAAAATGACAGAAGTGAATTAGACTAAGGTTTACAAAAGTGGTTTCACCAATCCTCTTTGTCCTAACACACCTACTCGTCTCGGTTTTCCTTCTCGCATATCTATTTTCCCATTCAAATAGATATACTAGAATTTCGTCGAAAACGAGCATATGTACATATACCATCGCGTGGATACTACTGGTTAAGTTCAGGTGTCGTTTAGCGTTTTTAATTCGTTACGTTGTGTTTTTCTTTTCCCACGAATATTCTTTCTACACTTAGAAAAGTGTTACGCACGTTTCACCCTTGTTATATATATTTTGTTTCCTTAAAATATATATGTATATTTTTATCTTGTTGTAATGGCATTTTTCTCATATGTCCGTTTACGTTAGCTCATGTAACTAAGTTCGTTAGTTAGCGTTTTTCACATTTATTTCCAGTACGCGTTCTATGGAAATATTAATCCTATTTCCAAATCCGAACGTTTATTTCTTGGAAAAATATGCTTTGCACGTTTAGCCCAACTCGTTCAACTTGTAACCCAAAAATGTTTCCGATACTTTTATATTCCCATTTATATAAAAGTATCCATTTTTGTACAAGTTTTCCCAAGTCTTTACTAATATTTTATAAAATCTTATTTTTTATAAAATCCCTATGTTAACTTATCCTCTTATTTTTATAAAACTTCCGTTTTTTATAAAAATGCCTCTTTTAATTTATACACAAGTAAGTTTCTCGTGTTTATCAAAAACTACACTTGGAAAAGCTATTATTTATGCTTTTGACACCGAACTCTTCGTTAATGCATTTTTGGACTAAAGTTTCTAAAATACATATTTTAGTCCCTCGACTTTCCAAGTTATAATATTTGTCCTTTAACTTATATTTGTTGCATTTTTTCATCTTATCTTTCATGGTTGGCATTTTCTTCCATTTTAGCGGACTTTGAAGAACCATTTTCTTAATGCTTGATTATTTTTACTTCATTCCACTTTTAATAATCTTATAATCCATCCTAGATGCTATTAACATGTTTGTTCCATATTTTTATCCAAAATATCAACTTTTCACTTATTCAAGTGAGTAGACTTTGAACATGGAACTTTTTCACCTATGATTCTCTAACCCATTTTAATATATTTTTGGCATTAACTTATCATCTTATGATGATTAAAAATCATCTTCCATCATATTCAAGTCCTTTTCATCAATCATGCTCAAATCATCCATTAACTCAAGTGTATGTCATTTTATCACATTTTCTCCAAATATTACATTTATTAACATAAATCCAAGATTTATTTATGTTATTATTATTCTTCCATTTTTAAATCTAGCAAAACACATTATCTTTATAAATCCATTTCATTACCCATCAATGTACAACTTGCTTTCAAAAGCACAAAATATGAACATTTAAGAATCAAGCAAGGTAAAACTTACTACTAGCTCAAGGCTAGGGAAGACAACAACCTTGGATTGGATGGGGTTTAGTGTGTTTTTCCAAAGGGGTTAAGCTCCAAGCTCTTGAACACACAAAAGGGGTTTTGATGGATGATGATTTAGAGATGATTTGTTAGTGTAAAAATTGCAAGAACAATGTTGATGGAGGGGTGTAATGTTACGGCCAAGAGAGGAGAAGAAGAAGAAATTTGTGATTTTTTTTCCAAGTATTCTCAAGTGGGTTATATTATCTTTCTTTCAAATCTTCCAAGATCACTAGTATCTTGCTTGGATTGGATGGAGATCTTTGTGTAAGATTATGGAAGATATTGAAATGATCTTGATAATATTGGGGGTGTTTGGGCCGAGTTTTTGAGAGAGAGAGAGAGAGAGGGAGTGATTAGTTAATTTTTCTACCCAATGCAATTGCATGCATTAATATTATTGTTATCTTTCTAATCATTGGATTTTTAAGGAGATGAAAGGTTAAAGAGGATAATTAAGAGTTTTACCATTTGGGTGGGCCCCTAGGCCGGCCCCTTGGGTGTCTTGGGTGGGGTCCACTTTGCTAAATATTACCCAATATTATTATGTTTAAGTTAATCTCGTTCGGGTACCGTCCGGGTATTCTTGGGTTTTTAACCGCGTGTCACCCGAACATTATAATATCAATAATATTCCTTAAATTTAGTCCAGTTTAATTACTGATAATTTATTTCGGCTTTCGCCGGGTGAATTTACGTGTTACGCGCGTATCGGGTGCGGTACGCGCACTTTATTCGTTACCGGGAGATTTGTACAATAAGCTTTTACGTATGGCTTTGGGTTTCCAAAACTCATTATATTTTGTGAAAATATCATTTATTATATATTCCGGGTGTCCGGGGTTCGTTTCGCTTATTTAATTTTTACCGGGTAATCGCCAGTGTCCATACCGGATAGATTTGCTTGCGCACGATCCTATCATGCTTTGTCATTAAACTTATGCATTCCTATGCATTATTTGGGAATTGCTATCTTTCTAAGGCCTTAGTTAAACAATCCGCACATAATTACATTTAATTACGTTAATCGCGTTTAATTAATTAGTACGGGCTTACCTTAATTTTGCCGGTTGTTACATTCTCCCTCCGTTAAGAGAATTCCGTCCCGGAATTCACTTCGAGCTCTCCGGTATAGGGGTCTTCTCGAAAAGGGTGGGATATTTTTGCTTCATCCGGTCCAGCCTTTCCCACGTGAACTCCGGTCCACGCTTGGCATTCCAACGCACTTTGACCAATCTGATCTTACTGCGTCTTAACTTTTGGACCTTCCAATCGGTCACTTCGATTGGTTCTTCGACGAAGTGTAACTTGTCATCAATGTGGATTTCGTCTGCGGGGATGATGAGAGTTTCGTCGGATAAGCACTTCTTCAAGTTCGACACGTGAAACGTGTCATGTACACCGTTAAGCTCTTGTGGTAACTTGAGCTTGTATGCTACGGGGCCTACTCTGGACAGGATTTCAAATGGACCAACATATCGTGGGTTCAGTTTTCCGCGCTTCCCAAAGCGCGCGACACCTTTCCAAGGTGACACCTTTAGCAGGACCCTGTCTCCGACTTGAAATTCCAAAGGCTTTCGTCTCATATCTGCGTAGCTTTTCTGCCGGTCACGTGCCTCTTTGAGACGTTCTCTTATCAGAAAGACCTTATCCGTTGTCTCTTGAACAATTTCGGGCCCGGTAAGTTGCTTTTCTCCAACTTCGGCCCAACATAGAGGCGATCTACACTTGCGTCCATATAGAGCTTCAAAAGGTGCAGCTTGAATGCTCGTGTGGTAACTGTTGTTATACGAAAACTCCACCAGTGGCAAGTGTGTATCCCAATTACCGCTGAAATCGATTGCGCATGCCCGCAACATATCTTCCAAGGTCTGGATGGTTCGTTCACTCTGACCATCGGTTTGTGGATGATATGCGGTACTCATGTCAAGGCGAGTACCGAGGGCTTCATTCAAACTTTCCCAAAATCTTGAGGTGAAACGACTATCTCGGTCGGAGATGATGGAAATAGGTACACCATGCTTAGACACTACTTCCTTTATGTACAAACGGGTCAGTTTCTCCAACTTATCTGTTTCGCGAATCGAGAGGAAGTGTGCAGATTTTGTCAATCGATCAACGATTACCCATATCATGTCATGGCCGCTTGTTGTCTTGGGTAACTTGGTAATGAAATCCATAGTAATTCGTTCCCATTTCCATTCTGGTATTTCCGGTTGCTGAAGCAAGCCGGATGGTCTCTGATGCTCGGCTTTGACCTTCGCGCAAGTCAAGCATCGCGCAACATATGCCGCTATATCTCTTTTGAAATTTGGCCACTAGTAAAATTCCTTTAAATCATGGAACATCTTGTCTGCTCCAGGGTGAACCGAATATCGCGAACTGTGAGCTTCGGCCAATACCAGTTCACGCAATCCACCATACACTGGTACCCAAATTCTATTCATGAAGTACAAGGCTTGATCCGCCATTGGCTCCAGTGAATCAACCATCTTCCGCAATCTTTCACCTTTGACGTTCTCGGGTTTCAGAGCGTTGATTTGAGCTTCACGAATCCGGTCAGTCAAGTTCGTGTGGATAGTTAAACCCAAGGCTCGGACACGCAATGGCTTAACCCGTTCCTTGCGACTCAAGGCGTCGGCTACAACGTTCGCCTTCCCGGGATGGTACTTTATCTCACAATCGTAATCGTTCAATAATTCGACCCATCGCCGTTGTCGCATGTTCAATTCTTTTTGGTCAAAGATGTGCTGCAAACTTTTATGATCGGTGAAGATTGTACACTTGGTTCCATATAAATAATGTCTCCATATCTTGAGCGCGAATACCACGGCTCCCAATTCCAAGTCGTGTGTGGTGTAATTCTTCTCGTGGAGCTTTAGTTGTCTGGAAGCATATGCTATGACCTTCTCTCGTTGCATCAATACACAACCCAATCCCTGGTGAGAGGCGTCACAATAAACCACAAAGTCTTCCGTACCATCGGGGAGTGATAATATCGGGGCGCCACATAACTTATCTTTTAACAATTGAAACGCCGCTTCCTGCTTTTCCGTCCATTCGAACTTCTTATCATTTTGGGTTAGCATGGTTAAAGACTGTGCTATCTTAGAAAAGTTCTCGATGAACCTTCTGTAGTAACCCGCAAGGCCAAGAAATTGTCGTACTTCAGTAGGAGTTCTAGGGGCGTCCCAATTTTTAATTGCTTCGATCTTGGCGGGATCGACATGTATACCCTTTTCATTCACCACGTGGCCTAGGAAGTGAACCTCTCGAATCCAAAAGTCACACTTCGAGAACTTAGCATAGAGTTTCTCTTTGCGTAGTACCTCAAGGATTAACCGAAGGTGATCCTCATGTTCTTCCTTAGTGCGCGAATAGATCAAGATATCATCAATGAAGACAATGACAAATTTGTCCAAATATGGCTTACACACGCGATTCATCAAATCCATGAAAACAGCTGGTGCGTTGGTTAATCCGAATGGCATAACCAAAAATTCATAGTGCCCATAACGAGTCCTAAAGGCTGTTTTTGGCACGTCCTCTTCTTGGATACGCAACTGGTGATAGCCGGACCTTAGATCAATCTTGGAGTAGAAACTGGATCCTTGAAGTTGATCAAATAAATCATCGATCCGGGGAAGAGGATAGCGATTCTTAATGGTTAACTTGTTCAGTTCTCGATAGTCAATGCACATTCGAAAAGTGCCATCCTTCTTCTTTACAAATAAGACGGGAGCTCCCCAGGGTGAGAAGCATGGTCTTATGAAATCTTTGTCCAACAACTCTTGCAGTTGACCAGATAGTTCCTGCATCTCAGATGGAGCTAAGCGATATGGCGATCGCGCTACGGGTGCAGCTCCTGGAACAAGGTCGATGCGGAACTCGACTTGTCGGGGTGGTGGAAATCCCGGCAAATCTTCTGGGAACACATCTGGAAAGTCTTTGGCTATCGGAATGTCTTCTAACCTTCGCTCGTCGGCCTTCTTATCTACCACGTGTGCCAAGAATGCGACCAGACCTTTCCTTAAACACTTTCGGGCCTTCATGCTGGTAATAATTCTTAACGGCGTCCCACGCCTTTCCCCTTGGATCGATAGGGTTTCACCGCTTGCGAGGGGAACTTGAATCACTTTGTCGTTGCAAACAACGACGGCGCGGTGTGCGGATAGCCAATCCATGCCAACGACTATGTCAAAGCTACCCAGCACGACTGGCAATAGATCAATGCCAAACTCGTGACCACAGAGATCCAACTTACAATCCTTTGCTACTTCTCGAGTTTCTATAGTCTTACCGTTAGCCAGTTCTATAGAGTATGGTGTGTCTAGCTTACTAGTTTTTAGTCCAAGTAATCTTTTAAATTCGACAGACACGAAGCTAAAATCGGCGCCAGTATCAAACAATACAGAAGCATAATGACCATTGAGAGGGAACGTACCAGTGACCACATTAGAGTCTTGTCGTGCATCACCGGCACCAATCACGAACGCCCGCCCACGGGCTTGGTTGTTGAGTTTGGGACAATCCCTCTTCCAATGATCGAGCGATCCACATGCGAAGCAGGGCCTCGCTCCTCCGTTCTTTGGTGCTCCTGACCTGCAGTCTTCTGTCTTGTGTCCAGAACGGCAGCACTTACCGCAGATCACCTAATTCTTTCCTTGGTAACCCTGTTTCCCATTGTTCCCGCGTCCAGTGGCAACATACCCTTTCCCTTTCTTTCCTGAACCTCCCGATGATCCATCCTTTTTCCTTTCATCGCGCTTACGCTTCCCAAACCTCGGCTTATTTCCTTGTTCGCTTGACCCAACTGCTAAACTCGTACCCAGATTCTTACCCTCAACACTGCTGGACTCGGTGAGCTTCAATCCTGATACTTTCCGAATCAGAGTGCCCATTCGAATGGCGTCTTCAGTGAGGCTCAGAGCGAGGTCAATAGCCTCGCGCATGGTCGTAGGTTTGGAAGCAGTGACCATGCCGCGTATCTGTGGCGCCAATCCGAATAGGTACCTTTCCACCTTTTTGCTTTCCGGGGTAACCAAGCGAGGCACTAACCGGGAGAGATCATGAAATCTGGACGTGTACCCAGCTACGTCCAATCCAACCATGGTGAGGTTCCAGAACTCGGTCTCTAGCTTCTGCACTTCGCTCGCCGGGCAGTATTCGGCGATCATTAGTTCCTTCAACTCCAACCATGACAAGGAGTAAGCAGCATCGTCTCCCAGTGTTTGCACTTGGTTGTCCACCATGTTAGTGCTTGGTCCAGAAGCAGGTTAGTGGAGTACATGACAGCTTGTCGCGAGGTACAGCTGCTGATACGGATCACCGCTTCAGTTTTCTCGAACCACTTGACTAGTCCGACAGAGCCTTCAGTGCCACTGAAGTTGAGTGGCTTGCAGTCCAGAAAAGCTTTGAACGTGCAGCCACGCTCTCGCGAGGCCGTTTCTGCAATAATAAAATAGCATGTTATTATGGGGTAGGAGTTTTACGAAACTCCTATTGCATACATTCGAAACCCTCTTACCGGTAGGGGAGTTTTCGCGTCGGTCACTCGCCGTTCGATCTCGCGATCTTTCAGTGCGGGTGGCATTGTATTCCGCGAGGGCTCGGGCTATGCGCTCCGAGACTAGGGCTTCAAGCTCCTCGGGTTTTGTGGGTAGTCCTCCATTTCCACTGTTGCTTCGGGTGGCTGGTGCCATTTTTCTTCAGTAATCATTATCAAAGGTTAATTTGGCGATCATTCATACAATATCGTCATACATAAAGTATAAATAACAACACAACACATGAACACAATAATCAACACAACGTCACCACATCATCACACAAATCACAATATATACAGAGTAGGTAATAATAATTGTAGACAACCATAACACATATTTTACCATAACAAAATTTTCATTAATTTCAATACCACGAGTACAATGATTTGTTCGCAATAACAAAAACCGAGGATACATTCCTCATACATCGCTCTTTTGAAATACACTAGAAATATAATGTCATATACCGGCACAATCCCGCTCGGCTAGGCAAAAATGCAGATGGGTGCTATAACCCATACTGTGCTATCATACTACTACTACTACTACTACTATGTCCGTAGGTGATCCTCCAAGTGTCTCTGAAGTATCGCTACTGTGGTGGCGGCGGCGGGTACTGATACTGGGGGGCGTACATGCTAATGGTCATACTGATCGCCATAATGCGATCGTACAAGAATTGGCGATGCGCAAAGTGTGCGTCGCCCGTAATCCCGCAATGATGGTCCATGCTCAGCAACTCTTCAGCATAATGCGCCAGCGCATCTCTGGCGTCGATGATCATGGCCCACATGAGCTGGGCCTGCTGCTCCATCTGGTTCACGGTGCGCTGCACCGTGTCGGTGAGAGTCTAGAAGTCTCTCTCCAAGGAGATCACTGTGGACCATGCCGGTCCTGACAGTGGGGCCATCCCGTGGGGCTGCGACGGCCCAGGGATGTCGGTATACGTCGGCTGGGATGGGCCGACTATATCGGGTATAGGTAGGGGTGTGAAGGGTGGGGCAAAGCCCTGTAATCCGGTGAAGAAATGGGGTGGTACCTGGTATGGGTCTCCTGCACCTAGAGTATAAGGTGCAAGTGGGGGTATCAGAAAAGGGGCTCCTGCATCCATAGTGAATGGTGCAGGTGGTGGTATGGGGAGCATCTCGGGTAGGGGTGGTAGTATGGGAAAGGTGGTGATAGGTAGCGTCATGGATACTGGTGAGGGGACTATAAGCTCGGCGAGTGGGACCATGAGGGGCTGTGTGACAGCGACCCACTCTGGAGCGGATATCACGGTGGTAGGGGTGGGAGGGCTAGCAGTGGCGTGAGCTGCCAAACCTGCTCGGTGCAGCTCAGAGCTACGGGCTGAGCTGCCCTCAAGGATGTGCCCAGTAGAGGCTGGCCCATCCTATGGTACGGGCTCTGGCAAGGCGGGTAGGGCGGCCGGTGCAGTGGTGGCATGCCCTATCATCGGAGCGACGTGCTCCTCCTGGTCTGCTGGTGGGATCGGCACAACAATGTGCTCCACCGATGCGGTCGACTCATCGTCCGAGTCGTCCGAGATCCACCCGTTGTGTCCTCGGGAAACGGGCACAAGTCTCATGCCCGGGGGAACGGGAATAGGTGGGGTGGGTAGGGGCTCACGATCGACATGTGCATGTCGGTCGTATGGAGACTCCACGGTCTCCGACTGTGTGGGGACGGGTCTCGATGCACCTGCACAGCCTACAGGGAAGTCCCTGACGGCTCGGATGGGAAGTGCTGGCAGTGGTGCTGCCTGGAATGGCACTAGAGGCAAGTCAGCCTGCGGTGCCTCGGCCATCGGTAGGTCGGCCATAGCGGCCACGTCGCCTCCAGCGGGGGCCCACGCTGGGTCCTCGCTCGGGTCAGTCTCATCGGAGCTATCTCCGTCTGCGCCCTTTGCGGCGGCATCAACCTCCATATCGTCATCCTCATGATCGAGTACCACCACCTCGATCGGCTCCGCTAGTGGTGCTGGGACGATCTGGATGCTACTGTCGTAGCTCGGTGCTACGCTCCTTGCGTCTGACATCCTGGCAAAAGGACCGTACTAATATTTAAGTATTATTCGTTAGATAGTTAAGGCACACATCTACGGTACTCTTCCTAACATCTAATACTAGAATAACACGTATCCTTACTCATAGCTAGCTTGGTCGGAATCTCCTCATACCCAAATGGTCGTTGGAAAATTTATTGCGTTTCGCATTTATTATAAAAGCTTTGTCTTTTGAACCAATCCGGCTATAGTTTAGATTTTTAAAAAATGCTAATTCGCTATAACCTTGGCTCTGATACCACTTTCTGTCACACCACGCCTATGGCGGAAACACGTGGCGCGACGGTTCAAGAGGATTAAGCCAAGATTAATGCAAACCACAATATTAATTAAACAAACGAGCATTTATTCAACGCCGAAAATCATGTCAAATTATTCGTACATAATCTTAAAATTGTTTTTGAAATAAATAGGGAGGCTCCCCTCTATATCCCGAAATCCTTGGGATAGAGAGACGAGACCCTTCATGACATCCAACGCCCAACTTGGAGATTCCCCCGACCCTGCTTGCCACGTTAACCTTCATATGTCAATTACCTGAAAGATATGTTTAAAAATCGTCAATATATAAATATTGGTGAGTTCACAGGTTTTGTATTTAATAAAACTTTATCTCGTGGGAATATCCTTGTTATGACATTTATAGGAGTTGCAAAGTCCTACAATTTTACTTGAGCCTATAACCAAACCAAGACAATTAATAATGCCCCCCGCCCCAAGTCGTTACTCGGTATTCCTACGACTTGATTTCAGAATACGTGCACCCTAGGCATACGCCGATGCATAATCGACGCTATCGATTAGGGGTGGGCCTTGTCAGGCACCAATAGTACTATTCAAATATTCCTTCGGTTTCTCTTTCCTGAATTAATGATTATAGTGGGGAGGTCTCAACCCCGAGTGGCGATCACAACTCAAGTGTACAACCCGTCAAACAAATCCCAACATATCTTTCCCCCGTAAAAACGTTAAATAGTTTAGAAATGGGGTCGTGAGACTCACCTGTAACTGTGCTCGGCTCAAAGAAGAAAATAGTAAAGTTTGTGATCTCGCACCTACAAATGTTCTAGGCGTATAAGTCACCACACCTTTGGTGCATGTGCCTTGGCAAGTTGTACACCCAACTTCCCGACCACGTCTTTATCCCAATTCCCGTTTAATAGTTTCGTATCCTAGGTTCATTGGCGATGGATTACCCTTTCCTTACAAGTCATATATTATTCTTATTAATATTCTTTGTGACTTGTACATTATTATTCTCGACACGACTCTACCCAACGTATAATTATTTTCCCATTTAAATAATTATACTTAGGATCGTTTCGCTCGATATAATGTGATTTCTTATTATCCGACCCGACTCACTTTGCCACATATTTATTTTCCCATTCAAATAAATATGCTAAGTTCTTGTCGTTTGGTAACATATTCTTAACGCCCGACTAGACTCACCACACCGTACATTTATTTTCCCATTTAAATAAATGTACTAGGATCTTGTCGGTATTCACACGTTCGTAGATATATTTCACCTACTCGTCTCGGTTTTCCTTCTCGCATATCTATTTTCCCATTCAAATAGATATACTAGAATTTCGTCGAAAACGAGCATATGTACATATACCATCGCGTGGATACTACTGGTTAAGTTCAGGTGTCGTTTAGCGTTTTTAATTCGTTACGTTGTGTTTTTCTTTTCCCACGAATATTCTTTCTACACTTAGGAAAATGTTACGCACGTTTCACCCTTGTTATATATATTTTGTTTCCTTAAAATATATATGTATATTTTTATCTTGTTGTAATGGCATTTTTCTCATATGTCCGTTTACGTTAGCTCATGTAACTAAGTTCGTTAGTTAGCGTTTTTCACATTTATTTCCATTACGCGTTCTATGGAAATATTAATCCATTTTCCAAATCCGAACGTTTATTTCTTGGAAAAATATGCTTTGCACGTTTAGCCCAACTCGTTCAACTTGTAACCCAAAAATGTTTCCGATACTTTTATATTCCCATTTATATAAAAGTATCCATTTTTGTACAAGTTTTCCCAAGTCTTTACTAATATTTTATAAAATCTTATTTTTTATAAAATCCCTATGTTAACTTATCCTCTTATTTTTATAAAACTTCCGTTTTTTATAAAAATGCCTCTTTTAATTTATACACAAGTAAGTTTCTCGTGTTTATCAAAAACTACACTTGGAAAAGCTATTATTTATGCTTTTGACACCGAACTCTTCGTTAATGCATTTTTGGACTAAAGTTTCTAAAATACATATTTTAGTCCCTCGACTTTCCAAGTTATAATATTTGTCCTTTAACTTATATTTGTTGCATTTTTTCATCTTATCTTTCATGGTTGGCATTTTCTTCCATTTTAGCGGACTTTGAAGAACCATTTTCTTAATGCTTGATTATTTTTACTTCATTCCACTTTTAATAATCTTATAATCCATCCTAGATGCTATTAACATGTTTGTTCCATATTTTTATCCAAAATATCAACTTTTCACTTATTCAAGTGAGTAGACTTTGAACATGGAACTTTTTCACCTATGATTCTCTAACCCATTTTAATATATTTTTGGCATTAACTTATCATCTTATGATTATTAAAAATCATCTTCCATCATATTCAAGTCCTTTTCATCAATCATGCTCAAATCATCCATTAACTCAAGTGTATGTCATTTTATCACATTTTCTCCAAATATTACATTTATTAACATAAATCCAAGATTTATTTATGTTATTATTATTCTTCCATTTTTAAATCTAGCAAAACACATTATCTTTATAAATCCATTTCATTACCCATCAATGTACAACTTGCTTTCAAAAGCACAAAATATGAACATTTAAGAATCAAGCAAGGTAAAACTTACTACTAGCTCAAGGCTAGGGAAGACAACAACCTTGGATTGGATGAGGTTTAGTGTGTTTTTCCAAAGGGGTTAAGCTCCAAGCTCTTGAACACACAAAAGGGGTTTTGATGGATGATGATTTAGAGATGATTTGTTAGTGTAAAAATTGCAAGAACAATGTTGATGGAGGGGTGTAATGTTACGGCCAAGAGAGGAGAAGAAGAAGAAATTTGTGATTTTTTTTCCAAGTATTCTCAAGTGGGTTATATTATCTTTCTTTCAAATCTTCCAAGATCACTAGTATCTTGCTTGGATTGGATGGAGATCTTTGTGTAAGATTATGGAAGATATTGAAATGATCTTGATAATATTGGGGGTGTTTGGGCCGAGTTTTTGAGAGAGAGAGAGAGGGAGTGATTAGTTAATTTTTCTACCCAATGCAATTGCATGCATTAATATTATTGTTATCTTTCTAATCATTGGATTTTTAAGGAGATGAAAGGTTAAAGAGGATAATTAAGAGTTTTACCATTTGGGTGGGCCCCTAGGCCGGCCCCTTGGGTGTCTTGGGTGGGGTCCACTTTGCTAAATATTACCCAATATTATTATGTTTAAGTTAATCTCGTTCGGGTACCGTCCGGGTATTCTTGGGTTTTTAACCGCGTGTCACCCGAACATTATAATATCATTAATATTCCTTAAATTTAGTCCAGTTTAATTACTGATAATTTATTTCGGCTTTCGCCTGGTGAATTTACGTGTTACGCGCGTATCGGGTGCGGTACGCGCACTTTATTCGTTACCGGGAGATTTGTACAATAAGCTTTTACGTATGGCTTTGGGTTTCCAAAACTCATTATATTTTGTGAAAATATCATTTATTATATATTCCGGGTGTCCGGGGTTCGTTTCGCTTATTTAATTTTTACCGGGTAATCGTCAGTGTCCATACCGGATAGATTTGCTTGCGCACGATCCTATCATGCTTTGTCATTAAACTTATGCATTCCTATGCATTATTTGGGAATTTCTATCTTTCTAAGGCCTTAGTTAAACAATCCGCACATAATTACGTTTAATTACGTTAATCGCGTTTAATTAATTAGTACGGGCTTACCTTAATTTTGCCGGTTGTTACACTATTCATCAAACTTCATTCATTAACTATACAGTTTAATTGATTATGGCTTGATCAAACCAATATAAGTAAATTATCCCCGCCGTATCGCGCGAACACCCCTACTAGTTACTATATAATAAGTCATTAGTTATGTATTAGTAATTATAATAATTTATAATCCAATGCATTAAAATTGATAATACTATTACTAGTTATGTGTTTTAGAGAGTGGCTCTAGATTCAAGATCTAGACAAGAATATATTTGATGTAAATTATAGTGGGTTTATTGGATTTAAATACTCCCAACTTTCAGAGTTTGACCCGTAATACTCCCAACTATGAAAATGCTTTTCAACACTCCCAACTTTTAAGGTATTTTCTACTGACACTCCCAAAATAACCCAGTTAGTTTGCTGACGTGGCCATTATTGCTGACATGGCATGCTATGGAAGATGATGTGTCATCTTATGTGTCATCCACGTCAGCATGCCACGTCACCTATAATGGCCACGTCAACCTGTCATGTCAGCAAACTAAATGAACAAACTAACTGGGTTAGTTTGGGAGTGCCAGTGGAAAATACTTTAAAAGTTGGGAGTGTTGATGAACATTTTTGTAGTTGGAAGTATTGCCGGCCAAACTCTGAAAATTGAGGGTATTTAAATCCAATATTCCATTATAGTGAGGGTAACATTTAAACGTTAAAAAACTTAATTATCCTATATCTTAATTTTACATCGTTGATGAATAGTACTTTGGTGTAGGGTCATTTCAGTCATTCTAAGTTTTTTCTTGCTAGCAGGTTTTTGGCACCGGCTTATCTGGCAACGTCTCCTATAATCCACGTTCATAGTCACAAGAGTTTTCTGGCCACGTTTCATAGCCACAAGTTCTGCACCACGATTTATGTTTGCCCCTTTCTTCTCTCTTCTCTTTCATCACCAGCACAAACCCACCTCTCTCTCTCTCTCAGATGTATAACCATCTAAGACTGCCGGAGCACAACGACCACTCTCTTGCTTCCTTCTCAGGCTTCCACCTCTCTCTTGCTTTCTTATCCGGATTCCGGCAAGAGTCGGTGAAGACACATAACCGGCATGTAAATACTCCGATCAAGAGCTTTGATTGCTCGGAAGTTCGACGGTTGTGTAGCCTATAACGGCTGATGGAATTTACGGTGGCTCACTTTCAACTCCACCGACACCGACTGTAAGAATTACCTTCTCCTTTGTTTCAGCCTCCATTCTCAAACGATTGGTTGCACAAAATTAGGTTTCTGACTTGACAAACTTATGTGTGGTTCAGTCTATTTAAATTGTGTAGAGGATAAGGTATAGATGGATTTGTTATAATTTTGAGCATTTTCAGGTATACTGTTTGTTGCAATTTTGTTTTCAGGCTAAATTCTACCCATTGTGGAAAGATTCACGGATCAAATTGAAGATATGGAAAAGGAAATGATTTTCCGGTATACGACATTTTTCGTCTCTCGGGTTGCTGGAGGTGTTTGGCGGCGGAACTGTGCACGTCATCATCTCTGTTTGCCAATTTCGTATTTTAGGTCAACTATTCATATAATTCCTTTATTTCGTATGTTAATGTTTGTTTTACGATTGTTATATAGTTGTGTGAGTCGCTGGTCAGAGGAGGTTACAGGAAGTTTGGTTCGTCAATTCATGGACACAGCTATAGAGATGGTACATCTTTACTAGAAAAAGATTTTTTTTTATTATTATTATTATTATTATTATTATTATTATTATTATTTGTATGTATGTATGTATGTATGTGTGTGTGTGTATCTGACGTATGGATGGTATTTTGTTGCAGTAGTCAATTCAAGACATGGTATTGGAAGAGTTAATGCATGTTATAGGAATAGTAGATTAATTCATGGCACCTGTATGTTGTACTATTCCTATCTCGCTGTTTTTTTGTTAGCTAAACTTGGTAGTAGTTCAGTTGTTTGCCTTGAATTTAAACTTCCATACAAACTGATTGTTACTGTGTTAAATTCTGGCTGTAAATGAACAAATTTTTGTAATTTTGTAGGAATTTACAGTTGCTTTTCATTTACATTTCAATTAAATTTTATTTACGAGAATTTTGTGTGTAATTGTGAAACAATTGTAGGAAGAAATTGCAACATTTCAGATGTGTAGAGTATTAACTGCATCTGAAAGTGAAAGATTTAAGCAGAGGAGTTCTTCAACTTTTGACATTTTCTAGGGGTGTTCATGGTTCGGATTTCGCGGTTTATGGGTCAAACCGTGAACCAAACCGTTAGTAACGGTTTTTTATTTTTATAAACCATAACCGAACCGTAGAACTCTTAAACCAAACCGAACCAAACCGTTAGTAACGGTTTGGTTCCGGTTTGGTTTCACGGTTTGAACCTCTTAGGCCTTTATACAAGATGCGTGTATATTTTTGTGAATAACCTCTATACATAGGAAAGTTGTGGGAACAAGTTTTACAAAAGCAAAAAAAAAAAACAAAAAAAAAACAACTTATCTATATTTTGCACCAAATTTAGAAAAGAATAACATAATTCATCAACAATCCTCCATAATATCATTATTTCTGTATTGATTAATCAAATATTTAAGCAAGCAACGGTATGAAGATATGAAAAATGTGAATGCAGGCTTAGCTCACTTTTGATTTACTTTAGTGAATATATTATCTCTAACAATATATATATATATATATATGAAGTATATATAATATAATATAATATAATATAATATAATATAATATAATCATATGGTCCGGTCCGGTTTAGTACGGTTGGTTTTCGGTATAAACCGTAAACTAAACCGTTCGCTACGGTTTAAAATTATTGAAACCAACCGACCAAAACTTGAGTAAAAAAACCAACCGTGAAACCAAACCAATGATCGGTTTGGACGGTTTCACGGTTTAAAACCGAACCATGAACACCCCTAACATTTTCTTCTACATAGGTAAGCATTTACTAATAGCAAAAGTTGTTGTTAATGTAAATCCAAAAGTTGTTGTTAATGTAAATCCAAGTTAAATAAGAAATTTAAGAATATAGGAAGGAAGAATGTACACATTATTATTTTGTATACATCTTTTCATAAGTCAGCGCCGTCTCCTGCCTTGATTCCTCCACTGTGGTTGTCGTCTACCTTTAAAGGTCAAGGTACATGCTTTATATCTACGCATTTTGTATTATTGGAATTAATCCATTAGATGGACAACGATGGATGGGATTTGCGTCCGGTAGTTTGAAGTTTCACCACCTCTGCGGCCGTTTCTTCTGTGGTTGCAGCTGAAACTACTCCGACTGCAACTGAGAGTGCTACTACAGTCACCAACAACACCTAAGCCGTCACCTTGATTTTATTCAATAGTGGACAAACTGTTTATGAACAACAGTAGACGTCAAGTAATATTATTGTACTTGATAAATACTTGCTCAATGGCCAACTCCAACAACTGTGAAACCAGTGACCCACTAGGTAATATTTATTTTCTGGTGTTCAATTGCTTTCCATATATACATGGCAAATTAGACAATGTCATTTAAAATTGGGTCGATTTGGATAATCTTTTGTTTCGAACGAAGCATAACAGGTTGAAAGTTTCTAGAAGTCTGTTTTTAATGGACGTTAAAAGTTTAGTTAGTAGTGTAGAAGTGTAGTTAAACTACCATTCTGCCCAAAATTAATTTTTTTTACAAAACTTAAAAACCTTTTAAACAGTTTTTCTTTTTGCAGTTGATGACTTTGGCGATGGCTCATGCGGTTGATGATAGTGTTATGGGTGAACTTGCTATTGATGCTCCTGTTAGATTTCTTTTAAATACATTTGAATTAGATGTATGTTTAGCTATACTTTAAACCATAATACATGCATTTAAGAAATCCTGCTGAATTGTAGTACATGATCATGATGTTGATGATGTTTGCTTGCTATTTGGCTTCCTTTGCAGCAGGCATCGAGCCATGGTTTATTTGTGTCAGGATGATTAAATGTGATTATGAGCCGGCTTTATTTTGTGTCAGTGATGATGGTTTATGCATGAGTTGTTATATTCAAATCGCATTCAACGGCGGTGGGAAGTGCGGGTCCGAAAAGTCAAATAATATGTGCAAACCAGTCAACAACTTTTGTGTTCTTCTAACATGCCAACTCCTTCTGATGTCTACTGTAAAACAAGAATGCACTCAGCCGTTGTTGCAATGAAAATGGCGCAACGCGCAATAGGAAATACCTGCGATGAAAAGCTATGCTACATGTTCCAGCAAAACGACCCCTCTCAGTTGGCTAAACTACCAAACTAGGGACACAAAAAGAAAGCAACTTGTGTGCATATGCATACGTATGTTAATATTTAGATGTCTTCAAATACACCAACCTAGCTATGCATTTTCATTTGATTGTTATTTTTATACAGACGTATGTTAATATTTATATGTCTAATTTAAAAATTGATCATAGCTTCCTACTTGTGTATTAAAGATGACATGAACCAATGTGTGTTTTTGACTTATACATGACACTTACGATAGGTAGCACAAAATGTCGCGCAACGCGCGACTATGCAATAACACTAGTTATAACAATAATAGTAGACACTATTCATCAAACTTCATTCATATAATAATACTATAACCCAAGTTGTTTAACTGTATTATATGTGAAACACAATATATAATAAAAGGTTTTGTTTTTTTGTGTCATTCATGTTCGAATTTATCACGTACAAACAAACACATATAGCCATATTAACATTTTATTAATGTTGTTGGTTCGTCTATTACAAGTTTGATTAATTGAATTATAATACTAAGATTTAAAATAGTCTTTAATACAATATGAGGGTCTATTAAGTTTTGATATAGAACAATCCTATTCACCGAATCCCAAGTATAACAAAGTTATTAGTAGAGGGGGTGGAGGTGGGTTCGTATAATTGAATAACGACAATACAGACTTTTTGTAGGCATTCAAGTGAAATCATGTAAGCCATACATAAATGTTTATCGTATTCGTCAAGAGAATTACCTCTTAAGAGTTTTTAACTATCAATGTGCATTTTTATATTTCCTTTAAAGTCTTTGTATCTTCTTATTTAAGCTCAAAAAACCACGAGGTGATAGTGGCGTGGATAGGTTTAAAATATAAAAATAAAAAAGTCAAACACCTAATAAAATCATCCATAATCCAAAAACCAATCACAACCGTCTATCTCACCCTCACCTTTTACCTTACGTCACTGGAAATCTCCCCCAACCTGGCTCACGCCACATACGGTGTGGTGATGGTGACTTGAAATGGCTTAACGTCACCTTATACTCCCCCACACTGTGTAGCCTGACAAATAGGGCTGTCATATCGTGTCAGACACAACCTGTAAAGACACGAACACGATAAGACACAAACACGAAACAAGTAAACACGAACACGACACGATAATTTATCGTGTCATTTTTTCAAACACGAACTTGTTTAAAAACTAACCATGAAATCTTATCCGCAAACCTTTAAATGAGAGACTGAGCGGCGCTGGCGTTGAGAAGGATGACCGGTGACGCCAAACGGGTGATGGGTGACGGCCGACGGGTGACGAGATGGATAATGGTGACGACGGGTGGGGACAGTGGAGTTGAAAAGGAGGATAAAGGATGACTGGGTGGTATATATGTTTGTGTTAACTGATTTGAAAATTAGGGTCCCATTCACATTTAGTTCACATATGTATAAGGTTTTTTAACATGTTAAGTTTTTAAATAAAAATTGTTAACATGTCTTAACATGTGCTTAACATGTTAACAATTTTTTTTAACATGTCTTAACATGTTTTTAACCTATTTAGATACAAAACCTGTTAAGGTCTTATCGTATCGACTTGTTTAAGACACGAAACCTGTTAGGGTCTTATCGTATCGACCTGTTTAAAACACGAAACTTGTTAGGGTCTTATCATATCGACATGTTTAAGACACAAAACTTTTAAGGTTAAACACAAAATCTGTTAAGATCGTGTAACTTCATGTCGTGTCGCGTCGTATTTGTGTTTGAAATTGGCATAAGACTGAGGGGTATGGGATCGGCAAAGGGCATCGGTGGGTGAGGTGGAAGGCAATGCCGACGGGGAACAACCCCCCCCCCCTATGGCCCCTCGGTGAAAACGGTAACATCCGACCGTGTCTACCGTCCCATTTCCCAATGCACAATTAAAAATCCTATCGTTGGATTGTGCCCGTTTGCCCCATTTAGAAAAAAAAAATAACTATTTTAACTTCTATTTAAATACCATAAACCCCACATTTTACCCCACACTACCCCACACTTTTTATACACTTTCTAATCTTTTATAAAAAAAAATTTATATAAATCTTCATGGATCCAAGGCGTCCTTTCTTCCCTAACACACCCGGTAACCCCTCAAACCAACCCCCGTTCGGATTTCCTAACACACCCGATACTCCCGCGTCACAACCACTATCCTTTGGCGCGTTTAACACCCCTTTGAATCCATGGCAATTTCAACAACAACCATGGCAAATGCATCAACCTCAAATGCAACAACCTCAATGGCAACCAATACCCGAAACACAAATACAACACGAGCACGATTTTGTTTCTTTGGCCTCGCACGATGATCACATACCCGAAACCCAAGTCCCCACCCAACAAAACCAATCGGCCCCAAGAACAAAAACTGTCAAAAAGGGGAAAAACGGGCCCAAGATGAAGGTCCTAGTACCAAGGCCGATTCCATTCCTTGGACTCCCAATGAGTTGGAGGCGCTAGCATAAGCTTGGGTTATCGCTTCTATGGACCCAATACTAGGTAAATTTCATATTTTTTTTAAAAACCTTTCGTGTATATATATATATATATATATATTTTAAATTTCGGATTTAATTTTTTTTAAAAACTAACTTTTTTTTATATATAATTGTAGCTACACATCGGAAAAAAGAAGGTTTTTGGAACCAAGTTGTTAAGGAATTTTTCAAGTTGTTACAACGTGAAGAATATTGCCGGGTTCACTCCGTTAGTACCAAGTGTCGGGACTTGATGGGAAAATGTCAACTTTTTGCGGGTTTTTATCAAAGAGCTTGGAATAATCGTACGTCCGGACAAAGTGATGAGAATGTGTTGAAGGTGGCTATTGAAACATACACCGACAAGCACGGGGCGTTTGGGTACATGAAACCGTATGAGATTTTGGTAAAATGTGAAAAGTTCAAACCAGTGCCTAATGAGGTGGAACAAGCGAAGAGGTCTAAAACGAGCGCATCGGGGAGTTATAGTGGTGGTGGGTCGGATGCTCGTTGTACTATCAATATAAACGACGACCCGGAGTTTGAAGACGAGGCTCCACCAAGTGAGAGTGAGAGGCCGATTGGTAGAGACCGCGCCAAGAAAGCGGCGGTTGCCTCAAAAGGCAAGGGTGTTGATACCGGCCACGCATCGAGAGATAAGGCGGTGGAAAAAATTGAAGAGTTGCTAGAGGGATTTGGCGAGGCTAGAGATGGAGAAGCGGAGAAGGAAGAAGCGGCAGCGAGGGATTTGGCGAGGCTAGAGATGGAAAGGAAGGAGAAAGAAGACGCCGCGACGAGAGACTTGGCGAGGATAGAGTTGGAAAGGGAACGCCTCAAAATAGAAATGTTGAGACAGGAAACAACCGAATTCGCCTTGATAAGAGAACCTCTCGATAGCCTTGATGAAACGGAACGTGCGGTGGCGGCGAAAATAAAAGACAAAATCGCCAAAAAATGGCTTGGATGAGCGTTTAATTGATAGTTTTTTTTTATTAGAGTTAATAGCCATTTTCGTCCCTGAGGTTTGGGCCAGTTTGCTACTCCAGTACAAAAGTTTTTTATTTTGCAATTCCTTCCCTGAGATTTGGATTTTTTTGCCAAATTCGTCCTTTTCACTAACCCAGTTAAAAAATCTCGTTAATGTCAGGGGTAGGGTTGTCTTTTTACCTCTCAGGGACGAATTTGGCATTTAAAATTCAACCATACCTTAAGGACAAATTTGGCATGACAAACATCAAACAGACAAGAAAATAGGATAGGATAGAAACAAATCAACATAATTAAAAATCATAAAAGGTTTATTAGACACAAAATAAATTGCATTTCCACAGCTCTAATTAGATATACGATTCGAAAAGGAACCAACCACATTACCTTTGATGGTGCGATGCTGGTAAAATCAGGAATTGGGCATGATATATAGCTCATAAGTTTGCATCTTGCTGGAACATGTTTAGGAAATGAAAACAATTAGTTTAGAACTTAGAAAATATAGTAACTCAGATCATGCATAAAAGAGTGGAGATAAGTGCAAGTTAATAACAAAAACAATAGAACACCACTGCAGAGTGGAGATAATGACCAAGTGACGAACTAAATATTATTTCAAAAAGTGAATTATATTTTGACAAACAGATTCCACAAAAACAACATACGATGACCATGGTAAAAAAAAGTACAGAAACAATGTCATATTTGTTTGATCTCAACTTCTAATGCTCAAAAAGGTTCAAACTAAAAATACGTGCGGCTCTTGCTACTCTAAATAAAGGAATACACATTTTAAATTTATCAACTTTGCAAAATCTTTATTTTTGGTCAGTTAAACTGTGAGATGAACATGCAAAGTAAAAAACTCAGAATAAGCACAGAATGTTCAGGATCCTAAATTAACTGAACTCTTACAAACCAATTAATAATAATTTGGTAGTTGCAGTCGCATAAGCAGGAGGGTTCAGAAGTAGATCTCTAATGTAGCTGTTGAAAATATAAGAATAACAAGAGTAAAGAAAACATATATATCATATTTTTTTAATGAAAATCAAAGCAAAAAATACGATAGACAACTTCCCAGTTCCTACAAGACTTTCAGCTTTTTATATGCTAAAAAATCTAACAACTGATGGTTTCTGAACAAATACAACAAATTTCATAGAACATCACAAATTAATCAAAGAACAGAGGATTTAGTAAAAAACCGACATACCCATTGCCATTCTTGATGTGACCTTTGTTTTCTTACCGCCTCGTCTCAACCGTTCTTCTAAACCATGTATTCAGCTAGTCACATTACTAGACTGTTTTATGCTTCAGAATTGAACACTCACAGCATATAACCAAAACAAACAAACTTACGAACCTTGTTACTCGCAACAAATGACATTATAACCTAAATCAACAAAGTTTATAAACAGAAGACTTGTTAAACTAACAATTCTGTATCAAACCAGTTCCACATGATGAAAACTACTCTTACATCTATGATCTATCTGTAAATATCCTCAACAAACCCTAATTCAGGCATCATGCTTCCCCTAAAACGTTAATAAAACCCTAAACAAATTCTACAGCCAACTAATTCGTCCAATCGTAAAACACACACACATTTCACATATTCGATTGATCTCTGAATATAAAACTAAATTTTAATTTTGGAAAAAGTTTTATTAATTATTTTTTTATCAATTTAACTTATTTTAACCATTATAAATTCATAATAAATTATTTAATTAACAATTATTTTAAATTAAGAGTTAAATGCCAAATTCGTCCTTAAGGTATGATTGAATTTTAAATGCCAAATTCGTCCCTGAGAGGTAAAAAGACAACACTACCCTTGACATTAACGAGCTTTTTTAACTGGGTTAGTGAAAAGGACGAATTTGGCAAAAAAATCCAAACCTCAGGGAAGGAATTGCAAAAAAAAAAACTTTTGTACTGGAGTGGCAAACTGGCCCAAACCTCAGGGACGAAAATGGCTATTAACTCTTTTTATTATTTCCGTTTTTTTAATGTATTTTTGTTTTTTATTTTAATTTTCTATGTAATTTATTTTATGTATAATGAAAAAATATTCTAATGAAATCTAATTTATAAAATAAATAAAAAATGAAATTAATAAAAAAAAAAGGAAGGGGGAACTACTTCCCGTACAAAGGGGAGGGAGAAGGTAGAAATGACGTGGCGCTGATGTGGACAAAGGAGAAAGAAGGGGAAGGGTGACCACACCGATAGCCTGTGTTCCCGAGTTTACTAAATAAAAGAAAAGAAGAGAAAGAGATATTAGGAGAGAAAAGAAAGAAAAATATATAATTTTATTTCGTGTTCCCGAGTTGAAAGGAAAAGAAAAGAAACTAAAGATTTTATGTGTTCCCGAGTTGAAAGGAAGAGAAATGAACCGTATATTTTACAATTATACCCTTGTAAGATTTTATTATAGGTTAAATGAGAGGGTAAATTGGTAAATGATATACTTTAAATTTTTCTTACTTTCCCTTCCTTCCGCTTCCGTCCAATTTGGAAGGATTGTTATTTGGAGGAATTTTCCTTTCTCTTTCCTCCACTTCTTTCCTTTAATGAAACTCTGGAACACAAAATTGTTCCCCTTTCTTTCCGCTTCCTTTCCTTTCTTTCTATTTTTAAACTCTGAAACATAGTGTAAATACCCTCTCGTCGTCTACCCATATTCGAATCTGTCCAATTTGTCCTATAAAAACCAAAACACCCTTCTTATACATTTTCATTTTCAGATCATCATCATCCCCTGAGGTTTGATTTTATCATCAAATCTCTCATTTCTTCAAACATAAACTGCAATTCGATTAATAATAATAATAATAATTGCTCAAATATGGCTATCTCAACCTCTGCGTTTAGGGTTTCACTTTCCTTCGAATGCCGTTCAGATTCCGGCATCATCTCCGGCGCCATTCCCCGTCCCGAACCCCCACGCTTCTCCGCCAACTTCCGTACCACTTCCGTTAACCGACCGTTTGGCATGTCCTCGTTGATTTTAAGGTTCCCGCCCAATTTCGTTCGCCAGCTCAGCAACAAGGCTCGTAGGAACTGCAGCAACATCGGTGTTGCTCAGATTGTTGCTGCCTCTTGGTCCAACAACCAGCTTCCTTCTCCGGCGGCGGCGGCGGCAGTTGATGCCGCCACCGTCGTCTCCTCCCCGATCGCTGCGGGTGAAGACGACCTTGTTGTTGTGAATAATAATAATAATAATATTATTAATGATGATGATAAGGAGT
The DNA here is from genome assembly GCA_028751855.1 of Ambrosia trifida. NCBI lineage: Eukaryota > Viridiplantae > Streptophyta > Magnoliopsida > Asterales > Asteraceae > Ambrosia > Ambrosia trifida. The sequence continues at coordinate 58,106,144 of CM054127.1, read as the reverse complement.
TAGATAGTTCTGTACAGTTTGAGGATGTGGAAAATGTTGATAAGTTTTCGTTTTTAAGTGGTGATGGCAGCCTTGCAATTCATGCTGGTATGTTTTACATTTGTAGATATGTGTTACGATTAAATACAAATAGATTTAACGTGCTAAACATTTGAAAACACTCGATTAATTACGTTAACTTGTTATTTATTTAGAGTAATTATTAATTTATTACTCTACTTGAAACAAATTATTTTCATTAATATTAATAAAAGGGACAAATTTTACGTTAGGAAACGGCCACCAAGACTCTTAGTCACGGTGGAGTGGTCCGAGCAATGAAGATAAGAACTAGATCATTGTGGTCGCAAGTTCAAATCTGAGCCAACACGAGTTTTATCCTCCGGCGTTACCCCAGAGAACATAGTTCTTGTGGGGGCACAACGCCTCAATCTGTCATCCTGTCTAGTACGGTAGAACATACGTTGTAAGGTTCTCGTGGAACGCCAAGCCCCATGCCAGTGTCAGCGTGGGCCCGGGTAAGACAACATAGTCTGGCCGGATGTGGGGTGGCGGACCTGCCAAGAGGCGGGTGTGACATACTTATCCCTATAAAAAGTTAAATGAAAGTCACCGTTCAAAAAGTAGACGGCCACTGCCTTCCGAATTGCGAAATCTAACCTACTTTATTTTATTTTTTTGTATTTAATTACTATAGCTAAAAACTAGAGGAATTATTATTACTCCATTTCATATCTTGTATTGTAATTACTCTAGTTAAAAGTTGTAGATTAATAATAATTACTTTGGTTATTTGTACGTTTTTAGTGGGTTAATTTCAGTTGTATAGGATCATATGCGTCTAGACGTAAATATAAATTCATGAATGATATTTATTGTTAGAAAGTTAGGAGAATCTGCTACACTTATTAGTTGTGCAATTTGCTGTGTTTATGAAGTTGATGGAAAGAGATTTTTTTTGAGGATTTATAATAGTAGGTTGGTAATGGTTGTGTTAGGTGAGAGATTGGGTCGAGGGATTGTTACTGATGCAATAACTACCCCTGTGGTTAATACATCTGCATATTTTTTCAAGAAAACTGCTGATCTCATTGATTTCAAGGTATACATCATGCTCATTCTTTGATCTGTTTTTCTTAATTCATGAAGTCAATATATTTTTGCAGCTTTTAAGGTTTTAATTTGTCAATTCTTGGTTTATGTAAGTTGTATGCTGGTTTATAAACAGCTAGTTTTAGTGAGTCTGCCACTTTAATAGAGTTGAGAGTTTTCATTAAACAGTGTTGTCAAAAGCCCAAGGCGCATAGGCGAAGCCTAGAGCCCAGCACCTAAGCGCTAAAAACTAGGCTTTTTTAAGCTGGCCGCATAGTATAAATTATAAAAATACCATATTTAGGGGTTTTAGTCTCGTTTAGGCCGTTTTAGATTGATTCTGGCCTTATTGTTTCTTTACTCATTTTTGGCCAGAATTTAGCCGGAAAATCACCTAAGTTTGCACCTGGAGTCCTGGACACCTAAAAGGTGGGCTTTCAAGTTGCAGCGTACAAGGTGTGCCTGGGCACACCTTGTGCGCTTTTGACAACTATGGTTTATAAATAGCTAGTTTTAGTGAGTCTGCCACTTGTGTGAGTTAGAGTTTTGGTTAAACAGATTTAAGATAACTTAATTGTTCCTGAAATCTGTATTTGACTTCAAGAATTTGATTATTCATGTCACGGTAATTTCCTTGCAAAACATACACCTTACACTCTCATATGTTGGATGTCCAATGATACTGTTTATATGTTTGTGTCAGCTTATGAAACTGTTTTGGTAACTTAATCTTTTGATTAACTGATCTTAAACCAGGAAAAACGTAGCATTAGCTTTGAGTATGGGCGTTATGGGAATCCTACTACTGAGGTTTTGGAAAACAAGATAAGGTATTGTTATTCATTTCTTTGTTTGCTTTTCCTTTGATTAAGTTCCATGTTATGCGAGAAAAGTATAACTGTGATTTTTGATAAACAGTCAGCTTGAGGGAGCCGAATCAACCTTGTTACTGGCCTCTGGAATGTGTGCAAGCACTGTTATGATGCTAGCCCTGGTTCCAGCTGGGGGGCACATAGTGACTACCACTGATTGTTACAGGAAAACTAGGATTTTCATTGAGACGTTTCTTCCTAAGATGGGGATCACGGTATGATACACGATCCATGTTTTTCTTATTGTACTACATGTCTTTAGTTCTACCTTCTTTAAATGGTCTTTTTGTCTTGAAATGCAGGCTTCGGTCATTGACCCTGCAGATATTGCTGGACTTGAATATGCACTAGATAACCACAAAGTCAGTATTCGTAATTTCGTACACGTTTGAATCCAACTTTATCGCTTCTATGCAATTAGTTACAAAGGAGTTAATGTATAGATATGGTTTTATGTTGCAGGTTAGTCTTTTCTTCACCGAGTCACCAACCAACCCATTTCTAAGATGCGTTGACATTGAGTTAGTTTCAAAGCTGTGCCATGCTAAAGGAGCTGTGGTTTGCATTGATGGAACATTTGCTACCCCTCTGAACCAGAAGGCTCTTGCACTTGGTGCTGACATTATTCTACACTCTGCAACCAAATTTCTTGGTGGTCACAATGATGTAAGCCTTTATTTTTGAGCTAATCCGATATTTTCACTATCAATGAGAATAATCTAGCATGCATTTTTTTTTCAGGTGCTTGCTGGCTGCATTAGTGGTACTACTGAAATAATTTCTCAAGTCCGTAACGTGCATCATGTTTTAGGTGGCACTCTCAATCCTGTAAGTATCCGCTATGCCTGATTTTCATTATTAAAAACATCTTGCTTGACATTACTAAGGGTCTCTTTTTTATGTCAGAATGCCGCGTATCTAATCATTCGAGGAATGAAAACGCTGAAGCTACGTGTACAGCAGCAGAATTCCACTGCGCAGAGGATGGCCGAACTTTTAGAGGCACATCCTAAGGTACTTACGTTGCCACACAAGAACACTATCTTAAAAGAGTTCAATATGTTCATGTTTTTTCTATATTTTCAAGCAATCAATGCTTTTAATATGCTTAGAAGAGCTCTTAGAATAAAATACTAGGAAATTACAAAGACGATTTGTGAGGGTTTCTTGCGTTAAGAATACACTTTGGGAAACCTTTGACCGTTTCAGTCAATTTGACATGATAATTCTTTTAGCTAATTTTAAGTGTCAAGAGCTAAAACATAACCAGAATCAGCCTATTCATAAAAGAAATACTGGACCGAAGATGATCTAATGCTGAGATTTATATGCAAATTCTACAGGTGAAACATGTCTATTATCCAGGCTTGAAAAGTCATCCAGAGCACGAACTTGCTAAGAAACAGATGATTGGTTTTGGTGGTGTTGTCAGTTTTGAGGTCAGCTCTAGTCTTTGCCGCTCCATCTTTAACCTTGCTTCCTTTTGAAGTTAGTTAACCTTTTTCGTGTTAAACTTTAGGTTGACGGTGACTTAGCGACCACCATTAAATTTGTCGATTCTCTAAAGATCCCATATATTGCACCATCTTTTGGTGGCTGTGAAAGCATAGTGGATCAGCCAGCCATTATGTCTTACTGGTCAGTTTATCTTCCTGTCTGCATATTATACTGAACCCGCATAACTGTGCATTTAGTTTGGATAATGGTTTTGTTAACAGGGATCTTAGCCAAGCAGAGAGGGCCAAATACGGGATACTGGACAATTTGGTTCGCTTCAGCTTTGGAGTCGAAGACTATGAGGATCTGGAAGCTGATGTTCTTCAGGCTTTGGAGGCTATATAATAGACGTGATTCACCTGCGTGTTTGTTTGTTGTTTTTATGATTTCCTGTTAAATGCTGTTCTTGCATCATGATCAATTGATCGATGATTGTTTGTAGCCGAATACCTTTTGAGTGCTCCTACTACCATTCTGTTTTTGACATTCTAATAAGTTACATAAAGCAATTCAAAAGCAAGATTTTACTCCATTTATCGCTGTGAAAACAATCAAATTAGGCACATTTAATTTGGCGGTTTCGAGTTATTCTAAAATTTTCTCAAATCATTTTGAAAACCATCAAAGTTGACAGCTATTTTGAAAAGTAAAGTACCTGTTTTTGAAACGAAAGCTTGTGTTGGTTTCTCAATTGCACCACAAACCAAATGCTAGAACGAATGCGTACATGAACAAACGAGAAACTTGTTGTGTTGGCTCCTTTATCCAAACGAACATAAAACCTTGTTCTGCTAGTGTTCTGTGTTCGTTTGCTTAATAGATAAACGAACTTTCCATTGAATGGTTGGATGAACATTTGATTCCTTTAAAGCGCTAGATATGCAAGCTCATTGTTGACCTGAGAAACCGAAGGTTAACTTGTTCATTTGCCCATACATGGTGCGATTTATCTGGCCATCGATTGTGGTTCTTTTATTGTTTAGTTATTCAAACTTCAACCAACTCTTTAGTGTAGTACATCCTGTTGCCAGACCTTGTATCAGATCACATGTCTTCTGTGTATTCTTTAGCTTTTGATTTTTTTTGGAGTTGACCAAGAGTTGTATAGACTGACTAGTCATGTCACATCCAATCCATGGTTGAGCTATGAAATAACCACATGCATTGTCTTCAATAATTCTTTGATCGGTTTTCTTTGCTTTTTTTATTTTTTGAACATTATTGTTTATTTGTAATTTAAGAATGAAGAATACGAAGATTTATCTTTAGCATGTGTATCACATTATTTTAGTCACTAACAATCTAACATGACGGGTGATTTTAATGACGTCTGACCAAGCATGACATAACAATCTTGTTAGATACATATAACCTATACATAGCGTTTATTCAGAAGTTGCTCTTTAGACACAGAAGAAAACACAACAAAATAGCGTTTCAAATTCTAAGCTTCTTCGTAGTTTGTTTACAATTTTGTCAACCCACTAACTCGGCACTCTTAATAAAAATCTAAAAAATAAACACATTAAATTAATTTAGTTATAAAAATTAATAAAAAAAAAACCCCGAGACCCAACCAAAACTGTAAAGATAACCATAAACATAAACAAATCACCAAGGGGGTAGGACACTCACGGCAAGGGGTAGTGCGGCAACACCACCACCACCCCCTCGGCTACCTTCTAAAACTTCAGCATTTGGAAACAAGTAATCAATCAACAACACACATTTTAATGATTTTGGGTGTGATTTTGACATAACAAAAAGAGATTGGATGGGCGCAACAACTTTGCTATGAGTACCGTGACGGGTTAAGATATTTTTCTTAAGAAAATACAAGCAATTAAATAATCTCCACAGATAAATACAATTAATTATGTAGTTAATCAACAGATTTTTGAATCCAATCTAAATCTCCACAATCAAATAATCTGTTCCAGGTCACATGATACAGACCACACCTTTGCACATTAATAATATTATAATAATAATAATAATTATTGTTATTATGAGTTTCTGGTGGTGCACCCCTCTTCTTCAAACCCAACTGATTCAATGGCACCCTTGTTTCCATAATTCATCTGTTTCTTTATTATGGCTACTTCTCCTCAGGTTAATTCTTCTGTTTTATTATCATATTCTTGACCTTTCAATTGTGTTTATATTTACTGATTATTAACTTATATAATAATGTTAGAATGCTGCTGCAAGGTTTAGGAGCTAAAATTGCATATTGGAATTAGGAATTAGGAATTAAGTAGAAATTCTTCAAATTTAGGGCTTCAACTTTCAAAAGTTCTAAAATTTTCTAGTTTTATGAAAAAAATACTGTTTTTTCGCTAAATAATTATGTGATTATTATTAGTTACTTATTATATTATGGGTTTGGGTTCTACTCTTGGTTTTAAAAAAGCACGAAGCGCACAAAAGCGACGAGGTCTGAAATCGAGGCGCAGAGCGCAAATTGTAAAAGCGGTGGGCTTTTCTTACGCGAGGCGCAAAGCGATTATATAATTTTTTTATATATATCCTATAAGTTTTTAGCATCTCTTATCCAAAATATAGATATCATAAAGGTTTATATATGATTTAACTTAAATGTACAACCTTTTTAGCTACATGTATAACACTTTGAAGCACAAAAACACCCCATGTACAAGAAGCGCGCGCCTCAGGGGGATTTTTTTTTCCAAAAATGCTTGCTTTTCTTGCGCTTCTTGTATACTGCGCGCCTTAGGTCACACAAGGCGCAGGGCTTTGCGCCTAGGGGCACCTCGCGCTTGAAACCAAGGTTCTACTAAGTGAGAGCTTCAAAACGAACCAAACCGTGTCCGAAACGGAGCTAAGATTCATTAGATACAAATGCTCTTAGTTCTGTGTTTGAAATGTTCAAGAAATATAGTATGAATAATGGGTTGGAACTTGTACATAAGAGCAGAGCCGTCTCCGAAAATCCAGGGGCCAAGGCGAGTAGAAAAACTACTTAAAAGATTTTTTATTTTTTTGAAAAATTATTTTAAATACCTTAAATATATAAAAAAAAATAAAAATCTATATAAATTTTGTTTTTTATTTTGAAATTTCGTTCCCTGGGGAGAGCGGTTCTTGCGCGGTCGCCCACCCTGCCCCTCCTCCGGGCCGGCCCTGCATAGGAGTTGGGTGGAACGTTGAAGTGGTATATAAGTAGGACCACTCGCTGGTCTCTGAAGGCATGTTCCTAAGAAAACTTTTATATATTACGTAACGGTGTTCGTATAGCAAGAACATATTCTCATTGATCTGCTGAATGATGTGGTGTTTTCTTATTATTGCTTCACCAAGACTGATTGTGTAGGATTCTGCAGGATTCGTCAAGCAGGAGGGTAGAGATTTCTAATGTTACAAATGATCGGTTTAATCACCTCTATTCTCCTTTAATAGATGACAAGAAGGCATGTTATCTTGATTCTTGATTGTAGTCCCAATTAATAGAGAGGTATATTATTAAGTTTTGACCCATTCATCTTCTTTTATGCAGAGTAGATCAGTAACTCATACTGTAAGGTCACATGGGATTGCGGTGGCAAGGACTCATATGTATGATTGGTTGATTCTTATACTATTGGCGGTTATGATGGTTGTTTTAAACATTATCCATCCCTTCTACCGTTTTGTCGGAAAAGACATGATGACTGATCTTAAGTATCCGTTGAAGGATAACACTGTTCCACTGTGGGCTGTTCCTGTGAGTCCTCTTTTCATAATAATCTAGAGGCTGTTTGAATTTGCATTTTCAAATGGTTGTGTTATTGTTTGATAATCAAATCATGGTTTAAAAAAACGGGTGAGGCATATGCCTTGAGGTGCGCCTCAAGGCGAAACTCTAAGAAAACGAGTCTGAGGCATGCCTCATGGGGTTTAGATTGTACATACGCCTCCAAGGGCTGAGGCGCTAAGAAAATGTGCGCCTCGGGTGCGCCTCAGGTGGTTTAGGGTGTTTTTGATATGTTTTTTTTTTGGTGTTTTAAACTTTTTGGTCAATTATTTTATTTTTTAGGTGTGTTTTTGATGTTTTGGACTTTTCTAGGGCAAATATTTTATTTTTTATAGACGCATAATTTTATATTTATTTTTTGACTGCGCCTCGAGCTTACGCCTCATGAGGCACATGGAAAGCGCCTCGAGGCTCGTTTCGGTTCTTTCAAACTTTGAATCAAATATTGTTTGGATGTGTTTCTGTTTGAAGTTATCAGCATATGTTGAGTGTTTGGCAAATTTTAATTAATGAGATATCAGAAACACGAATCCAAACACAGTCGTAGACGTTTACAAAGCTCGAATTGATACAAAATTAGCATATGGTTTAATCTTTATTATCAGGTGTATGCAGTGTTGTTTCCAATGGCTGTGTTTATGGTCTTCTATTTACATAGAAGAGATGTCTATGATCTTCATCATGCCACATTAGGTGAAAAAAGTTAATATATGAACTTTCCATATATGCCCTTGATTTAACGAACCTAGCTGATTCTCGTTTGTTACAAACGACAGGGCTTTTATTTTCTGTTATGATAACTGGAGTCATAACCGATGCTATAAAGGATGCAGTTGGTAGACCTCGGCCTGACTTCTTCTGGCGTTGTTTCCCAGATGGAAAAGATGTATGCTGTGTTAGATTATTGTTTTGTTTCATGTATTATCTTGTCTTTTTCAAAGATTGCAATGCTTTTTACTAGGATTGCGTCGTATTCTTCAGCTTTATGATCAATTGGGAAATGTTATATGTCATGGTGATAGCAGCGTTGTAAGAGAAGGCCACAAGAGCTTCCCGAGTGGACATACTTCATGTAAGCAACAAAATCTACATGATTCCGCCGTATCCCAGCCAAAATACTTATCGTAAAATGGGTGGGTCGGATATATCAGTCAAATGTGGTCGCTTTTTTGTTCCGGTCATAACGGGTCAAGTTTGGTTAATAAAGTTACACTAAATTGGTCCGGTACGAAATTGTCATCTCTGGTGTATACACTTCAAGATTCACAGTCCAGACAAATCGAAAAACTCAGTCAACCACAAATTTTCCGAACTTTGTGGATTTATTTATTGCAGGGTCGTTTGCTGGTCTTGGATTCTTGTCCCTCTATCTATCTGGAAAAGTAAGAGTGTTTGACCGTAAAGGCCATGTTGCGAAGCTATGCATCGCCCTTTTACCTCTACTTGTTGCATCACTTGTTGGCATTTCTCGTGTAGACGATTATTGGCACCACTGGCAGGACGTTTTCGCTGGAGGTCTAATAGGTAAATTTACACTCGTTTCAAGAACCCTTTTTTGATAAGTTGTTGAGGTAGTAAACTAGTGTAAGTTGGATTCGAACCTGATACCTCTGCTAGAGAGGAATCAAACGCTTAGTGTTACATTTGGAGAACTTAGCATTTGCATGTTATTGTTTGCAGGTAGTACTATGGCCACATTTTGCTATTTGCAGTTTTTTGCACCACCCTATCATGCCGAAGGTATCATTCGACATTAACCCGTTTTCTTCATATTTCTTCATTGGAACTCGTCGTCGACAATTGTAATTGTTATCATTTTACATATTATTGTTGAAAGTTTCATTTTTGCATTTCTTGAATACTTGTGAAGGCTGGGGACCGTATGCATTTTTTCGTGCGCTAGAAGATTCAGGACTCTCTGCTGCTCGAACCGACACGCTTGAGTCTTCATTCAACAATTCCTGTTTGACAATGGATGATCCAGAATCTGTTATTAGGTAGCTATTTCCGTATTTAGAATGCTATATTAATGTTTGATCATTGTTTTTAACAAGATTTGTTTGGCTTGAAAACATTTTACCATATAACAATAACCAACAGAAGGAACACTAATATTATTTTATTTTTCGACATCGGTCCCAATCCAACTTGAACCACTTTCTTTCGATACGTCTCGTGTCTTCATAAGCTCCCTTATGTCAACAACCCGGTCCCATCTCCCCGCATCTGCTAAAGTATTCGATAACGCAACATACGCCCCGGGCCTACTATCACTACTCAACTTAAAAAGCTCGTTGGCTGCGACACTTGCCATCTCGACATCACCATGTAACCTACATGAACTGAGCAGTGCTGCCCAAACATCAGAATTCGGCTTTTCGGGCATTGACATTACAAACCGCAATGCTTGATTTAGCCGTCCTGCTCGACCCAGAAGATCAACCATACACGCATAGTGTTCCATGTGCGGTTTCATGGAGTAATCTTTCTCCATGATGTTAAATACTTCCAGCCCTTTAGCTACCAGCCCAGCATGCCCACAAGCAGAAAGTGCGCCTAGAAAAGTGACATGATTCGGTCTGATACGATGGACATTTTGCATTTGACTAAACAGATTGAGCGCTTCACTTGGATCGCCATTCTTTCCATACCCATCAATCATCGACGTCCAAGAAAACACGTTCTTCACAGGCATTTCATCAAAAACTTTCCGCGCATCTTCAATCCTCCCGCACTTTGAATACATGTCGATAAGTGCACTTCCCATTTTGACATTGGTTGCAAGATCCGTCTTCATGAGTTGACCTTGCACCTGTTGACCAACTTCAAACGCCGATAACAACGAACACGCTCCAATGATACTCGCAAATGTAGACATGTTAGGCTTAAAATCCAATCTTTGCATACTTATGTACACTTCAATAGCCTTCTTAACAGTCTCAACCGATTTACTATACCCTTCAATCATCGCGTTAAACACCACCACATCTTTCACACCCGTCTTGTCGAATATCTCCTCAGCATCTTCAACCAAACCCGCTCTCATGTATCCGGATATCATAGACGTCGAACAAACCACATCCTTTTCCATCATGAAATCAAACACACTCCTAGCATAATCAACCCTCCCACATTTCACATAAGAATCCACCAAACCAGTGGAAAGCACATCATCCACCACAACATAAGATTTCACAATCTGGGCATGAACCTCCTTCCCAATTCGACATCCAATCGGCATTACACCGTCACTACAAGACGCCTTCAAGATCATGGAAAACGTATACCCGTCCGGCCTCTCATCACACAAAACAAGCCTCCTAACCATACTTAAAGACTCACCCACTTCATTATGTTTTAAATAGCCCGCGATCATGTAGTTATACGCGGTTAAAGTTCGTTGAGGCATTTCATCAAACACTTGGCGTGCATGCACCAAACAAGATGATTTTAAATGGAGGATCAAAAGTTTTATAAATATGTTTGTGTTGGGTTTGAAGCCGGTTTTGATGATGTGGGTATGGATCTTTTGGCCGTGATAAGGGGTGTCTGAGTTTATGTAACTCTGTAGGGCTAGTGAGAGGGAAGTGGCGGTCAAGGGATAGAGTTGACCATAGGTGATAGTGTCAGCTGACATCAATGAGGTTATTGAAGAGTAGAGTGAAGGCATGCGTAGAGAGAGGACAACGTAAGGTGGCAGAGAGTTTTGATAAGTTATTTAGACTGCCTCCAACGCGCCCTTCTCGCAGCGTCCAAAATCCACATCAGCCATGCCTGAATCCATCCCTGCGTTTCAGAAAAAAAATAAAAAAATAAGGCCCTCCCACCTTCTATTTCCACCCCCTCAAAGCGCCTCGCTTAGGCCTAAGCGAGGCGCTTTGAATTCAATCAGAGGAGGCCAGTACGAGGGGGCAGAAAAAGCTGATTTTGAATTCGAAGCGCCTCGCTTAGGCCTAAGCGAGGCTCTTCGGATCAAAATTTTTTTTTTTTTTTTTTTGATCTTTTGAGTTATTTTTTTTAATATAATTATTATAAAAAATGTTCTTTTGACAAACGTCTGGCTAACCTGAATTTCTTTTGGATCAAAATGTCAACTTTTTCCTGCCACCCTCGTATGGTTTGGCTAACCTGTCCAGTTATCAATCTTACTGTTCAACAACTGAATTTTACTTGCTTGCATGAAAAGTAATGATCTGAATTTTACTTGCTTGCATGAAAAGTAATGATCAGAAACATTCCAAATAACTGTTCAATTTCAGCTTTTGTTTAACTCATGATATATCCACCAAATCATTTCTTCAAGTTCATTTCACCAAAAAAGGCATAACTGTAATGATCAGAAACATTCCAAATAACTGTTCAATTTCAGCTTTTGTTTAACTATTGTAGCAACTTCCATAGAGAAGTTATCAATCTCACTGAGATGATATCTTCTCTTTAGGTTTTGGAATTAATGAGACAACTTTTCAGTTGTTATCCGAGAGATAGCGGTCAACGATGAAGACAACCTGAAAACAACCGGATACCATGGATCAGAGAGATTCAAGCTAATTAAACTCATATCTCAAGCCGGTGCAAGTTATGTTGTAGCTCATATATTATTATCTCTTCTCTTATTCTCTCTTTCTCAAGTTCTCGATGGATTATTGCTCTCATATCATGGATCAGAGAGATTTAAGCTAATTAAACTCATATCTCACTGTAATGATCAAGAATATTCCAAATAACTGTAATGATCGCTACGGTTAGTGGATACCATGGATCAGAGAGATTCAAGCTAATCAAACTCCGGGCAACCCTTGTTTGATTATACTCGTGTACAACCTTTATCTCTTTATGTATGAATAGTGACCCTCTGACAATGATCAGAAACATTCCAAAATAACTGTAGTGACCTCTGGGCCATCATCGTTGACAACTTTTCAGTTGTTATCCGAGAGATAGCGGTCAACGATGAAGACAACCTGAAAACAACCGGACTGTTCTTCTTGATCTTGATCTTCACACTTGCTTTTGACAAATCCATTGTTGTTTCCATAGACATTCAAGGAGGCAAATCGTTTGAAATGGTGAATACATCTTCTTTGACAGAATTGGGATGATTTGCATGGAGGGTTATGTGCATCACATATTTTCATTTTTTCCTTGATCTGCAAATATTTGAAAATTATCATTTCTTGACATGCTTGGTAACACCTTGATCTGCAATATTTGAAAATTATCATTTCTTGACATGCTTGGTAACACCTTGATCTGCAATATTTGAAAATTATCATTTCTTGACATGCTTGGTAACACCTTGATCTGCAATATTTGAAAATTATCATTTCTTGACATGCTTGGTAACACCTTGATCTGTAATATCTGAAAATTATCATTTCTCGAAAAGTAATTAAAAACACTTAAAAATGAATTAAAAACAATTGTTGCGAGTTAGGTTTAGTCGGAGGACCACGTACAATGATCCATCAAAGTTGTACAAAGCTGGATGTTTTTACTGGAAAACCAAAACGAGCAATTAACGAAGCGAAACGGAGAGTTATAATTTTCTTGGCTAGGAAACAACTTAAAAGAACCAAAAATGAATTAAAATTATTTTTTGGTGATTAACAGATAATTTTAAATAATTAAAAGAAAATCAAATTTTTTTAAAAAAAGGCCAAAGCACCTCGCTTTGGTTTAGTCAAAGCGAGGTGCTTTAGTGCCTCGCTTTGACCAAAACGAGGTGCTTTAGTGGTTTGATTAGACCACAGGCGCCTCGCTTTGACCAAAGCGAGGTGCTTTGGCCTTTTTTTAAAAAAATTTGATTTTCTTTTAATTATTTAAAATTATCAGTTAATCATCAAAAAATAATTTTAATTCATTTTTTGTTCTTTTAAGTTGTTTCCTAGCCAAGAAAATTATAACTCTCCGTTTCGCTTCGTTAATTGCTCGTTTTGGTTTTCCAGTAAAAACATCCAGCTTTGTACAACTTTGATGAATCATTGTACGTGGTCCTCCGACTAAACCTAACTCGCAACAATTGTTTTTAATTCATTTTTAAGTGTTTTAATTACTTTTTGAGAAATGATAATTTTCAGATATTACAGATCAAGGTGTTACCAAGCATGTCAAGAAATGATAATCGGATTGTTTTTCGAGAGAAAGGAACTAAGTTGCAAATACGATAATAATCAAACTCATATCTCAAGCCGGTGTAATTACTTTCAAGTTTTTTAGAATCAATGAAGACACCACATCATTGTACAAAACCGACGATCATTCAAAATTTAAAGTTACCGCTAACCTCTGTGCCATCATCGACTACAGCAAACCGACGATCTTCTGCCACGGCACTCCTAATGGGCCTCACTTTATTTCACGGTACGATTTGTGTTTTTGTTGCTTTATAAATAATAAGTTTTGTGTTTATCAAATCCTAACGTCTGAGCAATGATTTATTAAATCGTTTTACTAATTTCCGATTCTTGATACTTTCATAAATCGTTTTACTAATTTCCAATTCTTGATAATAATAAATTATTATAATAATAAAACAAAGGAACTAAATTACAAATATAATAAAAAATAATAATAATAATGTAATATAGTCATTGTTAATGCTCAAAAAAGTCAACCTTTGTTGACTCATAGGAGTCTTGAAGACGAAATGAATTTTACAAGATACTTGAAACAAGGTATGGATATGGAGAATAAATATTTGACTATACGTGGTTGATGATGTCAAGCTTAAGTCGTTGATTCATTTGGAAATCGAAAACGCCTATCGTCACTCTGTATAGAGAAGAAAATCAACAACCGAATATTTAGTTCTCTCCGAACTTCAGCTTCCAAAATACGACGTCGTTGTAGCTCATATGTTATTATCTATTCTCTTATTCTCTGTTTCTCTAGTTCTCGATGGATTATTTCTCTCATATCGACTCTTACAATTATTCACAATTTTATACATACAACACACCTTCATCGTTGACCGTACTGTTCTTCTTGGTCTTTTTATGTATGAATAGTGACCCTCTGGCAAACCTACCTCTGTTTTGAATTTGTTGCTTCCATAGAGAAGTTATCAATCTCACTGTAATGATCAGGAACATTCCAAATAATTGTATAATTTCGTTCAAGATTCCTATGCAAGCAAGTCAAATTCAGTTGTTAGACCAACTTGAGATATGAGTTTGATTAGCTTGAATCTCTTTGATCCATGGTATCCAGTCTTCAAGGTGGACTTAAGCACCTGAACGGGAAGTTGAAATTTTGAATGATGTTCGTCGACTGCACCGAACACACTACAATTATTCACAATTTTATACATACAACACACCTTCATCGTTGACCGTACTGTTCTTCTTGATCTTGATCTTCACACTTGCTTTTGACAAAGGTCTGGCTGACCTGAAGTTCCTTTGCAACCAGGTAAAAAGGAACTAAGTTGCAGATATAAAAATCCATCACATCACGATTATACTCTTTATGTATGAAATAGTGACCCTCAGTTGTTATCCGAGAGATAGCGGTCAACGATGAAGACAGCCTGAAAGTGGATACCATGGATCAGAGAGATTCAAGCTAATTAAAGTCATATCTCAAGCCGGTGCAAGTTATGTTGTAGCATCTTTGATCATCTTCTTGTAATTACTTGACAGATATCTCTCTGAGATGATAGCTTCTCTTCAGATTCTGAAAGTGGATACCATGGATCAGAGAGATTCAAGCTAATTAAACTCATAGGTAAGAACATTGTGGATGAGGATTGTTTATCTTCCCATTGATTTCAAGTATGTTGCCAAATAACTGTTCAATTTCAGCTTTTGTTTAACTATTTTAGCAACTTCCATAAAGAAGTTATCAATCTCACTTCTCACTGTCTATGTTTACCTTCAACGTCCAACGGTAATGAGTAACCTAGTAACCTCTACAATGATGTGATTTGTTTTTAAATAAGGAGGTATATGTACAATGAACTTTTTACGCTAAATAAAACCGATTAATGGCAGGTTTGCCAGAGGGTCACTATTCATACACACAACTTTTTGCTCTAGTGGTGTGCTCTACCTTTTTGACAAACACCTGGCTAACCTGTCCAGTTATCAATCTCATTGGCAATCATCCGGTGCAAGTTATGTTGAAGCTCATATGTTATTATCTCTTCTCTTATGCTCTCATATCATGGATCAGAGAGATTTAAGCTAATTAAACTCATATCTTAAGTTGGTCTAACAACTGAATTTGACTTGCTTGCATAGGAATCTTGTACAAAATCATTCTCACATGAATATCCTTTGATGAATGTATTAGGGGTTGGAAACTCTGAAGACCAATGACCCTCTAGCAAACCTCCGTTAAGGGTCTTCAGAGTTTCCATGGGAAGGTAAACATATATAACATTCTCTTCTTCTTCCCTTACAAATCACTTTGCCATTAATACAAATCACATTGTGCATGACATTACATTCTGCATGTGTCATTTCATAACTTGCACCGGCTTGAGATATGAGTTTAATTAGCTTAAATCTCTCTGATCCATTGTATCCACTTTCAACTAAATCTTTCTCTGATCGCTACTGTTGATTGGTATATAGAGAGATTCAAGCTAATCAAACTCCGGGCAACCCTTGTTTGATTATACTCGTGTACAACCTTTTATCTCTTTATGTATGAATAGTGACCCTCTGACAATGATCAGAAACATTCCAAATAACTGTAATGATCGCTACTGTTGATTGGTATATAGAGAGCAAACCGACGATCATTCAAAATTTAAAGTTACCGCTAACCTCTGCGCCATCATCGTTGACAGATATCTCTCTGAGATGATAGCTTCTCTTCAGATTCTGATTGCACCGGTGGAATTGGAATTGGAATTAATGAGACAACTTTTCAGTTGTTATCCGAGAGATAGCGGTCAACGATGAAGACAACCTGAAAACAACCGGATACCATGGATCAGAGAGATTCAAGCTAATTAAACTCATATCTCAAGCCGGTGCAAGTTATGTTGTAGCATCTTTGATCATCTTCTTTGTAATTACTTTTTATTGTTTCGGGTTCCCTTCCATTGTTGACAGATATCTCTCTGAGATGATAAAGGTAGATCATGGAAAGTTGAACTCAAGAAAACAAAGATGAAACCGATTAATGTTCTTTATATATGAATAGTGACCCTCTTGCAATATTTGTAATTACTTTCTATTGTTTAGCGCCGATCCGATCGTTAAAAGTATCAAGACTATGAAATTAGTAAAACAACTGAATTTTACTTGCTTGCATGAAAAGTTCAATTTCAGTTCAAACTTTTCAAACACCTGCAACATCTCAAGAATCGAGGTCCTCTGAAAAAGACATCGTACAATGAACTTTTCATGCAAGCAAGTAAAATTCAGTTGGTATTAATGGCAAGATATATGGCTTTAGTCCTTTACGCAGGTTTTTTGACAACTTTTTGCTAATACACACAACTTTTTGCTCTAGTGGTGTGCTCTACCTTTTTGACAAACACCTGGCTAACCTGTCCAGTTATCAATCTCACTGGCAATCATCGTTGGTAGCTATAGGTAAGAACATTGTGGATGAGGATTGTTTATCGATCTTCCCATTGATTTCAAAGGATATTCATGTGAGAATGATTTCGTTATTGTAATGATCAGAAACATTCCAAATAACTGTAATTGATTTCCACGATCTACCTTGACTGCTACAACATAACTTGCACCGGCTTGAGATATGAGTTTAATTAGCTTGAATCTCTCTGATCCATGGTATCCGGTTGTTTTCAGGTTGTCTTCATCGTTGACCGCTATCTCTCGGATAACAACTGAAAAGTAATTACAAGAAGATGATCAAGGATGCTACAACATAACTTGCACCGGCTTGAGATATGAGTTTAATTAGCTTAAATCTCTCTGATCCATGATATGAGAGCAATAATCCATCGAGAACTAGAGAAACAGAGAATAAGAGAAGAGATAATAACATATGAGCTACAATGACGTCGTGTTTTGGAAACTACAACATAACTTGCACCGGCTACTTTTCAGTTGTTATCAGACGACTACTTTGATCAAGATGACATACACCTAATTTACACATATCCTTTGATGATGTCAAGTTTAAGTCATTGACAATGTTGAGGGTTATTACTTTGTTTAAGTCATTGACAATGTTGAGGGTTATTACTTTGTTTTTTAATTTTTTTTAACTTTTTATAATTATTAAATAAAAAAAAAACAACTCAAAACATCAAAAAACTACCAAAATAAATTAAGCGAGGCGCTTGGAGGGGGTTTAAATAGAAGCTGTGGGGTTTAAATATCACCACCCAAAAATAAATACATTATATGGGGATTTTAGCTTGAGAGAAGGGCTACTGATTACTAAAATGTGGATAATCGAAAAAATTTTGGCCGACTTTTAAGACCTAACCGTGGCGGCAGGGATAGGCGGATAGCGGGTCTTCCATATATATTTGTCTCTAGATTCAATGAAGAAGATAACTGATAACCTAGTTAATTAATAGGAATAATGGAAATAAATAATCTCAACTATTCACTATTGGCCAATAACAGTCCCAACTACGAAAATCACCAATATTGGTCCCAACTTTCGACATATTGGAAACCAACGGACCCAAACTAACGGAGGCTAACTCCGTTAGTGTGATGCTGACGTGGCATGCCACGTAGGACCATTTTGCCACGTGGCATGCCACGTAGGATGCCACATAGGATTATTTTACCACGTGGCATGTCACGTAGGATCATCTTGCCACCTAGGCATACCACGTCAGCATCACACTAACGGAGTTAGCCTCCGTTAGTTTGGGTCCATTGGTTTCCAATATGTCGAAAGTTGGGACCAATATTGATAATTTTCGTAGTTGGGACTGTTATTGACCAATAGTCAATAGTTGAGATGTTTTATTTCCATTTTTCCTAATTAATACTATATTATATATGAAGTGGGCTCCTTTTTGTTTTATTTTTTTATTTATTGACAGCCCAATGTTAGATTTATTTTGAAAGTAAGAATAAGCCCAATGGTATAGGTAAAAATGGTGATTGGAAACAATTTTAACATATTTTCTTTTATTTTATTTAACTGGTGTGCCTCGTTTCTTTTCTTTTATTTTGATTTTCTGATTAGATCCTGTTTCAGTGGTTATATTAAGTAGACTAGAGATCAAATACATATAGTGTTTTTGTAAGAACTGTGAGAATTAAAGGGGTAAAAAAAATTTATTTTTTTTAAAAAAAATTTTTCCCATGTGCTTAAACATTCTTTTCTAGATGAATAATACAAAAAAAATTAAAAAAACTTTTTTTAGTGTAATTACGTCATTAAGGTAAATACATTAGTTTACACTAGAGTAATTATGTAATTACTCTACACGTAATTACTCTACACCAATTTTTTTTTTTTTTTTTTAGTTTTCAATACTATAATACATGTTTAACAATATGGGGAAAATAATTTTGAAAAAAAAAAAAATACCCTCCTTTGATTCTCACAGTTCTTACCAAAAAAGCTATTTGTAAGAAATTAGCCGTTCAAAAAAAAAAGTTAGATGGGGCGGAAGCCCCCCCCCCCCCCCCCCCCCCCCAACCCCCAACTTATTAGAAATACAAGACAACCAATTAGAAATGTCACAATATCCCCGCGCTTCGAGGGTGCCCTCAACGTCGAGGAACATGTACTCGGGTGTATGTGCAACTCGTTCAAATCATGAACTAGAATTTAAAGCGATAAATTCTTTATTTTATGAATTAGTTTTTAAATAAATAGGATTTTAGAAGTACGAAGGAAAACAAAACAAACCATCATATATCCTTTAATATATTTAAGGATGTTTTTGGAAAAGATTATGTGAAACAAGCAGCATTAATTAAGATATTAATTAACTGATGGAATTACAATTACTGTACGTACAATGCTTGCTACATGGAACCTAATTCATGAGAAGCAGAAGTGTTCTTATGTATTTCAAGAAGCAACCGGCTTTGAAACTCGCTGCTCGAAGCCGCAATCTTTGCTGATGACCGATTATCAACTACCTTCTTGGTAGCCTGTTCATGATCAGAACCCATAATGTTAAACAGCTTCTTGATCTTTGATAACCGGCTGCCACCCTCTCCAAAGCGAGCCGTCTTCATGTTCTTTCTTCGATTAGTACTCCCAGCTTCCGATGTACTAATGTCATATGATGTTTTTCTTCTCCAAACCTTGTTAACATCAACAGAAGTTGTTAAAAACTTTTCCATTATATTGTTGAGTCAGTCTATATATCAAATATTATTCAAACTTTATATGTTTGTGTTTGTGTTTGTGTGATGGGTATCTAAACATTGGGTATATATTTATAGGAGTATTAATGTGATCATAGGAGTATTATTAATTGTGTGATGAGGTACATGTACCATATCGTATATTTTTAATTTTTATAATAATTGTATAGCAGGATGCATGAATGAATGTAGTACGCCGGTGGCAAATGTCGGGTCTAGATACAACATGTAGGGTCTATTTCGGATCTGGTTTTGTAGTTCGAGAGATTCCTGTTTTCATACACATCACTCATGCACATGTATTTCAACATTTTTTGTGTCATAGATATTTATTAATTAAAAGAAAGTGTTTTAATTATTGGATTTAACATATAGTAACACTTTCGGCGATAATTATTTTTTTGGTTTTTTTTTTTTTGTTTCTTGTAACGTATGAACTAGATCATGTGAACATCTTTGTCTTTTGGGTGAGCATTAGAGGACCATGGATTGATGTATTTTAAAAATCTTGTTAGATTTTAAATGTATCAATGTGTTTTGTGAATATGATATGACTTATTGCTAGCTTTAAAGTGCTTGTGTTAAATAAATACGTGAGGCTTTTGTCTCATTTTTTTTACTTTGGGATATAAAAAAATTGCATGCATTACGAGCGGTAAAATAATGAGATGGTTTCACAAAGCCGGTCATCACCATTGACAATAGCGGCCTCTTGGTGGTTAACATATATATGTGGTTTGATCTATTAGTGGTTCACATAGGTTATGGGTACTAAAAAAAGATATAATCCCATTGGCAATATATGGCAATATCTCAAGAGGTCGCCATTAGAAATGGCGATGATCCGTAATGAAACCTGGTGAAGATTTTGCCTCAATGAAATGGCGATGATCCGTAATGAAACCTGGTGAAGATTTTGCCTCAATGTGATGCATGTCAGTTAAAGAGTCTGATTAGCTTGTTATTGCCCAATTAAACGAGGTCATGTTGGAGAATCTAGGGCTTTGTTCTTTAATTTTGGAAGTTTGTGATTTATAGTTAAGAATTCGTTGAAATCATAGAAATTAGGGTTTATTGATTTCAGGAAGATCATCACATGATGGTTAGATGTGTGTTCATTTACCAAAGGGTTTGTAGCCTAGTAGTATTAAGGTATAAAGTAAAGGTGTTACTTGGTTCTAGTCCCGTATCACCAGACACACTGGCTATGTTTAAAAGTGGGTTTAGATGGTTTGAGAATTTGGTATTCTAAACAAATGATGCGTGTTCTTTTAATAATAAGAATACTCAAACTCTTTTTTTGCATTGTTTGTAGTGAAAACACAACTCAACTTTTGAGGTCAAATTGAATGAATTTCATTAAAATCAACATGTTAGACTCACTTTCTTATGTCTTCTAAACATTTAAGAAATAGACATTTGTTGGTTAATTCCAGTAGTCAAGCAGCCAAACAATAATAAAATCAAAGTCTTCAGTCAAAAGTCTTAGCTTAAATCAAGCATTGCTTGATTTTAGCAATCAGTTTATTTTTTTTGATTTGATTTCCCTCATTATAAATAGGTGTTAGTATGAGATGCAATACGTACGAGTTCTTCTTTGTTTTTTACTAATAAAATTTGTGCTGACTGCCTTCTTAAAATCTGTTCTTGTGCCATTTGTTTCTAACAATTGGTATCAGAGCAAGGCTTAAAAGTCTGATCAGCCACAATTATCATCATCAAATCCACTCAGGTCAAAGGTATTGACCAGTTTATCAACAGTCAGCTTCAAAGAAATCTCATCAAAGTTGTTTACAACCATGGGCGATAATGGTTGTAACAATGGTAGGAACGACAGAAGCAATGTTGTTGCGGTTAGAGATGGAGGATCAATTTCGTTTCAGTGTCCTTTGCTTACAGCAACAAACTACACATCTTGGGCAATCAAGATGGAGTCGATTATGGATGCCCAAGGTATTTGGGATGCCATAGAACCGCCGGATAACACCGAGGTGGATGTCAAAATTCGGAAAAAGGCAAGGGCCTTTATCTTCCAAACATTGCCGGAAGATATTCTGTTGCAAGTGGCTAAGCATAAGGAAGCTAAAGAGGTCTGGGACGCTCTTAAGATACGAAACCTTGGAGTTGACCGGGTTCAAAAGGCCCGGATTCAAACTTTGAATTGGGAGTTCGAGCTGTTGAACATGAAGGAGAACGAGAGCGTGGATGATTTCTCAAGCAAGATTGGTGCGATTGTATCTAAGTTTCGAGCACTTGGATCAACATTTGAAGAAGCGAAGCAGGTAAAGAAGCTTCTAAATTCAGCCCCCGAAAGGTTGCTGCCAATTGTTGCCTCGATTGAGCAATATTCAGATTTAGAGATGATGTCTTTTGAAGAGGCTGTAGGGCGCCTCAAGGCATACGAAGAACGTGTTAAACCTCATGAAACAAAGAAGGACCAATCTGGTCAACTTCTATTTACGAAAGCTGAAGGGCAGGAAAGACAAATGAAGCATGCTGGGAGGGGTCGGGGCTCAAGCTCATCAGACAGCTGTTGACGTGGTCGGGGTCGGGGTCGTGGCAGGTCCAACAGCCATGGACGAGGGGGAAAATACCCTTCAAACAATAATCGCAAAACTGACCAGGGAAACCAAACAGGTAAACAGGAAAGGAAGTGTTATAATTGTGATAGATATGGTCATTTTGCAGCTAATTGTCGAGCCCCTAAACGAACCGAAGATGAAGCGAATCTAACAAAAGAAGATGATGATCAAACACTCCTGATGGTATCAAAAGAAATGGTATTGCTGAATGAAGAAAAGGTATTCCTGAATATTTATGCTAAGGAAAAAAGTGAAGCCGGTACGTGGTACTTGGACAATGGGGCTAGCAACCACATGACCGGAAATCGGGAATTTTTCAGCGAATTGAATGAAAAAACAGCAGGTCGGGTCAGATTTGGTGGCGGGTCAGCAGTCGATATCAAAGGCAAAGGCTCAATCCTTTTGCAATGCAAGAATGGAGACCAAAAGGTTGTCACGAATGTCTATTACATTCCAGATTTGTGTAATAACATTCTAAGCCTAGTCAGTTTGATGAAGGAGGATGCAAAATAATCATAAAAGATGGCACCTTGTGGCTATACGAAAGATCGGGAGCCACACTGATGAAGGTAAAAAAACTCAAAATCGGCTCTACAAGATAAAACTCCAAACTGCACCACCAATCTGTTTTCTTGCTAAAGTAAACAAGGAAGCATGGCTTTGGCATGCTCGTCTAGAGAAATTTAAACTTTGATGCACTTAACAAATTGGCTGGAGAAAAAATGGTGGAAGAAATTCCTTTGATTGATCACCAATCACAATTATGTGACGCATGTTTGGCTGGAAAACAAAGAAGATCACCTTTCCCATCCAAAAGTTCATATAGAGCATCGCGACCTTTGGAGTTAATACATGCCGACCTTTGCAGGCCAATTACACCGAGTACTCCATCAGGAAACAGGTATGTTTTGCTTCTAGTTGATGACTTTATCAGGTTTATGTGGGCTCGTATAATCAAGTCTAAAGATGAGGCATACAAGGCTTTCAAGGAATTCAAAAAGGCTGTTGAAACAGAAACATGTTACAATGTGAAAGCATTGAGAACCGATCCTGGAGGAGAGTTTGTTTCTACAAACTTTGAACAATTGTGCAGCGAAAATGGAATCAAACGTTACTTAACAGCCCCATATACACCACAACAGAACGGTGTAGTGGAAAGGAGAAATCAAATAGTTCTTGGAACCACGAGGTCAATAATGAAAGCTATGAAAATGCCAAGATGGATGTGGGGTGAGGGCGTACGTCATGTCGTGTATGTCCTAAACCAAACCTCAACTAAATTTGTAGAAGGAAAGACCCCCTATGAAGCTTTGAATGAAAGAAAGCCAAGGTTGAAATACTTAAAGGTGTTCGGGTGCACGACTCATGTTAAGGTTCCATCGGTTAATCTCACAAAGTTAGATGACCGAAGTGAGCCTATGGTGTACCTTGGAAGTGAATCGAGAAGCAAAGCCTACTGATTTTACAATCCACGGAGCGAAAGGGTTGTAGTTAGTCGAGACTGGTCAATTGAGCCCGGAAAAAATGAAGAGTGGGTTGAGTTTGTTGTTGAAAACGAAAGCAATGAAACTATTCCTGGCTCAGCCCAAACATTGCCCAGTCAAAGCGAGGGAACCTCTGTAACCAGCAACCCAACTGAGTCTGGCAGCCCAGCTGTAAATAGCAGCCCGGTTGTAAACTACAAGAAAAATTTAAACAACAGCCCATTGGACGAATCCGATAACTGAACTCAATCTGCCTTGAGTCCAAACAGCCTTTTTCACAGTCCAATCAGCTATTTTAACAGCCCAATCAGCTTTGAACAGTCCAGTTCATCAGGTATGAGCCCTGTTTCTCATTCACATTATGATGACACGCCCCCCCCCCCCCCCCCCCCCAAAGGTTTTCGGTTGGTGAATCAAGTGTATTCAAGTACTGATCCAATTCAGCAAGTGGAGTTTGAGCGAAGGCTGATCTTACATGAAGAAGAGCCAAGAACATTTGTTGAAGCCAAAACCTATAAAGAATGGAGAAATGCTATGCAAGAAGAACTAAAGTCAATTGAGCAGAATAACACATGGCGCCTAGTCCACCTTCCGAATGGAGTCATACCAATTGGGTTGAAGTGGGGTTTTAAAGTAAAAAAGGATGCCAAAGATAACATAACCCGCTATAAGGCATGACTTGTCGCAAAAGGCTATGTACAGAAGCATGGCATCGACTATGAAGAAGTTTTTGCTCCAGTCATTCGAATGGAATCCGTTCGGTTAATCCTGTCTCTAGCTGCATTTAATGGGTGGCAAGTTCATCACCTTGACGTCAAGAGCGCTTTCTTGAATGGTGATTTGAAGGAAGATGTCTACGTATCTCAACCCGAGGGGTTTGAGAAACCAGGAAAAGAACATCTTGTGTACAAGCTCGACAAAGCCTTATACGACTTGAAACAAGCACCGCGGGCATGGAACTCTAAGTTGGATGCAACTCTTAAACAGCTTGGTTTTGATCGATGCCCAAGGGAACATGCAGTGTACAAAAGGGTTGCAAAATCAAGAACACTGATAGTGGGAATTTATGTTGATTTAATCATTGCAGGGCTAAGCAAAGAAGAAATTGGCAAGTTTAAAGCACAAATGAAAAGTCATTCTGAAATGAGTGACTTAGGGCTACTAACTTATTATTTGGGAATTGAAGTAAATCAAAGTGAAGATGGAATTACACTGAAACAAACGGTGTATGCCAAAAGGATTCTAAATGATGCGAATTTGTGGGAGTGTAACCCTGCAAAATTTCCCATGGACCCAGGAGTCAAGCTTGGCAAAGATGAAGACCAAGACAATGTTGATGCAACCAAGTACAGAAGACTTGTAGGCTGTCTTCGATACCTCACACACACTAGACCAGACATCAACTATGCAGTTGGCATCACTAGCAGATTCATGGCAGAACCGTAAAAAATCGCACCTACAAGCTGTTAAACAGGTGTTGCGGTATGTAAAGGGGACTGTTTATTTTAGAATCTGCTATCATAGATGTCACACCAGGCCTATGGCGGAAACACGTGGCGCGACGGTTCAAAAGTATTAAGCCGAGATTAATGCAAACCACAATGATAATTAAACAAACGGGCATTTATTCAACGCCGAAAATCATGTCAAATTATTCGTACATAATCATAAATTGTTTTTGAAATTAATAAGGAGGCTCCTCCCTTTATCCCGATATCCATGGAATAAAGAGATGAGACCCCTTCACGACATTCCAACGCCCGACCTGGAGATTCCCCCGACCCTGCTTGCCATGCTAACCTTCATCATTCAATTACCTGAAAGATATGTTCGAAAATCGTCAATATATAAATATTGGTGAGTTCACAGGTTTTGATTTAATAAAACTTTATTAAGTGGGAATATCCTTGTTATGACATTTATAGGAGTTGCAAAGTCCTACAATTTACTTGAGCCTATAACCAAACCAAGACAATTAATAATGCCCCCGCCCCAAGTCGTTACTCGGTAATCCTACGACTTGATTTCAGAATACGTGCACCCCAGGCATACGCCGATGCATAATCGACGCTATCGATTAGGGGTGGGCCTTGTCAGGCACCAATAGTACTATCCAAATATTCCTTTGGTTTCTCTTTCCTGAATTAATGATTATAGTGGGGAGGTCTCAACCCCGAGTGACAATCTTAACTCAAGTATCCAACCCGTCATACAAATCCCAACATATCTTTCCCCCGTAAAAACGTTAAACAGTTTAGAAATGGGGCCGTGAGACTCACCTGTAACTGTGCTCGGCTCAAAGAAGAAAATAGTAAAGTTTGTGATCCCGCACCTACAAATGTTCTAGGCGTATAAGTCACTACACCTATGGTGTATGTGTCTTGGCAAGTTGTACACCCAACTCCCCGACCACGTGTTATCCCAATTTCCGTTTAATTAGCCTCGTATCCTAGGTTCATTGGCGATGGATTACCCTTTTCTTGCAAGTCATATATTATTCTTGTTAATATCTTTTGTGACTTGTATACAATTATTCTCGACGCGACTCTACCCAACGTATAATTATTTTCCCATTTAAATAATTATACTTATGAACTTTTCGCTCGGTATAATGTATTCTTATTACCCGTCCCAACTCACTTTGCCACATATTTACTTTCCCATTCAAGTAAACATGCTAAGGTCTTGTCGTTCGGTTGTATATTCTTAACGTCCGACTCGACGCACCGTGCCGTATATTTATTTTCCCATTTAAATAAATATACTAGGATCTCGTCGGTATTTACATGCTCGTGGATATACTTCACCTTGCTCGTCTCGGTTTTCCTTCTCGCATATCTATTTTCCCATTCAAATAGATATACTAGAATTTCGTCGAAACGGGCATGTGTACATATACCATTGCGTGAATACTACTTGTTAGGTTCATGTGTCGTCTAGCGTTCTTAGTTTATTACATTGCGTTTTCTCCCACGAATATTCTTTCTACACTTAGGAAAGTGTTACGTACGTTTCACTCTTGTTATATATATTTTTTATTTCCTTAAAATATATATACATATTTTTGTCTTGCCGTAACGGCATTTTTCTCATGTGTCCGTTTATCCGTTTTCGTTAGTTCGTGTAACTAGATCCGTTAGTTAGCTTTTTCCACATTTTCTTCCAATATGCGTTCTATGGAAATATTATTCATACTTCCAATTCCGAACGTATATTTCTTTGGATAAATACACTTTCGTATTTTTAGCCCAACGTGTCCAACTTGTAACCCAAAAATGTTTCCGACACTTTTATATTCCCATTTATATAAAAGTATCCATTTTTGTACAAGTTTTTCCCAAGTCTTTACTAATATTTTATAAAATCTTATTTTTATAAAATCCTAGTGTTACTTCTTTTATTTTTATAAAACTTATACTTTTATGAAAATAACTTTTTAACTTATACATAAGTAAGTTTCTCATGTTTATTAACACTACACTTGGAGAAAACATTATTTACGTTTTTGACACTAAACTTTCCGTTTATGCATTTTTGGACCAAGGTTTCTAAAATACTTATTTTAGTCCCTCAACTTCCAAAGTTGCCATATTAGTCCTTTAACTTATACTTGTTGCATTTTTCACCCTAACTTTCAAAGTTAATATTTTTCTTCCATTTTAGTGGACTTTGAAGAACCATTTTCTTAATGCTTAGTTGTTTTTACTTCTTTTCACTTTTAATGATCTTCTAATCCATCCTAGATGCCATTAACATGTTTATTCCATATTTTCATCCAAAATACCCATTTTTCACTCATTCAAGTGAGTGGACTTTGAAGATGGAACTTTTTCACCTATGACTTTCTAACCCATTTTAATATCTTTTTGACATTAACTAGTCATCTAATGATGATTAAAACCATCTTTCATCATATTCAAGTCTTTTTCCCAAATCATGTTCTACTCATCTTCTAACTCAAGTGTATGTTATTATTATTACATTTTCTCACAATATCACTTTTATTAATGTTAATCCAAGATTTCTTCATGTTATTATTCCTTCATTGCATTCATGTAAGACACATCATTTCAAAACCACATTTCCCATCAATGCACAACTTGCTCATAAAGACACTTAATATGAACATTAACAAACAAAACAAGGTAAAACTTACTACTAGCTCAAGGCTAGGGAAGACAAGAATCCTTGGATTGGATGGGGTTTAGTGTGTTTTTCCAAAGGGGTTAAGCTCCAAGCTCTTGAACACACAAAGGGGTTTGATGGATGATGATTTAGAGATGATTTGTTAGTGTAAAAATTGAAGGAAAAGTGTTAATGTAGGGGTGAAAACCCACGGCCAAAGGGAAGGAGAAGAGAAGAAATTTTGTGATTTTGTTTAAGTGTGAGCATGTATGTATCTATATAATCTTCTATCAAATCTCCAAGGATTACCAATATCTAGCTTGGATTGGGTAGAAATCTTAGTGTAGGATTTTAGAAGATTATGGAAGATTATAAAAAAAATCTTAGGGATATTATTAGAGGGTGCTTGGGCCGAGTTTAGAGAGAGAGGGAGAGGTGGTGATTTGGTTAATTTTCTTGCCCAATACCTTTGCATGCAACCTTATGATTAACTTTAATTCTAATGGTTAAGTAAGATTACCAAGATTATTAATCATTTGGAGGGCCATAGGCCGGCCCCATGGGGTGTTTTTGTGGGGTCCACTTTGCTAAATAATACCCCATATTATTATATTTAAGTTAATCTCTTTCGGGTACCGTCCGGGTATTCTTGAGTTTTTAACCGTGTGTCACCCGAATATTAAAATACCATTAATATTCCTTAAATTTTGCCCAGTTAAATTACTGATAATTTATTTTGGCTTTTGCCGGGCGAAATTACGTGCTACGCGCGTATCGGGTGCGGTACGCGCACTTTATTCGTTACCGGGAGATTTGTACAATAAGCTTTCACGTATGGCTTTGGGTTTCCAAAACTCATTATATTTTGTGAAAATATTATTTATTTTATATTCCGGGTGTCCGGAGTTCGTTTCGCTTATTTAATTTTTACCGGGTAATCGCCAGTGTCCATACCGGATAGATTTGCTGGCGCATGATCCTATCATGCTTTGCTATTAAACTTATGCATTCCTATGCATTATTTGGGAACTTCTATCTTTCTAAGGCCTCAGTTAAACAGTCAGCACATAATTACATTTAATTATGTTAATTGCGTTTAATTAATTAGTACGGGATTACCTTAATTTTGCCGGTTGTTACAATAGAAATGGAGAAGGGCTTCTTGTCGTATACAGCGACAGTTCACACGCCTCGGACATAACTGATGGAAAAAGCACTACAGGCATGATTTTTTATTACGGGGGAGGGCCAATCGCTTGGAGCAGTCAAAATCAACCAACTATTGCTTTATCTTCCTGCGAGGCAGAATTCATGGCAGCAGTAACTGCTGCCTGCCAAGGAGTATGGCTTAAGGGATTACTTGAAGAAATCACGGGACAAACCATGGAAGCAATCACCATTTATGTGGACAACACATCTGCAATCAAGTTAATAAAAAAACATGTTTTTCACAAAAATAGTAAACATATCCACACAAAGTATCACTACATTTGTGAGTGTGTTGAAAATGATCAGGTGAAAGTTGAGTTTGTCTGTGGTAATAAACAGAAGGCTGGCATTTTGACAAAAGCTTTGCCAAGGATCAAGTTTTTAGAGATGAGGGAATTTTTTGGAGTCAAAGATCTATCAAAAGTGAAGGCTGGAATTAAGGGGGGAGAATGTTGCTTAATTCCAGTAGTCAAGCAGTCAAACAATAATAAAGGCAGTCAAAGTCTTCAGTCAAAAGTCTTAGCTTAAATCATTGCTTGATTTTAGCAATCAGTTTATTTTTTTATTTGATTTCCCTCATTATAAATAAGTGTTAGTATGAGATGCAATACGTACCAGTCCTTCTTTGTTTTTTACAAATAAAATATGTGTTGACCACCTTCTTAAAATCTGTTCTTGTGCCATTTGTTTCTAACAACATTCAAAACCAACCAATCAAACTGATGCCAAATAAGCACTACCAGCTAAGGCAAATAAAATGATAAATAGTACCACGGTTTCACGAAAACAACCAATCAAACTGATACATGTGAAAAGGTCGGCCAAACTTTAGCCATTGCTTTTATTGAAAGAGTCAGCCAAACTTTAGCCATTGCTTTTATTGACTGGCTAAGACTTAGCCCCCGCTTTTACGTGAAATTTCCTACCAGGATAATCCTTAGTCGTCTTCGTTGGCGACGTTTTTTTTTTTTGGGCTTAATTTTCATGTCTATTTTTGTTAATTTTGACGGTCAATATGTCTAGTTTGGTGATTTTCTCACAATTTTCAGTTTCAAACTTTCAAAACTTGGTATTAGGGCTGTAAACGAACCAAACGAACACGAATAAGGCATTATTCGTGTTCGTTTGCAAAATAATTAACGTGTTTGTGAACGGTTCATGAACGCTTACCGAACGAGATTTTTTGTTCGTGTTCGTTTGTTAAGGAAATAACGTGTTCACGAACTGTTCATGAACACTTATCGAACGGGATTTTTGTTCGAGTTCGTTTGTATTTATTTGCTAAATTTAGGTGTCAGACAAAAACGAACACAAAAAACACAAATGAACGTAAACGAACACAAATAGGCATTACTAAACAAAACCAAGCATAAACTAACACATTAAATTCTAAAATTTAGCATTTTTCATCGCTAAAATTGTCTACCCAGAATATAGTAATCCAATTACCTAAATATACGTGACATAATCTTGATCACATAATGTCTATAAAAACACATAGGTATCATATTAAACTTGAAATCCTCGTTTAATCCTTCAAAAATAACAGTTAATCAAAATAGTTAAAGTAATATTAACATGTGATACATGTTAATTTGGTGTACCGCTAGTATCCCGCTAGCGCTTTTTGGGTGAAATGAATTTGTTGATCGTTCAAAAAAAAAATATATTAACATGTAATACACTTAAATAATCTACCACTAGGAAATTTGAAGTACTTAAATTAAATATAAAAAATTAAAAACCCTAATGAACTATCGAACACAAACAAACATAAACGAATATGTTACCGAACGTTCACGAACATAAACGAACAAACGCGGCCTCTGTTCATGTTCGTTTGTTTAGCTAAACGAACGAAATTTTTTGTTTGTGTTCGTTCATTTATTAAACGAACGAACACAAACGAACTTCCCGCCGAACTGTTAACAAACTGTTTGTCAAACGTTTGGTTTGTTTACAGCCCTACTTGGTATGATTATATGAAATAGTTAAGTCTTGAGATTGTTGTTATTTACTGTATTAACTTTCATAGAGAAAGTGTAGGGTAGAAAGTCTCTTATCCTACAAAGTGTAGGAAGCCACAAAATGATGCCACGTGGAACTTGTCTGTTATAACTCTATAACTGATTAGAGGGGTAGTATAGTCAATTGGACATATCAATTAATCACGTTTATTATCAAATCCCTGTTTTATCGTTCATCAATTTTTTTCAAATTTCATAACTGATTCCATAATATACGATTATCATTTCTTACCATATTCAAAAATCTACAATCATCGTCGATCACTGGTTCAAATTTTTTACGAAAAATCATAATCAATTTGCCGAGTTCTTCACCATGTTCAGTATGTACTCTGTTTTTATTGTTTTCAATTAATCGTGATCTTACTCTTAATTTGTGTTTTCAGATCTAAACAATGAACCTGAATTCTTATTCGATGAAGAACATGAAGTTTCTACTGTTTTTGAAGTTTTTTTAGATCAGTGATGAAAACAGAGGTTGAGCATTCCATTAAAAATTTGTTGATGTTTTGTGGATTTGAAGATAATCATTTGCGTTTTAGTATGTTTTATACATGCGTTTTGATGTATCTGGTGATATTATGTTTTAGGATAACATTCAAATGCGTTTTAATATGTTTTAACATGCGTTTTGTTGTATCTGGTGATTTTAACATGCGTTTTGATGTATCTGGTGATATTATGTTATTGGTAAGATTCAAAAAATAAATACATGCGTTTTAAGATTAACAAATGTGTTTTATCTGATTAATGAAACTACTGATTACTGTTGATTGATAACTTCTGATGAAGTGTTTGTAACTACTGAAGAAGAAGTTAATAACTACTGCTGAATCAAACCACTGATGGCCTAACTACTGCTGAATCAAACCACTGATGGCCTAACTTCTGATGAGCAAACTACTGATGAACATTGATACACATGCGTTTTATGGGTTTACAAATGCGTTTTAACTACTACTGAATCAAACCACTGATGGCCTAACTTCTGATGAGCAAACTACTGCTGAATCAAACCACTGATAGCCTAACTTCTGATGAGCAAACTACTGATGAACATTGTTACACATGCGTTTTATGGGTTTACAAATGCGTTTTAACTACTGCTGAATCAAAACCACTGATGGCCTAACTTCTGATGAACATTGATACACATGCGTTTTATGGGTTTACAAATGCGTTTTACTTTTTTTTTAACATTGATACACATGCGTTTTACTTTTTCATGATGAGCAAACCACTGATTATCTAATGCATTACTAAATTCATAAAACGCCTCTACTAAAACTTCAAAACGCATCTGCAACTATAGATCACCAAAACATCATACTAATCAGTAAAACGCCTTTACTTTTTTCACGTCCTTCACCTGTTTTAGGTTTTTAAAGTAAAATCATGAAGTAAAATTAAAGTAAAATACGATCAAAATACGATCAAAATTAAAGTAAAATCATGAACAATTCCTTTCCTGATTTGCGTTTTGGAGGCATATTTGTTGATATGATGTAGGTTAAGAAGGCTTTGTACATTAGCCGGCCTCAACTTTCATATATCTAAACAAAAAAAATAATAAACAAGATTTTGGCTTTATTGCCATTATCCACTCTTCACTCGTTACCTTGAATTGAGCTATGTAGTCTATGCTCAATCTAAATCTAAATCTATATCTATCTATATCTATATCTATCTATATCTATATCTATATCTATATATATAATAAACCAAAGCATTTTTAATGACATGTCATAATATTATGCAATCTCTCTTTTGAGGGATGCCACATAGTATGTGATGTGACAACTCTAGACCAATTAAAAAAATAAATAAATATGGTTTAAATATGATTTAAATCTATTAAATACTTTTTTTTTTTGAACGGCAAATTTCACTCATTGTGGGACTTGAACCCATGATCTCCCCCTTAGGTGTTTCTAGAAGCATTGCTTCTACCATTGGGCCACCAACCCCAATCGCAAATCTATTAAATACTTAATCTACTAAATGTACATATTAAACTTTATTATTTTCTCTCTCATGTTTCCTCTCATAACTTTTAAATGTTAATATCTTTTATATACGAAATTTTTTAAAGAAAAAAATTACACCAAATTAACGAGCGTTTTATTATCTTTCCAACGAGTACCATAGTGCTATATAAAAAACGGAGAAAAAAAACGACTATTTTTTGTAACCCGACAGGTATTGTGTCAAGTTTGGAATTAGTTTAAAAAAATTGTGGGTTTGGGTCGGGCCTGGGATTAGGTGATACCCGATCCAATTACCTTTTTTTTTTTATATTAGAATATGATAACTTATGGCAGAGATTTGTTTAAAATAATAATAATAATAATAATAATAATAATAATAATAATAATAATAATAATAATCATTAATCATATATGCGCAGATGCCATTTTTATAGTTTAGATACTTATAATTTTATTCACTTTACTTAGATTTATCAACACGGGACGCTCCTGGGGTATAAACTAGTATATAATAAACCAAATCATTTTTAATAACATGTTATATTATATTATTATGTAATCTCTCTTTTGAAAGATGCCACATAGGATGTGATGTGACAACTCTAGACCAATTAAAAAAATGAATAAATATGGTTTAAATATGATTTAACATAATCTATTAAATATCTAATCTACTAAATATAAATATTAAAACTTTATTATTTTCTCTCTCATGTTTCCTCTCATAACTTATAAATGTTAATATCTTTTATATACAAGATTTTTTAAAGAAAAAAATTACACCAAATTAACGAACGTTTTATTATCTTTCCAACGAGTACCATAGTGCTATATAAAAAACGGAGAAAAAACGACTATTTTTTGTAACCCTACTAGGTTTGGAATTAGTTTAAAAAAATTGTGGGTTTGGGTCGGGTCTGGGATTAGGTGATACCCGACCCAATTACCCTTTTATTTATATTAGAATATGATAATAATAATAATAATAATAATAATAATAATCAATCATATATTGGCAGATGCTATTTTTATAGTTTAGATACTTCTAATTTTATTTACTTTACTTAGATTTTTCAACACGAGACGCTCCCGAGGTATAAACTAGTACAATTATATTAAACAAGTTGAACCAGACAATCTGATTACTGATGACTTAACCAACAATGGATTTGACATGGTAAAGGGGGGTTGAATGGGGCTCGGCAAAGTTGCCAAGAGTGCCCCGTCCCCCCTTAGACGGTCGGGGGAGCCCACTCGTAATTGCTTTCTAAATACAAATAACAGGTTTGAGAAATGGCCGATGGTTGCCAAGGTCACTAAGTGAACCAGGGATGGCATTGCCACCGCCTTAATCGGTCCATATTTTTAGCTTGTAATCTCCAAGAAACGAATAATTAGTGAAGCTGTTGAAGGAATGGAGGAAGATGAAGCTAGCGGTTCTAAGCCAAGCCCGTCACAAAGAGCAGTGACTTGACTTGCTACAAAATACCCCCTCGACAGGTTTGGTGAACCAAACAAATGTCTTTTGTGGGAGAGCTACAACAGTAGCAGCAGTGTCCGCAACGATAGATGTGAGTCACCACTGTTATTTTATATACATTCTTGGTAGCAAAGTATTACCATGTTTATCTAGCAAAATATTTGTCTTGTAAGTTACACTGGTGTTGTTTTGACGTTATAAACATGTAGATAATAATCAAACACTTTTTATTTAATTTAGATACTTGGATATAAACATAAAGATAACAAATTATATGGGACTGTGAATTAGATGATTCTGAGCAAAATGTAACAAACGAACGAACGAAAGAAATGTCTATTGTAACTTACATAGAAAGAAACCTGCATGTATATAGATAAAAGTACAATTTCTCCATACTTAAGTTACAAGTCAAAGAAGCACCATTAACCATACTCATCTTCGGTACCTGTATCGTTTGAAATTGAAATAGACATGCAAGATTCCGCGTTCAAATGTGCATTTGAATCCCTTCTTGTGTGAATACTCCCATTCCTTGTTAACAATGCGAAATGCCTGTTATAGATATAATAAACCCAAACCAACATCAAAACGTGTTCCGATTAAATATACGCATACTGGTACAGTTTTTGACTTTTGAGGTCAAAACCTATAATATACTAAATGTGATTACATAAACTACTTATAAAACGATAATAATCTGATAATAGAGCATTTTAGTTATCTTTTTAAACTGCTTTCACCTAAGGTTTAAAATTGTCCAATGTGCAAAATAAGGTTTGAACTTACGATATCCTCATAGGGTGGGCCAGCATGGAACCGAATGATGCAGGTTTCAGCACTATCCCCGTCCCTCTCGATTGTATAAACTGGAGCTTTTATTTTGTCAACAAGATCTGGGTAGAATATATTGAATTTGTAGCCTTGCACAATCTTTGGGGGTGGATTGTCGTGATCATAATGAGTCTGGTTGTATTTGTTCCACTCGTATCCAGTGTGCACACGATTGAAATATTTTGGTTTTCTAGGACGATATTTGTCATGCCACCAATATACCTGTATGTAAATCCAGATCCATGCATGTCAGATACACATTTTATAAACGGGTACATTTAAAAAAAAAAACATAATATGTTTATGCAAACATTAAAGACCCGCAATAACACAAATCCAAAACCACCAAAACTCACC
This sequence comes from Ambrosia trifida, assembly GCA_028751855.1. Taxonomy (NCBI): domain Eukaryota; kingdom Viridiplantae; phylum Streptophyta; class Magnoliopsida; order Asterales; family Asteraceae; genus Ambrosia; species Ambrosia trifida. The sequence continues at coordinate 58,070,565 of CM054127.1, read as the reverse complement.
CCAATAACATTTTAAAAGCTGAGTGACCTAAGAGCATGAGACGAAACATAAACAAAGCATGAAAAGTGGAGGTGACAATTTCAACCCATTTTTCTAAAATAGATTGAAATCAAGGTTGTAATTTATCTTCAAAGGGTCAAAGCGAATAAAATTTCAAAGCAAGCTAAACTGGAAAATAGAAACGAGCCAAATACGTCGACGATATCAAGCGCGTAGAAGGTATAGTCACCCAAAGTGTTCTCAAATTATTAATATTAAATTGTAACGGAAATATGCTTTTCATAAATTAACTACAAATAAATTAAATAATTATAGAACCAGAAGAGAAAATGAAACAGAAATGGAAAGGACCTGTGAGTCAACATTGACTTCATCGCTGTTTCCAAATACTTCATCACCATTATCCATGGCTCCCATGGCTTTCGCAGCCCGCATCTCCAAATTATCCTCAGGGGGTGGCAAAGCCATTGCTTCTTGAAGCTTTCTCTGCTGTTCTTCCACTACTTGTATACGCTGCCTTTCCTGTTTGCGTACACGATGTTAACAAACTCTACCTACCTTCATTAGCCAACAATAATAATGTGGAAGAGAAATGGTAATTACCAAAATAGCCCTGTCCTCTTCAGGATCTATTGCTTCTTCATCTTCATCGTCATGCAGCAATTCTGGTGAAAATGAACCCGCTTCTTCCTCCTCCATTGGCTGCTGCTCGCTTCTTGGTATTACTTCAGGAGCTTCATTACCTGTTGTATCAAAACAAAATTTTTAACCGACTTCTTTCAGATGGGTGGTTGAAAACAAGTTCCTATTTGACTAGTGTTGACCCAAAAACAATGTGTTGATTACAATTACAAAAACAATATTATCACAACAAAAACCTAAACTTCATATAAAAACGATTTAGAAGATAGTACTGTATGGTATTAAAAGTAGACTTTCGGAGTTTAGGTGGTTTATAGTTGTCATTTATCAACCCATATGACCCTTTTCAGCTATTTTTCTTTTGATAGACCAATTTGAAATGAACATATAACATATCAAGTTATCAACACACTGACAAGAAAAATTGGTCACCCCGACTCCTCTAAGACTAATTTTCATAGATAGTTTATACTCGAAAACAACCTTCTATACCTTCAAGATCAATATCAGATTCTTGGTCCACTTTAGGTGAAACAGTTTTGTCCCTCTCCATGTCCTTGTTGAAACTCCTATCTGGTTGCTCAAGGTATTCTAAATGTTTACGCAACATCTTACTGTGAATTTCCTTTAAGCAAGCCTGCATGGACACATTTGAAATTTTTATATATAAGACAGGAATGAGAAAACAGTATGGGCTACATGCCCTGGTTTGGTTGGTTCTGATAGAAATTCTGGGTGAAACCGCCAACTAGATTTCGGGAATAAACAAACCAAATCAGACAGGTTGGGTGGGCCAGCCCAACCGGCTGGTTTTAGCGGGTTTGATGGTTCAGATTTGGAGGTTTAACCCGTAGTTTGTATTCATTCATACATTATAAACGATAAAAATGCTTCATGAATATAGTTATATATGCATAACTGCATACTCAAAATATGAAAATAAATAAATAATACGGTTTACACGGCCGATTCCAAGTTCCGAACCGTTGGCCAGACTGTTAAACCGCCAAAACTAAACCGTTAACCGAAACGTATAAATCTCGAACCAGCCAAACCGGCAGACTTGTTTCGTTTGGGATGTTCAGTCAGTAACAACGGTTTATGAACACCCCTAGATAACATTGTTCATAACATGTGGCTATTTCAACAGCTTCAGTTATATATGGACCATCGATTTGGATTACCAATAATCTCAAACTGGTCAAATGACAGATAAAACATTAGCTAAAAACAAAACGACACAAACGAATCGAAGGCCATCTAAAGTGTAATTTTAATGCACGTAACTTAAAAGAACAACAAGCTCAGACAGTTAAATTATTAGTAATTATAGAGTTTTTGCAACAATTTACTATTTATAAAAAAAAAAACATAAAAAAAAATAGATAGCTACTGTTTCAGGACAGACCCACAGGCACCATTTTTTGACACGTTATCCAGCCCGCTCATCCATTTTGTCAGCTCTAATGACATTCATATAAAAAACCTAGTCAGAGTTGTAAATTAGTGAACGTATAATACCTTAGCTTTATAGATGTGAATGCGTTTAAGAACAGCTTCCCAATACTCAACAACCTTAGCCTTGCCAGAACGCATCTCAGACTCGATTTGGGAGTGAAGTTGTTCAAGTGCAGCAAAAGACTTTCCATCAAGAAGTTTCTTCACATCTGCCTCGATACTTGAATGCATACCCCTTTCTTCTGCAACTATGTCTGCAGGTGGTGCTTCGCCTCTCACTCTAGCCCGATCCAATGTCTCCTTTTTGCGGGCCTCCGCCAACTCCCAATCACAAACCACCACAAGTGCCTACATACACATAAGCAACAGCATAAGCTGACATATTTCATATTTCACAATGCCAGGTTGACGAGTATATACCAATCAGTACAAATGTACAATTAAAATCCACGATTACAAAGTGACAAATATGGTGTTATAGATAGAATGGTCAAAACAGGTATCATGGTAGATGGTACGTCTTTGCCTAAAAGAAATCATTGTATCAAACATGATTACAAAGATTATATTATTTCAATAAACATCTTGAGATTTTAAGAATAAGAAAAACTACAGGAAAATATATGCAACTTAACTTTTTTTGGCTAGAAAAGACATCAGAGTTTCAAAAACATTGATTTATAGTAACCAATTTTTAAGAAGTTTGGTTTAACATGACATAATCCCCCATTTCTGATCAAAATGATCGTGTTAGCCAACACATCGCTAATTTATGACCAGGTTGACTTTTCAGACATGGCACTGATGTGGCACTTATACAAAATTTAAAAAATTTGATGGTTTCTCTAGCCTGAAATAAGTTGGTTACTCAAAAAAGATATCAAACCATAGTTTGATTTGATGGTTACCTTTTTATGCAATTAGCCCTTAATAATAAAGAAAATAGAATTCAAAACACATTTTGGGCTGACTTACAAACCATCTGATCCATTTTCGTTTAAGCTACGTTTTATTTACATGTTTCACTAGTTGGAGAAAAACGTAAGTGGCCCATTCATAAGTAAATCGATATTGCTACCTCCATATACCATAAGTCCATAATACTAAAAAAAACAAATATACACACAAGCATTATACAAGTTCATTACGTATATAATGCGAAAAAGGAGGGGCTAAAGAGGGCTATTTAAAAAACAATTTTATAGTGAGGATATAAGAGAAAGCCTACCTCCCAATATTGTATATGTGTGGGTGTTCCTCTGTCCAAATCTAGATGCATTTTTATGTCTTCCTGAAGCTCTTCCATCTCTTTTACAGTCAAACCCTGAATTAATCCAAAATAAATTTGTGAGAAACCATGACCATGAAACCAGATCCAACTGTCGAACAATCAGTGTAAAAACAATTACAAAGCACACATACCAATCTCAATTTATATAACCATTAAAAAAAGTACACCGCCGTTAAAGCACCTTGGAAGATTTTACCACATATGAATATATTTAAGATGACTTTCAACTTGTTATACTCGTTTCCTTTCTAATAAAATCGTTTAGCTTAACCTATATGATCCATTAGAGATAAAACAACCCAAATCGACCCATTTGTATACAAATTCAGTATCATCCCCTCTAAGCGAGAGGGTAACCTTGTATCATTAGAAAGAAAGTGAATAAGGTTCAGGAAAACGCGTTCAAGTATACAAAAAAGTAAGCAAATTAGAATCTCAAGCAGAGAAACAACCAAAATTTTGTAGCTACCTTAAAAACCATGTATGGCTCCTCTATCTCCATATCAAATTCACCAGTAGGATCAAGATGCTTGGATAGTACGTCAATTGGCTTAATACGTCCTTCACGCAACCGTATTTCAGATCGAACTTTGCTTTGATCAAAATGAAACTGTAGTAACAACACATGTTAGTGAACACTTACAGTATCAAGATTAAACTATATACATGAATACTTCCAAGTAAATCAGAAAAAATATAGAGAGCTTAGAAGAGAAAGGGTCAAAAGACACTGAAACTACATTTTAATGCAAAAAAAAAAAAAAAAAAAAAAAAAAAAAAAAAAAAAAAAAAAACCGGCTACATTTAAAAAATTAGATTTTTATTAAAATACATAATGTTTGTGATCATAATTGACATGCTCACTACTTAGAGAAAAACAAACAAACAAAAAGTGGATAAGGTCAATCCAACCTCACCTGTACAAGAGATACACAACTTTTACCTGAACCTGTGTTGACAGTTGACACATTCCCCATTACCCAACCCCACATGACCTGTTCTATTGCACTCTTAAGTATTTCACTGTGAAAAACAATAAATCACTCTTACCTCTTCTTCTTTCTTTTCCCAATCCTGAAACTCAGCTCGAGCACGTTCTCTAGCCAGCAAAGCCTGCAGAAAAATGAGTATCAGTTTACTATCAATTACTGCAACCAAATACCGACTGATATCTTTCGCATTTGTATATGAATTTCTAATTACCAGCAATTAATGGAGGAATTATAATGATAGCTTTTGTTTTTTAACAGGCAACACCACTGAGACCCCTGGGATACACCAAGTTGCAAAACCCCAAAACTCCTATATATACATCCCTTGCCTGGGTTAGAACCCAGGACCTCCCACTAAAGGCAAGAGCCTATACCAAGTGAACTACCCCACATTGACAAGTATAATGATAGTTATAAAAAAATCAAACTTACCATCTCCTCCTCATGCTGTGCTTTTTCAATGGCCCTTTCCTCCCTTCTCTTTTTAACCTTTTCAATTTCGGCCTGCAGCATTATGTGAAGATATGAATAGATCAAGTCTTGAGAATTTTGTGCAGAATTGCAGATTAATCGAATTGAAACTTGAAAGTTACATACCATCCTTTCTTTCTGTCTCTTCTTTTCAGCTTTAATAGAGAACATGTCAAGAGGAACTCCTTGAGTAACATCTCGCTCGATCTTCTTTCTCCACACAAACCTGAAAATTGCATGTTGTAGTAAGTACTTAAATATGATGACTAAAGAATATTAAAGATTGTCTTCACAGCAAGTCTTACAAGATTGAGAAGAAAGCCATTAAATGCAACATATTGTAAAAAGCGATCAATATATGCCATCAAATACAATTAGTTTGTAATTTTGTATCCTATCTTTTGGAGCACACTAATCTGTAACAAAACATTACAGCAAAGAAAGAAAGTATAATGATTTGCAGAAACTGATAAGATTTTGATTTCAGATGCTACTATGAAAAGATAAGAGACTTTAACCAGAAGAATTAGAGCAATGAGCTCAAAATCATATCACAATAATAGTAGAGATTTTATTTGGGACATAACTACCAGATTGTTAACTCATGTTTGTATTTTGTTTTAACAGATATGAGAAAACAATGGTTCAGCCATTACCCATTGTGTGTTTGGTTGAAGGGTCTGGGTTCGATGGTATGACTTTGAAAGTGTTAAGATATGAATGGCAAAGTGTTACATTATTATGAGTTCAAAAGACCCACTAAATAAAGATTTTTGCACTAAATGGGTCTATAAACCCTTTCTACATCTCTCATCACAAATACGTACTAGAATTTGTTGGGGGTGAAGGCTTCGGGGAAAAGGGTTGTCGCCGGCCGAAATCTCTTGTGCAGAATTTATGGAATGTTTCCATAATTAAGTATCTTGCTAATCAAGATTGTAGCCCTAATTGTAACCTTACAAATATAGTCTTAGGGACGTAGGCATTGTAATTATCTTGAGTCTTAAGCACCTTAATAAAATTCCCTAGTTGCAGTAACCATTGAATCATATAAGTGGTTGTTATCTGGGTATACAGTTTCCCATAAGGTTTGGATTCCAAAAAACGAGCGCTATCATCTAAGTTTTCTTCATAATTTGAGAGGGTTAATGAACTGATTGGTTACCCATAATTTCTGTCCAAAACTTCTGTTCTAAATTTTCCTTCTTAGAACCAGTTGATGAGACGCCTAGGCATTAAGCATCTCCAAGTCGTTTCAATTAGCAAGGACCTATTTTTAGAGTTAAGACTTCCTATGTGTTCTCAACCACTATGATTAGCACCTAATCATCAGATAAAGTTCAAAACCTAAGCAAAGAGCCAAAGATTACAACTTTTGTCAACTTGGATGAAGTCCTTTTGATCTGTGTTGGGAGTAATTGTATCAATCAAACAATAAAACTGATAGTTTAGAACAGGTAAGTGACAAAATAAATGTGTCCTTATATCTTGGCATAATCCAAAACTATACCTTATATATTTTAGCAAACTGCATTTGGCTCTGGTTGACTACAATTTGATCCTCATAGGGAAATTAAGTGCCAAAAAGGTCAGTAAACCACCTACATTCATTTAACAGTTTTTAGACTACCGGTTAAAAAATGTTGTTTTCAAAATACACGTTAGAAATGTTGCTAGCATAAGATCTATGAGGATAGTTCTACTAAAGAGGCCTAACCAGGAACAGAATTGGGCAATAAGATTTATGAGGATACTTCTACTGAAGTGGCCTAACCAGGACTAGAAATGCAATACGTTTCTTACTCAGTGATTCACTCATTAGAAACATATATGCTTGCATCAACCTTCTCTCAGTCTCAATACTCGCAATATATTTGGAAAAAGATTAAAGATGGAACCCAAATATGAAGATGATGGTTGTTTGAACCGGACGTTGAACTTACCTATCAATCTATCATATTAATTTAGGTTGACTCGGTTGCATTGTGAATTGTGATGCTGAACAGGACAAGTGATTACAAGATCAGAAGTAAAGTACTAAAGTACCATCAGCAAGTGAGAAGAAATAGTTCAATACTATGTCCTACAACTCTACAAGATCTTAGTCAAGAGATTGGTCAAAGAAGAAACAAGGCTGCAATCTGCATTAGAACTTAGAAGTCTCAGTTCAGCAGATCAACACCGACATTGAAGACAGTGTCACAGTACTTGGGAAGATCTTATTGATCTCCGAAAGAGGTGTCCTAATCTTAAACAGCATCCCAGCTCTATCGCTAAATCTCAGGAATTGGTTGAAGGATGGGTACTGATAGAAGTCTGTATATTGGAATAAAAGAGTAATTTTCCTTTTCCGTCCTTTAAGTCACTTATAACAGTTACTATCCTTTATCATTTGTGTTAGCATATACAGGAGTACAGGACCCCTTATATAATGAACAATTCATCTAAATACACTAACACTAAGTGTAGCTCTCAAGTTATACCAAGTTCCAAAACCTATTCATGCACGATTCGTTGCTGATTATCATTTCATCTTCAACAATTAAATAAACACGAATAAAAAGCAACATAAAATTAGAGAGAAAAAAACATAACCAACAACTCACTTCTCATTAAGATTAGAATCACCAAACGGATTCGAGTCATTCGCGTATCCATAAACATTCTGAGACTTCAACTTCTTCGCCACTTTCATCGCCTAAAACATCACAACAACAACAACAATAAATAAATAAACAAATCAATAATCACATTCAATCATCAATAACTGTACAAAAACCCTAACCTTCTTCTGTGCTTTCTTAGCTAAATACTCAGCAATCTCCTCTTCACTAATCTTCTTCGATTTCTTCTTATTACTTCTTCGGTCATCATCCGAATCATCTTTCGAATGTTCTGACTCGGAATCAGAGTCTCTGCGTCTGCTGCGTTTGCTATTGCGGCTAGATTCTCTGGTTTTTCTGGACCGTTGTTTCGGAGAGGAATCGGAATCGTCTTCGGAGTCAGAGTACCTGCGGCTACTGTGTTTGCTACTACGGCTACGGTCTCTGCTTTTTGTGGAGCGTCGTGTAGGAGAAGAATAATCGGATTCGTCATCATCATCATTATATGTTTTCCTTCGTTTGGATTCGTCTTTCTTGCTCCTGCTACTGCTCATTGTTGGTTGATACGACTGTAACAGAGAAGATGAAGGATACAATGGTGTGTTTAAGAACAGTTGGAGAAGAAAGATAGGTTTTGAGAGGGGTAGAGGAGGTTTGGGTTACAACCCCAGCCAATCTGAAAGTCTGTAACCGAACTACTTGATTAAAAAGGTTTGACGGGTCGTGTTGGTGGGTTGACGGGTCTAACCTGATTCGAACCTGAAAATTTTATACGAATATTTACGAGTTAATTCGAACATGACATGAGTATTCATGGGTTGACTAGAATATGACAAGTTTAATCCGGATTTTTTTATTCTTTTTTTCTTCACATATTATTATTTTCAAAACAAAATTGATAAACATCAATATGTAAAATTATGGAAGTGTAAAAGTAGCAGAGAGTGTTGTTTTTTAGAGTTTAGTGATGTATAAAGTAAATATATAAAATACGGTTATTGTAAAAGTAGTAGAAACTATGGGTGCGAATAAACAGAGCTACTTGCGAGCTCCCTAAGCTCGGCTCGAAAAAAACTTGACACGAGTCTATTCGACCCTGAAAACAAGTTCGCTTAGGAAACAAGCCTGAGCCGAAGTTTGTGTAACACCCCAACCGATGGCGGAATCATCGAGGTGCCACGTAGTGACGATTGTTCAAAAGCACATGGTACTAAAATGTAAATATTACTGAATAAACCAATAACTGTCTTACATTGAAATGGAAATACAAAGTCTTAAATGAAATGTAACTGTTGAAATAACTGAATTAAAATAAAGCACTAAATGTCTCTTGTTAAAGCATTAGATCAAACTGCACCTGAAACATGTACAAAATAGATTTGGTCAACATATGAAATGTTGGTGAGCATTCCTAGTTTTGATATATATATAGTAGGTTAAAAGATATACAATTCAAGTGCAAGCTACAGTGCAAATATGTAAACCATGTATCATACAAATGAGCGAAATCAACCCTGTGACTGTATAATGTACTGTATGAACTGTAGTGTACTTATCCAATAAATGGATAAAAGCTTAACACTGGCCACGGATTCTCCGATGAAAAAGGGGGAGAATCAATCTAGGCGGGTTGTCAATCCAAATAGCGCTATCCAATGTTAAGGTCGGCTTGTACCATGTTAATGATTTCACTAAGTACAAATGTAATCCACATGTAATGTCTAAGCATAAAGCACGTTGTAAGCTATGCACATAGTACTAGAATTGTATTGTAAAAATGTAAACTTGTATTTGAAATTGTAATAGTGTACATGTAACACCCCAAAAATGTATAAAAGCAAAAAGGGGTAGGAATACTCACAGTTCACGTAATAACTTGAAATTGGACTTGGATAACGAAATATGTGTTGGAACTATCTCAAAGTATCAACCTAAAGAATTTGATAATGTGTAAGGGAAATAACTCTAGGATACATGTATTTCTAGGGCTTCGAATTTGGGGATAAATGTTTGTTTGATTATTAAAAAAATATTCGCCAATTGAGAGAATTTTAGTAAATAAATAACCAAAAATCTTTTTATGAAATTAAAATTTAAGATGGTCACAAGAATGTGTTTAAAGTGTAAAAAATAATTTTTATAAAATTATTTCATTTAAAATAGATTTTTAAATCTATTTATTATAAATAGCCAATATTTAACTTTAATATTCAAAAATGCTAAAATTAAATAATTTCTATTTTAAAAATCATATTTCTGTTCTAAATGATTAAAAATAATTTGTATAAAATTTTGGTGCAAAAATGATGAAAATTGGATTTATTATGATTTAATTATGATTAAAACTAACAAAAATTGATTAAAAATATTAAATAAATGATTTTTCAGAAATAAAAATATTTTCTGGAATGTTTAAGAATATATAAGTTTAGAATAATTTTTGTGAGATTTAATAAAATCGTTTAGATATTTTTATTGAATTTAATAAATATAAAGGAATAAACTTGTATTTTTAATAATATGTATTAAATAAATGATTTTTGTAAAACTAAAAATTTGATGATGAACTTTATCAGTGGAATAGCATAAAATAAATTTTGTAGAATTTATAAAATAGATCTAGTGTTTTAAAACGATTTTTAAAGAGAATGGAGATAATATAAGTATAAGGAATAATAAAAAAAATGTTTGTTTAAGGTGAGATTCGAACCCTGGCCATAGGCCGGTTCAGTGTTTAGCCCAACTCAAGTCTACCAACTGATCTACTGATCAGTTTGTATTTGTTTTCGTTTTTCAAATTATAAGAACAGATATGATTTATCATCATCTTCCCCAAAATAAACCCTAGATAATAATCCGATCAATTGACTCATTACAAGCTTTAATAGTTCAATTAATCAGAGGGCTTTTAGCCCTTAAACGATTACGCATCAAGAGGCACGAAAATACATACAATTTATGACGGAAACGAACTGGGAGACGGTGGCCGGAATAGCTCGGCTCCGGCGACCTTGGCGTGAACAGCAGAGGAGAAAGAGGGAAACTTGAGAGTGATCGTGTGTTTGTGTGATGGCTCTGATTTGCAGGTTGGGTTTTATACACGACATCGACGTGATTATAGACCGGATTTCATGCTTTTGGTGAGAAGGAATCGCGTGTACGTGGCCGGGTACGAGTTAAAGACGCATAAGATCATTAATTTGGGTCAAAGCGTGAATTGTGGGGCAATTAATTGGTCAAAGACAAGATTGGAGGTTCATTAATGTGGGGTGTACACAGTTCGCGTGCAGCAGTGGAAGGGAAGGAAAGGTTAGCGCGAAAAAGCAAGGTTGATATATAATATATGTTGAGATTAAAACAGGTTGAACATGTAGCTCAGGTGGTGGACGTGCTGGGTGTTGTGCTGGGCTGCTCGGGTTCGAAACCCGGCAGCAGCAGATATATTTATTTTTTTTTTGTTTCAAATAGAAGGAGAGGGTAGTTGGGCCAGATTAGAGGTAAGGGAAAAGTGGGCCAGGTACTGGGCTGGGCTTCAGAAATAAAAGAAAAAGGGGTGTTGGGTTGGGTTTAAGGTGGGTTAGCATGTGGGTTTGATTAGAGTTTGTTTTTATAATTATTATTATTATTATTATTATTATTATTATTATTATTAAAAATATATATATATATATATATTATGAAAAAGTGACGGATGTCACAGCATCCCCTACTTTTAGAAACTTCGTCCCGAAGTTATTAGAAACATAGGATTATGTATGCTTGGGTAACAATTAAGGTAACCGTGGCTTGGAGAATTCGAATGATTTGGATATGAGGTTTGATAGGTGTGAGTTGAGGATTGGATTAGATTCGTCTCGAATAGCAAGAAGATAAAGATCTAGTAATTCACTAAGTTTCAAGTTTAGAAATCCTATGATGAATGTACGAGCTGATTGACTACAGAAAACTAAATGAACTACCAAGTAAACAGAGTTCGTTCCTGGTACGGCTTCCAGTCTCACTTTCAATGCATCATTAGTGCTTGTATACAGGGTGTACCGCAGCTAACCCACCACACCTTTGATACCTTGAAAACGTACTGAACGCCTTTCCAAAAACTCTAATAGAATTTCACACTACTCTAATGTACCTGTAAATTCATGATTACGTTCCGGACCGGAATCATCAATTTACCTTACATTAGGGTTTTATGTCCTTCTATGATCCCACCGATTGTTGAGCAGGTTCGATAGCCTCCACCAGCCGTGGAGTAGGTTGTAGGGCCTCTCCCGACTGTTTGAAAAGGCATAGTGACCTCTACCAATCGTTGAGTATGTTCGATAGCCTCCACCAGTCGTGGAGCAGGTTGTAGGGCCTCTCCCGACTGTTGAAAAAGGCATGATGACCTTTATTAAGTGCAACAATTATTATTCACATAGATTGCAAATTGATAGTAAGTTTATGCAAGCAAGTTTGTAAGTACTACAACCATTAAGTGTAAGTGTTATCATGAAAAATTAAATGTTGTACGAGTATCATGAATAATTAGATGTTCAATGAATAGTCAAGTTAAAGGAAAAATCAAGTTTCATATAATAAGCAATGATGTTTTCTTAGAAAAGCTCTGTAAAATCAAGTATCAAGTCTAAACGTTTCAAATAAATGTAAGTGTACGATAACGTAACCAATATGATAGATTACCAATTTGTGTTCGTACATAATAGCATGCAAGGAAATCTCTAGATGTTATATGCCTATGAGTATGTCATAATTGGGTACAAAATGATAATAAGATCAAGAAAATGAAAACACGAGTATCATGAATAATTAAATGTACAGTGAATAATCAAATTAAGGGAAAATCAAGTTTCATAAACAATGATGTTTTGGAAAAATCCTGTAGAATCAAGTATCAGGTTTTTAGTAGTTTGATTAGCATGGGTAACTAGCTCATGTGTGAGAAAGTGAAGGACATGAATTTAGTTCTTGAGAGGATGATGAAAAATTTTTGAAGCAGAATCAAGGTTGTGAGAGATGGTGAATGTGAAGGTAGTTGATAAAGAGTTTATTTTATAGTAAGGAGATTATATAGCAGTGTAAATTTTTGGGGTTTGGATCAAAGGTTATAATCAAGTGTATAAGAAAACATGATTGTGGTATATGCAAAATATTGTAAAAATTTGAACAAGTTGAAAATGGGTGAGTGTTGATGGGAAATCTAAAGATCAGATATTATTCCAAATAAATATTTTCAAAATTTGGTTTTGTACATAAGGCAAAAGTTGTTAAATAGTACAAGCTAAGTAGGCTTTGTAATAGTTTAAAACATTATATACAAAATCGTTTGTTACGTCAATCAATTGAATTTAAGTTCGAGGAAAATATGTACTTTGTAAAGTTACTAGGTAATACAACAAGTTTTAGAAATCTTTAGTTTGTGCTAAAGTATGAGGTTATAGTTTTTTTTAAAATAAATAACATGTGGAGAAATAATATGATTTGGGTAGGGTGTTGAATATAAAAGAAAAATGGCTAAGATGGTAAGGTGAAGTGTGATTGTGAAATCCATAGATGGTTATGAAAGTATGAACTTGTAAGCAATATATGAAAATCGTAAAATACAAAATATTGTATATGAACCGAGAGAGTATTATTGAAAAAGCTTGCATAAGATGCTTGGAGTGTCCTTGTCTAGCTGTAAAGCCCAACAAGAACGTTGACTTTTCAAAGGAATTGAACCCAATGGTGATCAAAGAAGACGTGCTTTAGCCTATAAGTGGACACTCACTCCAGGAATCCCCAGGTAAGCATAACAGGTCCGTAAATGGATTTATGCGCTATGCTTGCCTATGCCAGAAAACCCAGTGTACAGGCGTCCACCCTTCCAGATTGCACGTGTCCTTATCACACTCATTAAAGTTCAGCAACTTTGAAGAAGCAAAATAAGAATAGGCATTATGCCTAAGAGTGTCTTCATGAAAGGTACTGTCTCTGTTCCATACTGATGTAGACCTTCCACTCCTTGTAGGACACCGTCTCTATGCACCATGATGAAAGATGAGAAGAATGGAGTGAGAGAAGAAGGGATAGATAGAAGAAGGAAAGTAGAGGGAAATGAGGGGTAGGGTAGTTCAGGAAATATTATGCATGAAAATTGAAGTTCGGTTATAGTCTAGGCCTATTTCATCTAGTAACCTAGTTCCCTATAACCATGGCTCTGATACCAATCTGTAACACCCCAACCGATGGCGGAATCATCGAGGTGCCACGTAGTGACGATTGTTCAAAAGCACATGGTACTAAAATGTAAATATTACTGAATAAACCAATAACTGTCTTACATTGAAATGGAAATACAAAGTCTTAAATGAAATGTAACTGTTGAAATAACTGAATTAAAATAAAGCACTAAATGTCTCTTGTTAAAGCATTAGATCAAACTGCACCTGAAACATGTACAAAATAGATTTGGTCAACATATGAAATGTTGGTGAGCATTCCTAGTTTTGATATATATATAGTAGGTTAAAAGATATACAATTCAAGTGCAAGCTACAGTGCAAATATGTAAACCATGTATCATACAAATGAGCGAAATCAACCCTGTGACTGTATAATGTACTGTATGAACTGTAGTGTACTTATCCAATAAATGGATAAAAGCTTAACACTGGCCACGGATTCTCCGATGAAAAAGGGGGAGAATCAATCTAGGCGGGTTGTCAATCCAAATAGCGCTATCCAATGTTAAGGTCGGCTTGTACCATGTTAATGATTTCACTAAGTACAAATGTAATCCACATGTAATGTCTAAGCATAAAGCACGTTGTAAGCTATGCACATAGTACTAGAATTGTATTGTAAAAATGTAAACTTGTATTTGAAATTGTAATAGTGTACATGTAACACCCCAAAAATGTATAAAAGCAAAAAGGGGTAGGAATACTCACAGTTCACGTAATAACTTGAAATTGGACTTGGATAACGAAATATGTGTTGGAACTATCTCAAAGTATCAACCTAAAGAATTTGATAATGTGTAAGGGAAATAACTCTAGGATACATGTATTTCTAGGGCTTCGAATTTGGGGATAAATGTTTGTTTGATTATTAAAAAAATATTCGCCAATTGAGAGAATTTTAGTAAATAAATAACCAAAAATCTTTTTATGAAATTAAAATTTAAGATGGTCACAAGAATGTGTTTAAAGTGTAAAAAATAATTTTTATAAAATTATTTCATTTAAAATAGATTTTTAAATCTATTTATTATAAATAGCCAATATTTAACTTTAATATTCAAAAATGCTAAAATTAAATAATTTCTATTTTAAAAATCATATTTCTGTTCTAAATGATTAAAAATAATTTGTATAAAATTTTGGTGCAAAAATGATGAAAATTGGATTTATTATGATTTAATTATGATTAAAACTAACAAAAATTGATTAAAAATATTAAATAAATGATTTTTCAGAAATAAAAATATTTTCTGGAATGTTTAAGAATATATAAGTTTAGAATAATTTTTGTGAGATTTAATAAAATCGTTTAGATATTTTTATTGAATTTAATAAATATAAAGGAATAAACTTGTATTTTTAATAATATGTATTAAATAAATGATTTTTGTAAAACTAAAAATTTGATGATGAACTTTATCAGTGGAATAGCATAAAATAAATTTTGTAGAATTTATAAAATAGATCTAGTGTTTTAAAACGATTTTTAAAGAGAATGGAGATAATATAAGTATAAGGAATAATAAAAAAAATGTTTGTTTAAGGTGAGATTCGAACCCTGGCCATAGGCCGGTTCAGTGTTTAGCCCAACTCAAGTCTACCAACTGATCTACTGATCAGTTTGTATTTGTTTTCGTTTTTCAAATTATAAGAACAGATATGATTTATCATCATCTTCCCCAAAATAAACCCTAGATAATAATCCGATCAATTGACTCATTACAAGCTTTAATAGTTCAATTAATCAGAGGGCTTTTAGCCCTTAAACGATTACGCATCAAGAGGCACGAAAATACATACAATTTATGACGGAAACGAACTGGGAGACGGTGGCCGGAATAGCTCGGCTCCGGCGACCTTGGCGTGAACAGCAGAGGAGAAAGAGGGAAACTTGAGAGTGATCGTGTGTTTGTGTGATGGCTCTGATTTGCAGGTTGGGTTTTATACACGACATCGACGTGATTATAGACCGGATTTCATGCTTTTGGTGAGAAGGAATCGCGTGTACGTGGCCGGGTACGAGTTAAAGACGCATAAGATCATTAATTTGGGTCAAAGCGTGAATTGTGGGGCAATTAATTGGTCAAAGACAAGATTGGAGGTTCATTAATGTGGGGTGTACACAGTTCGCGTGCAGCAGTGGAAGGGAAGGAAAGGTTAGCGCGAAAAAGCAAGGTTGATATATAATATATGTTGAGATTAAAACAGGTTGAACATGTAGCTCAGGTGGTGGACGTGCTGGGTGTTGTGCTGGGCTGCTCGGGTTCGAAACCCGGCAGCAGCAGATATATTTATTTTTTTTTTGTTTCAAATAGAAGGAGAGGGTAGTTGGGCCAGATTAGAGGTAAGGGAAAAGTGGGCCAGGTACTGGGCTGGGCTTCAGAAATAAAAGAAAAAGGGGTGTTGGGTTGGGTTTAAGGTGGGTTAGCATGTGGGTTTGATTAGAGTTTGTTTTTATAATTATTATTATTATTATTATTATTATTATTAAAAATATATATATATATATATATATATATATTATGAAAAAGTGACGGATGTCACAGTTTGAAAACAAGTTCGTTTAGCAAACAAGCCTGAGCTTTAGTTATTAAGTTTGAGCCAGCCCGTAAGCCTAAACGAGCCTATTATATATAATTTTAATTAATATATTAAATATATATTTAAACAACAAAAATTACTATTTATAGAATTATGAAAAAATAGCTAAATTATATCTAAAGTAATATTTATATTTATAATATTAACTAATAAATAAATAATAAACGAGTTGAGCTCGAGCTTTCACAATTTTAAAGAGTTGAGCTCAGTCAAGCTCGGCTCGACTTGTTCGCACCCCTAGTAAGGACTATGGGTTCTTAGTTTTGCCCAAATTTAGAAGATCTTTCTTTCAACTAAGTATCGGATTGATTCTTAATAATCGAATCAAGCTAAGTAAAACTTTAATTTTTTTTCAAATCTGAATCGAATTCTAAGAGGGTGTTTGGGATTGAGTTTCAAAACAACTTATTGACTTATTGGCTTTTCAAAAAGCCAATAAGTCAATAAGCTGTTTGTGTAACCCAAAAGCACTTTCTGTTTTGGCTTTTGGCTTTTAAGGGTGGAAAAACTGTTTTTAAAAAGTTAGAAATCCTGGCTTTTGGTTTTTGGCTTTTGACTTTTGGAAAGAAATTACAAATCTACCACCCATACAACCAATATTCACAATAAGTTAAGCGAAACACTTAAAAAACGCAATCCATTGACTTTTTGACGTCTCTCATCCCAAAAGCTAATCTAAACACTTTTTTTTTAAACTTATTTTCAAAAAGTCATAAGCCAATAAGCACTTTTGCATCTCCAAACTCAATCCCAAACACCCTCTAAACACCGGTGCATATACCCGGTAAACCCAAATTGAAAAGGGGTCAGTCGAGGGGTGCAAACCAATTGAACTTTCAGCGAACAGTTCATGAACCGTTCGGCGGGAAGTTCGTTTGAGTTCGTTCGTTTAATAAATGAATGAACACGAACAAAAAATTTTGTTCGTTTAGTTAAACGAACGAACATGAACAGGAGTTGTGTTACTTCGTTTATGTTCGTGAACGTTCGGTAACGTGTTCGTTTATGTTCACTTGTTTAATAGGATTTTTTTTTATTTTTATTTAATTTACCCATATAAATAAATAAATAATATATGTGAGGTAAATATATGACTATTTGAAATCAATAAGTCTACTTTTAGTATCCACGCTCATTATATGTTTCCACCTTCCAGTGTCGACACCTTCCGCCATGCACCTCCGACGCCCTCCTCTATTGACCTCCAATGCGAACTTAGTTTTTGAGACACTACTTTATTATGTTTATCTATATTATGTTAATACTATTTAGTATGTTTGGATAATTAAGTTATATTTTGGGTTGATCTAACTAATGCCTTAATGGATGTGAATTTGATCTTATTTGAAAGTTACTATATGTCTGTTTGTGTTTGTTTCCGTTCATGAACACTTGTTTGTGTTCATTAAGGTTTGTTTGTGTTCGTGTGCGTTCATGAACAAAATTAACAAACAGACACAAACGAACACGAACACAAGTCTTTTCTTAACAAACGAACACGAACATAAAATCTCGTTCGACAAGTGTTCATGAACTGTTCGTAAACACATAATTTTCTTAACAAACGAACACGAACAAAATCTTGTTCGTATTCGTTCGATTCGTTTGCAGCCCTAGTCAGTCGGATATCCGTTATTTTTTCCATCCCCTCATAAATTCGAGAAGGTTGTAGGGTGATTAAAGGAAACTCTCGACTACCATTTCCATTCGTCAAACACAAAATCTACCAAAAACCCTCCATCCATCCATCCATCTATCCATCTTCATCAAAACCTTAAAGAATCAGCAATGGACGCAGATACAACTTTGGAGTTGGTAAAGAAAGGCTCTTCTCTTCTTTTTCTTGATGTTCCTCAACACACCCTTCTTGGCATCGATACTCAGGTACCCATTTTATTATTATTATTCTTTTTTTACTTTCTCAGTTGCAAAAAGAAGCTTAATTTGTTGCACACAGTTTGCAGTTCTTAAATCTTTAAGTGTACCAGTAGCTACTCATTGGAAATTGGGTTGTGATTATCATGGATTGGTAGTGATCATTGTTAGTTTAATAGTTTAGTTGTTCCCTTATTATTTTTCTGATGATTGGTTTTTATTACTTTTGGGTAAAGTTAACATCTTTAGTTGTCTTGGTTTTAAAAAGCTATAGGTGCACAAAAGCGATGAGGTATTAACTTGAGGCGCGAAGCGCAAAAGCGGTGGGCTTTTCGTACCCGTGGCGCAAGTTACATATCCTATAGGTTTTGACTTCCACTACCAAAAATAAAGCTATAAATAAGGTTTTTATATGATTTTATCTACACGTACAAGCCAAAAAAACCCGAGGTACATGTTGCTGCAAAAAAAATATCTTGGGTACAAGAGGCACGCGCCTCAGACAAAAAAAGCCCAGGAAAACCCCAAAAAAGGTGCGCATTTTTGCGCTTCTTGTATTTCCTCTAGGCGCTGCGCCTCGCGCCTAAGAACCAAAGTTATGTTTCCAGTAGGATTGGTTTCGCCATTGAAAAGGGGGTGGTGGCGCAGCTTTGCCTGCTATTCTATTGTAATTTCTATCGTTTTTTAATAATAAAAAAATGATGTTTTTTCATGGTGTATTTTTTGTGAATTAAATATTGTTTTTGTGTGTGTTGTTGAGAAGATCTTCAGTAGCATCAATATATATATGCGGTCTTTCGGTTGGGAAAAAATGTTCATGTGGAGAACTTTTGTTGTCCATTTGGACGTTGTGTTCGATGATCATGAAACAGTGAGACCGGTTTCTGGCGGTTGTGTTTTGTATAATGCTTCTAGACTTTAGTATCTTATGAAGTTATAATGTTGCATACTTACATTTTAGGTGTTAAACTATATGATTCTAATGCAGATGTTTTCTGTGGGGCCTAATTTTAAAGGTATTAAGATGATTCCTCCGGGTCCTCACTTCGTCTATTACAGTTCTTCAGACAGGTTAGCTAGCTTTCATGATTCAATGTCCTCTTTTTAATTCTTTTCGTATTCCATTGACCATTCCTATAATTTGGAACTTATCTACAAGTTAAGTTTTCTTAATTTCTGTCAGAATTAACCATATGTATTACTTGTTCATATTTGAAAAAATAACCTTTTAGTTTTGAGTTTGTCGTCCTTGGTTTTTTCTAAATGCAGAGGTGGCAGTGAGTTTTCACCAATGATTGGTTTCTTTATTGATTTGAAACCATCTGAGGTTACGATCTTCACTTATTCTTCTGTTGATTCAAGTCCTTTAGCTACTCTTTCCTTTTGTTTTTGTTTTTCTATGAAGCTCAGTAAGTACTTGACAGGTAATTGTTCGTAAGTGGGACCTGCAAGAGGAGCGACTAGTCAAAGTACCAGAAGAAGAAGAGGTACAAACATTTTCTTTTCTGTTTTTCTGTCATTTTTTAATGTTCTTTGCATATTAATTTTCTTCTCTGCTGAAGGAAGAGAGATTCTCTCAAGCTGTAAAAAGTTTGGAGTTCGACAGATACCTCGGGCCTTATGCCCTAAGCCAGTACGGAGAGTGGAAAATGCTATCAAACTACATTACAAAGAGTGTCATTGAACGTCTAGGTAATTCTGATTTATGCTTTTTATAGCTTGTCGCTTCTTTTTGGTTAGGTTCTCGCTGTTTGATTTTTTATTTTCACCTTAAAGGGTCCATGCAAGATTTCAAGTTCGCAAAATTTCCATGTATAAATCTTACCTAACTCAAGTTTGTAACTGCAAAAGTCAACTTAAGAAGCTGGTTTTCACTTGTTATTGTTCACAGTGACCTTTTCTTTTTGACAGTTGTACCATCCCCTGATATTTATGTAGATTATTAAATTTCTGAATCACCATTATAGGTTTTTTGTTTCTCTAATTGCAAATTAACCATTGGGCTTGCTAATACGCCAAAAAAGTTTGCAAAATGAATCTTTCTGCCTAACCGAGAATTCGACTAGTATATATGATGCTTTCCGGTTTCCGCCTAACATTTTTTATTTTGAAAGTATTTTTTTTTTCATTATGGCAAGAATGGTGGTTCGGTTTGCAATGAAAACCAAGACCAATGGTAAAATGAAAATGTGGTTGTGGGTCCCATTTACTCATTCTAAAGGATGACTTGGATGGGACCCACAAACTCGAGAATGGAAGTTAACAGTGTAATTTGAGGACATGTAAATGTTTGGCCCATATGCAGAACCCATTGGAGGAGATATCACAGTTATCCATGAACCAGACATTCTTGAAAACGGTCCTAAGACCGCAATGGATCAAGCTTTGTCTGAGCAATTGAGGAATACTAACATTCCAACATCTGATGATAAGCTTAAAAAAAGAGGTTGTTATTACATGAAAATACCCCGTCTAATTAAGAAAAAAGGTGTCCACAGTCAAGACCTTACTTCCTTGAATCTTGACAAGGTACATGTTGCAACAAAACTGTCCAAAATAAACCGATTTTAGTCTAATTACAATTTTGCCGTTATTGATAGCATTCTATATTCGTGTAGACAAGTCTGTTGGAAAGCATATTGATGAAAGACTATGGAGGAACCGAAGATTTGCTTCTTGGAGAGCTGCAGTTTGCTTTTATTGCATTTTTGGTACTAGCATATAATTGTATATTTTATATATATCTTTTTTTAATTTAATTGAATCTTTGATCTTAAAATGTGTTTAATGTGGCAGATGGGGCAATCGCTGGAAGCATTTCTCCAATGGAAAGCTATCGTTCACCTTCTATTTGGTTGTACTGAAGCTGTAAGTTATATACTTGAATCAATTTGACTTTGTGCGGGACTCTTTGACTCTAACAGTCTTTTTTATATTTCTTTTATGTTTATTTATTCTGAAGCCTCTTCACTCAAGGAGTCGTTTATTCACCAAGGTAAGCTCATATGATTGTGTGACACTACTTTTGATGCTCATCAGTGTTGACATTTTTGTTTGTGATATTGCTTTATAGTTTATGAAGGTCCTCTATTATCAACTCAAGTATGCATTACAGAAAGGTCAAACAGATAATAATGTTGCTGCAAAAGGACCTATAACATTGTTAGATGATTCCTTTTTAACTTCCGATAGTTTTCTTCATCACTTGTGCAAGGTATTATATCTTTTTGTTTGTTATTATATTGCTTCTAGTATACTAGATAGAGGGGGCAATTTTGATAAATTTACTTATGAATGGGTCAAGCTGGGTTGTGACTGTCTCAAACGGGTCGAGAGGGAAGACCGTACGGTTCAAAGGGGCTAAACGGGTCAAATGACAAAAAGGTGCTTGCAGGTCAAACAATCCTGTCCGTTTCAACCGACCCTGTTTTGATCCATTACTCAACCTGCCTATTATGCCACCTATAATAGTAAAGTAACCAAGAATGATCTTTTGAACCTTGTTTCTTCTTTCTCCATTCGCCTACGTTGAGGCACATCCATTTTGTTTTCCCCTATAATTTTTGGGCACGTTGAAGTTATGTACGTGTGATCACTGACCAATAAGTGGGTCAACAATTTCCTTATTATTTTAGTCTTAAGCGGGTCAACAATTATCTTTAAAGTATTCGTTTGTGTTTCATATCATAGACTGTGTGAGTTGGTTTGTTATTTATTTGGATACATGCAGGAGTTCTTTTCGATCGTGCTTGAAGCTCCTGTTGTTGATGGGGACCTTTTGTCTTCGGTGAGTAACTATTACATCATGAAAGATAACGTTTTGTTTTATTTCTGGTTATAAGACTAATCTAGAAACAATGGATTTGGAAAAGGGTGTAAAAAAAGTTAGATTTTTTTTTATCGCGTTCTTCCTATATCAAGCTGCCAAAGGTTGTTTTACTAGAGGTTTTTAATCTAACCTCGTGTTAATACCATGTTACATATGGTCTTTTATATATTCTCGAGGTTAAATTTTGCGGTTAGTGAGATTACTTATGGTGGAGTTATAAACATCACTTATTTGTGTAGACAAGGAGACTGAAAGAATTACTTGAGACGTCCCTAGGATGGGTGTTTCAGCAGAACAATGGAGATGGCGTCTTTTACGAAGAAGATGACGAGGTTAGTATGGTCTTTTAAATGCACACATTATTTGAAGGATACACTAGAATAACTTTTTTTTTGTTTATACACTGGGGACTGGGAATGTAAACAAAACAACTTTGTTTTGTAGTTTGCTCCGGTGGTTGTGATGACGGATGAGTAATGTTAACGGCATATGGAGATCACATCAGGATTAGTTTTTATCAATAGAGGTTACTTACCAGGATCAAGAATCTTTGTTGCGATGTGTTCAGTGGCCTCTTGGTATGCGATCAATAGCGTCAAAGGTTATCGTATAAAAGTTGTAGCAGATGGGCTAATTTATAATGGCTCATTAGCTTGAGAATTTTGCATGGTATGTATTTGACATAGTAGATGAAGTAAATCCGAATTAGTAACACCCGTCTATACCAATGTAACATTTCTTTTAGAAAAGAAAAAAGAAGTTATGTAACTCGCCACATTAGATTCAGGCGTATAAACACGATCCTTGACACTTGAACGCTTCCGATTTGAATGGCTTGCAGTTGAGACATGTAGTATTGTATTATGGTTGGATATTATGCGTGTGGCTTATGATGGTTAAGGTTACTTGAATAAAGATGTCGCTACATGATAATGAGTTGTAAATATTGAATTTCTGGAGCGAATTAGAAATGTAACTGTAAGGCTGATAATCTAACTAGTATGTGCATGTTTGTAGCAACTCAAATTTGTAACGTTAAACATATGACTTGACTTGTTTCCGAACAAAAATTACATTGAAACGTAGACTAATTGAAAAGGCACGTAAAAATAGCCATGAAAACATTTTACTCGACTCATTACCGTGTAAAATTTATGTCGACATGTAAATCAACTTGGATTTATACCGAAATGTATTAAAAATAAGGATATAATAAAATAGTACTTTTTTTTAATTAGAAAATAGTGTTTAGAAACGAGAACGGGCCAAAATGAAGCAATTGGTATATGGTATTGGGCCTTGAGCCCAACCTAAAAATCTACCTATAAATAGATTTTTTCATCAGATTCTTTCATTATTCTCATCTCCCCTCTCTCTCTCTAACTCATAAACTCTCAACTCTCTCCCCCTCTCTCTCTCTCTAAAAGAATCCGGCAGCCATTCGGCAGTCGGCGACGGTGGTCTGACGGCGGAGCCACCACTGGCGGCCGTTCTAATGAGATTTTCCGGTGACTTTTTCAACACATGATGCCCTACCCCTACGTTTCTCGACACCCAGATGCAATGATGAAGTACATTCTTCAAAAAAAAAAAAACGTGACGGTTTGAGCTGTGGAACAGCTCTAGTAACGTTCCGGTCAAATTCCGGCGAATCCGTTTCGAGTTTCTCTCCATGCATGTTAAGATCGGGTCTTTGGGAGTCTCCATGCAAATTTTTTGGTCTTTTTGCTCTTTGGCAAAATTCCGGTGACCAATGACTTCTGTCATTGCGTTTGGGAGGATTCCAGGTGTCCGTTTTCAACGAAAAATATATTTTTCGGGATCCTTATAACTAGTAGATTCCATACGAAATGGCTTCATCATGAAATATTAACATTATTCGGACACGTTCTCGGAGCCCGACTACGTTTGTTACGGGTTTTGAAGTATTCTCGGGTTAGGTAATGGTTTTCGACGGTTTCCATGTAAAATGAAATAGTCACATTTTGTTTTGCAATGTAGATTTTAGAGGTGGGGGAGAAAGAACAAACACCGGAGGCATGAAAACAAGTCAGTTAATACTGAAACCAGAAGCATAGAGAAATGCTAATCTTAACACCACATGAATCAATATTGGAGTTGAAAATGAAATACTTTTATTGTTATTTATATTACTCAAGATATTTGTATATTTACATGTAAAATAAGGGTCATCTTAAGTTCTGCAATGCAACATCCATTGTAGATTTTAGTGGTGATGGAGAAGTAAGAGAAACCATGAGTTAGACCTACTCAATTCAGGAAGACATTGTATCGAACATATGGTAGGCATGTAAATAGAACTTTCAGTAATTTAAATAAAGGCAAAATTACAGAAATCAACCTTTATGTTTGATCAAAATTGCAGCTTTCAACCTTTATGTTTAATTTGCATGGAGATCAACCTTTCACTATAGTTTTTTTTATTCAAGTTTCAACCTTTAGCACTAACTTAGTTAATTTTTTCTGGTTAAGTCCCCTCACATGCAAAACATGCGCGGCAGTGGCGGATTCATGTGCATTAGGGGGTGGGCCGGTGCCCAACTGCCCACCGTAGATGGATTTCTTTTAGTGTAATTTTTTTCCTTACCAACCCAATCTGTACAAATGAGGTAAAAGGTATTCAATTAATTGTCAAGAATATTTTAAATAAATTATTTCTGGATAAAGAACTTAAAGGATTTTACAATATATTATTTTTAAAACTAGCTAGAAAAAAAAAAGAGAGACGTGGCAAAAAGATACACTATACACCAAGGCTAATATTTTGCAAAAAGTTAAATTGTACACCAACCAAGTTGTAATGTAAACGCAACATAATGAAGTGTAAGCAATCGACATTTAAATATAACATTCAAAAGATTTAAAAGGCTAGCCTTATTTCAAAATAAATACATGTATAAAATTGTGATAAGTTGTTATGCTTTGTATTCTCTTATAATCTTAGAATTTAACATTATATGTTTTGTTGAAGTGTGCTTATTTTTTTATCACTATTTTTTTCTGACTCATTTTCTTTCAATCTGTATTGTGCCCACCCTTCAAAAAAATTATGTATTCGCCACTGTGTGAGGGTATTCTAGTCTTTTCACTTTTTTTCTTTCTCATTTTTTTAACAAATTAAAATAGTATATTTTATAATTTAATCAACCAACCCCACCAAACCCTACCCCACATCAAACCCACCATCACCTCCATTAACGACGTCGATGACCACTTTCAACAACACCATCAACTACGCTAGTCTTTGATACCACCAATAAGGGTGTTCAAAACTAAACTCTGAACATAATCCATTTTCTTAACATAAGAAGCTTTAATCAATAAATGAATCAACAAATGTATTAAAAAAGGATTAATTACATATATTCCCCTATTTTTCAACTATAATTGCATATACACCCAACACAAAATTTAAATTACATATACCCCTCTACAAAACTTCATAAATTACATATATACCCATTCTATTAAAAATACATTGGAAAATAACTATTTTACCCAAATTCTTTTACTAAACTATATTCACGACAAGTCATACAACATATTCCTTGCATCCTACAACTTATATCCCATACGATCTTTCCAACTTAGTAAGTTATGAATACCAAGAACATGTAACATGCAAAATGTTTCCATGCATCCTACAACTTGATTTCACCGAAACAAGTGTTCTAACACTCTTACATAATCATTACTAAGTCCTCATATCATTACATTCATCATTAACAGGTAATGATATGAGGTGCTTCGCATGTGAGGGACTTAACCAGAAAAATTAACGAGGTTTTGCTAAAGGTTGAAACCTACATAAAAAACCATAGTAAAATGTTGATCTCCGTGCAAATTAAACATAAAGGTTGAAACCTTCAATTTTGGTAAAAACATAAAGGTTGGTTTTTGTAATTTTGTCTTAAATAAACATAATTGTTCCATTCCGGAATCAAAACGACAAAAATGGCATCTCAAAAACTAAACTACACAAAAGTTATATAGATCAGGCTAAATATAGGACGGAAGACATGTGGTTGAAAACACATAACTAAAGCACTCCATTATAGAATCTGGAATCACAAATAACTAACATGACATGTCTAAAACTAAAATACACAAAAGCTTTATAGATCAGGCTAAATCTAGGACGAAATTGAGATGAGATGTGGATAAAAACACATAACAAAACTGTTCCATGCCAGAATCCTAAACAACAAAAATGACTTGTCTAAGAGTAAAACACACAAAAGCTTTATAGATTTGGCTAAACCTGGGACGAAATTGAGAATAGATGTGGATGAAAACACATGACAAAAATGTTCCATTCCAGAATCATAAATAACAAAAATGACTTATCTAAAACTAAAATACACAAAAGCTGTATAGATCAAGCTAAACTCTTGACAAAATTGAGAAGAGATGTGGATGAAAACACATAACAAACCTGTTCCATTCCAAAATCATAAACAACAATAATGACGTGTCTAAAACTAAAATACAAAAACAGCTTTATAGATTTTTTTTAAACAATAATTTAATATCTTTAATAAAAAACAGCCAATTACAAGTGTCACGCAGGTAAACGGGTCACAAGCTACGCCGCTACCCATTTTTGTATTGCAAACCTACTCTATAGATTGGACTAAAGATAGTACGAACAGAGATGTGGATGAAAACACATAACAAAACTGTTCCATTCCAGAATAAAAAACAATGTAAATAACATGTTTAAAACTAAAATACACAAAAAGCTTATAAATGAGGCTAAACCTAGGACGAAATTGCGAAGAAATGTGGATGAGAACACATAACAAAACTGTTCCATTCTAAAATCATAAACAACAAAAATGACATATCTAAAACTAAAATACAAAAAAGCTTTATAGATCAGGCTAAACCTAGTACTAAATTGAAAAGAGACGTGGATGAAAACTAGGGGTGAGTAAAATTAACCGCCATAACCAATAACCAAACCATAACCGACATAACCGAATCGATTTTAACCGATAACCGACAAGACCAATCGTTATGGTTATGAAATTTCTTTAACCGATCGAGCGGTTATGGTCATGTGAAGGGATATGGTATCAAAGCATTACAAATACCATATCATCGCCCACCTAGAACAGGCTTCGCCAGACGCCCATCCGCCCGTTCTACGTCAGCGGATCGTTTAGCGCCCATCCGCCCGTTTTACGTCAGCGGAACGTCTGGCGTCCACTAGTCCGTTCTACGTCAGCGATGCATCTGCCGTCTGACGCGAGCATTAAACGCTCGTTCTACGTCGACGGAACGTCTGGCGTCCACCCGCCCGTTCTACGTCAGCGATACGTCTGACGCCAGGAGCCAGCACGCCCGCCCGTTTTACGACGGCGGGCCCAATATACCTCAAGGCTTCCTCAGCAAGCTATACCAACACAAGTGGAAGATACCTTTTGGGGCAGCCTTGGGACTCACCCCTGCCCCAAACAAAATATCTCTAACACAGCAGGCGGCCCGTCAGAGTTCCTCTCCAATCAGAGACTGCTCCCAGTCTGGCGAACAGAAAGGACGACGACGTGGCAGCCTCTCAGCCAAGACATCTTCCTGACAAAGCAGACTTTCTCAACCCACCTCGAAGTCCAAGAAAAGCATAACTATCCACCGCCCTTGATCTACCAATGGGCGGGCACCACGTGTCCACCGCCCGTCAGCGTCCACTTACTGGGCGCCACGTGTACAGTCGTCAGGATGGTAACATCCCCCCTTAGTATTTTACTTTTTACTTTTTCCTTTTTACCAAAACCCACTTGCACCAAATGGGCTTAAGGACTTGGGCTGGATTATGGAGACACCTCTACCTGGGCCGGGCCCCATTAAGGGTAGAGGATGGGCTGAGAAAGTAGGATATCCAGGTACTATAAAAGGAGGAGTCCGTTCTCCTTTTATTGGCATCTAATATCACACATACTTTCACTCAAGAAGAATACGAACTCTCTCGTACCTTCTTCAACCCTCTGTTTATTTTACTAACCTTTAGAGGCTCGGCTCTTCTAATTGGTAGTCTCTTAATTCCTTGGTCTTGTTCTTAGACCCTCACATATTTTTATAAACACACTCTCTTTATAAAATACCATAGAATCACCCCTCGGATTGCCCTTTATCGGACAATCTTAGACTCGTGTTTCTTCATTGGCGCCATTCGTGGCCTTACCACAAATACTCTAAACGAAACAGCTTAAACAAATATATCCATTAACCCATAAAAAAATGACCACTTCACCTCCAAGAGTGTTCACCCCATCTGGATTCGTCGAAGACATCACCGACGCCACTCCAGCATCCCACCCAACATCTGGGGATCACGACAATAACCAGCAACACCCCATCGTCACCCCCAGAAACCTAGAATTTCACCTCACTGACCCAGCACCTCCAACCGAGGAGGAGATCGACGCCCTGAATAACGACTGGTACGAGAACCAGAGACGTATTCTAGACGCTCAGCTGGAACGACGCCGACGCACCGGCAAAGGAATTGCGGGTTCTTCCTCCAAACCACCCGCACGAACGACGGTTGCCGCCCGTCACGGGGAAGGTCCAGGGCAATCCCCTGAGGACCAGGCCTGTGCAGAGCGCAACCGGTTTGACGATGAAGACTATGATGAAAGTTCATGGGAAGACGATGCCTCCAGGGACTATCGCCATAGCCTATATTACACGCGGGAATGACTAAACAGATACAACGACGACGCCACCACAAACTTGTCACTCCCCTACAGGCCCACCGCCTTCGCGGACAAGTCCAAGTTCACCAGGCGTATATCCCAAGCACCAATCCCGCCACGTCAACGCTTGCCGACCAACGTCAGAATATATGACGGTCTCACCGATCCGGACGATCACCTCGGCATCTTCAACCAAGCCGGGGCCGTCATCGGATGGACCCTACCCGTCTGGTGTCACATGTTTGCCCAGACACTTACCGGGGCCGCCAGGGTCTGGTTTGATAACCTCCCCATCGGAAGCATCGACAGCTACGAGCAGCTGATCGACAAATTTTCACTCCACTTTAGCCAACAACGTCGTCACAAGCGCGACAAAATCCAGATCTCTCTGTGCAAAGGCAGAGACACTGAACCGCTCGAAGACTTCATCGTACGGTTCAACAAAGAAGCACTCCAGTTGGGAACGGGGGACGAGGCAACCCGGAGCTCCTTCCTGGCCAACGTCAACGACGACGGCCTCCAACACACCCTCCAAGGGAAAGATGGCGTCCCAGATTCTTGGGAAGAGGTCGTCTGCATTTCCAAACTATATGCGGGCAACCAAAAAACGATGCGCCAAAACCTACGAGGGAGCTCCAGCAACAGCCGCAACCGCGGCAATAACCGAGCATCTGTCTGGAACCGCATCTCAGGTTCCACTGACGAAGGCCGATACTCAACCTCCGGCGACGCCAGAAATATCATCGGTAACAAACAAACTCGCGATCAGCGCAACACCGGCCGCCGGAATCAAGACTGGACCCCCCTCACCAAAACGCCATCCCAGGTGCTGTCACAAGTCCTCTCAACCGGAGAGGTAACTTTCAAGATCCCAAAACCTATGGGAACAAAACGAAAAAACGTTGACACCACCAGATTCTGTGATTTCCACAAAGATGTGGGCCATGACACTGACAACTGCTACAGCCTCAAAATGGAGTTTGAGGCGGCCCTACGTTCAGGGAAGTTGGCCAACTTGGTCAAGAATGTCTGCGCTGGCGCACGCCAGCAAGATGAGTTCGCCAAGGCCATCAAAGACATCAAAACTGTCACACCCTCAAATTTCCATTGCGGGGTTTATACCGCGAGGCGCATGACAAACCAGGATCCCATAGCCATAAGTCACATGAACGAACTCTAAATGCCCAAACCATTTAGTTCGTTTTCGAAAACCAAGTTTAGTTAAGCTGCGGAAGCATAAACCAAATTTAAACCTTTTAAAACCATGCGCAAAACAACGCGCCCAAATTAAAACCATATGAAAGAAAATGTAAAAAGATAATATGTAATTTAGGTGTATGCCCAAGACCCCAAATGCAGTGAAGTGTGCAGTGCTTTCTAATCCTGGCACCGGAAGCTAACTACCTGCAAAAGCATGTAAATCGTGTGTCAACATAAAGCTGGTGAGTTCACAAAGTAAAGTAGTTGAGTATGAAAATGCGCTGGTTTCCAAAACCACGTAAATAAGTAAAATGAGTTGGTTCCTATAACCGTGTAACCACTAGTTCGTCGCATGTCAAGGGTAGCTAGCCCATTCATGATAACTAACACCGAATATACCGAACTGCTATGTACGTGTAGCCACAAATGTGAGCCGCATGCCTGACATCATTGTCTATCCACAATGATAAAGTTCGTTAAGTTATAGTTCACGCCCGCGCTCCCCGAGCCGGTGTGAGGTTTGTAAGACCAAATAGCGCTATCAACTAATAACCCGCTTGCCAATCCCGACAACTCATTCGGTACGTGAGGACTTACAGATGATAGAGTTGGTTTAGTTCATCAAGGACACAGTTTGCGAACTAGCAAAGTAAACGACCCACACAAGGATCCATCAAAGTAAACGACCCACACAAGGATTCATAGCATCCCAACCAGGGATATGTAAGTAGTCCCAAACCGGACTAGAAAATAGTAGGTAAGTTGTCTCAACCTAAGACACATGCTTTTGAGAAAAGAGTAGTGAAACTCACCTTAGAATGCAAGCAAATAAATCCAACTCCAAAGTAGGGTGTGCTACCGACTCCCTAGTACATGTGTCGTCACTAAGTGAGTATATGTGTAATACCATTACACCATATAATCCGTTTGTCCAAGACGTTTAAATGTTCAAAAGCGTGTAAGCGACACCTAGTGATTCTACATGCATAAGTAAATCCTACGGACCCGTTGGTGAATATGTTGGTTACCATTAGTTTTACACTTCATATGCATCTCATATAAGTGCCCATTCAAATATATATCAAACACATACCACATAGGACTCCAATTAGTTATACAAACACAAAATACACAATCTGCGTTTTTAGGACAAATTGTGCGTCACCAAAACTAATTTATTTAAAATACTAAATAAGTGAGTTAAACTCCCAAATTTTTACTGAATATTATTTGGGATTCATTTGATAACCCATATTTTTGTTTTGTCTCAAAACCAAACATAAAAATCATGAAAAATCATACATCACAGATATGTCCAGAAAGTTTCTACAGTAGGTCGGGTTAGTAGAAAAAATCCCAAAAATTGTGTATTCATCCAAACGGGATGAATCCACTTGGAAAAGCCAATTTATTCCATTGTTAACCTACTGTCCAAATTTCATAACTTAATTCCTTGTAAAACTCGAGTTATGATTGTTTAAAGTTGACTCAGTTTGTTAATCCGAAAATCTGACATGACCTTTAATCAAAGAAAATTCCAAAAACATATCAAACGACATCCAAATCAGATGATTTTGCCCATTCTAAAAAGCTAAGACCATGTACAATCTATTCATGCAAAGAATCAATCAAAACAATTATTTTCAAGCAACGAAACAGACCCTACAAGTCGACATTCAGATTCTGTCCAGATTCTAATCATGCAATATTATCAATTATATTAAACCCTAGTTGCATATTATCAATCAATAACACCTAATAATCATCAATAACCATTACCAAGCATTCCTAATACCTATTGTGATCAGATTCTATCATTATTCATGCAAAGATTGCAACTTTAATGATCAAAACTTCAACAACTTGTGCAACAAGTAACCTATGATATTACTAATCGCCTATCATCATGTTTAATTCGTTTAATCTTCAAAAACCTCAAGTTTTAATAATTATCAAAAGCTTTCAGACATGGACAAACCTTGTTATATGATTTTTATAACATAAAAATAAGATTAAAGCGTAAAGGATTAAAGATTATACCCCTAGCTCTTCGATACAATCAACCGAACGCGTTTGGAGCTTCCCAATCGATGATCTTGAGCCTTTGCAGGTTGTTTGGGGTTTATAATTCGTAAGGGGCAGTAAGGGGGCGATTAGGGTTGAATTTAGAGGTTGCATGGGGCTTAAGAGTGTTTAAATAGGGGTTTGAGGCGGTTTAGACCCGTCAGACCCTTTCGCGCGGCCGCTCGGGCCCTGTGAGCGGCCGCTCACAGGCCCTTGGCCCGCGTGGGTGGCTCGTTTCGTTACCCGATGCGTTTTCCTTCGACGTTTTCGTTGTTTCGGACCGTAACAAGTGCAACCCCATGCGTTAAGACCCTAATCAACCTAATGATCCACCTTTAGTGATTTTATTAACGTATTCGGTTTAGGTTCACACAATCACGTATGGTTTTCACATAAGTTCATCGAATATCACATAGACACGTAATCGCAATCAATCCAAATTAGTTTACTCATTATTATTATACTTCATTATTCACCAACGTCCGAGGTTCACTAATCATGTATTCAGTTATTAACTCACAACAATGCAACGTGTGTCCTATCTAGCTAACCCTAGTTAAGTATAATGCAAGGAACGTAACTAGAGTTTAGTTAAAGTGAGAACCTGAATTTGCGGGGTATCACAAAACACACCACATCCGCGGCGCATACAACAGACAGTGCAACATGACACGTAACACCAAGCGGAAAACAAATCTCCCAGACATAGCGACCACGTCGCAACAATCAGAAATCACAACAGTCAGAAACTGAAAGGAGGCCCAAGTCATCCTCCCCACAATACCAGGGGGCGCAAATTCAACAACCCCACTCACCATCACAGCACTGTTCGGGCATTACCGAACTTACAAAATGATGTGCGATGGCGGCAACAGCTTCGACATCATGTACCAACAGTGCTTCGAGCAACTAGACGAGGAAGACAAAGCACGCTTGCAACCAGATGCACCCATCGCTGGTTTCTTCAACGAGGTAATACACCCCATTGGGAAGTTTGACTTTACAGTTACACTTGATGACGGCACTCACACCCGCTCAGAAGTTTGCACCTTTCACGTCATCCCAGCCATCTCCTCATACGATATATTGCTGGGCAGACAAGGTCTGGCAAACTTCAACTCCACCGCATCAACTTCGCACCAAACCATGGGTTTTCCAACACCCACGGGGGTCGCATACATCCGAGGCAACCAAAAATGCCTCATGACAACCGACCCGATCGACGACACAGTGCGGGAAGCGCTAACCTCGCCAAAAGAGGAACACTGGGTTCTCAACCCGGCTTTCCCCGAACAGACCATTACCTTAGGGCGGACCCTGTCCCCCCATGTAAGAATACATCTAAAACAACTATTGGTAGCAAACAAAGACATCTTCGCTGGCAATCATCAGACATGATCGGCGTCCCAAGACACATAGCCGAGCACCGCCTCAACACATACAAAGATGCATGCCTGGTGGCCCAGAAAAAACGGCCACTGGGCCCCGACAGAGTCAAAGCCATGAACGAACAAGTCAACGACCTACTCGAAGCGGGCATCATCAGAAAATGCAACCACCAAACTTGGGTAGCTAACCCTGTCATGGTCCTCAAGAAAAATGGGTCTTGGCGCATGTGCGTCGACTACAAGGACCTCAACAAAGCATGTCCTAAAGATCATTACCCCCTTCCAGAAATTGGCTTAAAGGTAGACTCCCTAGCGCCATTCAAATACAAGTGTTTCCTCGACGCATATCGAGGATACCACCAAATACAAATGGCCCACGAAGACGAAGACGAAGACCGAACGGCCTTCAGAACAGACCGAGGGGTATAGTGCTACACTAAAATGCTCTTCGGACTCAAGAACGCAGGCGCAACCTACCAACGCCTCATGGACCACGCCTTCATCAACCAGATCGGCGCCAACCTCGAAGTCTACGTCGATGACTTGGTAATCAAAAGTACTCAAGAAGACACCATGCTATTGGATATCCAGCGCACCTTCGAACAGCTGCGCGACATAAAGATGAAACTCAACCCGGGGAAATGCTCCTTCGGAGCTGAGGAGGGAAAATTCCTAGGCGTCGTTGTCACCAATGGCGGCTTCAAGCCAAACCCGGAAAAAGTCCAGGCAATCCAACGCATGCCGTCACCAAACTCAATAAAAGACGTACAGACACTGATGGGACGCCTAGTCGCTCTCAACCGATTCCTATCAAACTACGCCTCTAAGTCCTTTCCCTTTGTCCACACTCTACAAAATGTACTAAAGAAAACACAATTCCGCTGGACACCAGAAGCGGAAGTAGCCTTTCGTGAAATGAAACAATGTTTAACTTACTTGCCAACACTAACAGCACCCCTGCCGGAGGAACCACTTACACTATACCTATCTGCGTCAGAAACAGCAATAGGCGCAGTACTGCTAGTAGAGCGCAACAAAGTACAAACGCCGATCTACTACATCAGCCGCACCCTGGCAGACGCAGAAACCAGATACTCAACCATGGAAAAACTCGTTCTGGCACTCGTACATGCGTCACGACGACTAACAGGTTATAGGATCAACACCGTGCTCTCCAAACCAGAGCTCTCAGGCCGCCTGGCGAAATGGGCAATCGAGCTAGGCGCACACACCATCATCTACAAACCAAGACCCGCAATCAAAGGACAGGTCCTTGCAGACTTCATCGCAGAAATCCCGATAGATAAAATCCAAGACTGCAAAGATGAGCAAGACCCCAAACCCATCCCAGACGACCGAGTAACCTGGTCGTTATATGTAACGACCCTGGCTGTCGGAGCCGGGTCGTCGGGTCGGGTTATCGGAGCTACGCAGCGGATTCGGATCATAACAGTCTTTATTCTTCCAGGATCCACGTCATCATATCTGTTGGGTTACCTGAACACATGCCAAAAATAGTTTCTGTCAACAAAAAGTTGGTGAGGTCGTGTATTTTATAAAGTGAATGGCCAGTTCGTTTATTGATAATTCTTTTATAAAACATTCTTTTAAATATTCTTTTATAAACATTCTTTTATAAACATTCTTTTATAAAACATTCTTTTATAAACATGCTTTACAGTTATAATTCTGAAGGGGAAAATATATTTCTATTATACCACTCTATCATATATGAATTCTATTATATTCAATTCTATCATATCGATTATATTTCGTGCCATTCCTATCGATGGTACCACTCTGATTGTGATAAAATACCTGTTCCTGTCCTCTACTTGGACAAGAATGGTTTTGGTCCTCTACTTGGACATTCCTACCCTCTACTTGGGTAAGACTGGTTCCTGTCCTCTAGTTGGACAAGAAAGGAAATGGCGGATACCAGCCAGTACTGTCCTCGTCGTTTCTAAGTCCCCTTTTCTATTATACTTCTTCTATTGATAATCTTTTTATTATGTAAAGCATTTCTATGTTTTCTGATAAATGACATGTATTCCCCCGAAAACACTTAATAAAACAGTAAAAGTGGGGAGTTCACGATACTCACAGGTTTGCGTTAATCTTCTATAGTCTTTCTTATTACAATTATATGTCATATATATATGGATACGTTTTACGCGTGGGACTTGTTAGATTGTAATACTTAGGATATATATCATATATACAATTTATACATATAGAATTCGGTATATATTAGATAGTCCTAAACTCGGGGTTTATTATTGACACGTGACGGACATCCTAAATCTAGCTGGCCATTACAGCTTGGCATACAAAAGTAATAAAGTTGGCCATTACAGCTTGGCACACGAACCTAAAGAACTCTAGACACGAACTTACCCGGATGATGGTTCGGCAGAGCATATTATTATTAACCCGAGTCTAGTATATCGTTTTATATATTGAATCTTATATATAAACATATATATTTTATATATGTTTATTATTCTCTTATTATTATTATTAAGTCCGTACGTTCCCGTATTATATATATATATATATATTCGTATAATTCTAATAATCCTCGTCTAGATATTGGACCGGGTTCTATTCCGGGTGTTGACCGAGTGTAACACCCCAACCGATTGCGGAATCATCGAGGTGTCACGTAGTGACGATTGTTCAAAAGCACATGGTACTAAAATGTAAATATATTATTGAATAATTTAAATTGTCTTACATAGATGAAATGGGAAAAATACAAAAGTCTGAACGAAACATGAAATTTGAAATAACTTATTGAAAGCAAACACTAAAGTCCAATGCTATAGTACTAAGATCAAACTGCACCTGAAACATGTACAAAATAAGTTTTGTCAACATATGAAATGTTGGTGAGAATTCCTAGATTTAATACATATAGTAAGTTGGAAAATGTTATACAATTCAAGTGCAAGGCTACAGTGCAATTATGTAAACTATGTATCATACAAATGAGCGAAATCAATCCTGTGACTGTATAATGTACTAAATGAACGGCGGTGTACTTATCCAATAAATGGATAATAACTTAACAATGACCACGAATTCTCCGATGAAAAAGGGGGAGAATCAACCTAGGCAGGTTGTCAATCCAATAGCGCTATCCAATGTTAAGGTCGGCTTGTACAATGTTGATGATTTCACTAAGTACAAATGTATTCTACATGTAATGTCTAAGCATAAAGCACGTTTGTAAGTAAATGCACATAGTACTAGAATTGTATTGTAAAAATGTGAACTTGTATTTGTAATTTGTATAAGTGTACATGTAACACCCAAAAATGAATAAAAGTAAAAAGGGGATAGGAAATACTCACATTAGTATTAGTTTTGATGATGTTCTGGAAAGAAATCGACATGTACCAATGAATTATGCGCGTACCTTAATAAATTGAAATGATAATTCGGGGTCTATAATTTTAACCTATTATTGTAGTGAGTGTATATTATGATTGTTATTATTTTAATAATTGTTTCAACTAAATCTAAACTTTATCTAGATCAATTTGCAAAGGATGATGCATATATGATTCACGTCTAATATATACACATCCACTTACTTTAAAAAAATATAATGTTTTCAAATATTATGTAGAAATGCGTAATCCTACAGTTATTAACAAGACTTAAATTCAGATCGGAACAAGTTTTCATTCGTACAAAAGAAAAATATACATTCAAATTCCATTGTTCACCAACTATAAAAGCACCATTTTATAAAAATGAACTTCATGATTTATTATTTCAAGAAAACAAGGGTTGTTGTCATTTGATAAAAAAAAATAACTAAAGCCACTTTTTTTATATATATATGAAAAGCTTTTACTAAATATTAAACTAAAGCCACGTTTTCTCTTTGAACAAAAAGATGTGTACAGTACCATGAATCATTTAGGCAATGAAGGTTTGTCTTGACCATCACACTAATATTAATAGTTGGTTGACCAAGTTTCATTTTGGCATAAGTTCATCCCTTCCATTTAAACCATATAACCATGGGACTTTAATTTAAGTGGAGAAAAACATTAGAATTTGGGTATGATTGTTACCTAAATTGGTGTCGACGATTTGACCGGAAGACTTGATGCGACGACTACGCAGCAGCACTTACAGTTGCGGAGGTTATCGGCAACGTAGTGGCACTGTGCAGCGGTTGCTTGGTGGTACAAGAGTGGTGGGTTGTTCACCGGAACCCGGTGATCAGAAAACGGAGAGGAACCGAGGGAGGTGCTCGATGGGTTGTTGATTGCAATGAGTAGGAAGGTCGATCATTTATAGGATTAAGGTGTCGGTTTGGTTTACATAGAAATCCCTTGATTTGCGCCATAATTTCATGGAGGTGATGAGGTTGAAGATGAACTTCTTCCACATGAATGGGTATTATATTAAAATATTTATATATCATAATAATAGCAACCGAAAATTTTGACATATATTTGTGCAAGGATTTGTGGCTTTGTATTAGGGAATAGTTTATTATTCCTAAATTCTGCAATATGTCCATATTTATAATTGGTGTAATTAGTTAAGAGTAATAAGGAGAGAATAGTGCTAAGCCAACAATAATCGGATCTTATCAATATGTATGTATGTATTACTATTTTATTAGTATTATCAAAGTCAACGAGACTTTGTTTGAAATGTGGTTAATTAGTTTTTTTTTTACTCATTTTGTATAATCATGCTTTGCATATTAAAATATCCCTATTATTATTAATTAATAATTTGGTACATGAGAATAAATATTTAGACCGTGCTGCCAGAAATTGATCGGCTTATAACACGTTAGATTCGTTTAGGATTCCGACATAAAAAAAATGTATTTATTATTCAAGAGTTTTGATTTTTTTTTCGAATATTTCAAACTTACCCCAAACCATATGCTAAATTTTGGTTTATGCAAATTTTATTTTAGATTACGGTCACTTTAGGTCACTAAAGTTATAATTAAATTATGGGTGAAATCACGGATGTTACACCGAGTCACCGAATTGACTCGGTGTCAGATTCAAGCTCTCCTATTTGATTAACGGTACCTCGCAACCAAATATAATATACATATAATAATTGGGAATTTATAACCAATAATCATATAATAATTATACACTTTATATCAAAGTATACACCTTTGTATATGAATCTGATTATAATCAAGTCCTTACCCGATTACCATTGGGGCTAGAATTAGAAGTTGTCCGGAACATAGATCGGAGATGGTCCGAGATGGAAGCGGTTACCCGATTACCAAACAAGATACCACACACCCATAACTTATGTGATAGGGTAATCGGATGTTTTAACAAAAGCTTTATCAAGTTTAGCTTAGGACCCGAAAGATTGTAAGGCTCGATTAGAAAGTTAATTACACATAACAGTCACCAATTCCGGTGACTGTTCCGGTGACTCACCTCGTCGGACCATCAAAACAGAGGAACGGGTTATAGGTTCGGGGTAACGATTTCAAGGGTTGTTTATCGGTACAAATCAATACAGAAGAACCGGGTTACGGGTTGAGGTTTATTATCGGGTTTTTAACAGAATCAAGGAGGAGGAAGGTTTGTGGTAGGGATTAGAAGTGCGATTGACAGTCACCATATCTCGGTGACTGTCCAATTACGAGAGCAGAGAGAGAGACGGTAGTGGTTATGGTTCGGTGGTTTATGAATGGTTACACAAGATTCATGACATCAAACAATAGGAGAGATTATAACGGGTTTATTGTAAGTGGTAACCGATGATGATTAAACAAGAAGGAGGAGGGTGAAGCTTTATTGGAGAAGAAGGTGACGGCGACCGGCGGCCACCGGTGGAGGTGGTTGTCCGGCTATTATTGGAACAGAAACAGAGGGTGTGGTTTGGTTGATAGCTAACAACAACAGAGGTGATGGCAGTGGTTAAAAGGGTAGCCGGAGATGGAGGACGCCGGCGGCAGCGGCGGCCGGAGATGGTGGCTGTCCGGCGAAGGCTTCTTGATCAGAGAATTATAACAACACACACTTTGTGTGTGTGTATTGATGTACAGAGAGAGATGCGAGTGATAAGAGAAGGGTTGTTTATATATCCACTTAGAATAGGGGGTGTTTGGCTACAGGAATAATAGCTGGGACTCGGGTGTTTGGTAACGGGTATAACAACAAAATAAGGAACGTTTGGCAGCGATTAAATAGCAGATAAGGAGCATTTAGCCGAGATAATAAAAATTCCATAATTATTATCTATATAATCGGTTGAAACGGTTGGTCGCGAGATTCGAACTAGAATATTTTATTAAGTAATCGGGTGGTCGGGTACGACCCGACCCGTTTAAGAGACCCGTAACACCTCGGGGTGTTACATTATACACGGACGGAGCCTCCAACAACCAGGGCGCAGGCGCAGGCCTTCGCCTAGTCAGCCCCAACAAAACAGAATTTACATACGCCGTCCGTCTCGAGTTCCCAAGCACAAACAACGAAGCAGAGTACGAAGCATTTTTGGCAGGACTACGCCTTGCCGACAAAATGGGCGCAAGACACCTTAACGCCCATGTCGACTCTATGCTCATAGCAGGCCACATGAACGGCGTCTACGACGCCAAGGACCCAGTCATGGCCCAATACGTCGACTAGGCAAAGCTCCTTACAAAAAAATTCACAACCTGCACAATCCTCCACATCAACCAAAGTGGCAATAAAGAAGCTGACGCGCTCAGCAAGATGGCCTCCACGGCTTGGCCGCACATGGCCAAAGAGGTACGCATCGAAACCCTAGCTCAACCTTCAGTACCACTTAGACAGGTTAATATCACACAAACGGGCGCCGGGTCATGGATAACCCCGATTCAAGCATACCTGGCAACGGGCACCCTACCACCTCAAAAAGCAGAAGCCCGAAAACTCCAATATAAATCCCAGCACTATCAGCTCATGAATGGAGTCTTATACCGATGCTCCTACCTCGGCCCACTCCTCAAATGCGTAGATACCGCGACAGCCACCTCCCTTATAAAGGAAATCCACGAAAGCATATGCGGAATCCACGTGGGCCCAAGAATGGTCGTCGCCAAAATAATGAACGCCGGCTACTACTGGCCGGGCATGCATCAAGACGCGTCAAAATCCTGCGCACTTGCTTTAACTGCCAGCAACACGCACCAAACACCCTGCGCCCAAAGAACGACCTAGTCCCAGTCACTGCCGCTTGGCCATTCCAGAAATGGGCTATCGATCTAGTCGGCCCATTCCCAATGGCCCCTGGAAAGATACAATACCTCATCGTCGCCGTCGACTACTTCACAAAATGGGTAGAGGCCAAGCCACTTACCTCGATCAGCACTGAACAGACCAAAAAATTCATCATATGCCGCTTTGGCCTACCCATGGAAATTGTCACGGATAACGGAACACAGTTCACAGACAAAAAGCTTCAAACCTGGCTAACACAACTAGGCGTCAGCCAGATATTCACATCCGTCGCCCACCCCCAAGGCAATGGCCAGGTAGAATGCATCAACAGGTCACTAGTCGAAGGCATCAAGACTCGCCTAGGGTCAAAGCGCACAGGTTGGGTAGATGAACTCCCACACGTGCTATGGGCACACCGCACCCTCACCAAGACCAGCACTGGCGAAACCCCTTTTAGCCTAACTTATGGTTCCGAGGCCGTAATACCCGCAGAAATAACATTCCCATCACCAAGAGTCCTCAACACCGCGCACACCGACAATAACAGAGAACTTCGCCTCAACTTGGATCTCTTAGACGAAAGGCGTGACATCGTCGCTATACGCGAAGCAAACTACAAAAAACAATTGGAGCGCTATTACAACTCCAAGGTCAAAGCCTGCGCATTCGACGTCGGCGACTACGTCCTAAGAGACAACTATGCTTCTCATTCTGAGCGCCCTAGAAAGCTTGCACCTAATGGGAAGGGCCTTACAAAATTCAACAAGTATTAGGAAAAGGGGCATACGCGTTAGAAAGACTTGACGGCACACCCATACCTAGATCATGGAATGTAGCGTAGCTGCGCCCATGCTACTTATAAACATTTCAGTTTTCCACTACACCACTCTACATATAGGCGCAGAAGCCTAACACTTTACTTCTAACTTATGAAGTTAATTTACTCTTCATAATGATTCGACGCATTACTAACTTATGAAGTTAATTTACCCTTCATAAATTTAGAAAAAAATAAAATAAAGTAAACCTTTCGCCCAAAAAATTGAGTAGTTAATTTACTCTACTCAACGGACGCTAAGGTTACTTACAATCTATGAAGTTAATCTACTCTTCATATATAAAGCAATTAATCACGCGCCAACACATAAGATGGAGCCAAAGCAAAAAGATCAACTTACCATTACAAAAAGATCAAGATTTACAAGACAAGAAAAAGATAAACTACTGAGGAGGCTCATGGGCCGTCCCTGAACTACCCGCCCCCAGCCCTCTCCTTCTCCGCGCGCTCACGTCCGGCGCGATCAGATTCCTCCACCCAACGCTTGAACTTGGCGATAGGGTCAGGGTCTGCCAAACATTGTCTCACAACCTGCAGCACCGGAAACTCTATCTTCTCCAGCTTCTCAAGCTGCTCCATCAATAGTTGGTCAGTGTTCACATCCTGAAACGGCTGCTCCTCGACCGGCGCCCCATCCTTGGCGGCCAGATAACCCTCCAGCCACCCACTATGAACGCTCGTTATGCGCGCAGCGTCAACAACCTCCGCAACCTGCTCGCCCATCTTGGGCTCATTCCAGCAGCGGTCAAACACCTACATATCAACAAAAATTAAACTACATAAGTCAACACGAAGGACGAAACAAAGAGATAGCAAAACAAAAGGTAAACTTACCGCATAAATCCCATCAGACATAACCCATAGTGATTTCTCGCAGTATGCCTTCTGCGCATCCAACAAAAGCGTCCTCTCAAGATGCCAAGTCTCCCGCTCCTTCACAAGGTCATTAACTTGACCATCCAGCTCAGACACCCGACTGGTCATCCTTACCACATCGGCATCCTTAGCCTTAAGGTCGCCCACCACCGTGGCATACTTAGAGGACAGCTCCTCTACCTCCTTGGCCTTCAACGCCACCACCTTCTTCTCTTCAGCCAGCGCAGCCTCAGCTTTCTGAACAAGCTGACGGCGACGCTCCAACTCAGTATTAACAACCGCCGTCGACTTGGCCCAGGTCTTCTGTTTCTCCGCGGCATCAACATCCTTCTGACGCAGATCGGACTCCAGTTTCCGAACCTGCTCCAAAAGACGTTTGCGCGCAGACTCGTAGACTTCCTTCTCCCGGGCAGACGCTCGGCTTCACCCGAAACCGACGCCCGCTCATCCAAAAAG
Source organism: Ambrosia trifida (assembly GCA_028751855.1). Taxonomy (NCBI): domain Eukaryota; kingdom Viridiplantae; phylum Streptophyta; class Magnoliopsida; order Asterales; family Asteraceae; genus Ambrosia; species Ambrosia trifida. The sequence goes on along the minus strand of CM054127.1, from coordinate 58,027,839 downwards.
TCACCCTCTCCCCTGTGCAGGGCGTACAAGTTTCCCAGAGTCTGTGTTAAGTTCATACACATCTCTGAGAAGAGGGTACTTTGGTCCTGAGATCGGTGATGTGCGCGCTCGGCTGGCGGCAACGCATAACTGACAAACTCCTCAGCCACAAACGGGTTGAGGAATCGACAGCTTTCGGATATACGCCACCCAGGCGTATAAACCGGAGCGTCCAGCCGAAAGGCAGGACCACTCGAAGACGTCACCACACCTTCAGTCTTCTTCAGCTTTGGTTCATCAGCCCCACCACCTGGAGAAGACGCCTCCAGCACGACCTTCTCGCTCAAATCAACAAAGGAGGGCCCGGTACGCGAGCCCTCACCACCTTGAGTACCCATCCCTTGGGCCTGCTCCTTCTTGATTCGCACCAAGTCCTCGTGTTGTTTTAACAACACCAGGCGGCGCTCCTCTTCCTCTTTGGCAGCCAGATCGGCCACGCGCGCTTCCTCAGCCCACTTGCACTCCACTTGCACTTGAAGAGCCCGCGCTTCATCCTCCTTCTTCTTCTCAGCGGCCTCAACAGCACGCTTTTCCTCCTTCGCCTTGCGCGTCACCTCCTCTTGACGCGCAACCTCAGCCTGAGACTGCTCCTCCTCCAACTTCTTCTTTCGTTTCTCCTGATACTGTTTCACAGATGGAGGAATCGAACCTACAAATAAACAAAGACGAAGTCAAAACCACACAGAAATAGGCGAGAAAAATGCAAAAAGAAGCGTCAGAAGGTACTTACTACTCAACTTCTTCAAAGCCTTCTTATAGAAGGGTTCCCGCACAGGCGGGGGGTCAACATCACCACTCCCCGTCGCCGCCCGCTTGGGAGAGGGACCACCAGCCACATCCTCTTCCACCGTTTCCGGCTGTTTACGCTTGTGACCTACAAACAAGGTACAAAACATTCAAGCAAACACAACAAAAAACAGAAGCACAAGGGCGGCAAAAAGACTTACTCTCAGTAGCCACACCCTCAGCACCACTGGCTTCACCAGTCGTCTCACCACCTTGCACCCCGGCCGCTGACGCACTCCCTCCAGCGCCACCTGCAGAGCGACGTGGACGATGAATTAGACCAGACGACGACCCACTCGACTCATCGTCTGACAAAAAACATAATCCACCCCAGCCGCCGTTTTCACGGACAACGGCTCAAGGTTGATCAGGAAACCCACTTCAAGGTTAGAGGGCGCACCTTCCATCGGGCCGGGGAATAGAAAGTTCTCCACCAACAGCTCCAACTCTGAAACGCCCCCCTCAGGTACCGCCACGTACATGGTCTTCACGGCACGGGCGGCAAACACTTCAAAGAGTAACTCACCTGTCATCAAAATACAACAGACGTCAAAACAACAAACATAAATAAAAATTAGTGGCAACAGAAGTACTCACCTTCAACAGAGAGCGGTCCACCATCGCCCGCAAGAGCCACATTATACCCTTCCCTGACGCCCACGTGGCTCAAACCCAGCAGACGAAGGATCCCTTCATTCAGCTTATCCAAGTCATCCAGACGACTGGGATGCGCGCACAGGTCTTGAAACCACTCTTCCTCTTGAAAATCCTTCATCACCTCGAAGGAAGGCACCTTCTGCCCATCACGAATCTCCAACTTTGTCATCTCTACCGGGATCACCTCCTTCTTCACGAAGAAGAAGCACCTTTTCCACTCCCGAAGAGTCTTAGGTGAACTCTTCGGTATGATCAAGCTCACGTTCTTCGACCTCTCCACGAAGGACACCCAACCAGTCTCCTTCACCTCCAACTTGTAGAACACATTGAAGTGTTCAAAAACGGGCTGCCTCCTCAACGATCGGCAGGTGGCCTCGAAATGCATGACCCTCATCACCCCAACAGGGCTCATCTGAGAGACATGCACCCCATACCTCTATAGAACGGAGATGAAAAACCGGGACACCGGCAGCCGGAATAACCCCTTCTGAAAATATGCCTTGTAAATGCATATTTTCCCCTCCAGGCAGTCGACCGGAGTCTGCCCCTTCTCCGGCAGCTCCGGGTCCCACTCTCTGGAAATATTGAATTTCTTGACCAAAGACCTAAACTTGTCTTTGGACCAAGAAATCTGAGCATCCTTCATGGCCAGTTCAACCTTTTTATCTTCAGACGACATCTTCGAATGAAAGAAAATGAAAAATCCTTTGATCGGAAAAGATAAATTTCGCCGGTGGTTAGCTTGAAGAATTTTCGGAAAGGGGAGAATGAAAGGAATGGAAGATTAGAGACGGATATTTATACCCATCGCATTTAATGCAGGTAATCATAACAGGCAGGCTTTTCGCGCAAAGGTCCAATCACAGACGGACACGTCGCACAGCCCACGTGACCAAAACGGCCCACGCGCCGCAAGTGGCTCACTCGCGAGACGGTTGTTCTACCCCAGCTGGCAACCGATGCCGATGCTTGACACGTGTACGCCCACGTTCAAACCCACCATGAACAGCTGTCCTCATTCACCAGATGCACGACACGTGGCGGTCTAGCAACTCAACAGTCACAGTAACTATCAGACACGATCTCCAAAGCAGGTGTACCAATCGTTAAACACGTCTTTTCAAATTCAAAACATTCCCGCCTTTAATTCACACAAATTCCAAACAGACAAATTCAATGCGGAGTAAATGCAGGCGCAGACAGCAACAAAAACCACTTTTTACAACTTCTGGCCGCGCAAACAGGCCCAACGCCTTTCTTGGCTCCCCGCCTGCGCGCCAGACGGAACATTTTGAAAAAAATCCATTTTCACGACTCCTGGCCGCGCAAACAGGCCCAACACCTTTCTTGACTCCCCGCTTGCGCGCCAGACAGAAAATTTTGAAAAAATCCATTTTCACAACTCCTGGCCGCGCAAACAGGCCCAACGCCTTTCTTGGCTCCCCGCCTGTGCGCCAGACAGAAAATTTTGAAAAAATATCATTTTTACAACTTATGGTCGCGCAATCAGGCCAGACGCCTCTCTAGGCCCAACGCCTGCGCACCATACGCCTATCTCACTCATAGGTCTCACAATAAACGCGCATCCCGTCATACGCCCACAGCTTGATCACTGTGCGCGCACCAGTTGACGAAGGTCATACAAAAAACACACGTCCACTTTGGTACATGAAAACCCAGTGACGACTGGATGTCACTCAAAGTAGACTTGTGAAATCAAGTCCAGCACTCCCCTACCAAAGATGCATGCAAGCACTGGACTGGGGGACTTGAAAGGATATGGTATCAAAGCATTACAAATACCATATCATCGCCCACCTAGAACAGGCTTCGCCAGACGCCCATCCGCCCGTTCTACGTCAGCGGATCGTTTAGCGCCCATCCGCCCGTTTTACATCAGCGGAACGTCTGGCGTCCACTATTCCGTTCTACGTTAGCGATGCATCTGCCGTCTGACGCGAGCATTAAACTCTCGTTCTACGTCGACGGAACGTCTGGCGTCCACCCGCCCGTTCTACGTCAGCGATACGTCTGACGCCAGGAGCCAGCACGCCCGCCCGTTTTACGTCGACGGGCCCAATATACCTCAAGGCTTCCTCAGCAAGATTTACCAACACAAGTGGAAGATACCTTTTGGGGCAGCCTTGGGACTCACCCCTGCTCCAAACAAAATATCTCTGACACCGCAGGCGGCCCGTCAGAGTTCCTCTCCAATTAGAGACTGCTCCCAGTCTGACGAACAGAAAGGACGACGACGTGGCAGCCTCTCAGCCAAGACATCTTCCTGACAAAGCAGACTTTCTCAACCCACCTCGAAGTCCAAGAAAAACATAACTATCCACCGCCCTTGATCTACCAATGGGCGGGCACCACGTGTCCACCGCCCGTCAACGTCCACTTACTGGGCGCCACGTGTACAGTCGTCAGGACGGTAACATCCCCCCTTAGTATTTTACTTTTTCCTTTTTACCAAAACCCACTTGCACCAAATGGGCTTAAGGACTTGGGCCGGATTATGGAGACACCTCTACCTGGGCCGGGCCCCATTAAGGGTAGAGGATGGGCTGAGAAAGTAGGATATCCAGGTACTATAAAAGGAGGAGTCCGTTCTCCTTTTATTGGCATCTAATATCACACATATTTTCACTCAAGAAGAATACGAACTCTCTCGTACCTTCTTCAACCCTCTGTTTATTTTACTAACCTTTAGAGGCTCGGCTCTTCTAATTGGTAGTCTCTTAATTCCTTGGTTTTGTTCTTAGACCCTCACATATTTTTATAAACACACTCTCTTTATAAAATACCGTAGAATCACCCCTCGGATTGCCCTTTATCGGACAATCTTAGACTCGTGTTTCTTCATCATGGTTATGAAACTTTGGTTAACCGATATAACCAAAACCGAACTGAACTTCTAGTTTTAAGTCTATGTAATAGGTTTATGTTTTACACTAACCATGTAGAGGTTTTTCTACTAAGATGAAAGTATGCTAGTAACAAAACTATCTTGATGTAGGTGACCTTTATTCTAATAAAGAATTAAACTTAGGCTTAGGTAAGCTTTTTTATTGTCTAGAAATATTTTATTAACAAGGATCCTCCATTGGTAGTTTGACAAAAAAAAATGTAATCTTGTTAGTCTTATAAAAAAAGCTTATGCTAAGTCCACCACCGTAGGCTTCATTTTTTATTTTGTAGATTTTAATTTTTAAACTTTAGTCGAAAGTTAGTTTTAGTTGAAGTTTATTGTTAATAACCAAAATAACCATAACCGATTAACCATAACCGAAGTTTGATTATGGTTAATGGTAAAAACCGAACCAAACCGACCCATGCACACCCCTAATGAAAACACATAACAAAGCTGTTACATTTCATAACCATAAACAACAAAAAATGACATGTTTAAAACTAAAATACACAAAAGATTTATAGATCGGGTTAAACCTAGGACGAAATTGAGAAGAGACGTGGATGAAAACACATAACAAAACTATTCCATTCCAGAATCATAAACAACAAAAATGACATGTCTAAAACTAAAATAAACAAAAGCTTTATAGATCAGGCTAAACCTAGGATGAACTTGTGAAGAGATGTGGATAGGGCTGCAAACGAACCAAACGAACACGAACATGGCCTTGTTCGTATTCGTTTGTTAAGAAAATTATGTGTTCACGAACAGTTCATGAACACTTACCGAACGAGATTTTTTGTCTGTGTTGGTTTGTTAAGAAAACGCTCATGTTCATGTTCATTTGTTAATTTTGTTCATGAACGCACACGAACACAAACGAACATTAATGAACACAAACAAGTGTTCATGAACGGAAACAAACACAAACGAACATATATTACTTTTGAATAACATCGAATTCACATACATTAAGACATTAGCTAGATCCTCACCAAAATATAACATAATTGTTCAAACATACTTAATACTGTAGAAGGGTGTTGGAGGTGGAGGGCATCAACGATGGAACGTGGAAACATATATTGGATACAAAAAGTAGGTTTATTGATCTCATATAGTATATTTACCTCATATATATTATTTATTGGGTAAAATAAATAAAAATAAAAGATATAAAAATGTGTAAAAATTAAAAACCTTAATAAACTATCGAACACAAACGAACATAAACGAACACGTTACCGAACGTTCATGAACATAAACGAACGGACGCGACCTTTGTTTATGTTCGTTCGTTTAACTAAACGAACGAAATTTTTTGTTCGTGTTCGTTCATTTATTAAACAAACGAACACAAACGAACTTCCCGCCGAACGGTTCATGAACTGTTCACTGAAAGTTCAGTTCGTTTGCAGCCCTAGATGTGGATGAAAACACATAACAAAACTGTTCCATTCCAAAATCATAAACAACAAAAATGATCTGTCTTAAACTAAAATGCACATAAGCTTTATAGATTAGGCTAAACCTAGGACGAACTTGTGAAGAGATGCGGATGAAAACACATAATACATATTTTGATTGTTACTGGATCTAACATAAAGAGCGGATTGAAGGGCGAAATTTAAAGCATTCAGTTAAGATGAGAAGCACCCAACATCAACTTCACCTATTGGGTTTTTGTTACCACCTTTGCCTAGGTTGCCAAGGTTTGGACAGTAATTATGTGAACACCCACATAAAAGAATGTTGTTTAGTCACACCAACTACACAAAAGCGGCTTAAAATAAATAAAGCACATGAAAATTTAGGGTACTAAAAATATGTAGTTGTATACATTAGTGGTGAACATTAGTAGCAAAATATTTATTTTTCTTTGAGTCGTGATAAGGACTTATTGTGATAATCGACCAAATCATACTCGATCTGAGATCATATAGCCTACGTAGAAGAGTTTAAAATAAACCACCATGAACTAATTATGAGAATGACATCATATATGTTGATTAAAGAAAACTAGCATGTTACAATCCAACGACGATAATAAATTTCCTCCCGTGTTACGGCGGTGACTCGAATTTATACGATGTAATGAAAACGTATTATATTTGACCTGTCTCATTTATGATTTTGTTTACGTTAAAACGTGAACCAATTTGAATTTTTATCGATACGTACGTAAAACTCGAGAGGTGGGTCATATTGACATTTTACAAAGTTTTTTAAAAAGTTGAGGGGTACAGATATCAATGATAAAAGGTGGGTCATATTGACATTTTACAAAGTTTTTTAAAAAGTTGAGGGGTACAGATATCAATGATAAAAGTTGAGAGGTAAACTTCAAATAAAGACAAAATAAAAAAAAAGGAAAAAAACCCACCAAAACACCATTCATAAGACCTTTTAACAATTGTTATTGTATATAATAATGCCATGATGGAGCAAATTATGGTTAGCTCAACCGGCCATCCGTTGCATATAGCCAAAAAGTCATACAGCCATATGAAGGTAACTCAGCCCAATTATGCCAGGACATTTAGCTGTCATTATAGAGCGAATTCCGGGTAGCACCTAGCATGGTTTTGCATATAAATTAATGTCATGGAGTGAATTGAGAATGTAGCTCAACCAAATAATGATAGAGCATTTAGTTGTAAGTTCTTATGGAGGAAATTTTAGAGTAGATTTAGTCGTTTCTTAGCATATGACGGTTACGGAGTGAATTAGAGGGGTAACGTTAGGGGTAATATAACCAAATAACGTTAAAGGTATATAGCTTATCGTTGTTGAACAAATTTTTGTAGCTTAATAAAATGTGCTTTGACTTATAGCCAACGTGCGAATTATAGAGTTAGTTTAACCAAATAATGTTAAGGCACTTAGACCGTCATTATGTGACGAACTACAAGATAGCGCAACCCAAACATAATCATGCCTCACCATGTGGTCGGATGTCATGAGTTCGGATTTTGACTAAGTGAGATTATATATATTATAAACTTATAAAATAGGCCTAAACGAGTGGAATAATATATGTAGTAAAAATTAAGTCCAAGCCTAAGCAACTTAAGGGATAGAGGGATGAGATCGGTACTAGTACTGGTACTGGCACCATATCGGACCAGTATCGTACTGCAAATTACCAAAAGGCGAAACCGAATATGAGCTCGACCCTTCTTTGACTACCGTACCGATAGGCACATTGGTACCGGTTCGATACGGGTATGATACAGGTTCTAACTTCTAACAAACTACATGCCATTGGGGTTGGTGGCCCAATGGTAGAAGCAAAGCTTCTAGGAACACCTAAAGGAGAGGTTATGGGTTCAAGTCTTACGAGGAGAAGAAATTTGTCATTAAGAAAAAAAAAAAAAAAAAAAAAAAAAACTTCTAACAAACTACAGATTTGAATTTGAACACAGAGACCCCAATCTGTTCTTCACAACAGAAAAAATGGCGCCACGCTTTTCTCTGCTTCCTTCTCTCTTCAAACTTTCCAAAACATATTTTCAGACTCCAAACCCGTATTTCAGATTACCCAATACCCGACCCGAATCCCTTTTCTTCATTGGTTCGGTAATCCCAGCAAACGGGTCATTTTTCCAAGGTCAGTACCCATTTTTTTATCTTTAAAGTTCGTTCCTTTCCTATCAATAACCTCAAATACCATTTGTTCTTAAACCCCTTTTAAATCTTTTTGTTATATGTTATGTTATTTTGTTGTTTTGGCTTATGCGCACCAACTGTTTGTTTAAATGCCTGAATGGTTTGATTGCATTAGGGGTATCGTTTTTGACTCATTTGTTAGGACTGTCAATTCCTGTTTAATAAAAAATACACTACGTGAATTTATATTTTGTTTATATAATTAAAATTAGGAGGCTAGACTCCATTGTTTATCCTTCTGGTACATAAAGCTACGATTGTGTTATAGACATGAGGGATAAAATAGTTAAATGAGTCGTATTAATATTTGATACCTGTGTTAACCCCGTCGTATAGGGATAGATTGGTATCGATACCAAATTTCGGAAAAGCGGGTATCAAAATCAAATACTTAACCGAATGTTTTGGTACGGTATATGGTATCGGTACCAAAGCAGTACCGATACCAAATTTTTGGAAAAGTATTCCGTATGGTACCGGTACGGTATCGGTAATGTACCCGTATTCGGTGCCAAATGTTCATCCCTAGCTATGACCAGTTAAACACGATAAGACCTATTTTGTCAGCCCTATTTTGTTAAGTGCTTGACAATGTGATTCTAATCGACTTGTGAACTACAAACTGTGTAATTAGTAATTAAATGTCACATTGATACATTGCGTCTCGATTCATTTATTTTACTAGATAAAGATTTGATATTGGTTTTGCAGCAACTAGATCATATGCTAAAGGGAGACAGCCTCATTATGATCTGTTTGGCAGTGGAAGGCCCGGGGACAAGAAGTTCCGGGAAGCATGGGGGAAAGAAGTGGACGAGGATGATTGTTTATGGACAGGAAGTGAAGGTGAAAGTGATAAAGAAAATGATAAAAATAATCTTGAAGAAGAAATCAAGAAAATGAAAAAAGAAGCGAAAGATCACTCGGATCTTATTGATGCGGATGACAGTGATGAGTTAAGGAGTGTATGGTCTGGAAGTGATGAGGAGAAGACGCTGTGGACGGGTAGTGAAGGTGATGATGACGACGATATTCCAACAGAGCCTTATCCTAATGAAAAGAGTGATCCATATATTGATAAATTGTTTGAGTTTGATGAGAAACCGAAGTATCGGACCATCTCAGAGCTGTTGAAATCAGAGCAGGAACCGGAAGAGTTGTCACCGGGGAAGAAGGCTAGAAAACTTGCAGTAGAGAATGCTTTAAAGAAGCTGAAAAAAGGACCTGACGGACGTTACATTAACGTGTGGGAGGTCATGAGCGATTTGGATATTCTTATCGGCGCTTTTGAAAATATTGTTTCTGGTCCTGAATATGAAGAGCTTCGGAAGGGTGGACCCAAGAAATTGAACATGGAGTTTTTTAAGGATATACAAGCGCGTATGAGAGATCCAAATTACAAATATTCACCTGAGTTGAATCTAAAACCTAAGAGCAAAGTGGTACCAAGAAAGAAATGGCAAAAAGCAGAGTCTAGACGAAGGAAAGCACGGAAGCGTTAAGGTTCTGTTCTCCATCTTTTTGGTAGTCATACCTGTTAAACTTTATATTACTGGTATTTTACTATTTTATGATCAATTTTTGTTCAGTCTGCATGGTATGTTTTTGTTTTGGTTTAAGAGCCCCTTATGATGCATCCTGAGTTGCCAGATATGGTATTTGCTGTATTGAAGCCCTTGTAAGCTAGTGCCCTGGTGATTTTGTAAACTAGAACCGATCATGCGTGAACTTAGATCAAAACTGAGCCAATGACAGAACTCGGCCCTTCCAAATCACATGCCTTTCTGTCCTTAAATTAGGTCTATGATGTATTGGGTACATTTGATACTACAAGATTAACTCTATGCAAGTGAATGGCAATGGTCAAGGGCGCAGCTCTTAAGGGGCGCCCCCCCCCCCCCCCCCCCCCCCCCGAATTTTCGGTCAGAAGTTCCGATTATATAGTATTCGTATAGAAATTTTGGTATATACGGTTTCGACCCCCCGAAGTTTCGGGTCAAGCTTCGCCACTGGCAATGGGCTGGTGAGAGGTCCACAAAAATGACCCGTCAACTCAAAATACCCGTTTTATTGAAACACCTCTTTAGTTACACGTGAGCACTTTGTGCTCACGAGTGATATTTTGTGTTATATGCTGGTTTTGAATTAATATTAATACAGTTATGTTACCAAATGGGTTTATAGAAGGATAGAGCCATATTCGAACATGATAATCAAGTAACAAAATCATGCTTGTCTAATGCCTAGACATATCCAAGCATATCTGTATTAATACTTTAATATTAATACAATTTTGATAAAACAGCTTACGAGTAACGCTACAAAGTTCAAATCAAGCTAGTCATAATATATATGGTATATGATTAGTAGTAACAACCACAACGACCATGCCGAAACAGGGGATGTGCATGATTAGACATGGGTTGATGCATGTTACATGTGATAATGTACCATTGCATTTCCCATACCGCTATGCATGTTCATCGTCATTGGTGATGGATACCTTTGCGGATACATGGGCATTCTTGCTTGATGATCATGGTAAGTTTGTAGTCCGCCGTTAAAGCTTCCTCCAAGTTGACTTCCTTCTAGGTCAATAAAACCCGACCCGTTCTCTCCGGTTAGATTACTATCGTCCCATCCCAGGCGTGCACGGCTCTCCATATCCATCCTCTGTTTCAAATACCTTTGAAAAGACATCTCTTGTTCAAGGTTTCTCGGATAACCAGGGGTCAACAAAGGTTGACTTTTTGGAGCATTTTCGCTTGTTATCCGACTTTGAACCGGGTTTTGGTGGTTTCCATCACTCATTAAAGTAGAGTCTTCTTGGTCATTAGATGGCCAAATTTCTGCATGCTTACCTGATTTTACCAGCTTCTTGATTAAGGTGTCGGAGTCAACATTTCCATAAACGTTGACCTTTTGTTGCTCTGAGTCTATATCTACAGAGTAAACTCCTGCACTCGATCCAATCTCAGTAATCAGACATAGTAATATTTTGTTAGCTTTTTGTACATGGAAGATGCCACAATAAATTTCACTGTATTTTTCTCATTTTCTGACTTTGTAAAATTCAATTCCCTCTTTTTTATTGAAATTTTTTTTATATAACTCTTTTTTATGGTATTTTGCAGCAGCTAAAAGCTATTTTTTTAACATGATCAAAATAATTTTATTAGCACTTTTGCATCACCACCATGGACACTAAAGTATCCTAACATTTAAGAGAAAACAGTCAAAATAAATAAATAAATAAAAATATCATCATGAGCAATGAGCTATCAGAAAGTCTAGTATCTCTATTATGGTGAAAATAAATAAATAAATAAATAAATAAATAAATAGTAACAAATCTTCAAAGAAGTTAAAGATAAAGAGTCTAGATTTACCTTCAATCTTTTTGAGTATTTTTCTTACTTTATGCTTGCATCCATCACAGTGAATATTAACTTTGAGTGAAAGAGTCTGTTAATGCAAGAACAAAAGTGTAGCTAATATTAATAAACCAGAGTATCAAGAAACACATATCTTTATAACATTTATGAAGAAAAGAAGGAAATTAACAAAGACCTTGATCTGCAATATTTGGAAATTATTATTTCTTGACATGCTTAATAATACAGAGAAACACTTTCTTATTTTGTTCTCCAATCTTTGTAATTGTTAATATTGTTTTAGTTTTTTCTAATTTTAGAAAGGTTTGAGAGAGAAGAATCACATTTAGTCTGAAACGAAATGGTACTAAAATGTGATGATGCCAAAAGAAGAAGAGTGTACTTGTAGGCGGCAAAGCACACTGAGTACATGTGGAGAGAGACAAAGGGGTATAAACTTGTGTGATTTGACCAAGGGTGTATCTCCTGCAGGTTTTTGTTTAATATTCTTATCTCTTATTAAAGTTGAGTATCATTTTGTAATTTTTGCAAGCTTTGGATATTGTCTCGCCCCTTGTATAATTCCACACCTATGTCCCCCGTATGAACCGAACTTTCAGTAAACAGTTTATTAACTATTTGGCAGGAATGAACGAACACAAACAAAGTATTTCGTTCGTTTAGTTAAACGAACGAACATGAACAAATGCCACATTCGTTCGTTTATGTTCGTGAACGTTCGATAATGTCTTCGTGTATGTTTGTATGTTTATTTATGTTTGTTTATGTTCTATAATTTAAAAAGGTTTTTAATTTTTAAAATTTGTCTTAATATTATTTTATCTTTATTTCATCATCATCATACTCAGTTAATCTCACCTATAGCAAAGCTAAGGTAGGGTCTGAGGAGGGTAAGATGTATACAGTCTTACCTCTACCCCCGGCTCGATGTGGTTTGGTATCAAGCCTTGGACATAAGGCACAAAACGCTTAGCAATCGGGACAACCCGATCGGTGCATGTACCCCTTTGTCATTTGGCTATCAACGCCACCAAATGATGCATGATTAACCGTCCGTCGTTTTTAACGTTATTTTCATGAAATTAGTAAAATAACGTTAAAACTAGTGCAACTTTACTTTTGTCCCCCGAGGGCCACACATATATACATTATATGCGCACACCGTAAGAGGGCCAATTTTATCTTTATTTATTTAACCCAAATAAATAAATGAATAAACATATATATATATATAGGGGAGGGTTATAATAAAAACCCTCCAAAATGAGAAAACCATGTAAACTCATTTGTGGCCATTGATCTAAAGTGATCAATGGTCTAGATGCATTCTATATTATTTTAATATATTTATTAAGGTAAAGGACAAAAAAAGGGCACAATGGTCAAATGCCATTTTTCTGAAAAAGCAGATATGACAAGTGGACCCCACACATGTCACATCATCTCTCTCATACTTTTGTGACCATTGTCCTAAATCTGCCAGATACCCGTGTTACATATGTAACATGTGTTGTGTTACGTAGGTTAAAACTGAGTTGCCAGTGTATATTATTTAAAAAATGCTGATTTATTTTTTTTTTATTATACCATGTTTTTTTTTCGTTTTATTGTACCAGCACCAGAATTGTTGCATACGTAACGAGAATTAATATGGTTATAGGCATTTTGTTACTTACAAAGTGCTAAAACCAAAGAAAACGGTCATTACAAAGTGCTAAAAACTTTATTGATCAAAAAACATTCAAATGTACACAAGAATTGTTTCTTACAAAATGCTAAAAAACAAACAAAACGGTCATTACAAATCAACAAACAAAATGTCTACACTTCATTCTTGATAATCATCTTCATCTTTAATGCAAAAAATATGCTCACCTGCAAAAATAAAACAAAAATCATCAATTTACATGTAGTTATCAAAGATTATCAAACATACGAAACTGATAACAACTTAGTTCTGCTGTTACATACGAAACAGACGCAAACATAGATTTGATCCAATGATTAGTGACTTTTGTTTTAATCAATATATGGTAAAAAAAAATCAGAAACTAATTTATACCAACTTAGTTCTGCTGTTACATACGAAACAGAAACTAATTTATACCATAGTTTTGTTGTTACATACGAAACATATGCAAAAATATAGGAAACAGATGCAAACATACAGAAACAGATGCAATTTACATGTAGTTATCAAAGATTATCAAACATACGAAACTGATAACAACTTAGTTCTGATGTTACATACGAAACAGACGCAAACATAGATTTGATCCAATGATTAGTGACTTTTGTTTTATTCAATATATGGTAAAAAAAAATCAGAAGCTAATTTATACCAACTTAGTTCTGCTGTTACATACGAAACAGAAACTAATTTATACCATAGTTTTGTTGTTACATACGAAACATGTGCAAAAATATAGGAAACAGATGCAAACATACATTCCACACATTATAATACTCATACAAACATGCAAATACTGGTAAAAAGATTATCAAACATACGAAACTGATAGCAACTTAGTTCTGCTGTTACATACGAAACAGACGCAAACATAGATTTGATCCAATGATTAGTGACTTTTGTTTTAATTAATATATGGTAAAAAAAATCAGAAGCTAATTTGTACCAACTTAGTTTTGCTGTTACATACGAAACAGAAACTAATTTATACCATAGTTTTGTTGTTACATACGAAACATGTGCAAAAATATAGGAAACAGATGCAAACATACATTCCACACATTATAATACTCATACAAACATGCACATACTGGTAAAAAACAAAAGCAGACATATTGTTGCATATGTTAACAGACATTAAAATTCGCCAATTTTGATTAAAAAAACAAATTAAACAAAACATACAAAAAAAAAGATATATATTAAACCACCTCCAAGCCCATCGTCCTCTGATTCGTAAGCCTATATAAGAAAACACAAAAACATACATTTTCTGTAAAAAAGACATACGTAACATAAAAAAAAACTCATACATCAGAAAACAAAAAAAAAAGACTGACATGGTGCAAGAACAGACGAGTATTACATGTGTAACATGAAAAGCACAGAAAACACTTATGTAGTCTGCAGTAAACATATAACAGAATTTGATATTCTATTATTAAACATAAAACATAATTTGACTGCAAAAAACAGATGTGCTGCACATGTAACAGCCTAACTAAACACAAAGATCATACAAAAATATAGACGATAAAAACACCCTAACTAAACACAAAGATACTATGAACATAAAACACAAAACGAAAATTCTTTTTCGATGTTTAACATAATCAATCACCCAAAAAAAAAGAGATGCTAGTAACACGCAAAAAAACAACAATTATTTCCAACTTGAAAAAATAAAATATTAAACCACCTAACCCCCCAGCCCCAAAAAAAAAAGGATGCTAGAAAAAAAAACAAATTTTTACAAACTAAAAAAAAAAAAAAAAAACTAAAACACATAGATGCCACAAAAAAGGGCTGGAGCAATCTGATCAAAAAGTTGTTTGCCTCTAAAAAATCCTTATGAAAACCCTATAGATGGGCTGAAACATTTAAAGTGGTTTGTAGGGGAAGAAAAAAACTAAAGAATCAATTGAACGGTTGTATATCTATTCTGCTTCTTTTATAAGATGACTTTTAAGAAAATGACTTTCTAATTGATTCTAATTAAGAAAAAAAACTAGATATACAAACCACTTTTTTAAGAACGTCATCTTCTAATTTTCAGCAGTTTTATTGGGTTTTCATCTTATAAAGTCACAGAATAGAATCAATTAGAAGATGACTTTTAAGAACGGGTTTTCATAAAAGAAGCTGGATTTGTATATTTTTAGACGAAACCGGATAGTGATTATTTGAATTAAAAAAAAAAAAAGAAAAACTAAAGCATCATCTGAAACGAAGTACCTGTGATGGACTCGACGAAACCGCTTTTGCACTCGAAACAGGTGGAAACCTCGTGAGGTGGTGGTGGCGGTAGCAGTGGCGGTGGTGGCAGTGGCGGTGGGGGTGGTGGTGGTGGGATTAATCTTGAAGATGGTGGAAGAGAGATGAAGAGAGAGAAAGAGAGAGTTGTTTATATAGGAGGGGGGAGAGAAAATTCAAATTAGAAAAGAGGGGGAAGGGTAAAAATACTATTTTACCCTTTTTTATTAAAATAATGGAGGGTGGTATGGATTAATCTTGGCCACTCATTGGGTTTTGGGAGTTTACTCATTTTGAAGAGTTTCTTTTTTACCTTTCCCCTATATATATATATATATATATATATATATATATGAATACGATTTTATTAGAAAGTTAATATATGTCCATTTGTGTTTGTTTCCGTTCATGAACACTTGTTTGTGTTCATGAATGACACTTTTTGTTAATGTTCGTTCATGAACAAAATTAACAAACGAACATGAATATAATTGATTTCTTAACAAACGAACACAACAGAAAATCTCGTTCGGTAAGTGTTCATGAACTGTTCGTGAACACATATTTTCCTTAACAAACGAAAACTAACAAGGCCGTGTTCGTGTTCGTTCGGTTCGTTTGCAGCCCTACTGTACATTACGTATAGAGCTATACATGACATATAGAGCTATACGTGACATATAAGGGGGGGGGGGGGGGTGTCTATCAACGAGAAATTTTGTAAGACTATAAACCTTTTGTAGATCGATACGTTCGTATAGACCTATACGCGGCGTATATGCCTCTAACATGTCTCTGAATAATGGACATTAATTGCGCATGAAAGTTTGTGCAATCCCTATACAACGCGTATAGCACTATACGCGACGTATCGAGGGTGTAGAAATAATTTGGAGAGTATGCAAATACCATCACTCATTTTGTATTATACAAGAAGAAAGTTAACGGGATTTTTTTAGTATTCATCTCTCATAAGACCTACTGTAATGCAGCGCTATTATAGGCGTGATTCACAACTTGGCGCCCCCAACACCATTACAGGGGGCGCTAAGTTTAAAATTGGGGCCGGAGCGTTTTATTCTTAGCACTGCATTGCTAAACAATTAACCAATCTAATTGTGCCATGTATTATAATCATTGAGTATCATTTGAACAGTCAATCAAAAAGGGGGCACTAAGTTTAAAAGTCCCCCTTCCCACTACACCCTATTTCATTTTAAAACCCCATGCTGACTTAGCTGTCACATGAACCAATCAGAACTGAGGGCTTTAAATATTTCACCTTCCCATTACACCATGTGTAATGTGTAATGGTAAAATGAAGCTTACTGGTTTGGATAAATAGTTAGCATATAAAAATTTGGTAGGTGTGTGTATTTATTTTCATTAATTATATTTTTGAAATTTAAATTTTATACATCTTTATTTGATATCAAATCAAGGAGTGAGGTAAGTCCATCTCCTGCTATGAAACCTACTTCCTTTCAAGTTTCAACTACACCCGTCAATCAAATCACTCTTTCTTTTATTTTTTTAAGGGAATATATTGTGTTTGATATTTTAAATTTATTATGTTTTGTTTTTTATAAAATTACATTTAGGGTAAAAAAAGATTTTTCCATTGTTTTTTGTTTTATTTCTTCTAATAACGTTGGTTTTGTTAAAATTGATTTTTTTTATTTGAAATCCAAATTCATTTTTAACCGTTTATTTTAAAATAAACGTTTAGATAAATATTTTTAAATAAAGAAATCAAATTTTAATTAAGTTGGTTCCTTGTCTCCTAAATAAATGTTTTAAATATGATTTTTGAAAGCCTATCTATTAATCTATTATCTATTATCTATCTATTAATATATATAAAAGAATTGAACATTGCTGACGTGGCGTGTAATGGTGCCTTCAACCTCTCCATGAAATTGCCACGTGGCATCATAATTAAAAGATTTTAGTGTTTTTGAATTATTTTATTTTTTAATTAAATTGAGTTATTTTAGGAAAAAATAATTTAAAAATAAATTTAAAATTTCTCTCTCATATTTCCTCCCATAATTTTTAAACGTTTATATCTTTTATATACGGGATTTTTTAAAGAAAAAAATCACACCAAATTAACGACTGTTTTAATGGTGCCTTCAACCTCTCCATGAAATTGCCACGTGGCATCATAATTAAAAGATTTTAGTGTTTTTGAATTATTTTATTTTTTAATTAAATTGAGTTATTTTAGGAAAAAATAATTTAAAAATAAATTTAAAATTTCTCTCTCATATTTCCTCCCATAATTTTTAAACGTTTATATCTTTTATATACGGGATTTTTTAAAGAAAAAAATCACACCAAATTAACGACTGTTTTAATGGTGCCTTCAACCTCTCCATGAAATTGCCACGTGGCATCATAATTAAAAGATTTTAGTGTTTTTGAATTATTTTATTTTTTAATTAAATTGAGTTATTTTAGGAAAAAATAATTTAAAAATAAATTTAAAATTTCTCTCTCATATTTCCTCCCATAATTTTTAAACGTTTATATCTTTTATATACGGGATTTTTTAAAGAAAAAAATCACACCAAATTAACAACTGTTTTATTATCTTTCCAACGAGTACCATAGTGCTATATAAAAAACGGAGAAAAAATCGACTATTTTTTTGTGGGGTTTCGTTCATACAGGAAAAAAAAACACAAACTGTTCATGTTATTCATTAATCATGTTTTTTCTTTTAAACCAGATTCTTATCTACGATATTGAAAATCAGCCCAATCGTCATGTTATCATTGGAATTTTACTAGGTATACTTCATCAAGAGAAGCTAGAACAAAGAATCGCGCAACACTGCAACACATGGTGTCAGCTTATAGCAAGGTTATTTTTTTATTTATTTAATTATTAATTACAAGAGTAATAATTATTACTATTAGTATTAGTATTATTAGAATGGTTATATTTTTCAACCCCGGGACGCTACCGGGAAGAATTGATAGTTGCTGACATGGCGTTCAATGGTGGCTTCAACCATCTCTTGATTATGTCACGTGGCATAATGAGATGCAATGGTTACAACTTTCAACTTAAGTGTTTGTTTAGTTGATTAGGTTAGGAATTATAAGAGCCATTAGAATGTGACAAATTAGAGAGATGTGATAAGTTTTTGAATAGTTGCAGCTTACATAAGTGATTCTTTAGATGATTACTGATTAGGTTTTAGATTAGGGAATATGAGTTATTACTGATTAGAATACTATGAACATGTTATGATTGAGAGATTTTGTGGTTAGTTAACTTGAGCCATTTGCAATAGGTTATCACGTAAAATTAGATTTTTCAACCCCGGAACCCTCCCGAGATAATCAGCTAGTGGAATATATAAAGTAAAGTGTGGATCTATTTTGACACCTTTAATCTCTATTTCTACGCTCTTCTTACTCTATCTCTCTCTGCATATCTATGTGTATGCAGAGAGACATAAAATAATGGGGTGTCAAAATAACATGACTCTATATGAATCACCAAGGTCTAGCAAGAATGGGACAAAAGTAACACCAACACGAAATCCAAAAACAAGTTAAATCATAAAATTAAAGTATACCAAGTGCACCAATAAATAAGCTTTTCATTGAAAATGAAGTAACTTCTACACTAAAGACACCAAAAGGCAATGAGACGGTGAAGATATAGAAATTTACTCATTAAATGGGAATAGAAGTTGTAAAGAACTAGTTCAAGAGTGCTAGAAATCGTTGAAGTAGCAACCAACACAAATTTACATCAATAATATAATTGAGATCGAACCATGCTTGCGAAGTCACAATAGGCAAGAAGATGTTGGGCCAATTCGTCTTAGGAGCTGCATACCGAGCATAGAAGAGAGTTCACGTCGATCCCTCTTTTTACCAAGGAGTCCTTAGTAAGAGATTGAAAGACATTCTTTCTAAATCAATATCCATAAAGCAAACATTATTTCATACACGTGAATACTTGATCATAGGGGGGAGATAGAGATAGTAAACTCTTCATGTGTTATGGTGGATGGCCGAAAATGTTCTAAATCACAACTTGAATGGTTCGTTTTTGCCTACTACAACTATTTAGATAAAAGAGCAAGATTTGACGCTCGAAGAGAACCAATACCTAAGCCGCTTTCTTTGTAGATGCTATAATCGAGTTCCAACTAGACCAATGAATTTTCTTTGTTCTGTCACTCGCACACCATAAGAAACGTCTTCTAATTCGCTCTAATTTGTTCATCACATGAATAGGAGCTTTGTAATGAGAGAAGAAAACAATGCGGGACTACTTAACAATGCGCTACCTAAGTAATTGTCTAATGAAAGTGTAACTTCAATAGAGCATTGGCAATGACCTGATTCGTCGTTAACACAGAGTTGGTAACCAAACCTCTTAGCGTTCATTTCTTGGAGTCACAAAAGGGTTACGTTGGGTGCATGTGCATGTAAATGTAAATGTAAAATAGTGGGGACAAATGGCCGAACAGTGGCTTCATACGAAATCAAATCACTTCGAATGTTGTGGGACACCTCCTAGTAGGGTTGTCGGTGACTCTTTCAACAGACACAGCGGTTCGTGATGAAATGTGGCTAAAAAATGTTTTTGGAGCCAGCACCATCACTATAAGTCGTCGAACACAATTCTTTGTTTACTTACACCTTTTCATTTATTCCTAACTATAGCCATCCTCATATTGTTTATTTGTTTTGCGTCGACAGGTTTTGTTACCACATGTCATTACAAACGAAGAGGGTTTCCTTATCGAGTAATATGTGTGCGGCAAAAACTTATAAACATCATTTCGAATTTTATTTTATTTTTATTCGAGTAAAATGGTCATTTTACACGCATTTAACAGATTTCTTAACGTTTATAGTAAAAGTAACACAAATGTGCACAAGATAAAGTTTGAATACTAATATCTTTGCTAATGCGATTCGATAACTATCGACGAACAAAATTAAATACAAAAGGACAGAAAAATGGCAAGTTTTACAAACAATGTGATCAGTAATTGCACTCTTTAATATCTATATATTCAGAAAACTTCCAACATTTATTATATATGTTCGTTCTACTATAAGATAAACAAAAATACATTTAAAACTCAAAACAAATCATCATTTTTCAACATAACCCTAATACATACATTTCCTAAATCCCAGAAAAAAAAAAAAAGAGTAAATACTTCTATTAACCATAATACCCGTTTTTCGTCACAAACTAACCATCGTCTTTTAAAATATAAAACAACCAGTTTTTCGCGCGTTTATTTCAGCATCTTTAAAAGCTCGATGGTTTGATTGCAACCGAAAACAAAGTAAAATGGTCTGAAAAAAGTCAACTCTTGAAAGAAAAATAGTCTTTTGGTATCAAACTTCACCTAAATCTGAAGGGTTCCATATACAAACCTCCAAATTCAGTTCCCCAGACGAATTAAGATACCCGAACGGGACCAAAAGAAAATCAGATGGAGGAATACCTTCAACTCGACCAGGTAGAGTCTGTGTATATGATTTCAACTTTAGCGAGCTGTTTCCTCTTTCTGATACGAGACAATACAGAAACCGCTCATCGTTGTTGCTAGGGCCAATACATGTTACCATAACAGTATGACCGATATTTTCAGTCCCTTTATTCAGTAAAAACAGAACGCCGTCGTCTTCTGCTTGAAGCACAAGAAACGTTTCATCCATTCCTAGTGATACGGGTAACGGTGAATTATACTGAAAACGCCTCCCGGAGTCCCAATGTTTAGAGCTGAAATGATCTGATAATTCTTGAAATAAACCCGTGAAGTTGCAGTTTAGAAGAGGGCATGGGCATGTGGATTGACCCGTGTACATACCTCTATTGTCATGCGGATTTGTGTTTGTATATTCTAAAGGATTCTTGTAGCTATAGTTATCGATTCGCAGAGGTGGCGTGTTCTCGTTCTTGTAAGCAAATGGTACATTATCCTGCTGTAATATTATTATCATATCATGTGTCTGATTATTTTATTCTGATCATACTATTAGTTCATAATAAAAAAGATCAATGATTTCATATTTTTACCAGGCTTTCATCCTGTCGAACCAGAGTACCGCGATTAGCTCTCGCAGCCACCTCTCTTAATGGTAGTACATCAACATGATCCCTGTCATTTAACAACCCTAACCCGAGACCTCTCTCCCTGCAAATCACCTGAACATGGATACGAATTTTAAACTTGATATAGCCACGCTTACGGTTGTGCGCATATAATGTATATATGTGTAGCCCTTGGGGGCAAAAGTAAAGTTGCACTAATTTTAACGATATTTACTAATTTCGTAAAAATAACGTTAAAAACGACGGATGATTAATCATGCATCATGTGGTGGCGTTGATAGCCAAAATACAAGGGGGTACATGCACCAATCGGGCCTGTCCCGATCCCGATTGCTAAGTGTTATGTACCTTATGTCCAAGGCTTGATACAAAACCACTATCGAGCCGAGGGTCTCACTGGAAGCAGCCTCTCTAATCCCACGAGGTAGAGGTAGGGCTATCTACATCTTACCTTCCTCAGACCCTACCTTAGCTTTGCTATTGGTGGGATTAACTGAGTATGATGATGATGATTGAGTTTTTGAACACTTTTGTTATAGCAAAAATGCTAACGATACACAACATTTTTGTGAAAATGATCAATAACGGATAAAGATGTCAATTGTAGGGATGGTTCTTTTTGTACACAATTTTTAGAAGTTATATGTATATGTATGTAGAACAATTTTGGGTTCAGGTTGGAAAGGGTCACCTTTTAAGTATGGTTAAAAAGTGACCAGGTCAACTTGGGTTGGTTGACTAAACATACTTCTATCCATTATTGATAATGCAAGAACAATACTACAACGACACCAATATAAACCTTCAGATAAAAAACGATGTAGAAGGCTGTATCTATGGCGACTTTCAACTCGTTTGACATAGTTGTTCCCAATTTAGCTAAACTTTTCATTTGACCCGTAAGTAATTTGGGTTGAAATTTCCACATCTACAGCATAAGTACATGTCAAAAAGACGATAAATCTGGCTTACCTCTCCAGATCCGTAACCACCAAGCTCTTTCTCCTGTTTCTCTCTCTCAGAAATAGCTTCTTCTGTCCACAACGATACACATGGAACAACAACCGGGCCTGGTTCACATGTTCCACCTATGGCAACACTCTCATAGTAGAATAACTGCAAACGATAACAAGTCTTAAATTTCCAAAAAAAAAATAATAATAACTTAAAACACTTGAGAAGAATTGTATCGCACCTGAAGAAACAGAAGGCAACCACCAACCGCCCGTTGTTTCCCTTGACGATAACGAGACACCTCCCTAACTAACCTATCAAGCAAGAACTTTGCCCAATTGTATTCATGGATACAATCCATATCCGTCAAAAGATGAAGAAACGAAGGGCTAACATCTAGCCTTGCCGTAGGGCACAAAAGTGTCCCTAAAACATAGAGCAAAAACGCCCTTTTAAAATCATCGCCTGCTTCTGGTTGTCCCAATGTTTCTTCAAGAAAACGAACCGAAATTCCTCGATTTGAAGCGTTGTATTTTTGGCGCAATTCTACAACTAAGTCATCAGGACCTGAGTTGACCACCTCTTTACCACTAGCAGGTAATCCCATCACAAGTTCAACGTCATGAGGGTATAAAGGAATTCTTTCACCGCAAATCTCTAGGCTACGTCTTATAGTGTTAAACCTTTCTAGCAGCCATAAGCATAGGCTACGCCTCAGAGTTCTACATTTAAGATCAAGAAGACTACCAAATCCCATGCTTTTCACAGCTTCCTTTTGCTCATCCGTGAAGTGTTTTAAAACGTTGACTAGACGACCAGGTGAACACCGAGTTACTAAGTTGGCCTGCATCACAAAACCGATAAGTAATATGAACGAAAACACCATCAGACACACTCGCTGATCAAAAACTGCCATGGTGTCACCTGCTTTCTAGGTTTAGGTTCACGAGCAGGGGCAGAACTCAAATAGTCATTCCAGACTTCACGGGCACGCTTTGTGTATTTTGACTTCTCTTCAAGAGTCATCACTTTCCAAGCATCCGAGGCTGCTTTTGTTGCCTAAGAGGCAATAAACTCGACATCAAAACGAACTCCAGATAGCAGTTTTTTTATAAAACAATATCAAGTCATCACAATATAAATCCGATCCAGGATGCTTACAACTTTCAAACCAGAGGATTCGGGATGTGAAGCACTATACTCCTTTATAAATTCCCGGCTATAACATCATCCACAATCACACGTGTCAGTTACCCACCGATCAAAAGTTATCACAACCAAACACAGAAAAAAAAAGCAAAATATTGTTATCACCTAAAATGTACCCAAGAGCAAGCGGGACGAGGCGTACCACCTTGCTTCTTCTTTTTCTTCCTCCTACTCCCTTCGAGTTCAAACGCCGCCATTTCTTTTCTCTTAACTACCATGGAATCGCTTTCACTCGGCACCTGCTTATAACAAACAACATATACTTACACCAAGGTTTAAAAGTACGGAATTGTGCCTCGAGGCGTTTTCCCTTTGCCTCACGAGGCGTACGCCTCGAGACAAAACGAGGCGTAAGCCCGAGGCGGAATTAAAAAATAAATATAAATATTATGTATTTTATAAAAAATGAAATACTAACTCATTTTGTAATCAGAATCATCAAAAACATCAAAAACAAATATTAAAAAGACATGGAATGCTTGAAATTGACACAAAAAGGTTCAAAACATAAAAAATAAACATCAAAAACCCATAAGGCACCCCGAGGCGCAGTTTTAGTTACCGCCTCAGCTCTATGAGGCGCACGTACAAAATAACACCCGGGTTCGTTTTCTTATAGAATGGCCTTGATGCGCACGCCTCACCTGTTTTTTTAAACCATGACTTACAATATTAATTTCAAATCCCCATCATAAAACTAATCTCACCAACTAAACAATTCTTAATATTACCATCAACAACAAGCTACAAAATAAATAAATAAAATAATAATAACAATAATAATAATAATCAAAACTAAAAACTAAGATCTATAACAACAAGAAGAAGAAGAAGAAGAAGAAGAAGAAGAAGAAATGATCAAAACATAGATAATCACACAAAAGCATCATGTAAAAATAAAAAGCATAAAACTTTAACTCTAAATCAAGAAAACACAGATAAGCCAATACCATAAACCGATCAAAGATTAAACCCTTTTAAGAAAAAAACAAGCCGAACCAATCAAAATTGAGAAAAGGGGTGGATACCATGGGGGAGAAAATGTCAGCTCCATCATCAAAATTGGGGGAGCTATCAATAACCATTGTGATGAAGATATGTGAGTGAATTGAGGTCTGGTAATGGAGAATTGGAAGAAGAAGAAGAAGAAAGAGGATGACAGCAGAGTTTATGGAGTATGATCGGATGCATATGAAACGGCCCCAATCTTTGCGTTTGTTTTACTGATGCACTGATTTTTTTTTTTTTTTTTATATAATTGGTCCTTATATTATTACTTAACAATGGGAGGCTTATTCTACAAACGCTACAAAAAAATGAGAAGGGTGAGAAGCCACTAGAAAATGACATGTGTCCAAAAGATTAACAAGTGGAAAGGGTAATTTTGTCAAAAACATACGCACATACAAGTCACATGTCATTTCCACCTTCATTTTTAAATGCCCGTAACTTTTTTATACGTCATCCGTTTTAAAAAAAATTATACCATAAAATTGAGCGTCTTTTTATCTTTAATATGAGTACCATATTGCTATACTTTTGAAAAAAAAATTCAAAACCCACTTGCGTAAGACACAATGGAATGTAAAACACAATGAACACCAATTAAATATAGGGTATAAAACACATTCAAGAGTCTAGTAAAACACAATTGACGACATACTAAAGACACAATGAATAGAAGAGTAAAACACAATGAATACTTTTGAAAAAAAAAAGTTGAAAACCCAGTTGCGTAAGACACAATGGATGACATACGAAAGACACAATGAACAGAAGACTAAAATACGATGAATACTTTTGAAAAAAAAAAGTTAAAAACCCAATTATGTAAAACACAATGGACGACATATAAAAGACACAATGAACAGAAGACTAAAACACAATGAATAATAGACTTAAACACAATGAACAACATAATAAAACACAATGTACACCTAAATACAAAACTCATTTGCGTAAAACACAATTAAAAGCATACTAAAAACACAATGGAGAAATTTAAATCATGAATAGACTAAAAAACACATAAATAACATATTTATAAAGCACTTATGCATACTATAACACAATGAACGAGCAGAAAAACACAACGGAGAAGAAAACCCATTTAGCACGAATTTTTTTTTTCAATTTTAATGTAGCAATGTGGTACTCATATTAAAGATAAAAAACCGCTCGTTAAATGTGGTACTCATATTAAAGATAAAAAACCGCTCGTTAATATGGTGAAAAAAAATGTCGTATGAAAAAGTTATAGACGTTTTAAAATGATAGGGGGAATTGACATGTGCATTGCATATGGAGAAAGAAAGTCAACAAATGTGGTTTTCCTTTTATGCCCTTCCTCTAATTTATTATTTATTTTTTTCAAACAAACTAATCTTAACCCTTCAAATATATGATCAATGGATCACAATCCTTCTCACCGTTCTTAGAAAAAGTGTCTTGTGTATTTGATCCTAACCCTATAATAGTTTCTATTTTTATTATAGATAGATAACAAACATGAAACAAATTTTACTTCAATTTTTTTTACTTAACTTGCGAACGGTGGGTGTTCTAGTGTTTGGTTGGGCGGCTGGAAACACACCTGCGTAGACCTCACTAGTGTGTCTTCTCTTGTGGGTTTCAAAAATGACGGGTTTATCCGTTTATGACGGATTAGGATGTGTTGAAGGCTGAAGTATGGAAAGTTGTCAAGCAGAAAAAAGTGTGTTGAGAATCAGCATGTTGAAGATTTCTTTCGCTTTTGATACCTTTTCCCTCTCTGGCTTCCGAAGTTGTCAGGTTCATAGATTGAGTGCAGAGGGTCGTGCATTGTAATATCTCGTCACCAAATAACCAAGAACCAAAGTTATGCTTTTAGTAGAATAGGTTTTGTTATTCAAAGGGGGTATGGGTGTAGCTTTTCGTTCGTCTACCTGTCATTTTATTGTAATTTCTAATACCCTTATCCAACAACGTAAAAGAACATTCTCTAAAAAAAATAAATTAATGCAAGTGATGGTCACATGAAAAAGGAAGGTAAATGTGGGTTCCGATTTAGTGAAATTATGACATGATGATTTCATGACTAGTTGCAATACTAATATTGTAGCGGTGGAGAACGTAGATGTTTGATTTGATGTCGTTCGGGTCGCAATGGATCCGTAACACAAGCAAGTCAACGAGGATTCAAGTGACATGTACATGTATGATAGAGAGCTATTAAGCCCTAACAAATTGAATTATACAGAGTATTGTTTTTTAAACGACAATTAATATTATAGCAATAAATATAGCAACTAGAAAAATCAAAATATATTATATTTATAGGGGAAATGAAATCTAATAATCCCAACTTTGGGGGGTTGGAAGGCAGCAGTCCAAACTTGAAACTTGTACCACAGCAGTCCCAACTTGTCAACCATTTTATTTGGTTGGTCCCAAACTAACCTCAGTTAGTTTTTCCAGTTAAGTGCCACGTAGGCATCCCACATGGCAAAATCTGTCTAGTTGAAAAAAAAATGTGGGTCCCACAATGTACATGTGTCTTTTTTAATCTTTATACCAAAATATTTTTATATATATACATACACACATATACAATATATATACACACATATACAATATATATACACATATACAGAGAGAGAAAGAGCTGAGAAAGAGAGAACGTAGAGAGAGAAAGAGCTGAGAGAGAGAGAGAGAGAATGTAGAGAGAGAAAGAGCTGAGAGAGAGAGAGAACGTAGAGAGAGGAAGAACAGGTGGTCGTCTTCTCCACCACCACCCGGTCGTCTTCTCCGACCACCGTTCAAGATTGGAGGAAGAATAGGTGGGTTCCGACCACCGTTCAAGATTGGAGGAACTAAGAACCCTAAAATTAGGGCTCCAACCAAATAATTAGGGCTTCTCCCCCTCTTCTTCCCCTTGTAAAATTAGGGCTCCAACCAAATAAAATGGTTGACGGTGGCGGTGGTTGATGGTGACGAACTAAGAACCCTAAAATTTGGGGGAAAGCCCTAATTTTACAGGTGGTTGGTGGGGGTGAATGGTAGAGTGGTGATTATGGGGTGGAGGTTGAGGGGAATGATGGTGGGTGGGCTTTGGTTGGTGGTGGTGGGTTGGTGCAGGTTGTGGGTGTCATCGGAGGGAAAACAGAGGAGGAGGAAGAGGAGGGAGGGTGGTGGACGGTGGTGACAGACGGTTGTGGGGTGTCATCGGAGGGAAAACAGAGGAGGAGGAAGAGGAGGGAGGGTGGTGGAGGACGGTGGTGACAGACGGTTGTGGGGTGGGGGTCGTCAGAGATGGTGGTGGACGGTGGTGACAGGCAACTGGAATGGAAACCCGCATGATCCGTCCCTTTTTACAGGAAATACCATAACAGAAATCATATTCCAAAAGGTACATTAACATTATTCAAACACAACATAAAAGGTTAACATACTAATCAGGTAAGAGCAATATCTAGAAAAAGATAAAACTTAACATACAACACAACTTTTGTTCATACGACAACTTTCTTAATGCAGAGATGTATAGGCAGAGTCCTGCTGGAACCAAAAAAGTCAGACGGAACAGTTAGGTAATTCTTCTTGAGCGGATGTTCAGACCACACTGTATATACGTCCGGTACACATTTCAGAGAAAGTGTCGACTCCAAACATCTAGCAATGATCTGATATTCAAAACAACTTTTTAAGGTGCTTGGGCCCACACAATCGACACTCAAAGCTCGACCATGTTCTTTAACTTCATGATTGAGAATAAAAATAACACTTTCGTGTTGTTCTTGCACAAAAATGTGTTTCTGCTGTGTTGCTACATGAACAAAGAAGGTGGTGTTGTAGGTGAAGCGAGTGGTGGAAGCTGCATGCTGGATGCCAAAGTGGAGGTACATTTTATTGGAAGAACCGGCAAAGAGGCACGAAGGGTGAGGGCAATAACATGTGGCATAGGGACACATTTGTTCATGTTCAGTCTTTTTATTGTAAGTCGTGGTCGTTTTGCAACCATAGTGAGCGTTTTTGCATGATACCTTGACTGATTCGATGACTTTTTCAATAGCTCTGCAACGGTTATAACCAATCGGCATGCAGCAGGAAGGACATTTTCTCTTCACCTTGGAGCAGCATGAGGAGCACGCTATATGCCCGTTCTCACACTGCAACACCATTAACATAAAAAAATGATAAAATTAACGTTATACTTCATTACTTCCACGTCAACATAAACTGCATAAAAACTAAAAAGTAATCATTAATGTGTTCAGAAAACCACAGTAACATAAAAGTCAATAGCTTTGCCCATGGAAAGACTCACTGATGGCAACATCAAAGCGGCTAATGAAACTGGCATCATACTTCATTTCACATCTTAAGTTCCACGTTAAAAAACAAAACACGCGAACAGAAACGGATCTCGTGAAATCATGGTTTAAAAAAACGGGTGAGGCGTGCCTCAAGGCGAAACGCTAAGAAAACGAGTCTGAGGCGCGCCTCATGGAGTTCAGATTGTATATACGCGTCAAAGGGCTGAGGCGCTAAGAAAAGTAGCGCCTCGGGCAGTTTAGGGTGTTTTTGATGCGTTTTTTTTTTTTTTGGTGTTTTGGGGTCATTAAGTTTATATGATGTTTTAGACTTTTCTAGGTCAAGTATTTTATTTTTTATAAGATACATAAATTTTATATTTATTTATTGACTGCGCCTCGGGCTTACGCCTCATGAGGCGAAGGGAAAACACCTCGAGGCTCGTTTTCGTTCTTTTAACTTTGTGTGAAACCAAAAACAAATGAAAGTTATAACCACCAATGACAAGTAGACAGGACCTTCACACAGCTTACAACAAAAAACAAAACCATGAGATCTGCTGTTCATATAGATTGCAATCAAACAATGAAAACCACGGAAACAAACTTATGGCAATTCAACTATGACTTCCTAGATGCCTAGTAATGTCTGGAAATACTGCCTACAGAAGCTGGTTATGAAAGCATGATTCTTCAATTTGGACTACAGAAAACTAACTGTACTCATAACTCATCACGTATATTGTGTAAAACGCTAACTATGTACGTTCCATAGATGGAGCTAGTTGCTAATTGCTATGTTGTCAAAAAGCCCTTCAAGTGCGCGCCTAGGCCCTCAGGCAAGACATAAGACAGGGTCAGATTCCGACAAAATTCCCACCAAATCCTACAATTTACAGCAAAATTCTACGAATTCCAGGAAAACCAGTCTGAAACATACACAAATGGCCTGGAACCAGACTAAACTAACCTTAAACAACCTTAACACATGTCTAGAACCTAAAAAAGGGTATGTTTATGCCATGCGCCTTGCTTATCTCGGTCCCTCCTTTGCGCCTTTGACAACTACCGCCGGTAGTCGATACAGCATCAATTCCACCATAGTCAGTGAGGATAATATTTTCAACAATTAACTCATAACACATAACACATAACAATTAGCAATTAACCCTTACTCATATGCAGTATCTGTATCACAATTACTATTTCAAATCATTTCACCTACCAATTTCCAAAACACATACAAACATAAATAATAATAATAATAATAATAATACCTGAAAAACAGGTGTGGTTAACGGATCTAAACAAATCGGACAATCCAACACATCAGGATCCGTCAACACAACCTTCAACTCTCCATTTACATCATTCGATACTCCTAACGATGACGCCATCATCTGTTGTGGTTGCTGATTAATAATAATAGTATTATTATTATTACTCTGTCCTTGTTGACAAACTTCAACCTCTTCTTCTTCCTCATCATCATCCGTCTCCGCCTCTTCATCATCATCATCATCATCATCTTCGTCATTCGGTTCTAACTCCTCATCACCTTCTGAATCCGATTCCACGTCATCTACCGGAACATATTCCTCCGCCTCCTCTTCTTCTTCTTCATTCTCCACAAACACAGTACGCGATTGAGATTGAGAGGCTGATTCGGATAATCTGGGCCGTTTGATGTGGATCGGAACGTCGTCTTCGTCTTCGCTGATGGAGAATCGGGTCATCGGAATTGCTCTTTCGACTGTTCGATTGTTGTTGTTTGCAGTCGTTGATTCCATTGATGATCCTGACGGTTCGCTGTTTATCTGGATTTTTTTTTTATTTTTTTTTCACACCAACTACGAATATTATTATTACTAGCGGAAAGCCCGCGCGTTGCGGCGGGTGTTCCGGTTAACATATTATGAAACGGGGTAGTCATTTTTGTTACTACAAGATTCATGATAAAATTGAAAGACAAAAAAGGACAACATATTATTAAGTTTTTCTAATGATAAGAAGTAAGTTTATTCTAAAAGTACTAATCATGGTAAGCCTAATATAGAGACTAATTTAAGTACAAGTGTATAATGCAAAATGGGTATTATGGGGAATTTTTAGGTTATATACATATGTTAAAGCATGAGCCTTTTTGTATCCCATCTTAAAATGGGTGTAAAATGACTCTCCTACCCATCCCTCCTACTTAATAAGGTACATAGATTATTTTATTTCTTGTTACTTAACCCTAACAATTTTACCAAATTTAATTCATTTTTACATCTTTAAATCTGGTGGTTTTAAATAGAGATTAGGAATTTCGTAACGAATACCAGTACTGTGCCGATGCTATTATACATTTACGGTATCAGTATTGAAAATATCGGTAATGAATGATACTCTACCAATCAAAATTCGGTACCGATACAGTACTCACTTTTTGGTGTTTTTAGTTTGGTACTGGTATTTTACCTACTTTTGCCTTCAAATACCGTACCGTGCCGTATTAGTGTCATACTGTACCGTATTAGTGTCGTACCATACCGATCGAAATCCGGTACCCACTTTTTGGCGTTTTTGGGATCGGTACTTTCGGCTTAGTACTGGCTCGTTATCGATTTTTACCTTCAAATACCACACCGAGCATTTTCGGTACTGGTACTCGATTTTGGTGATTTGTAGGATAAGATTTTTCGGTACCAATACCAAGCTCATCCCTATGGTACGGTACTTGGTTTTGAATTTAACATAATTTAGGTATCGGTGCATTACCAGATTAAGACATTTAACAATATCGTACTATGATATTACCAATTGAACAAGTATGATACGGTATTTGATTTTGGATTTAGCTAAATTTTGATATCGGTACTATGTGGCATGATAGAGGTTCGGTAGAGTACTAGTACCAATCTCATTCTAAGTTTTAAATTTGGGAAATTATAATATCATGTTGAATACTTCTTTTTGGGGTTTTTTTTATACTTTAAAATACAAAAACAACATTTACTTTTAGATGATACATTACACTACTTGAAAGGAAACTATAAAACAAAAATGGAATAAAATATAAGCTTACATGTGAAGAAGAAGAATGATGCCAAATAGGAGCAAAGATGTAAGGATGCATGATGTAGCGATTACACTAGTTCATCTCCTGGTTGGATGAATGTGTCGTTTTTATGCGTAACGTGTGTTTTTATAGAGTTTGATGTAACGGTAACATTGTAATACGATACTTATTTCAATTCTAACGGCTACTTTATAACGAATATGATATGATATTTAAAATTTTAATTTCAAATTTGAAATGTGAATATTTACGTGAATATAAACTACCATAAAATACTTTAGCTTGTGCCAACACTACCCTAAATCATGGGTCCCACAATTTTACACTTTACACACACTACCTAGTACTCTATCTCTCCACATCTCACCTACCCGCAAACAAACACCGCCACCTGCCTTCAGCGTCTAACACCTGCAAAACCTAACTGCAGCACCCGGAATGGTGTAGTTGATCGGGTAGAGAGTACTCAAACATACCCGCATTGCTTTACTGTCCACCCTAAGTGTGTGTTGGTGTGAACTAGTTTTTTTTTTTTTTTTTTTTTTTTTTTTTTTTTTTTTTTTTAAGAGTGTGAGTCGTCTTAATTTGATTGGCCATTTTCAATGCGAATACTTATGTTGCACACACATGCAATGGATACCAAACTTGTTAACATCTCTTGTATTTGGACAGGTAGGATAGCTGCCTCATATGTGTGCCTAACTTCCTAAACTCTTTAGTTACCTTATCTTAAGGTTCATTCGCTAGAACTATTGATTCAAAGATGATTTGAATATTTGTTAACCTCTTTAATCGCATTATTATATATGATTACAACGATTACCCGGGGAAGTATGAAGACAACAAAAAAGCTGAATGTAACACCCCAACCGATGACAGAAACATCGGGATGTCACGTATTGATGATTGTTCAGTAGCCCATGGTAAATAATAAATTTCAATAATTGATCTAAATACATTACATACAATTGTTCTACAAGAATTTGTACATTAAATGAGAAATACTAAATATGCATCTTCAAGCATTAACTCTAAACTCCAAGCAAGCTATAACCTGAAACATGTTAAATTTGAAAATATTTTGGGTCAACAAAAGTTGGTAAGAAATACATAGGTTTTGATAATTGAATAAAAACTTGTACAATTCGAGTGTCATGGCAAGTCTAGTCCATATGTGAAAACAAAACAATCGGGTAAATCGAGTGCATAATCAAACCTTGTGACTAGAATATTGTGGTCCATCCCATACGCTCATGGTTCACTCGATTATGTTATAAATTCGATAACAATCACCCACGCTACCTATGTAGGAGGTACACGTATCCGGGTGGGATTGTCAGTCCAATAGATCTATCATTGTATACCGTCGGCTGATCAATGTTAATGATTATGCTAGAATAATGTGCTTACCCTAGTAATGTTTAAGACATAATGCAACATAGAATAACACATAGACACTTATGATTGAATTGTAAATTGAATGTTGTAACATGTTTCACCCTAAAAAAAATAATAGTGAATGGAAAAGGGGCTATGTAAACTCACCTTAGGTGCATAATGAGTTCGTGCGTTTTATTGAGCGTGCAAACACTTAGTAATAATGCCTTGGAAAACTCAGAACTAGCTAGAGGAGATAATGATGGATGAAAACTTTAGTATATGGGAGATGAGATAATAATGTTTTTTTTTATTGAATGGTATAAAGAGTTGAATGGTAGGCTATAGTATTTATAGTGTATAATTTGGAGTTGTAATTAGGGACTACTTTGACTAGGCTAGAATTTAGGAACAACTTTGATTTAACTAGAAGACCATATTTACTAACACTTTGACTTGACTAGGAGACCATATTTACTAACACTTTGACTTGACTTGAATAAGAGACTACGTTTGACTTTTCAGGTTTGACTAAGGGACCTTGAAAGGGTTTAAGTTTAATTGGTTTTAATTAACATCACAAAACACCAAATGGTGTAGTGGTTTGTGTGGTGTGGTTAAGGTTTAGCCCGCCAGGGACTCGGGTTCGAATCCTGGCTCAAGCAAACATTTTTTTAACGTTTTTAAATCAGAATTTTTAATAAAATCCAATTTAATATTGATTATAAGTCATTATTTAAACAAAAAAATTAATAAAATGGATGGGAAAAATAATGTAAACATGAATCGGATGAATAAACGAGGGAGTAATATATATATATATATATATATATATATATATATATATATATATATATATAAATTGTGTGATGTTACACTGAACCTGGTAAATCTACTCGTAGCAAAACTATTTGTAAGGTCTGGGAATGGTAAGATGTAAGCAAACATGTCCTCTATTCATGAAAATAGAGAGACTACTTTTAGAGAGACCTTCTGTAATGTTCAAAAAAAAAAATTCAATAATATATATATATATACCCATACCCAAATTTCTTTATATTTGAAATTTGATAATCTAATTAAGTATGGATATTAAGAAGATGAATATACATGAAAACGTTTGTTTCTAGAAGTAGATCCTTAGAAAAAAATAACAATAATAATAATAAGTAAAATTCTTTTATATAGAAATTAACTAGTGATCATATTTGAAACAAATAAATTATGCTCACTAACGGTGCTTTCGCGTATTTATAGATTAAATAGTTTTAGACTTTTAAAAATCCAACTGCGTCCATTCTGAATTGCTGAATAATCTTCAAATTCAAATTTTTAAACGATCCAACCGATATTGCCGACTCTGACCCTCATTCGAACTCCCTACATCCACTTCTGATTTCCTTCTCGACGCCTGACCGCATCTCCGTCGCGAACCAGCCACCACAATCGATCTCGACAAATCGTAACCGGACGGTTGGGTTTATGATCTAACTTCGCCTCTTGATCCGTTATTTGCGTTCCTGATTATGAGGTAAAGGTTTGATTTTTTTAATTTTTTTTAAAGTTACACATGATTTATTTTCCGGCGACCGGTGATTTGGGGTTATATATATGTTTTGGGATGTCTTGGTCGAGCTTTTCCGTTGACAATCTGAACCGTATATGCGTTATTTGTGGGTGTGTGTGTTAGGAATTGTATGGTGTGAGTGTGTGTCTAAATCATGTATTTGGGTGTGCATATATATATATATATATATATATATATATATATATATATATATTCAGAGTGTGTGTAGTTGGTAATGGTGAGGGGAAACTAACGGGTTGGTCATGATGGTGATACTTGCATGGTTCTAGCTTTGATGGAGTTCATGGTAGTATGACAAGATGATGAAGTTCTTTATCAAAAACAATATAATAATAACAAATACTAAAGAGTTAAATAATAGGTGCATGACATCGTCTGCTTGTGTGCATGGAACTTCAAGATAGAAGTTTTGATTAGTGATGTTTGATGAGGATGATGATTATGTTTGCATGGGGTTCATGGTGAGTTGAAAAAAAAAATTTAATTAATTGTATAATGATGATCACGTGAGGGTGTGTAGCTTTGCTTGGGTTCAGTGAATGTTCATTGAGGGTTAAGAAGTTAGCAACCAAGTTTTCACTTATTTAAATGGTTACATTAACACTTAATAAATTTGATAACATCTGAGATTAGTGCGACATCCTACAAACTATTGGAATTGATAAGAGTATTAAAAATATATTCTTTGTAATAAGCATGCATAGTATTGGAATTTTGTAGCCATATATAATGCTTATATTTAAATTATTACATATATAGAGTTTTTACATAAAGACTAGTAAAGTGTTATTTTTCTATTGTGCATGGCATCATTTTATAAAATTATTCTAGTAAACAAATGGTGTTTCTATCTACAAACTTTAGGTGTAGTTAGGTTTTCGGCAAAATTATAATACCTCAGATTTTGGCCGCCGGGAAAATAGTAAAGAACGAATCTTTTGACATAAATGAATTTTCATAAAATTTATTCGGGATTATAGGTCATTGATTATTTGAGGACGACTTGATTTGTTGGGTCTTGCTTTTGCTTTGCTCAATTAAGGTACGGATTCTCTTTCTTGACATCATAGTATTTCTTTTATCATGTCCGTCACTTTGTAGTGCGGATTTTGTCTGTTCGTTCGTTGTCTTAGATTCGTATTATAAGACTATATGGTGTGCCCCCCCTTTCCCCCAACTCCCCCAAGTGCCACATCAGCGCCACATCATTTCCCCTATTTTCTCCCCCAAAGTTTGGAAATGGTATTCCCCTAATTCCCCCACTCCCCCTTCATTTTTTTATTATATAAAGTTTAATTAAAAAAAAATAAAAAAAAAATGGACCAATCATGATGCTCGGTTCAAACGGGCAAAATTCCCCGTTTTCCCCGAAAAATTTACGGGGGGGGGGGGGGGGGGGGGGGCGGTGTTCCCGATCGGGGGACTTGCCAAGTCACCTCCCCGATTGTTACCCCCGATGGCACACCATATAGCCTAAGTTTGTCAGATTCGTTGTAGCATGCAATATACCTATTAATTTGTGTTCATTGTTGCATGTTCCCGTTAATATTATTTTTGTTATCTTTAAGTTATTTGCATGACCTTATCCTTTGTACTCTATCACCCGAGCAGTTTGTTTTGACTTGTCGTTTGGGCGTCAACGACATGGCACTGTTCGTGACAGTGCGATATAAATATTCACGGCGTTTCTAGAGTGTGTTAGTGTAACACCTGGCCACTAGAGGCGTATAGATTGATCTTAGCTTTGAGTTTGAGTTTGTTTTGTGGAGATTGGAATAATGTGTGTACGCCACACTCACCATCTCATAGGTGCAAAGACTAGCCATCTGTGTACTAGTTTGTCAGTTTGTTTTGGCTCATGGGTGGTTTCCATTTGACGTGACTTAATTTATTGTTATGTATAGTCACGCAGTTTGATATTCGTATATGTTTTGGATTTTGTTTCGGTATGCTCCGTTACGTTTGAAATTCTCCCGAATGGGTGTCGGCTTACTTTATAGATTGTGTTCAACATTTCTTTCGGTATGGGTTTGGGTTCGAGTTTAAAATATAGTTGTTGGGATTTTGTATTTCTTTCCTCTCCTTTCGTCCGTTCTTTACATGAACTATTGATTTCTCCGTTACTGGGCAATTTTTGGCTCAGCCGTATTTTTCTTTGTTGTGTTGTCTTATGTGTTCACAGGTAATCTGGGGAATCAGGGATGAGTGAGAGATAAATGAAGTTCAAGACTTTTCATTTTGTTTAAATTCAGTAATAAATAAATTGAGACTTAGGATTTTGTTCGGTTTGATTTAAGAATCTCGGTTGTCCTTTTGATTCTATTTTCTTTTTAAATGGATAGTGTTTGGTTTTGATATCTGTAATAGTGACATTTCAACCTGTCCAGGTTAGGGTGTGACACCTTCGGCTTCAAAACAAACACAAATAGATAAACAGAATGTAGTGAACAAATAAAATGGTGGTATATGACACAAAAAGAGAAAGAAAAGAAAAATCACACGTGTAAAGTACACAAAAAGCATGAGACCACCTAAGGCCCTAAGACCTTAACATATATCATTCTCTAAAAAAATTTAACCTTAATTTTACAGTCTTCATAGACTTCTATCTTAAACCATGTACTAATGGGTAATTGCTTAATTTCCTTCTTCTGTCCTAAACGTGTCGTTCTATGGCAATAGGTCCCTGAAGCCGTGGCGAGATACCTCGCAAATTAAAGAAATAAGAAGACTTATCTATACATATAATAAACCAAAGCCATTTTAATGACATGACACTCTAAGAGACATTCTCTTCTTTGAGTGTGCCATGTGTAATCTCATGTGGTATTGAGATATTTAAAAAAAAAAAATAATTTAACAACAAAATTGAATTTTTCACCCTTATGTTTCCTCTCATAATTTTTAAACGTTAATATCCTTAATATACGAGATTTTTTAAAGAAAAAAATTACACCAAATTAACGAGCGTTTTATTATCTTTCCAACGAGTACCATAGTGCTATATAAAAAACGCAGAAATTTTTTTGTGGGGTTTTGTTCATACAAGAACAAAAACACAAAGTGTTCAGGTAAATCATTAATCATGACAAATCACTAATTATGTTTAAATCAGTAAATATTAATTTTTTTTTTCAACCAGAGCCGAATAGGTTAATAGAGTTACGTTATTTTAAGTTAGGTATCAATATTAGTATGTTAAAGTTGTACATTTGTTTAGTCCAGTGGCGTAGCATTTAAAGGGCGGGGAGGGGCGACCGACCTCCCCGAATTTTCGTTCAGAAGTTCCGATTATATAGTATTCGTATAGAAATTTTTTGGTATAGACAATTTCGACCCCCCCCCCCCGAAACTAGTGATTTCCGACCCTCGGTGACTTCCGACCCCCCGATATTTCGGGTCAAGCTTCGCCACTGGTTTAGTCTTTAGGATATGTGTTAATATTAGAGTTACATTAAAGCTCTACATTCTTTTAGGTTAGGTGTTAGCATTAGAGTTGTACATTGTCAATTTGTTTTAGGTTAGATATTAATATAAGAGTTATACATCAGTCTATTTCATATGTAAAATTGATGTATCATATTAAATTTCTCAACCCGGGACGCTCCCGGGGTATAATCTAGTAAAATAATAAAATGGCTAGCTTTTTAAGCGTACCTATTAAAAAACAAAATAGTCTTGTTATTTTTAAAAAAGTAGGGTTTATTACTTATTAGTTAGTTTTAAAGGAGTGTGCTAGACTGATACTCTGATAGTTAGTTAAAAAAAATTAACTAATCCATTAGCCTACTTACCCAATAAACCTAAAGCCCAATACACCATCTAACCCATTAACTTAGTCCAAACCCAATAGCCCATGTTTTAACCATGAAAATATATTCAAGAATTTTCTTCGCAATAAGATGTCACATGATTCTCTCTCGAATAACTTGGTGATTTACATAGAAAGAGAATTTTTGAAAATTTCGATTTGATATCCGTAATTGATGAGTTTAAAGATCTTTAAGGTCGTCGAGCTGAGTTATGATTCATTTTTCAGGTACTCATCTTTTCGGCCTTTCTCTCGCATCCTCATAAATATTTTAAGTCTATTTTTGTTTAAAAAATTGTTTTTTTATAAGTAAAACGTAATTTAAATGATTAAAGATAAGTAGATATTAAGAGCTTTTATTGTTTGACCTAACCTGACCCGACACTAGATCGTCGATCCGAAACATAACAAAAGGAAAAAAAAACTTGGGTTACGTGACTCCCCCCCCCCTATTTAAAGGTTTAAGATCCGTCACTGATAACCGGGTTTACTTATCCGGACGAAATACGTGATTAAATAGATTATAAATTTAAGTTTTCATTAACACCATAAATTGGACATGGTGTAGAATATTTTGTTAATCAAAATTTCACACGAAAACGTGTATCATGAATGAAGCTATCTTTAATTTACATGTTGCCAAAATTTCACACGAAAACTTAGCCTACACTCAATACCTAAACCCAACAATTTCCCTTTATATACACCAAACCCCCCTTCATTAGAAAAATGTCTCCCAAACTCTCAATGAAAGCAATATCATTGCCCAACCACATCTTTTTCGGGACCAACCACTATCATGGTCACCACCACCGTGCACAAACGACGTTTTTAGGTCGTACGACTAAATCTTATGTCGTCAATGCAAGAATGGGGACCAATGATGGAGGAAATCTTGTGGACGAAGACATGATTATGTTAAGAATGCGAATAAAGGAGGTGGAGATGGCGGAGATGGGTGGTTTGCCGCCGCAAGCGGATAAATGGATGGAGTGGGAGAAGAAGTATTATGAACATTATATTAGAGATGTATGTGAAGCCATGATGATGTTACAAATGTGTTTAATGAACATTAGACCAAGTTT
The DNA here is from genome assembly GCA_028751855.1 of Ambrosia trifida. NCBI lineage: Eukaryota > Viridiplantae > Streptophyta > Magnoliopsida > Asterales > Asteraceae > Ambrosia > Ambrosia trifida. The sequence goes on along the minus strand of CM054127.1, from coordinate 57,987,952 downwards.
GGCTCTTGGGACATTGACACTTTTAATGTTAAGTGTGCCTTTATCCGCTAGTGTTGTTATTTACAATTTCATAAGGTGCGTCAATTCGCTTTTGTAACTTGCAATCAATCTTGTATAATATTATTATTCGGGTTCTCTTAATCACAGTTTTACTCTTTCTTTTAAAAAATACGGATGATTAAGGTATTCGATGCTATACAATTTACGTATGCTTGATCATTTCTTTTATAGGTCATTTTTTCCTTTATTTATTTATTTTTTTTTTGGTTTTTTTCTTTGAACAACAAGTTATATGAAAAGAAGTGGGGTTTTGAAGCCACCAAGTCCAAGAGACTTCAATTGTTTGTTTCTAGTAACAATCCAAAGAGCCAAAAAATGTAAAACTGAATCAAAGATTAGACCGTCTTTCAAATCATTGCCTTTAAAATGGCTTCATTCATAGCCTTCGAAATAAACCCCACCAAGTTGAAAAAAAAAAAAAACTCCTTCTACCACTAGTTTCTTCTTCCTCGATATTTGACCTTGTTCGAGCAATTTATGAAACTCCTTAGACACTATAATAGGTTTTACAAAGAAAAACCTATAAAACTTTCAAGAACACAAGATAAAGGATAGGATCAAGCAAAAGCTTTCATCAAAAATTTTCTTCTCTAAAGTCAACAAATGCATATTACAACTTTAAATACATGGAATGGAAAATGCATGGACCTAAATTTAAGGAACTAGTGCTACACGATAAGAAAGTGGTAACTTGAACTAAATAACTTCCAATGCATACATAACGTGGATATGGGCCAGGAGCATGGTCGTGGCTTGCATTAGGCACGTATCAATTCCCACCGCCTCAAAACGTTCTTGTCCTCAAGAACGGAATTAGTTTGCCACGGTGGTCGCCATTCGACTCTTCCCGCGGCATTTGGAGCGGTCTCAACGAGACGCCATGGTGGGTGCCACTCCCGTTTCCCGACTGCGTATACCCTAGCTTCTTCTCCACTTATATGACCATACACCATGGATAAAAAGAATGGAATGGTAAGATTGTTGTGCATACTTTCCATAATGCTTTGTCCACTGCTTTGCCTTAGAGATCATATTCGATAGGTGTTGATGCCAATATAACCATTAAAAGTCATCCTCCAAGTGGAAGTTGGCCATATAAACAGCCTTAGAGTACTCGCATGATGCCTTGAACAATTACAATTTGAAGCTCTAACTGTAAGATTCATAGTATTATCATTAGTAAAACTTATCGGACCTGAACTATGATTGTAATATGTGTTTAAATACTCGGGTGTTGGAACAAGAATCAATGATCTGGTGTGGTTGGCTCGTGGTGGCGTCAGCGGTTTGGTGCGAAGAACATTGGAAAGGGCTGGTGATGGAGGTAGTAGGTGTGATGGTGGTAGCGGTTGTGGAGATGGTGGGGGGTTTGGCAGTGTGACCGTTTTTGGCAAGGGAATTGTTTTTGGTACCAGAACGAGGGTTGTTGCGGGTGGTTTTCGAATGGGTAACGGTTTATGGACATCATTAGGTGCGGTGTCAATGGCGCACTGTAACACCCCAACCGATGGCGGAAACATGGGGATGTCACGTATTGATGATTGTTCAGTAGCTCAAGGTGAATAATAAATTTCATTAAATGTTTTAAATAAATTACATACAATTGTTCTACAAGAATTCGTACATCAAATTGAATAAAACTATGCACACATCTTCAAGCATTAATTCGAATCTTCAAACAAGTAGAACCTGAAACATGTTAAGTTGAAAATATTTTGGGTCAACAAAAGTTGGTGAGAATTACATAGGTTTTGATAATCGAATAAAATTGTTGTGAAATTCATGTGTCATGGCAAGTCTAGTCCATATGCGAAAACATACTAGAAGTAAATCGAGTGCATAATCAACCTTGTGACTGTTGTATTGTGGTACATCCCATACGCTCATGGTTCACTCGTTTATATTGCAGTAACAAACACCCACGTAACCTTTGTAGGAGGCACGTATCCGGGTGGGATTGTCAGTCCAATAGATCTATCAATGTATACCGTTTGGCTGATGAATGTTTATGCTAGAATTGTGCTTACCCTAGTCATGTTCAAGACATAATGCAACATAGAAATACACATAGACACATTGATGATTGAATTGCATAAATATTGTTGTAACATGTTTCACCCCAAAAATGGTGATAAATAGAAAAGGGGCTATGTAAAACTCACCTTAGCAAAATGTTATGTCTCGTAAAAAAAATAGAATAATGTGTTGTGAATGTATGCGAAGCGAATCCCAAAGACTCAACAACGTAGCTAGTCCAAATTGAAGAAAACGAAAAAGAAAGAATATCAAGCTTCCAATTCGCCAATTACAAGAGCTTATAATCAAAGCTTCAATTGTAGAAGTAATAGACTATAGAAGAAAGGTATGAGAGAAAGTTCAATCGGATTGAAACAATCGATTTAGAGGTGCAAAGTATAATGGGTCATAGGTGGGTTTTTATACTAGTTTTGGAGTCAATTAGCCATTAAAATTGGTCAACACCATAAAGTAAGGTTTTATGATGAATTGACTATTTGACTAAGACTTTGACTGTTTGACTAAGACTTTGACTAGGACTTTGACTATTTGACTCAAGGCTTTATTTAAAAAAAAAAAAAATCTTGTATGTGAAAAAAAAAGAATTTAGAATCATATTATTATTATTATTTATATACATTTATGTATGTATATAAGTTGTGAGTTAGGATAAATAAAGACTTAGGCACATTTGTATAATATTAAAGATAAGGGTGTAACAATATATATATATATATATATATATATATATATATATATATATATAGGGTAGGGTTCAATTGAGAACCAACCCTTAGTTAGGAACTTTAGGAACCAATCTCATCCATCCATCTTCAATGGCATGATGGTAAATATGTTAAACATTAATTAACTTTTTAATTAAATCAAGGGGTAATATTGTCTTTTGGTATGTGAGTATTAATAGGTTATTTAGTATACATTGTAACTGACAAAAACCACAACTATATCATTAAACAAAAAAATCATACTGTACGATAACATTAAACAACTATACGTCAGTGTATATTCATATTCCAACAATTATACATCAGTGTATAGTCCAATCATTTCTACAAAAACATTATACTATACGATAACATTAAACAACTATACGTCAGTGTATATTCATATTCCATGCACTCACACGAAACTGATAGGTTGGTCTTATCAAGAGTAACATGAATCAAAGAAAAAGGTTGTTTAGCATATACATCAGTGTATACATACAATATACATCAGACCCCAATAAAATTGATGCTATAGAACAGTGTTTAGTATCGTCATATTCAAACAATTATACATCGGTGTATAGTCCAATCATTGCTACAAAAAACATTATACTGTACGATAACATTAAACAACTATACGTCAGTGTATATTCATATTCCAACAATTATACATCAGTGTATAGTCTAATTAGTACTACAAAAACATTGTAATGTACCACAATATTCAACAAATATACGTCAGTGTATATTCATATTTCAACAATTATACATCAGTGTAAAGTCCAATTAGTGATACAAAAACATTCTATAGTACCATCAAATTCAACATATATACATCAGTGTACAAACCCAAGAAACATCTATATCCAATTCCTACTACAAAACATCATCTTTGACAAATCCTCTTTAAAATCAAATGCCACTGATGCTTAATCATGTAACAATTCAATATTGGCTTCAATCTCATCTTTGGTTTAAAAAACTAGAGAATATTATTTAATGCAAAAAGATAATAACAATTAGAGAGTAAAAAGTTATCTTTTGGTTTCTTAAACATAAGTACGAAAAAAAAAAGGATTCTTGAGTTTTAATCATAAAATATATATTAAATGGTCTTTTTTTGAAAATTTTGAAGATCAATACAAACTGATTTTGCTTTGAATGTTGCTTTATTTTCTAAAACTTTTTGGATCGGAAGAACCAGATCTACACATGAGGCTAATTCTAACTACGCTAACCAATGATTTGGTTATGAGAATTTGATTATACATCTCTAAATAAACTGAATCGGTAAAAAAAATCAAACCTTAAATAATTAGGCTTTTCACTTCAAGATGTAGGCTTTGAGATCTAATCATGAAGCGGGTGACAGAATAAGAGAGAGGAGAGAGGAAGAACACTAAATTTTTTTGAGGATGAAACGTGACATTTAATAACTACCATATTTAAAAGTCTTAATTAAATAAAAAGTTAATATTTAATTGTCTAATTACACAAATACCCCCTAGATCAAAATCAAAAATGGATGGCTCAGATTGGTTCCTAAGTTCCTAACTAGGGCATTGGTTCCTATTTGATCTTATTCATATATATATATATATATATATATATATATATATATATATATATATATATATAAGGGCTTTTTATGTATTAAAATTTTGGGGAAAATTTTGCGATGTTACACGCACCACGGTGATTGCCAAGGCGGGCGCGGGCGCCACTCGCGTCGTCCAACTATACCTTTGCTCGGGGCCTCTAGAAGTGGTCCTTCGAACCTCGGAACTGTAGAACAAACCGCATATAAACCGGAACTTGGGAATGGATATATAATCTGTGTCACTCTTCCATAACAAAAAAATGCATTATATGGTTCCTTCTGTTGTGTCATGAGGTTCACATGGAGGTGGAATTTCGTTATTGGCAGTGGGGTTGTTGGTGATGGTCGAATGGGTAGCGGAGGTGTCTCGGTATTTGGCGATGGTAGCGGTGGTGGTATGGTAACGGCGAAGCATTGCAATGGTGAAAGTCTTCCAAGTGAGGCGTTCGGGTCCTCGATACCATGAATTGAACCAAGAAAAAGGTTTATCATCAAAGTACTCAACGACATAGGCAAACCGTTCTTCCTCATATATTGCATACAAGGAAAAGAACCGCTCAACCTCAAAAAGCCAACGAACCGGATTCGAACCATTGAAGCGAGATAAATAGGCGGAGTCATCGAGTTCTTCCAAAGCCATGGAGGCTTAGGCTCAATGAAGGCACCAATTGATAGGTTTTACAAAGAAAAACCTACAAAACTTCCAAGAACACAAGATAAAGGATAAGATCAAGCAAAAGCTTTCTTCAAAAATTTTCTTCTCTAAATTCAACAAATGCATATTACAACTTTAAATACATGGAATGGAAAATGCATGACCTAAATTTAAGGAACTAGTGCTACATGATAAGAAAGTGGTAACTTGAACTAAATAACTTCCAATGCAAACATAACGTGGATATGGGCCAGGAGCATGGTCGTGGCTTGCATTAGGCACGTATCACACTATTCAGTTCGGACCGGATAATTGATGCAAGAACCGAATTTCAAGCCGCAAATGCAACTCCATAATTAGAAAAAACAGGTAAACAAAGAGATAATAGAGAGAAAGATGTATATTATTATTGTGAATTGTGTTTTTGTGTTAACTAACAATATACAACAACCGGCCTATATATAGAAGGCTAAGGGGCTGGTTGGTTGATTAAGTGTTTAATCATTAAGAAGTCTGAATGGTTAAGAGGCTCTGAATGATTAAGTGCTGAATTGTTCAGCTATGTACCATGTCTGAATGATTCAGCTCTTAACCATTCTATCCAGAGCCTTTTTTTAGGTTGAAACAAACAGTCTGAATGCTTAATCATTTAGAGCTGAATGGTTCAGAGCCTCATTAAGAGGCTACCAAACAGACTCTAAGGCGGTGGAAGAACAACCGGCACGTCCTGTAAGTAACTGCCACAATAACCGGAAATAACAACCCAACCGGTAAACTAATCTATCTCTCTAATATGCCCCCTCAAGCTGAACGGGGTGATGCAACGTGAAGCTTGACCCGAAGCGTCAAAACACGTGATGAAGACAACCCTTTGGTCAAAATATCTGCAAGCTGAGCCATAGTAGAGACATAACGAACCGTAAGAGATCCCGCAATCACCATCTCTCGTATAAAGTGTAAGTCAATCTCAATGTGTTTCGTACGCTGATGAAACACAAGGTTAAATGCAAGATAAGTGGCCCTAAGATTGTCACACCAAATAGTGGGTGGACAAGATAGTGTAATACGTAGCTCAGATAATAAAGAACAAATCCATCTAATCTTAGTTGTGGTGTATGCTAAAGCCCGATACTCTGCCTCAATACTCGATCGAGCAACAGTATGTTGTTTCTTGGAACTCCAACTGATAAGGTTGGGTCCAAGAAACACATAATAACCAGCATCATAATATCCACGAGTAGCAGTGCCTCGTAAGTATCTCAAAATGCGCTTAGCAGTGCCCCAGTGATGATCAGTAGGTGTCTGTAAGAACCGAGACACCTTACTGACAACATATGTAATCTATGGACGAGTCAACACCAAATACTACAAAGCCTTAACAGTACTCCTATACAAAGTCGGATCTAGCAAAGGATTACCTGTATGTCTAGGTAGCTGACGCCCAAATGTATCCGAAGTAGATAAAGGATGACACTCAGATAGTCCGGTCCGCTGCAACAGATCAAGCATGTAACGCTGCTGAGATAAATGTAACTCGTTATCTGTAAAGGTCGGCTGAACACCCAAGAAATAGGATAAAGTACGTAAATCCTTGAGAGCAAACTGAGCATGTAATCGGGAAATCAAATCTCTCACAAAATCCGAGGAACTCCTAATAATAATGATGCCATCAACATAAACCAAGACGTAACTCATAATACCATCCCGATGATAAACAGACAAAGATGTATCGGATATGCACCGTGAGAAACCACCAGCAAGAAGAGCGGAAGATAGCTTAGAAAATCAAGCTCTGGGTGCCTGCTTTAGGCCATAGATAGCCTTTTACAAGAGACATACATGATGAGGTCTGGATGAGTCAACAAAGCCAGGAGATTGTGCCATGTTGTAACACCCCAACCGATGGCGGAATCATCGAGGTGCCACGTAGTGACGATTGTTCAAAAGCTCATGGTACTAAAATGTAAATATATGATTATTGAATATTGTTTTACAACATGTGAAATTGAATACAAGACAACATAAATAAAGATAATTGATTGATTTAATCTAAGTCCAAAGTCCTATGTGAAGCGTCAAGCAGCTTATCCTGAAACATGCACGAAAATAATTTTGTCAACATATGAATGTTGGTGAGTACTACTTAGTTTTGTACATATAGTATAAGTTTGAAAAGGTAGTACAATTCATGTGTCTAGCATCACCAAGGCATTATGTAAACACGCAAGTAACCAAACAAGACAAAGATCACATGTAAAGTTGTACAATGAATTTGATAATGAGCACCATAACACCAAGTTATGTCTGTATGTAAAGAGCAGCATAACATAAGTTATGTCTGTATGTAAAGAGCACCATAACACAAAGTTATGTCTGTATGTAAGGAGCACCATAACACAAAGTTATGTCTCTATGTAAAGAGCACCATAACACAAAGTTATGTCTGTATGTATGATTTTGTATGTAAGCTACGTTCATGTTCAAGCATAAGCACAAAGATAATCAAGACACGTATATGAATTGTAAATGAATAAAAATGTATGTGTAAATGAATATGAAACTTTTGTATACTTGTGCATGAATCACCCCAAAAATTGTAAAAGCGTAAAAGGGGATAAGTAATACTCACAGTTTGCGAAAGCGATCAAAATCCAACTTAAGCGGTCGTGAGCTAAGTAATGGGAATTCCGAGGAATTCAACCTATAACGTATAAGAATACTAATAAGGGAAAAGTCTAAAAGTCTATGGTATTTAGGGTCTAAGGCATTAGGGTTTGCTAGGTCGATCTGGGGAATTAGAGTTTTTATGATAAGTCACGTTAATATAAACGTTGTATATCACAAATAATATATGAAAGGTTGTAAATGTGGTTTGAATAATATAATTATTACCTATTGAATATTTAGATAAAAATATGTTTGAGTAATTAAGACAAAATAATTTAGTTAGTTAATTTAACTAAATAAATACAATAATCATAAATATATAAATAAATAATTTTGAGTTACACAATGATTCAACAAAAGATATTAAAAACATTAAACCATATGAGTATTTCTATTTTATAAGAAAAATATTTATAAAATAGATGTTTAAACTGTATAAATAAATAAATGTTTTATTATGTCTAATTAAACGTAAATGAGATAATAATACCATACATGATCCAAAAATACTAGTTTTATAGAAAATGGATGATTTCTGATGTAAACAAATTAGAATAATTTTCCCATAATTTATATAAACTTATTTATATTTAAAACTGATTTAACGAGATTAAATTATGTTTAAATGATAAAAAAATAAGAAAATTAATAGAAATAAGTGTTTTCTGAACCAATAATTTTTATTTCAGTTAATGATGATGAGAAATAATTACTCAAAAAGTTTGAGATTAAAATCATTAAAAATGAATTTTTAATCAATTAAATACGGTTTAAACAATTTAATTAATAAAAATTACGAAAATAAAATATTTTCCAGAAATAAAAAATATGATAATTTTCTATGATGTGTCAAGAGTCTACATCTAAATTTTCATAATATTTGGAGCAAAAATAAATTAATTATGAATTATTTGGATTTTTTCATGGTTTATATAATTTAAATACTATAATATATATATATATATATATATATAATGTAAAAAAAATGGAAATAAAACAATGGGATGGCAGACTCGAACCTGAGTACCATCCCTTAACCAACACACTAGCAACCACTAAGCCATGCACTACGATTGTTAATTTACTTGAAATAAGAAACTTTTAAACAATAACACATACTCATCTTCTTCCCCAATTCAACCTAAGAACCCTAACCCTAACCCTAACCCCCAATTTCAATAACCCATTTAAGGCACAATATGCGATCTGTGATAAGGGGCTATTGCTCGGAATGGTAAGAGAAGAAAAACGGCACAAGAAAAACGGGCTTACATTGCGTTTCAAGGTCGAACAAAAAGACGATAAGCTCGATCATAAAGAGGTCGATTTCACGGCTTCTGGACTCGATTACGCTTAGTTTTTTGTGGGTATAGAACGTGTGAATGTCCAGAAATGTATGGGTGTGCTCAATTTATATAGTGGTGACTCAATTATCAATTTGGAAGGTTTGACCAAGGCTCGGTCAAACCGAGCAATGAATTCCATTAAAGGCTGTTTTAATGCGATGATGGTGTACAATTATTGGTCGGTCAATAGGAAGCATTATGTGGAGATCATCGTTCCTTGATTTCAGCTGCAGTCCTTTCCTTTTTTCTTGCCCAGCTTCGTCGCACAGCAGACATCAAGGAAGAAGAAGAAGTTGGACTAGGCTAGGGTGGGTTTATATACATATTGAGTTGGGTTTAGATTAGAAAATAAGCTATAGCTCAGTTGGTTTGTGGCGTGTGTGTGTTAAGGTTGGGCCGGCTCCTGCCCGGGTTCGAGTCCTGGCAGGGGCGTTTATTTTTTTTGTTTAACACAGAAGTAGAGTTGGGCTTGTATGTGGGCTTGGGCCAGACTAGGAGGGGGTTTGTATTGGGCTGGCATCGTCTGGGCTCTGAAACTCTCTAAAAAAAAGAACAAAGTGGGCTAGAGGTGTTGGGTTATGTCATGTCTTGGGTCCAAAAGAAATAACATATTATGCTTCTAAATAAAATCTGATTTTTATTATTAATATTATTATTATTATTATTATTATTATTATTATATAAAAATAAAAGTGACGGATGTCACAGCATCCCTTACTTTTAGAAACTTCGTCCCGAAGTTATTAGAAACATAGGGTATGGATGTTTGGGTAAAAATTAAGATAACTGTGGTTTGGAAAATTTGAATGATTTGGATGAGAGGTTTGATAGGTGTGAGTTAAGGGTTTTGGATTAGGTTCGTCTCGAATAGCGAGGAGATTAAGAATCTAGTAAAACACTAAGCTTAGAAATCCTAAAATAATTGTATGAATTGATTGATTATAGAAAGACTAATGAACTACCAAGTAACTAGAGTTTGTTCCTGGTCCGACTTCCAGTCTCGCTTTCAATGCATCATTAGTGTTTGTATACAGGGTGTACCGCAGCTAACCCACCACACCTTTGATACCTTGAAAACGTACTGGACGCCTACCAAAAACTCTAATAGAATTTCACACTACCCTAATGCACCTGTAAATTCATGATTACGTTCCGGACCAGAATCATCAATTTACCTTACATTAGGGTTTTGTTTCCTTCTATGATCCTAATCTAACACACATTAAAGCAAATAAGTTTCACAAGAAGATGACACAACAACAGTTTATCAATGAAATGAGGCTATGTAATGACTAGGTCAATTGCATTGCAATGACTTGTAAGCATAACAGTATTTAAGTATGGGCTACCACTCGTCCGAGGAGCCCTTTAAATGAAATGTTTATCTAAGTTGCGTCGATATTACACACATACAAGCAAGTTTGTAAGTACTACAACCATTAAGTGTAAGTGTTATCTTAGTGGCCTATAGAAATAGTTTACGAGTATCATGAATAATTAAATGTTCAATGGATAGTCAAATTAATGGAAAAATCAAGTTTCATATAATAAGCAATGATGTTTTCTTAGAAAAGCTCTGTAAGATCAAGTATCAAGTCCAAATGTTTCTAATAAATGTAAGGTAGAGTCTTGTACGATTAAAATAAACGTAACCAATATGATAAATTTCCAATCTGTGTTCGTACACAATAGTATGCAAGGAAATTTCTAGATGTTATATGCTAATGAGTGCGACAAAATTTGGGTACAAAATGAAAATAGAATCATGAAAATGAAAACACAAGTATTGGATTCTCAAGTCTTGGGAAGATTTCATCCATGGCTTAACCAGTGGGATTAACGTCATCCTGATCAGTTGTTTCGTTGGTATTGATATTGAAAGCTCGTCCATGTGCCACCAGGTTTACATTGTTCAATTTGGGACATTGAGGTAGCATGTGGTTAGGGTCTCTACAATGATAACATACCCGACCGTTAGTAATCTGTAGTGGTTCCTGGGCAGCTATTTGATGATTATCTTGCGTCCAATCTGTTACACGACAAGTAGTGACAAAGTGTCCAAACCTTCCACATCTAGTGCATTGACGACATGGAAGATTTGCAGGGTGATGATACTTGCAAGTGTTGCATTGAGGATGGATTCCCATGTAGGCTTTCTTGTTAGGAGGCTGAGTCACAGGATCCACAACAGCCTGGTTCTGATTATCGCCCATTCGTTTCTTAGAGTTCGAAGCAGTAGTGGCGGCCTTTGCTAAAACAGTCTTAGATTGTTCAACAACATGGGTGGTATTCTCAGCAGACCTCTTGGTGCCCTTCCTAACCAAGTTTCCTTTCCTCACGTGTTTGTCTGTTAAAGTGGCTGCAAGCTGGATGGCTTCCTCCACCGTAGTAGATTTGCTCCCAGTGACTACGTCTTGTATCAGGTCAGGTAATCCCTCGATATATTTCTCGATTGCTCGAGAGACCGGGGTGACCATGTGTGGAACCAATATGCTGAGTTCATGGTATCGTGTATTATACGTAAGATTCTCTCCACTGTCTTGTTTGAGCTCACGAAACTCATCCTCCAGCTTCCTGATTTCGTTCCTGGGGCAAAATTTGGCGATCATGAGTTCCTTAACTTCAGCCCAGGACAAAGATAATGCAATATCAGCTCCTCGATTGCGCTTTTCGCCATTCCACCAGGTTAGCGCTTCCTTTTGGAGGACACTAGTAGCATAGCGAACGCGGAGTTCATCGGGACATTCACTGTTCACAAAAGTACTCTCCATGCTTTCAAACCATTGGAGAAGGCTAGTAGCATCCTCCTCACCAGTGAATTTTGTGGGGTTGCATGAGTTAAAGTATTTGAAAGTGCACCGAAATTGAGTCGTACTCCCTGTGTTGGCACTGTTACTATTCTGGGTTATCTCACTGACAAGGTTTGGGATTACTACAACAATTTGCTCAGCGACTAAAGATGCGAGGCGACGGTCAGAACGTTGTCCAGAAGCATGAACAGGGCGTCGGCGGACATCACGGAGCATGCGGCGAGCAGACATCTATGAGGTAGTCAATGAATAATCATGAGATTAGAAAATGTGAGTGTATAACTGTACAAATGATTATGAAAGTATGAACTTGTAAGCAATATATGAAAATCATGAGATATTGTATATGAAACGAGAGAGTATTATTGAAAAACTTGCATAAATGCTTGGAGTGCCCTTGTCTAGCTGTAAAGCCCAACAAGAACGTTGACTTTTCAAAGGAGTTGAACCCAATGGTGATCAAAGAAGACATGCTTTAGCCTATAAGTGGACACTCACTCCAGGAATCCCCAGGTAAGCATAACAGGTCCGTAAATGGATTTATGCGCTATGCTTGCCTATGCTAGAAAACCCAGTGTACAGGCATCCACCCTTCCAGATTGCACGTGTCCTTATCACACTCATTAAAGTTCAACAACTTCGAAGGAGCAAAAATAAGAGTAGGCATTATGCCTAAGAGTGTCTTCATGAAAGGTACTGTCCCTGTTCCATAATGATGTAGACTTTCCACTCCTTGTAGGACACCATCTCTATGCACCATGATGAAGGATGAGAAGAATGGAGAGAGAGAAGAAGGGAAAGGTAGAAGAAGGAAAGTAGAGGGAAAAGAGGGGTAGGGTAATTTAGGAAATATTATGCATTAAAGTTGAAGTTCGGTTATAGTCTAGGCCATTTTATCTAATAACCTAGTTCCCTATAACCATGGCTCTGATACCAATCTGTAACACCCCAACCGATGGCGGAATCATCGAGGTGCCACGTAGTGACGATTGTTCAAAAGCTCATGGTACTAAAATGTAAATATATGATTATTGAATATTGTTTTACAACATGTGAAATTGAATACAAGACAACATAAATAAAGATAATTGATTGATTTAATCTAAGTCCAAAGTCCTATGTGAAGCGTCAAGCAGCTTATCCTGAAACATGCACGAAAATAATTTTGTCAACATATGAATGTTGGTGAGTACTACTTAGTTTTGTACATATAGTATAAGTTTGAAAAGGTAGTACAATTCATGTGTCTAGCATCACCAAGGCATTATGTAAACACGCAAGTAACCAAACAAGACAAAGATCACATGTAAAGTTGTACAATGAATTTGATAATGAGCACCATAACACCAAGTTATGTCTGTATGTAAAGAGCAGCATAACATAAGTTATGTCTGTATGTAAAGAGCACCATAACACAAAGTTATGTCTGTATGTAAGGAGCACCATAACACAAAGTTATGTCTCTATGTAAAGAGCACCATAACACAAAGTTATGTCTGTATGTATGATTTTGTATGTAAGCTACGTTCATGTTCAAGCATAAGCACAAAGATAATCAAGACACGTATATGAATTGTAAATGAATAAAAATGTATGTGTAAATGAATATGAAACTTTTGTATACTTGTGCATGAATCACCCCAAAAATTGTAAAAGCGTAAAAGGGGATAAGTAATACTCACAGTTTGCGAAAGCGATCAAAATCCAACTTAAGCGGTCGTGAGCTAAGTAATGGGAATTCCGAGGAATTCAACCTATAACGTATAAGAATACTAATAAGGGAAAAGTCTAAAAGTCTATGGTATTTAGGGTCTAAGGCACTAGGGTTTGCTAGGTCGATCTGGGGAATTAGAGTTTTTATGATAAGTCACGTTAATGTAAACGTTGTATATCACAAATAATATATGAAAGGTTGCAAATGTGGTTTGAATAATATAATTATTACCTATTGAATATTTAGATAAAAATATGTTTGAGTAATTAAGACAAAATAATTTAGTTAGTTAATTTAACTAAATAAATACAATAATCATAAATATATAAATAAATAATTTTGAGTTACACAATGATTCAACAAAAGATAATAAAAACATTAAACCATATGAGTATTTCTATTTTATAAGAAAAATATTTATAAAATAGATGTTTAAATTGTATAAATAAATAAATGTTTTATTATGTGTAATTAAACGTAAATGAGACTAATAATACCATACATGATCCAAAAATACTAGTTTTATAGAAAATGGATGATTTCTGATGTAAACAAATTAGAATAATTTTCCCATAATTTATATAAACTTATTTATATTTAAAACTGATTTAACGAGATTAAATTATGTTTAAATGATAAAAAAATAAGAAAATTAATAGAAATAAGTGTTTTCTGATCCAATAATTTTTATTTCAGTTAATGATGATGAGAAATAATTACTCAAAAAGTTTGAGATTAAAATCATTAAAAATGAATTTTTTAATCAATTAAATACGGTTTAAACAATTTAATTAATAAAAATTACGAAAATAAAATATTTTCCAGAAATAAAAAATATGATAATTTTCTATGATGTGTCAAGAGTCTACATCTAAATTTTCATAATATTTGGAGCAAAAATAAATTAATTATGAATTATTTGGTTTTTTTCATGGTTTATATAATTTAAATACTATAATATATATATAATGTAAAAAAAAAACGGAAATAAAACAATGGGATGGCAGACTCGAACCTGAGTACCATCCCTTAACCAACACACTAGCAACCACTAAGCCATGCACTACAATTGTTAATTTACTTGAAATAAGAAAACTTTTAAACAATAACACATACTCATTTTCTTCCCCAATTCAACCTAAGAACCCTAACCCTAACCCTAACCCTAACCCTAACCCCCAATTTCAATAACCCATTTAAGGCACAATATGCGATCTGTGATAAGTGGCTATTGCTCGGAATGGTAAACGAAGAAAAACGGCACAAGAAAAACGGGCTTACATTGCGTTTCAAGGTCGAACAAAAAGACGATAAGCTCGATCATAAAGAGGTCGATTTCACGGCTTCTGGACTCGATTACACTTAGTTTTTTGTGGGTTTAGAACGTGTGAATGTCCAGAAATGTATGGGTGTGCTCAATTTATATAGTGGTGACTCAATTATCAATTTGGAAGGTTTGACCAAGGCTCGGTCAAACCGAGCAATGAATTCCATTAAAGGCTGTTTTAATGCGATGATGGTGTACAATTATTGGTCGGTCAATAGGAAGCATTATGTGGAGATCATCGTTCCTTGATTTCAGCTGCAGTCCTTTCCTTTTTTCTTGCCCAGCTTCGTCGCACAGTAGACATCAAGGAAGAAGAAGAAGTTGGACTAGGCTAGGGTGGGTTTATATACATATTGAGTTGGGTTTAGATCAGAAAATAAGCTATAGCTCAGTTGGTTTGTGGCGTGTGTGTGTTAAGGTTGGCCTGGCTCCTGCTCGGGTTCGAGTCCTGGCAGGGGCGTTTATTTTTTTTGTTTAACACAGAAGTAGAGTTGGGCTTGTATGTGGGCTTGGGCCAGACTAGGAGGGGGTGTGTATTGGGCTGACATCGTCTGGGCTCTGAAACTCTCTAAAAAAAAGAACAAAGTGGGCTAGAGGTGTTGGGTTATGTCATGTCTTGGGTCCAAAAGAAATAACATATTATGCTTCTAAATAAAATCTGATTTTTATTATTAATATTATTATTATTATTATTATTATTATTATATAAAAATAAAAGTGACGGATGTCACACATGTATACAGTCTCAGTAAGATCACCATTAAGAAAGACATTGTTGACATTAACCTGTCTAATGTTCCATCCTCGTGAAAAAAAAAAAACAACTGAAAGAACCATGCGAATAGTAGTAGGTTTGACTACGGTACTAAAAGTCTCTGTGTAGTCAACACCCTCAGGTTGTAGAAAACCATTGGCAACAAGCCAGGCTTTATATCTACTCACGGAACCATCAAGATTAGTCTTAATCTTGTATACCCACTTGCAGCCAACAATGTTGGCGGCAGCGGGAGCTGTGACATCCGTCACTTTTCTCTTCATTTTTTTTAAAGGAATAATGGAAATAAATAATCCCAACTATTCACTATTGGCCAATAACAGTCCCAACTACGAAAATCACTAATAATGGTCCCAACTTTCGACATATTGGAAACCAACGGACCCAAACTAACGGAGGCTAACTCCGTTAGTGTGATGCTGACGTGGCATGCCACGCAGGATGCCACGTAGGATCATTTTGCCACGTGGCATGCCACGTAAGATGCCACATAAGATTATTTTGCCACGTGGCATGCCAAGTAAGATGCCACGTAGGATCATCTTGCCACCTAAGCATGCCACGTCAGCATCACACTAACGGAGTTAGCCTCCGTTAGTTTGGGTCCGTTGGTTTCCAATATGTCGAAAGTTGGAACCAATATTGGTGATTTTCGTAGTTGGGACTGTTATTGTTCAATAGTCAATAGTTGGGATTATTTATTTCCATTTTTCCTTTTTTAAATAATAATAATAATAGTAATAATAATAATAATTTTCAGGTTTTACATATAAAAAAAACTTTTTATTAAAACAATACAACATATGCATAAGTATAACCCACCCTTTTACTTTTCCTTTGAAGCCCAACATCCAAACCCAACCTTTCCTTAAAGACTCTCGACCCAAAACTCTTACTGAAGCCCAGAAGGCCGGCCCATCAGTCTGGCCCAACACCTCCCCCTTATCTGCTTAAAAATAAAAAAAAGAAATTATTGACCGAGCCGGGGATCGAACCTGTGTCCCCAGCCGGTCCAACCTTTAACAACACAACACCAACCACTAGCCCATGAGACCTTTTGTGATAGAATCTTGAGGCCATATGTATTTAACACGATATAAAACGCTGTTTGGCCTCCTTCTTGTTCGCTGAACAGGTGCCGCACAAGGAAACCTTCTTCCTTTTGATTTCTGGTCAAAATAAACTTGGTAACAACTGATAGTTTGCTTCGTGATTAATTACACGCGTTTATTACACATCAATCAACGTATAACATTCCAAAATCCCACTTAATCACGCGTCATTGCATTAACCATGGTCAAAACTTGCTAAATCCTTAACCCGACCTTTCACTATAAATTGGACCTCTAATCTCAACCTAAACTCGCCGAATATCATCCCTCTACCTTCAATTTCTGTAAACAACCTAATTTCGAAGCTCTTGTGATCGAAGTTGACTTTCTGTTTGACCTAGCATATTGCACGAAATCATTGTTTGTAAGTAACATTTTTCTTGTGGGTTTTGTCATACGGCATTCACACAACAATAACCCTATGATTAATTAGGTTATTGTTGTGTGAATCACTCAATTGATAAACTAGGGCTCGAATGTATGAATTGGGGAAGAACACCTTGCAGACTTAGGCTTTTTAATTTTTGTTTTTCTGTTTTAAACACAAACAAGGGCGTGTAGCCCAGTGGTGGAAACCACGGTTGTTAATACGTGAACCGGGTCTGAACCTTGGTTCGAATCCCACAAGTGTAAAACATTTTTTTTTGGTTATCCTTTATACCTATATTATCTTCATTCTTTTTAAAAAAAATCGTTTTAAAATACTAAAACTATTTTATAAATTCTACAAAATTTATTTTATGTTTTTCCACTGATAAAGTTCATCATCCAATTTTTAGTTTTTCAAAAATAATTTATTTAATATATATTATAAATATTACAAGTTTATTCACTTAAAATTATAAAATTCAATAAAAATATCTAAATGATTTTATAAAATTCCACAAAAATTATTCTAAACTTGTGTAACAATATACATTTCAGAAATAATTTTTATTTCTGAAAAACCGTTTGTTTAATATTTTTAATCAATTTTTGTTAGTTTTAATCATAAATAATTCATAATAAATTCATTTTACAATATTTTTGTACCAAAATTTTACATAAATTATTTCTATTCATTTGGAACAGAAATACAATTTTTAATTCAAGAATTCTTTAATTTTAATATTTTTAGATATTAAAATCATATTTTGACAATTTGAAATAAATAGATATTCTATTTCAAGAAAATAATTTTATAAAAATTATTTTCACACTTAAAACTTTATATTGTGACCATATTTGATTTAAAGTTTACTCAAAGACTTTTTGTTTATTTATTTACCAAATTTCTCTTATTTATTAAACGTTTAATTTATTAACCAAATAAATACTCACCCCCAATTCGAAGCCCTAGAAAATACTTATAGACCAAATAGACTTAGACTTATTTGTTACATTATACATAGGGTGATACTTGGCAACGTTGGATTATACTTATTCAATTACACAAGACTTACCACCTTGCTAAGGTGAGTATTACTTATCCCCTTTTTCACTTTTACAACTTTTGGGGTGATTCATGCACAAGTATACAAAACCTTCATATTCATTTACACATACATTTTATTCATTTACAATTCATATACGTGTCTTGTTTATCTTTGTGCTTATGTTTTAACATGAACGTATGTGACATCCGTCACTTTTTATTCTTTTATATAATAATAATAATAATAATAATAATAATAATAAAAAAAAAAAATTCAGATTTTATATACATTTTTTTTTAACCAAACCCAATCAACCTTATAATCCATAACCCAATCCATATCCCTCTTAATCAATTCCTGAGCCCAACACTTCGGCCCAACAGCTTGGCCCAAGCCCAAGTCCTTCAACCCCTTGCTGCACTTTATAAAAAAAAAAAAAAGAAAAAGGTGCTCCTGCCATGTATCGAACCCTCGCCGAGTCACAACACACCACACCACACTTAACCAACTGTGCTATGGTACTGATTTGTTAATATCCCAACCCATAATGTATTTAACCTTTTTCTTTCGCGTCCCTTTTCCTTTTCCTTGGCTGTCAACGTGCAGCAGCAGCTAGGAGCCATGAATCCCTCCTCTGACCACTTAATTTCAACAAGAAATGGAAACCATATTGAATGCACTTGACTTGACTTTGACCATACACATTTACATACCCGATTTGACTCCATAACAGCTTTAATTAAGCCTTATGACCCGGTTTTGACCAAGCTTGGGACCAATCATCTAAACCTTCCATTCCTGCGTTTTCCTATAAATAATACCCATCCCTCGAACCAGGAAACTTGCGTAGACATCCTTACACTCTCTAATTCCACCTCTGCTGCTGCCCTCGTCGTGCTCTTGTACTCGCCGGCGTGAAGTTTTCCAGCCACCACTCTCCTCCACGATTTCGTTACAATTCGTAAGTAATTTTTATGTCTCTTGATGCGTAAACATGGAAGGGATAAAAGCCCTCTGTTTAATTGAATTAACAAAGCTTGAAGAGGGTCAATTGATCATGGGTTGTAAGCTAGGGTTTTAATTGGGGAAGATGACAATGTTAAACAGTTATTTAATATTTTGAAAGTTGAAACATAACCAAGTCTGATGCCCAGACCAGTTGGTCAGGGGCGTCTCTTAACAACATGAGGTCTCAGGTTCAAGCCCAAGGATGGGCAACCATTTTCAATATTTTTTTACAACTCCCTTTCCTTTTACATTTTTTGCTATTAACTTTTAAAAATCGTTTTAAAATACTAAAACTATTTTATAAATTCCACAAAATTTATTTTATGTTATTCCAATGATAAAGTTCATCACCCAATTTTTAGTTTTTCAAAAATAATTTATTTAATATATATTATTAATAATACAAGTTTATTCATTTATATTTATTAAATTCTATAAAAATATCTAAACGATTTTATTAAATCTCACAAAAATTATTCTAAACTTATATATTCTTAAACATTACAGAAAATTTTTTTATTTCAGAAAAACCGTTTATTTTATATTTTTAATTAATTTTTGTTAGTTTTAATCATAAATAATTCATAATAAATTCATTTTACAATATTTTTGTACCAAAATTTTACATAAATTATTTCTATTCATATAGAACTGAAATACAATTTTTAATTCAGAAATTCTTTGATTTTAATATTTTTAGATATTAAAGTCGTATTTTTGACAATTTGAAATAATTAGATTAAATATTCTATTTTCAAGAAAATAATTTTATAAAAATTATTTTCATGCTTAAAATCTTATGTTGTGACTATATTCAACTTAAAATTTTACAAAAAAAAAAACTTTATTCATTTATTTATTAAATTTCTTATATTTAATAAACAATTAGTTTATTAAACAAATAAAACGTTTATCCCTAATTCGAAGCCCTAGAAATACATATATCTTAGAGTTATTTCCCTTACACATTATCGAATACTTTAGGTTGATCATTTGGGAGTAATCTCAATTCATATCTCGTTGTCCAGTTAAATCTCAAACTACTACGTGAACTGTGAGTATTCCTACCCCTTTTTGCTTTTATACATTTTTGGGGTGTTACATGTACACTATTACAATTTCAAATACAAGTTTACATTTTTACAAATACAATTCTAGTACTATGTGCATTGCTTACAACGTGCTTTATGCTTAGACATTACATGTGGATTACATTTGTACTTAGTGAAATCATTAACATGGTACAAGCCGACCTTAACATTGGATAGCGCTATTTGGATTGACAACCCGCCTAGATTGATTCTCCCCCTTTTTCATCGGAGAATCCGTGGCCAGTGTTAAGTTATCATCCATTTATTGGTTGAGTACACTACAGTTCATACAGTACATTATACAGTCACAGGGTTGATTTCGCTCATTTGTATGATACATAGTTTACATATTTGCACTGTAGCTTGCACTTGAATTGTATAACTTTTTAACCTACTATATATATCAAAACTAGGAATGCTCACCAACATTTCATATGTTGACCAAACCTATTTTTGTACATGTTTCAGGTGCAGTTTGATCTAGTGCTTTAGCAAGAGACATTTAGTGTTTTATTTCAATTCAGTTATTTCAATATTTACATTTCATTTAGACAATGAAATTTCCATTTCCATGTAAGACAATTTTGGATTATTCAATAATATTTACATTTTAGTACCATGTGCTTTTGAACAATCGTCACTACGTGGCACCTCGATGATTCCGCCATCGGTTGGGGTGTTACAGATTGGTATCAGAGCCATGGTTATAGGGAACTAGGTTACTAGATGAAATAGGCCTAGACTATAACCTGACTTCAACTTTCATGCATTATACTTCCTAAATTACCTTACCCCTCAATTCCCTCTACTTTCCTTCTTCTATCTTTCCCTTCTTCTCTCTCTCCATTCTTCTTATCTTTCATCATGGTGCATAGAGATGGTGTCCTACAGAGAGTGTAAAGTTTACATCATCATACGGGAACTGTACCTTTTATGAAGACATTCTTAGACATAATACCTACTCTTATTTTACTCCTTCGAAGTTGTTGAACTTGAATGAGTGAGATAAGGACACGTGCAATCTGGAAGGGTGGACGCCTGTACACTGGGTTTTCTGGCATAGGCAAGCATAGCGCATAAATCTATTTACGGACCTGTTATGCTTACCTGGGGATTCCTGGAGTGAGTGTCCACTTATAGGCTAAAGTACGTCTTCTTTGATCACCATTGGGTTCAATTCCTTTGAAAAGTCAACGTTCTTGTTGGGCTTTACAGCTAGACAAGGGCACTCCAAGCATTTTATGCAAGCTTTTTCAATAATATTCCCTCGGTTCATATACAATATTTTGTATTTCACGATTTTCATACATTGCTTACAATTTCATACTTTCATAACCATCTATGGATTTCACAATCATACTTCACCTTACCCTTAGCCACTTTTTAAATATTCAACACCCTACCCAAATCATATTATTTCTTTTCTCCACATGTTATTTATTTAAAAAAAAACTATAACCTCATACTTTAGCACAAACTAAAGATTTTCTAAAAACTAGTTGTATTACCTAGCAACTTTACAAAGTACATATTTTCCTCGAACTTAAATTCAATCGATTATTTATTGACGTAACAAACGATTTTCTATATAATGTTTTAAACTATTACAAAACCTACTTAGCTTGTACTATTTAACAACTTTTGCCTTATGTACAAAACCAAATTTTGAAAATATTTATTTTTTGGAATAATATCTAGTCTCTAGATTCTCCATCAACACTCACCCATTTTCAACTTGCTCAAATTTTTACAATATTTGGCATACACCACAATCATGTTTTCTTATACACTTGATTATAACTTTTGATCCAAACCCCAAGAATTTACACTGCTATATAATCTCCTTACTATAAAATAAACTCTTTATCAACTATCTTCACATTCACCATCTCTCACAACCTTGATTCTGCTTCAAGATTTTTCATCATCCTCTCAAGAACTAAATTCATATCCTTCACCTTCTCACACGTGAGCTAGTTACCCATGATAATCAAACTACTAAAAACCTGATACTTGATCCTACATGATTTTTTTTCCAAAACATCATTGTTTGTGAAACTTGATTTCCCCTAAATTTGACTATTCACTGGACATTTAATTATTCATGATACTCGTGTTTTCATTTTCTTGATCTTATTATCATTTTGTACCCAATTATGTCATACTCATAGGCATATAACATCTAGAAATTTCCTTGCGTATTATTGTGTATTAACACAGATTGGAAATTTATTATATTGATTACGTTTATTTTTAATCATACAAGACTCTACCTTACATTTATTTGAAACGTTGGACTTGATACTTGATCTTACAGATGCTTTTCTAAGAAAACATCATTGGTTATTACATGAAACTAGATTTTTCCCTTAATTTGACTACGCATTGAACATCTAATTATTCATGATACTCGTAAACATTTAATTATTCATGATAAACACTTACACTTAATGGTTGTAGTACTTACAAACTTGCTTGCATAAACATGCTATCAATTTGCAATCTATGTGAATAATAATTGCTGCACTTAATAGAAGTCATCATGCCTTTTTCAACAGTCGGGAGAGGCCCTACAACCTGTTCCACGACTGGTAGAGGCTATCGAACATACTCAACGATTGGTAGGGGTCACTATGCCTTTTCAAACAGTCGGGAGAGGCCCTACAACCTACTCCACGGCTGGTGGAGGCTATCGAACCTGCTCAACAATCGGTGGGGTCATAGAAGGACGCAAAACTTTAATGTAAGGTAAATTGATGATTCCGGTCCGGAACGTAATCATGAATTTACAGGTACATTAGGGTAGTGCGAAATTCTATTAGAGTTTTTGGTAGGCATCCAGTACGTTTTCGAGGTATCAAAGGTGTGGTGGGTTAGCTGCGGTACACCCTGTATACAAACACTAATGGTGCATTGAAAGTGAGACTGGAAGTCGGACCAGGAACAAACTCTAGTTGCTTGGTAGTTCATTTATAGTCAACCAACCCGTACATTTATTCTAGGATTCCTAAACTTGCAATTTAAGTGATTTACTAGATTCTTATTCCCCTTCTTATTCAAGACGAACCTAATCCTTAACTCACACCTATCAAACCTATCATCCAAATCATTCGAATTTTTTTTTCAAACCACGGTCACCTTAATTTTTTTTACCCAAGCATCCATAACCCTATGTTTCTATTAACTTCGGGACGAAGTTTCTAAAAGTAGGGGATGCTGTGACATCCGTCACTTTTTATTCTTTTATATAATAATAATAATAATAATAATAATAATAATAATAAAAAAATTCAGATTTTATATACATTTTTTTTTAACCAAACCCAATCAACCTTATAATCCATAACCCAATCCATATCCCTCTTAATCAATTCCTGAGCCCAACACTTCGGCCCAACAGCTTGGCCCAAGCCCAAGTCCTTCAACCCCTTGCTGCACTTTATAAAAAAAAAAAAAGAAAAAGGTGCTCCTGCCATGTATCGAACCCTCGCCGAGTCACAACACACCACACCACACTTAACCAACTGTGCTATGGTACTGATTTGTTAATATCCCAACCCATAATGTATTTAACCTTTTTCTTTCGCGTCCCTTTTCCTTTTCCTTGGCTGTCAACGTGCAGCAGCAGCTAGGAGCCATGAATCCCTCCTCTGACCACTTAATTTCAACAAGAAATGGAAACCATATTGAATGCACTTGACTTGACTTTGACCATACACATTTACATACCCGATTTGACTCCATAACAGCTTTAATTAAGCCTTATGACCCGGTTTTGACCAAGCTTGGGACCAATCATCTAAACCTTCCATTCCTGCGTTTTCCTATAAATAATACCCATCCCTCGAACCAGGAAACTTGCGTAGACATCCTTACACTCTCTAATTCCACCTCTGCTGCTGCCCTCGTCGTGCTCTTGTACTCGCCGGCGTGAAGTTTTCCGGCCACCACTCTCCTCCACGATTTCGTTACAATTCGTAAGTAATTTTTATGTCTCTTGATGCGTAAACATGGAAGGGATAAAAGCCCTCTGTTTAATTGAATTAACAAAGCTTGAAGAGGGTCAATTGATCATGGGTTGTAAGCTAGGGTTTTAATTGGGGAAGATGACAATGTTAAACAGTTATTTAATATTTTGAAAGTTGAAACATAACCAAGTCTGATGCCCAGACCAGTTGGTCAGGGGCGTCTCTTAACAACATGAGGTCTCAGGTTCAAGCCCAAGGATGGGCAACCATTTTCAATATTTTTTTACAACTCCCTTTCCTTTTACATTTTTTGCTATTAACTTTTAAAAATCGTTTTAAAATACTAAAACTATTTTATAAATTCCACAAAATTTATTTTATGTTATTCCAATGATAAAGTTCATCACCCAATTTTTAGTTTTTCAAAAATAATTTATTTAATATATATTATTAATAATACAAGTTTATTCATTTATATTTATTAAATTCTATAAAAATATCTAAACGATTTTATTAAATCTCACAAAAATTATTCTAAACTTATATATTCTTAAACATTCCAGAAAATATTTTTATTTCAGAAAAACCGTTTATTTTATATTTTTAATTAATTTTTGTTAGTTTTAATCATAAATAATTCATAATAAATTCATTTTACAATATTTTTGTACCAAAATTTTACATAAATTATTTCTATTCATATAGAACTGAAATACAATTTTTAATTCAGAAATTCTTTGATTTTAATATTTTTAGATATTAAAGTCGTATTTTTGACAATTTGAAATAATTAGATTAAATATTCTATTTTCAAGAAAATAATTTTATAAAAATTATTTTCATGCTTAAAATCTTATGTTGTGACTATATTCAACTTAAAATTTTACAAAAAAAAAAACTTTATTCATTTATTTATTAAATTTCTTATATTTAATAAACAATTAGTTTATTAAACAAATAAAACGTTTATCCCTAATTCGAAGCCCTAGAAATACATATATCTTAGAGTTATTTCCCTTACACATTATCGAATACTTTAGGTTGATCATTTGGGAGTAATCTCAATTCATATCTCGTTGTCCAGTTAAATCTCAAACTACTACGTGAACTGTGAGTATTCCTACCCCTTTTTGCTTTTATACATTTTTGGGGTGTTACATGTACACTATTACAATTTCAAATACAAGTTTACATTTTTACAAATACAATTCTAGTACTATGTGCATTGCTTACAACGTGCTTTATGCTTAGACATTACATGTGGATTACATTTGTACTTAGTGAAATCATTAACATGGTACAAGCCGACCTTAACATTGGATAGCGCTATTTGGATTGACAACCCGCCTAGATTGATTCTCCCCCTTTTTCATCGGAGAATCCGTGGCCAGTGTTAAGTTATCATCCATTTATTGGTTGAGTACACTACAGTTCATACAGTACATTATACAGTCACAGGGTTGATTTCGCTCATTTGTATGATACATAGTTTACATATTTGCACTGTAGCTTGCACTTGAATTGTATAACTTTTTAACCTACTATATATATCAAAACTAGGAATGCTCACCAACATTTCATATGTTGACCAAACCTATTTTTGTACATGTTTCAGGTGCAGTTTGATCTAGTGCTTTAGCAAGAGACATTTAGTGTTTTATTTCAATTCAGTTATTTCAATATTTACATTTCATTTAGACAATGAAATTTCCATTTCCATGTAAGACAATTTTGGATTATTCAATAATATTTACATTTTAGTACCATGTGCTTTTGAACAATCGTCACTACGTGGCACCTCGATGATTCCGCCATCGGTTGGGGTGTTACAGATTGGTATCAGAGCCATGGTTATAGGGAACTAGGTTACTAGATGAAATAGGCCTAGACTATAACCTGACTTCAACTTTCATGCATTATACTTCCTAAATTACCTTACCCCTCAATTCCCTCTACTTTCCTTCTTCTATCTTTCCCTTCTTCTCTCTCTCCATTCTTCTTATCTTTCATCATGGTGCATAGAGATGGTGTCCTACAGAGAGTGTAAAGTTTACATCATCATACGGGAACTGTACCTTTTATGAAGACATTCTTAGACATAATACCTACTCTTATTTTACTCCTTCGAAGTTGTTGAACTTGAATGAGTGAGATAAGGACACGTGCAATCTGGAAGGGTGGACGCCTGTACACTGGGTTTTCTGGCATAGGCAAGCATAGCGCATAAATCTATTTACGGACCTGTTATGCTTACCTGGGGATTCCTGGAGTGAGTGTCCACTTATAGGCTAAAGTACGTCTTCTTTGATCACCATTGGGTTCAATTCCTTTGAAAAGTCAACGTTCTTGTTGGGCTTTACAGCTAGACAAGGGCACTCCAAGCATTTTATGCAAGCTTTTTCAATAATATTCCCTCGGTTCATATACAATATTTTGTATTTCACGATTTTCATACATTGCTTACAATTTCATACTTTCATAACCATCTATGGATTTCACAATCATACTTCACCTTACCCTTAGCCACTTTTTAAATATTCAACACCCTACCCAAATCATATTATTTCTTTTCTCCACATGTTATTTATTTAAAAAAAAACTATAACCTCATACTTTAGCACAAACTAAAGATTTTCTAAAAACTAGTTGTATTACCTAGCAACTTTACAAAGTACATATTTTCCTCGAACTTAAATTCAATCGATTATTTATTGACGTAACAAACGATTTTCTATATAATGTTTTAAACTATTACAAAACCTACTTAGCTTGTACTATTTAACAACTTTTGCCTTATGTACAAAACCAAATTTTGAAAATATTTATTTTTTGGAATAATATCTAGTCTCTAGATTCTCCATCAACACTCACCCATTTTCAACTTGCTCAAATTTTTACAATATTTGGCATACACCACAATCATGTTTTCTTATACACTTGATTATAACTTTTGATCCAAACCCCAAGAATTTACACTGCTATATAATCTCCTTACTATAAAATAAACTCTTTATCAACTATCTTCACATTCACCATCTCTCACAACCTTGATTCTGCTTCAAGATTTTTCATCATCCTCTCAAGAACTAAATTCATATCCTTCACCTTCTCACACGTGAGCTAGTTACCCATGATAATCAAACTACTAAAAACCTGATACTTGATCCTACATGATTTTTTTTTCCAAAACATCATTGTTTGTGAAACTTGATTTCCCCTAAATTTGACTATTCACTGGACATTTAATTATTCATGATACTCGTGTTTTCATTTTCTTGATCTTATTATCATTTTGTACCCAATTATGTCATACTCATAGGCATATAACATCTAGAAATTTCCTTGCGTATTATTGTGTATTAACACAGATTGGAAATTTATTATATTGATTACGTTTATTTTTAATCATACAAGACTCTACCTTACATTTATTTGAAACGTTGGACTTGATACTTGATCTTACAGATGCTTTTCTAAGAAAACATCATTGGTTATTACATGAAACTAGATTTTTCCCTTAATTTGACTACGCATTGAACATCTAATTATTCATGATACTCGTAAACATTTAATTATTCATGATAAACACTTACACTTAATGGTTGTAGTACTTACAAACTTGCTTGCATAAACATGCTATCAATTTGCAATCTATGTGAATAATAATTGCTGCACTTAATAGAAGTCATCATGCCTTTTTCAACAGTCGGGAGAGGCCCTACAACCTGTTCCACGACTGGTAGAGGCTATCGAACATACTCAACGATTGGTAGGGGTCACTATGCCTTTTCAAACAGTCGGGAGAGGCCCTACAACCTACTCCACGGCTGGTGGAGGCTATCGAACCTGCTCAACAATCGGTGGGGTCATAGAAGGACGCAAAACTTTAATGTAAGGTAAATTGATGATTCCGGTCCGGAACGTAATCATGAATTTACAGGTACATTAGGGTAGTGCGAAATTCTATTAGAGTTTTTGGTAGGCATCCAGTACGTTTTCGAGGTATCAAAGGTGTGGTGGGTTAGCTGCGGTACACCCTGTATACAAACACTAATGGTGCATTGAAAGTGAGACTGGAAGTCGGACCAGGAACAAACTCTAGTTGCTTGGTAGTTCATTTATAGTCAACCAACCCGTACATTTATTCTAGGATTCCTAAACTTGCAATTTAAGTGATTTACTAGATTCTTATTCCCCTTCTTATTCAAGACGAACCTAATCCTTAACTCACACCTATCAAACCTATCATCCAAATCATTCGAATTTTTTTTTCAAACCACGGTCACCTTAATTTTTTTTACCCAAGCATCCATAACCCTATGTTTCTATTAACTTCGGGACGAAGTTTCTAAAAGTAGGGGATGCTGTGACATCCGTCACTTTTTATTCTTTTATATAATAATAATAATAATAATAATAATAATAATAAAAAAAAATTCAGATTTTATATACATTTTTTTTTAACCAAACCCAATCAACCTTATAATCCATAACCCAATCCATATCCCTCTTAATCAATTCCTGAGCCCAACACTTCGGCCCAACAGCTTGGCCCAAGCCCAAGTCCTTCAACCCCTTGCTGCACTTTATAAAAAAAAAAAAAGAAAAAGGTGCTCCTGCCATGTATCGAACCCTCGCCGAGTCACAACACACCACACCACACTTAACCAACTGTGCTATGGTACTGATTTGTTAATATCCCAACCCATAATGTATTTAACCTTTTTCTTTCGCGTCCCTTTTCCTTTTCCTTGGCTGTCAACGTGCAGCAGCAGCTAGGAGCCATGAATCCCTCCTCTGACCACTTAATTTCAACAAGAAATGGAAACCATATTGAATGCACTTGACTTGACTTTGACCATACACATTTACATACCCGATTTGACTCCATAACAGCTTTAATTAAGCCTTATGACCCGGTTTTGACCAAGCTTGGGACCAATCATCTAAACCTTCCATTCCTGCGTTTTCCTATAAATAATACCCATCCCTCGAACCAGGAAACTTGCGTAGACATCCTTACACTCTCTAATTCCACCTCTGCTGCTGCCCTCGTCGTGCTCTTGTACTCGCCGGCGTGAAGTTTTCCGGCCACCACTCTCCTCCACGATTTCGTTACAATTCGTAAGTAATTTTTATGTCTCTTGATGCGTAAACATGGAAGGGATAAAAGCCCTCTGTTTAATTGAATTAACAAAGCTTGAAGAGGGTCAATTGATCATGGGTTGTAAGCTAGGGTTTTAATTGGGGAAGATGACAATGTTAAACAGTTATTTAATATTTTGAAAGTTGAAACATAACCAAGTCTGATGCCCAGACCAGTTGGTCAGGGGCGTCTCTTAACAACATGAGGTCTCAGGTTCAAGCCCAAGGATGGGCAACCATTTTCAATATTTTTTTACAACTCCCTTTCCTTTTACATTTTTTGCTATTAACTTTTAAAAATCGTTTTAAAATACTAAAACTATTTTATAAATTCCACAAAATTTATTTTATGTTATTCCAATGATAAAGTTCATCACCCAATTTTTAGTTTTTCAAAAATAATTTATTTAATATATATTATTAATAATACAAGTTTATTCATTTATATTTATTAAATTCTATAAAAATATCTAAACGATTTTATTAAATCTCACAAAAATTATTCTAAACTTATATATTCTTAAACATTCCAGAAAATATTTTTATTTCAGAAAAACCGTTTATTTTATATTTTTAATTAATTTTTGTTAGTTTTAATCATAAATAATTCATAATAAATTCATTTTACAATATTTTTGTACCAAAATTTTACATAAATTATTTCTATTCATATAGAACTGAAATACAATTTTTAATTCAGAAATTCTTTGATTTTAATATTTTTAGATATTAAAGTCGTATTTTTGACAATTTGAAATAATTAGATTAAATATTCTATTTTCAAGAAAATAATTTTATAAAAATTATTTTCATGCTTAAAATCTTATGTTGTGACTATATTCAACTTAAAATTTTACAAAAAAAAAAACTTTATTCATTTATTTATTAAATTTCTTATATTTAATAAACAATTAGTTTATTAAACAAATAAAACGTTTATCCCTAATTCGAAGCCCTAGAAATACATATATCTTAGAGTTATTTCCCTTACACATTATCGAATACTTTAGGTTGATCATTTGGGAGTAATCTCAATTCATATCTCGTTGTCCAGTTAAATCTCAAACTACTACGTGAACTGTGAGTATTCCTACCCCTTTTTGCTTTTATACATTTTTGGGGTGTTACATGTACACTATTACAATTTCAAATACAAGTTTACATTTTTACAAATACAATTCTAGTACTATGTGCATTGCTTACAACGTGCTTTATGCTTAGACATTACATGTGGATTACATTTGTACTTAGTGAAATCATTAACATGGTACAAGCCGACCTTAACATTGGATAGCGCTATTTGGATTGACAACCCGCCTAGATTGATTCTCCCCCTTTTTCATCGGAGAATCCGTGGCCAGTGTTAAGTTATCATCCATTTATTGGTTGAGTACACTACAGTTCATACAGTACATTATACAGTCACAGGGTTGATTTCGCTCATTTGTATGATACATAGTTTACATATTTGCACTGTAGCTTGCACTTGAATTGTATAACTTTTTAACCTACTATATATATCAAAACTAGGAATGCTCACCAACATTTCATATGTTGACCAAACCTATTTTTGTACATGTTTCAGGTGCAGTTTGATCTAGTGCTTTAGCAAGAGACATTTAGTGTTTTATTTCAATTCAGTTATTTCAATATTTACATTTCATTTAGACAATGAAATTTCCATTTCCATGTAAGACAATTTTGGATTATTCAATAATATTTACATTTTAGTACCATGTGCTTTTGAACAATCGTCACTACGTGGCACCTCGATGATTCCGCCATCGGTTGGGGTGTTACAGATTGGTATCAGAGCCATGGTTATAGGGAACTAGGTTACTAGATGAAATAGGCCTAGACTATAACCTGACTTCAACTTTCATGCATTATACTTCCTAAATTACCTTACCCCTCAATTCCCTCTACTTTCCTTCTTCTATCTTTCCCTTCTTCTCTCTCTCCATTCTTCTTATCTTTCATCATGGTGCATAGAGATGGTGTCCTACAGAGAGTGTAAAGTTTACATCATCATACGGGAACTGTACCTTTTATGAAGACATTCTTAGACATAATACCTACTCTTATTTTACTCCTTCGAAGTTGTTGAACTTGAATGAGTGAGATAAGGACACGTGCAATCTGGAAGGGTGGACGCCTGTACACTGGGTTTTCTGGCATAGGCAAGCATAGCGCATAAATCTATTTACGGACCTGTTATGCTTACCTGGGGATTCCTGGAGTGAGTGTCCACTTATAGGCTAAAGTACGTCTTCTTTGATCACCATTGGGTTCAATTCCTTTGAAAAGTCAACGTTCTTGTTGGGCTTTACAGCTAGACAAGGGCACTCCAAGCATTTTATGCAAGCTTTTTCAATAATATTCCCTCGGTTCATATACAATATTTTGTATTTCACGATTTTCATACATTGCTTACAATTTCATACTTTCATAACCATCTATGGATTTCACAATCATACTTCACCTTACCCTTAGCCACTTTTTAAATATTCAACACCCTACCCAAATCATATTATTTCTTTTCTCCACATGTTATTTATTTAAAAAAAAACTATAACCTCATACTTTAGCACAAACTAAAGATTTTCTAAAAACTAGTTGTATTACCTAGCAACTTTACAAAGTACATATTTTCCTCGAACTTAAATTCAATCGATTATTTATTGACGTAACAAACGATTTTCTATATAATGTTTTAAACTATTACAAAACCTACTTAGCTTGTACTATTTAACAACTTTTGCCTTATGTACAAAACCAAATTTTGAAAATATTTATTTTTTGGAATAATATCTAGTCTCTAGATTCTCCATCAACACTCACCCATTTTCAACTTGCTCAAATTTTTACAATATTTGGCATACACCACAATCATGTTTTCTTATACACTTGATTATAACTTTTGATCCAAACCCCAAGAATTTACACTGCTATATAATCTCCTTACTATAAAATAAACTCTTTATCAACTATCTTCACATTCACCATCTCTCACAACCTTGATTCTGCTTCAAGATTTTTCATCATCCTCTCAAGAACTAAATTCATATCCTTCACCTTCTCACACGTGAGCTAGTTACCCATGATAATCAAACTACTAAAAACCTGATACTTGATCCTACATGATTTTTTTTCCAAAACATCATTGTTTGTGAAACTTGATTTCCCCTAAATTTGACTATTCACTGGACATTTAATTATTCATGATACTCGTGTTTTCATTTTCTTGATCTTATTATCATTTTGTACCCAATTATGTCATACTCATAGGCATATAACATCTAGAAATTTCCTTGCGTATTATTGTGTATTAACACAGATTGGAAATTTATTATATTGATTACGTTTATTTTTAATCATACAAGACTCTACCTTACATTTATTTGAAACGTTGGACTTGATACTTGATCTTACAGATGCTTTTCTAAGAAAACATCATTGGTTATTACATGAAACTAGATTTTTCCCTTAATTTGACTACGCATTGAACATCTAATTATTCATGATACTCGTAAACATTTAATTATTCATGATAAACACTTACACTTAATGGTTGTAGTACTTACAAACTTGCTTGCATAAACATGCTATCAATTTGCAATCTATGTGAATAATAATTGCTGCACTTAATAGAAGTCATCATGCCTTTTTCAACAGTCGGGAGAGGCCCTACAACCTGTTCCACGACTGGTAGAGGCTATCGAACATACTCAACGATTGGTAGGGGTCACTATGCCTTTTCAAACAGTCGGGAGAGGCCCTACAACCTACTCCACGGCTGGTGGAGGCTATCGAACCTGCTCAACAATCGGTGGGGTCATAGAAGGACGCAAAACTTTAATGTAAGGTAAATTGATGATTCCGGTCCGGAACGTAATCATGAATTTACAGGTACATTAGGGTAGTGCGAAATTCTATTAGAGTTTTTGGTAGGCATCCAGTACGTTTTCGAGGTATCAAAGGTGTGGTGGGTTAGCTGCGGTACACCCTGTATACAAACACTAATGGTGCATTGAAAGTGAGACTGGAAGTCGGACCAGGAACAAACTCTAGTTGCTTGGTAGTTCATTTATAGTCAACCAACCCGTACATTTATTCTAGGATTCCTAAACTTGCAATTTAAGTGATTTACTAGATTCTTATTCCCCTTCTTATTCAAGACGAACCTAATCCTTAACTCACACCTATCAAACCTATCATCCAAATCATTCGAATTTTTTTTTCAAACCACGGTCACCTTAATTTTTTTTACCCAAGCATCCATAACCCTATGTTTCTATTAACTTCGGGACGAAGTTTCTAAAAGTAGGGGATGCTGTGACATCCGTCACTTTTTATTCTTTTATATAATAATAATAATAATAATAATAATAATAATAAAAAATTCAGATTTTATATACATTTTTTTTAACCAAACCCAATCAACCTTATAATCCATAACCCAATCCATATCCCTCTTAATCAATTCCTGAGCCCAACACTTCGGCCCAACAGCTTGGCCCAAGCCCAAGTCCTTCAACCCCTTGCTGCACTTTATAAAAAAAAAAAAAGAAAAAGGTGCTCCTGCCATGTATCGAACCCTCGCCGAGTCACAACACACCACACCACACTTAACCAACTGTGCTATGGTACTGATTTGTTAATATCCCAACCCATAATGTATTTAACCTTTTTCTTTCGCGTCCCTTTTCCTTTTCCTTGGCTGTCAACGTGCAGCAGCAGCTAGGAGCCATGAATCCCTCCTCTGACCACTTAATTTCAACAAGAAATGGAAACCATATTGAATGCACTTGACTTGACTTTGACCATACACATTTACATACCCGATTTGACTCCATAACAGCTTTAATTAAGCCTTATGACCCGGTTTTGACCAAGCTTGGGACCAATCATCTAAACCTTCCATTCCTGCGTTTTCCTATAAATAATACCCATCCCTCGAACCAGGAAACTTGCGTAGACATCCTTACACTCTCTAATTCCACCTCTGCTGCTGCCCTCGTCGTGCTCTTGTACTCGCCGGCGTGAAGTTTTCCGGCCACCACTCTCCTCCACGATTTCGTTACAATTCGTAAGTAATTTTTATGTCTCTTGATGCGTAAACATGGAAGGGATAAAAGCCCTCTGTTTAATTGAATTAACAAAGCTTGAAGAGGGTCAATTGATCATGGGTTGTAAGCTAGGGTTTTAATTGGGGAAGATGACAATGTTAAACAGTTATTTAATATTTTGAAAGTTGAAACATAACCAAGTCTGATGCCCAGACCAGTTGGTCAGGGGCGTCTCTTAACAACATGAGGTCTCAGGTTCAAGCCCAAGGATGGGCAACCATTTTCAATATTTTTTTACAACTCCCTTTCCTTTTACATTTTTTGCTATTAACTTTTAAAAATCGTTTTAAAATACTAAAACTATTTTATAAATTCCACAAAATTTATTTTATGTTATTCCAATGATAAAGTTCATCACCCAATTTTTAGTTTTTCAAAAATAATTTATTTAATATATATTATTAATAATACAAGTTTATTCATTTATATTTATTAAATTCTATAAAAATATCTAAACGATTTTATTAAATCTCACAAAAATTATTCTAAACTTATATATTCTTAAACATTCCAGAAAATATTTTTATTTCAGAAAAACCGTTTATTTTATATTTTTAATTAATTTTTGTTAGTTTTAATCATAAATAATTCATAATAAATTCATTTTACAATATTTTTGTACCAAAATTTTACATAAATTATTTCTATTCATATAGAACTGAAATACAATTTTTAATTCAGAAATTCTTTGATTTTAATATTTTTAGATATTAAAGTCGTATTTTTGACAATTTGAAATAATTAGATTAAATATTCTATTTTCAAGAAAATAATTTTATAAAAATTATTTTCATGCTTAAAATCTTATGTTGTGACTATATTCAACTTAAAATTTTACAAAAAAAAAAACTTTATTCATTTATTTATTAAATTTCTTATATTTAATAAACAATTAGTTTATTAAACAAATAAAACGTTTATCCCTAATTCGAAGCCCTAGAAATACATATATCTTAGAGTTATTTCCCTTACACATTATCGAATACTTTAGGTTGATCATTTGGGAGTAATCTCAATTCATATCTCGTTGTCCAGTTAAATCTCAAACTACTACGTGAACTGTGAGTATTCCTACCCCTTTTTGCTTTTATACATTTTTGGGGTGTTACATGTACACTATTACAATTTCAAATACAAGTTTACATTTTTACAAATACAATTCTAGTACTATGTGCATTGCTTACAACGTGCTTTATGCTTAGACATTACATGTGGATTACATTTGTACTTAGTGAAATCATTAACATGGTACAAGCCGACCTTAACATTGGATAGCGCTATTTGGATTGACAACCCGCCTAGATTGATTCTCCCCCTTTTTCATCGGAGAATCCGTGGCCAGTGTTAAGTTATCATCCATTTATTGGTTGAGTACACTACAGTTCATACAGTACATTATACAGTCACAGGGTTGATTTCGCTCATTTGTATGATACATAGTTTACATATTTGCACTGTAGCTTGCACTTGAATTGTATAACTTTTTAACCTACTATATATATCAAAACTAGGAATGCTCACCAACATTTCATATGTTGACCAAACCTATTTTTGTACATGTTTCAGGTGCAGTTTGATCTAGTGCTTTAGCAAGAGACATTTAGTGTTTTATTTCAATTCAGTTATTTCAATATTTACATTTCATTTAGACAATGAAATTTCCATTTCCATGTAAGACAATTTTGGATTATTCAATAATATTTACATTTTAGTACCATGTGCTTTTGAACAATCGTCACTACGTGGCACCTCGATGATTCCGCCATCGGTTGGGGTGTTACAGATTGGTATCAGAGCCATGGTTATAGGGAACTAGGTTACTAGATGAAATAGGCCTAGACTATAACCTGACTTCAACTTTCATGCATTATACTTCCTAAATTACCTTACCCCTCAATTCCCTCTACTTTCCTTCTTCTATCTTTCCCTTCTTCTCTCTCTCCATTCTTCTTATCTTTCATCATGGTGCATAGAGATGGTGTCCTACAGAGAGTGTAAAGTTTACATCATCATACGGGAACTGTACCTTTTATGAAGACATTCTTAGACATAATACCTACTCTTATTTTACTCCTTCGAAGTTGTTGAACTTGAATGAGTGAGATAAGGACACGTGCAATCTGGAAGGGTGGACGCCTGTACACTGGGTTTTCTGGCATAGGCAAGCATAGCGCATAAATCTATTTACGGACCTGTTATGCTTACCTGGGGATTCCTGGAGTGAGTGTCCACTTATAGGCTAAAGTACGTCTTCTTTGATCACCATTGGGTTCAATTCCTTTGAAAAGTCAACGTTCTTGTTGGGCTTTACAGCTAGACAAGGGCACTCCAAGCATTTTATGCAAGCTTTTTCAATAATATTCCCTCGGTTCATATACAATATTTTGTATTTCACGATTTTCATACATTGCTTACAATTTCATACTTTCATAACCATCTATGGATTTCACAATCATACTTCACCTTACCCTTAGCCACTTTTTAAATATTCAACACCCTACCCAAATCATATTATTTCTTTTCTCCACATGTTATTTATTTAAAAAAAAACTATAACCTCATACTTTAGCACAAACTAAAGATTTTCTAAAAACTAGTTGTATTACCTAGCAACTTTACAAAGTACATATTTTCCTCGAACTTAAATTCAATCGATTATTTATTGACGTAACAAACGATTTTCTATATAATGTTTTAAACTATTACAAAACCTACTTAGCTTGTACTATTTAACAACTTTTGCCTTATGTACAAAACCAAATTTTGAAAATATTTATTTTTTGGAATAATATCTAGTCTCTAGATTCTCCATCAACACTCACCCATTTTCAACTTGCTCAAATTTTTACAATATTTGGCATACACCACAATCATGTTTTCTTATACACTTGATTATAACTTTTGATCCAAACCCCAAGAATTTACACTGCTATATAATCTCCTTACTATAAAATAAACTCTTTATCAACTATCTTCACATTCACCATCTCTCACAACCTTGATTCTGCTTCAAGATTTTTCATCATCCTCTCAAGAACTAAATTCATATCCTTCACCTTCTCACACGTGAGCTAGTTACCCATGATAATCAAACTACTAAAAACCTGATACTTGATCCTACATGATTTTTTTTCCAAAACATCATTGTTTGTGAAACTTGATTTCCCCTAAATTTGACTATTCACTGGACATTTAATTATTCATGATACTCGTGTTTTCATTTTCTTGATCTTATTATCATTTTGTACCCAATTATGTCATACTCATAGGCATATAACATCTAGAAATTTCCTTGCGTATTATTGTGTATTAACACAGATTGGAAATTTATTATATTGATTACGTTTATTTTTAATCATACAAGACTCTACCTTACATTTATTTGAAACGTTGGACTTGATACTTGATCTTACAGATGCTTTTCTAAGAAAACATCATTGGTTATTACATGAAACTAGATTTTTCCCTTAATTTGACTACGCATTAAACATCTAATTATTCATGATACTCGTAAACATTTAATTATTCATGATAAACACTTACTATAATAAGTTGTTTTGGAAAAGTAAAGAAGGTGTGACTTTTTGAACCTCCTTATAACTTATTGATGAATATTTACCTACATGCCCTCCTTATATTCTTATACCTACCCTCCTTATACCCTTTTTGGTCATTTTACCTAAATAAGTTAAACAAAACACTTTTTTTACAAAATAACTTATCAACTTATTGTTTTTCCCCACCACATAAGCTAATCCAAACACTTTTCTAAAAACTCATTTTTAAAAAGTCATAAGTTAATAAGTCCTTTTAACCAAAAGCCCTACTAGACTCCAATAAGTTTATCCGAACATGCCCTAAATCTACTAAAATCGTCAATAAAAGTAACGAAATATCGATAACCAGAACGAGACATAACTGTGACAGGTCCCCAAATATCACAATGAATAACATGCAAAGGAACAATAGAATGAGAGAGAACTAAATCAAATGGTAACCGACTAGCTTTGGAAATGCAACAAGAATTACATGGTTTATTATCAATTTTATGTGGTATGGACAAAAAAGAAAGTCTAGACAAGACAGGGTCAGCTGGATGCCCTAATCTGGGATGCCAAGTCTCGTGTGGAACCGAGAACGTGGCTGATAATGAATAAAACATATGAGGACTAGGACGCATATGGTGAAGAATCTGACCAGCAAATGTCTGAATGGACAAAACATAGACTGAGAAGCTAACAACTAGATGATCAATAACAAGCTGAGTAATGGATAACAGGTTCTTGGCTAAGCTAGGAACAACAAGAACGTATGGAAGAAGCAAAGTACAAGTAGACAAACGATGTATTGAAGAACCAATATGAGTAATAGTAAGAGATGTACCGTCACCGACAATGACTCTCTTAGAACCACTATAAGGAGTGGCATCAAAGACCATCTAATGATCACCAGTCATATAAGCAGTAGCTCCAGATTCAGGAACCCATGACTTAAACTGTTGACAAACATAAAAAATACTCGCATGTAATCCGTAATGAGGAGAAGTGAACCCAATAGCGCCGGGCTGTTGTGAAGCCCACCGCTGAAAATGGTTTGGCCCAAACTGTTGTGGGACACCAGGCTGTCCAATAGAAGGTATCCCATATGTATGAACATTGTTAGGCCACTCCAAACTGTCCATCAATATACTGTCTTGAACCATGAGGCCCAAATCCAAAAGAAAAAGCATTCAGGCTTAGTCCAAGAATGCCATCAGTTGACCCATTGTCCTTAGGACTAGATGTAGTAAAAATTTCCCCATTATCAGAGTCCTCATTCATTATATCAGGGTTAGATATCTCAAATCTATCAAACGCCGAATCTCGTTGAAAGAAAGTTTTTCTATAACAAACCAAAGCATCGATGCAGAAGAAGAATCTCGTGCAAGATGTATCAACGAAGGTGAGAGTGTAGCTGTAATCAGTGTCATTACATAACTCTCCAATTTTTGCAATCAAGAAAGGCCTCAGAATCATCTGATGGTACAGGTATGTTCTTCTTAAGAACCGTCAATAAACCAAGAGTTTTAAGCACTATTATTAACTAATGCTTCCAATTCAAATAACTCTAACCATCTAATTTGATTGACGTAAAATTATTGATGTTTGGGAGGTTATTGGATTGAGATGATGAAAAAGAAAGGTTTGAAGAAGATGGAGAAGAATCGGATGTAGCAGAATCAACCATTTAGAAGAAGAAATAGACAGGAATTGGTCGGAGAAGATGACTGGAAAAACACAGAGGTCGCCGGAACCCTAACCATGTTGCTCTGATACCATAAAAATAGGTAAACATAATAGAGAGAGAAAGATGTATATTATTATTGTGAATTATGTTTTTGTGACATCCGTCACCCTCGTCTTTCGTCAAATTGACAATAACAACCCTTCAACTATTTCCATTATAGTCCCTATAAGCTTTGTCCTTTTCAAAATTTATTTTAGAGTAAACTAAAAATCTATCATTAATATTTATTATAGATCGGGTATACGTTTTTATCGAATATGTATGTTGAAACGTCATCCAGAATGGTTATTATAAAAAATATTCCAAGTTTTATAAAGTTTAGAAACTTTTTGGTTAAACTAACTTAACTTGGTTAAGTTATTGCATAGAAAAAAAAATAACTAATCATGATAAAAACAAACCAAGTTAAATAGGAGGGACTAAAGCTAACAATACATAAAAGTTTAAAAACAATCACCTCCCTCCTTCTTGATCCCGTTTTTTCCGGTCAGCAAGCTCGCCGGACCGGCGAGTTTCCGGCCACACCTCAAAACGCTTTTAAGGCCTTGGTTTTTTGTTTAAATCTGCAATAAATGTTTCTCCCTAAATGCCAAGTCAGTTACAAGGTTTTTAACGGGTTTAAACCATGATTAAACCGAATTGTTTGTGTAACCGGTGAAGTTATTTACAAGGATCAAACGTTACGTTTTTGTGATTAACACTATAAATTGGTCTTAGCATTACGTTTATGCACTTATACACATTCTAAACCCACGAAAAAACCACTCAAAACACGTCCAGAAAACCTACCAAATCGCGGCAAAGATTTCGGCCCTTCCTCTTCACTTTCAAGTATCAAATCGTTATTGTAAGTGGTTATGTGTTTGTTGTTTTATTAGTTGATAATACCCGATCAAAAGCCCTCTTTCACAGAGTTCTTATCTAGTCTAAATCGTATTATTGAAAAACCTAGGGTTAGGGTTATAGGAAATTTGGGGAAGAAGATGAAGTTGTTATGAATATATAAAAACAATTCAATTTCAAACTTCTTAACATGTGAGGCTAGTGATGTAGTGGTTTGTATGTTTGCTTGTGTGTGAAATGACCTGGGGTCGAGTCCCACGTTGTATCTCTTTTTTTGGTTTTTCTTTATAAAATTCATTTTCTCATTTATATATATATATATATATATATATA
The DNA here is from genome assembly GCA_028751855.1 of Ambrosia trifida. NCBI lineage: Eukaryota > Viridiplantae > Streptophyta > Magnoliopsida > Asterales > Asteraceae > Ambrosia > Ambrosia trifida. The sequence goes on along the minus strand of CM054127.1, from coordinate 57,946,924 downwards.
TATATTATTTAACTTAGAATATTCATAATAAATCCATTTTTGCTTCAAAAATTATGAAAATTTAGGTGTAGCTTCTTGACACCATAAAGAAAATTTCCACACTTTTATTTTCTGGAAAATGTCTTATTTTCATATTTTTATTGAATTTATTTGTTTTAATCGTATTTAATTGATTAAAAATTCATTGTTAATGATTTTAATCTCAAACTTTTTGGGAAATTATTTTTCACCATCATGAACTGAATTGCTAAACACTTTTCCTACTATATTTATTCAAACAGGGTATGCTCACCAATACATTTTGTATTGACCAAATCATTTTCGTACATGTTTCAGGTTCTTATGAGATTACTTCCAAGCGTTTGGAACTTAGACTTAGATTGAGATTACTGTATCTTAGTTTAGATTGCTAGTCGTAATTGTTGTATTTCTTTCAATGTAATAAATTATTAAATTCAATGTATTCAAATTTACATTTCTAGTCCATGAGCTATTGAACAATCGTCACTACGTGACACCTCGATGTTTCCGTCATTGGTTGGGGTGTTACAGTTTTTGTGTTAACTAACAATATACAACAACCGGCCTATATATAGAAGACTAAGGCGGTGGAAGAACACCCGGCACAACTGGTAAGTAACCGCTACAATCACCTGAAATAACAACCCAACCGGTAAACTAATCTCTCTCTCTCTCTATCTCTCTCTAATAATTAGTAAACAGATAGTTGTTTTCAACTATCTCGAGTACAAAAGGCCTATTATAAATGAAACATCTAACCTTTTAATAGAGAGGTTATTCCTAGTCGATAACTTGTTAAGAAAAACCTCCAGACATAGATGTTAACTTTTTAGGGACAATTCTATTCCATTTTGTTAGCCACAAAACCTTCGGAAGTAATTTAATTTCTATCGATTTTCTAATTTATTTGACTACAAAGTCTTCTTGATCTTTAAACTCTCATCGCCACAATACCCTTTTATTTGACCAAAGATGTTGAACGAGTATATCTTGAAAATGTTGTACCTTTTTCCACCTCACCCACCGGGACGACGCCAATCCCATACCCAACTTTGATTTTGTTTCCTATTTTTATTAAGCAAGCTTTGGGTTTGGACGCATGCTCAGTCAACCAGATAATGACGCGTGGCAGGTTGGTCCAACAACTCTGCCCTAGGCACAACGATGTGACAGCTTCCATGCTACACATGTTGAAGCCATGCATGCACGGTACCGTCAGAGGTGCTGTACACTACATGTCGCCCTGCAAGTGGCCAGACGTCACGTCAGACACTCCCTGGAAGGTCGACCATGCTTCCCGTCAGAAAGGGAGCTATCTGCAACCATCCTCCTCGCGTCACGTGACGCCTTGGCAGGGGAGCATTCTCTTTCTCTCACATAAAGCATTTATTATCACATGTCTTTATACTAATTATATGGGACGAAGGGAGGCAAGCCCTTAATCCGGGCTCAGCCCATTGTCGTAGTTAAGGGTTAGTAATCTTTGGCCCATGCTTGTCCTATATAAAGGAGGTCACCCCTTCTTTGTATGGACATGTTATGTTTCACTTAGAAAGTCAACACCATTTTTGTGTCTGTATGTTGGAGTACTTATCGACTACCTAGTAGTCGCCTCCCTTCGTACGACCATTTTATTCTTCTTCTTGTAGATTCGGATCTTGTCCACGAGTGTGAGCGAAGGATAGTCCCTGCAGACGAGTTCACAACCATAATCACCTATTACCAAGGTAATTAACACGTGTTGTTTTTTCAGTGGCGCCATCTGGGAAACCTAGGTAAAAAAACAAGAGTTAAAAGGGCATTGTTAAATCAAATATTTAATAACAGTTCTTCTTGTTTTTATTTATATGCAACTTGTTGAAATTGAAAAAGACAAACAATATTAGGTTTAAGATTCTTTCTAGATTGTTATGATCACCTCGAATGATTTCTTTTATCATATTATTCTTTTCAAATCAAATGAAGAAAAGAAAGTTTAGGTAAGTTATATTATCATGTTCAAATGTATATGGTTGTAAGATTTGATATATACCGATATTACCATCAACCGTCCAAGAATACAGACCGGCAAGATTATTGTTATAATTATTATTTGATACGCAAATAATCACCTTTTAGCATTCGCAAAGTTATTATTATTCTATCTTTTACGATTTAACATCCGCAAAGTTATTATGATTCTATGTTTTACGATTTAACGTATACAAAGTTGGAGTATTATTATTCTATCTTTTACCAATTAACGTACACAAAGTTATTATTATTCTATCTTTTACGATTTAACGTACACAAAGTTATTATTATTCTATCTTTTACGAATTTGTGCTTCAACAAATCCCATGTACCGAACCTATTTCAATCGTTGATTTCTCAAAATAGCTGGTTTATGCCAAAGACATCTTGCAATGACAAATGACATACTTTAAATAACATATATATATATATATATATATATATATATATATATATATATATATATATTTGTGATCTTTCTATATCATTGCATCAAATATCACAGATCAAATTCAAATAATACACGTAACAGAAACATAGATAACTTCAAACGAATCATTATCTTTATCGTACTAGTTATCATTATCATAAGATGTATGTACTCTAGACAACGACTTGGACATTCCCAGAAGCAACAAGTTAGTACTCCTAAAAGGATATTTTGTTACACATATATTCATTTTGTAGGGTCCAACCCCTCTTAACCCATCCCATCGCTACACTATTTTGTTAGGTGCCCAACTTGTCTTTTTCAGTTTTCCCCAATCCATCATCACTCTCAAGGCCTTTACGAATTATGTTGTTCAAAAAATTTGTGGCACACTCAAATTTTGTTTGGAAAATACTTGCTAGAAATCGACTCGTTTGTAAGCGAGATTATCTTGAGCCAAGGTAAGATACTAAGATCACTTATTAGTTGGTTCTTTGACTCCTTAAAGTTGAGCACAAGTTTTAATTTTATAAGTTGTTTCTCAATAATACAACGAGTTAGAGCACAAGTTTTAATATTTATAAGTTGTTACTCAATAATTTGCCCATATAATATGGTGATAGATACCTCATAACACCACCATAACTCGAGTTTGTTACGAGCTAAAGTTCAAACTCAAAATTTCAGTTTGTTAAAATAAAGGAGCCAAGACTAGCTGGCTCTTTTAATTTCAAACACAATCTCATACAAATACTGAAGCTGTCTTAAGTCTTAACCAGTGTTGTAAAAGTCATTTTGATTAATCACCGATTAATAGGTGATTAACAGTAGTCGACACTTTCTAGAGTAATTTTTGGCTAATCGGTCAATAAATCTGTAGTTGGTCCAAGTCAGAGCAAAACGATGGCAAATTTCAGGCCAATTTTAGGCAGATTGGTTTCCACGGCTGAACGAGGGAGGTAGATAGCTGCGAGAGGTGAAAACTTAAGTTAAAAGATTATTTTTCTTTATTTTCATTTTTCACCTTTATTATTATATTAAATTAAACTTTTCACCCTCGTATTTTATCAAATTGAACCTCATGTGTTAATAATCAAGATGTAAATATTGCTTGTTAGGTTACCCATATAAATTATTTATATATTAAAAACGAATCCTTTGCACGAGCTATTATTTTAGAAAGCGAGATTGGTAGGCATTGTGGGAAAAAAAACAAGATTGGTGATGTCACTACTTCTTTCAGCGACATCTCCCCCTCTTTAATCCCAATCATTGGCATTCTGAAACGTGTAAGAGGATGTCCCTGAAGTCGCTAGTTCATTTAGAGACATCACTGATGTAGCTGAATGGGTCAGAGGCATCACTGTTTGATGTCGCTGAATGGGTCTGCTGCATCTATTCATTTTATGAGTTTTAAAGATTATTAGACAACTAGTAAATGATAATAATTTGGTTTTGAATTGATGCAGGTACATGGGAGTTATTATTAGATGTGGACTGTTCGTTTCAGCTAATGATGCCAACTAAGTTTTTACAACTTTTTTGTAGACGTTGATTTATTTCATGGCTCAACTTTATTCATTTAAAGTTTCAAAAATGTTAAGTCTAGCGGTTTAACACATCGCATATATTTTCTTTAACAAAAAAACTAGGGACACCGCATCACGCGGGCTAAATGTATGTATAATTATTTCTTATGTTCCATATCTCATCAAGAAGAAGAAGGTGTTGTACCTTACATAAATCATTTATTTCATCGTAAAAATACATCAATAAATAACCAAGATCCAAACTTAACATTTCTTAGTAAATTAACATAGTACAAACTTGGAGTTGGTGTAAATGAATAATATCTTTTGTCCCTAAATAAAATGTGATAACCATTAATCTTTGTTATTTTGTATTTTCACTTGCAAGTCGTTGGCCTAGTATTGTAACTCCCATGTACCTGCATCAATTCAAAACCAAATTATTATCATTTACTAGCTGTCTAATAATCTTTAAAACTCATAAAATGAATAGATGCAGCAGATCCATTCAGCAACATCAAACAGTGATGCCTCTGACCCATTCAACTACATCAGTGATGTCTATAAATGAACTAGCAACTTCAGGGACATTCTCTTACACGTATCAGAATGCCAATGATTGGGATTAAAGAGGAGGGAGATGTCGCTGAATGAAGTAGCGACATCACCAATCTTGCTTTTTTCTCACAATGTGTACCAATCTCGCTCTCTAGAATCATAACTCACCTATTTCTGCAAAGGATTCATTAAAAACATTAATAAAACTATATATATACACACACACATATATTTTTAAAATATTAATAAATAAAATTCTAATCAGATTAATCTAAATTAATTGCTAATCGATCTCCCACCAACCTACTAGCGCTTAACGAATTCTACAACTATCTTGGTAACTCACTCTCATTTTCTCACTTACATCCTCTAATAGTTACTATTTATTTATTTATTATATATGATGACTGCTCCTTGCAACCAATAAATAGTCATCTTCCTTCCTTCCTCAACAATAATTTATTTCTTGAAACTTTTTCTCCCTTGATGTCAAAAGAATCTCCCATCTATAACTCCCATGTGTATTCTGCACATATCTTTAAAAAAAACCACGTTCTTCAATCCTCAATAATTAAAGTGGCCTCATCAAAATCCAATATTTTTCATCAACCTTGAATCTTGGATCTAACCCATCAAAGTTCTTGTCTTCTTTAATCTCTTCTTCAATCACTTCATCCTCTAATTCCCCAATGACTTCCTTAACCTTCTTTGAATCATATGTTAAATTCGATCAACAAGAACTCATACATGCTATTGTCCCATTACTAAAACTATTATGTCTTACAATATTCGGTATCCTTTTAGCACACCCACGTACACATATTGTCCCTAAGTCTACTTTTAAGCTTCTTAGCAAACTTGTTTTTGCTTTGTTTTTACCATGCACCATCTTTATCCACTTGGGTCAATCAGTTTCTGTTCAGAACTTAGCTCTATGGTGGTTTATACCGGTCAACGTCATCATTAGCACTGTAATTGGTTGTCTGTTAGGGTTGTTAGTAGCGGTTATTTGTCGGCCGCCACCCGAGTTTTTTCGGTTTACGGTTATTGTAACCGGTTTTGGAAATACTGGTAATTTAGTTATGGCTATTGTCGGTTCGGTTTGTCATGATACTGATAATTTGTTTGGTGCGGATTGCCAAACAAGTGGCACTGCTTACGTGTCACTAGCTCAATGGGTATCTGTGCTTTTGGTTTATACTTTGGTTTACCATATGATGGAGCCACCAATGGAGTATTATGAAGTTGTGGAGGAGGAGGATGATAGCGAGATTGAGATCGTTCACGGGGGTTTACCTGTGAACGATCTTAGCAGGCCATTACTGCATGAAGCAGAGTGGCCTGGTATGGATGATAAAGAAACTGTGCATTGTAAAACCCCGTTTATTGCACGGGTTTTTGCAAATGTGTCAGATTTTTCGGAAACTTCCTTACCAGACCCTGATTTGTTACAAGACGGGCATGAGCGTGAGCGTGAGCGCCCGAGAAGCCCTAAATCGATTAGGTGTTTAGCCGAGCCTAGGATGGTTAGGAAGATTAGAATTGTGGCCGAGCAAACCCCAGTTCGTCATATTCTTCAACCGCCAACTATTGCTACTCTTCTAGCTTTAATAATTGGGATGGTTCCCTTTTTGAAGTCTATTGTGTACGGTGATGACGCGCCACTATCTTTCTTGACTGATAGTCTAGACATTGTGGCCGGGGCCATGGTGCCATCGGTTATGTTGGTTCTTGGTGGGATGATGGCCGAGGGTCCTAACGAGTCTAGACTTGGGATGCGGACCACAATAGGCATCCTAGTCGCGAGGCTTTTTGTGCTCCCGATGCTAGGAATCGGGGTCATATTGTTAGCCGATAAAATGAACTTGTTGATTCATGGTGATCGAATGTTTCAATTCATGCTCTTGTTGCAATACACGACACCTAGTGCGATCTTGTTTGGTGCGATCGCTAGTTTGAGGGGCTACGCGGTTAGTGAAGCCTCGGCACTCCTGTTTTGGCAACATGTTGTCGCATTGTTTTCTCTTTCTATGTATTCGGTAATCTACTTCAAGTTGTTGCTCGTAACATGATTCATGAGACATGTTGGAATTAATTCATGAGGCTTGTTGCTTTGGTAACTTGTACACATTGCATTGGTAGTTGTACACTACTATGGATTTGGGAATGTTTTACTAGAGGAGGTGTCCATCGTGCACTTTTAAGCTACGCACTTGTAAGCTACTATGAATTTCTAAAGAACTTTAGAATTGTTGATTTTGTACAAAATGAATTTCAACTATTTATTGATGATACTAATAATTCATGTATTTTTTTTATTCTTTACCAAAAATTAATTACGTATTAAACGTGCGTTATTTATATATAAGTATAAATTATAATAATTATAACTTTTTTTTTTAGCTAAATTACATATTCAAAATAAAATTTCACTTCAAGGTTTTAAAATGCTAGCATAAAGCGTTTGAATTTGATTAAAAAAAGACTAGCTAAATTTTAATAATCTAAACTATAATTTATTGTGCGTCGTGTGATAATAACTTATACTAACACTTTGACTTATACGACAATCTTAAGTTCTTAACTTCTAGATTGTTGCCTAACACAATCTCAATTGTATGAAGAAGTAACTTTGTTCGCCAATAGTGGTCAATTGATATGATTTTATATCAATCACAATGATGTAAATTATTTTCTACTTTAGACGTGACCATGAATCAACTAGGTTAGATCTTAGTTAAAAAAAGGTTGGGTATAGGAAAATAATTAACAAGTTTGGACTATCAGAGGAATTTTTCAAGTTCGGCTTAATGTCAGCCAATAGACAAAAGTTCGTTTGTTTAAATCCAATAATCCTTTTCTCTTTTATTTCCCTCCACGATCCTTCAACAAACATGACTTTTTCATACAATAACACATTTCTTAAAAAAAAATACACCAAAGTAAAGATCATCTTATTCTCTTTAATTTAGTGTATTTTTTAAACGATTATCGTATGAAAAATTTATACCATGTGAAGTCTCTTTGTGTATATTTATCTCTTTTACTTTCCCACATTTTTAAACGGGCATAACTTTTTTATACGATAACATTTTAAAAAAATTGCACCAAACTAAAGATATTTTATTCTCTTTAATTTGGTGTTTTCTTCAGATAATAATGTCATATGAAAAAGTTATGCTCGTTTATAAACTGTGAAAGAAAATAAAAGAGAAAAAAGCTACATAGACTCTTCCTACATGTAAATGTAACGCCCAACGTTTCTCGAATAATATAATAATAATAATATTTTATTCTTAAATCGATTCGTTAATTCGTTAACAATAATACCTTATTAACAAGAAATACATTCTTATTCATTAATAAATTTAATTATTTAAATTCGTCAAATAACGCGGTTGTAAGTAATAACATACTAGTAAACTGACTCTTATCAAATTTTAAACGCGACTAAAAAAATGTATATATATATATATAAAACAAATATTTAGTCCAAATACTCGTTTTGAATTGAGTTTTATAAATAAATTACATGAGATAATTATTCTATTGATTAAGCGAGTCCAGTTTGTAAACGAGACACGAGCCAATACTGGTTTGTCTACGCGGTGTCCACCTAACCTACCCACACTTAACCTCACCTATTTAAAGACCTTAACTCCTCATCTCTTTCTTCTTCTACAAAACCCTAGCCACCATCACTTTAACCCATCATCTCCTTATCTCCTCTTATCATCTTTCACCTCATGCCTAGCCCCTCAAGCTCCAACCCCTTCTTCCTCTCTTTCTCAGATTTGCGGCAGCCACAAGAACCACCACCACTGAGCCGCCGCCAACCACCATACACCGCCTCCTTGCTCCACCACATCAACCGCCGCCGCCAATAACACCTCCGCCAACAACCACCACCAATTAAAGTCACCTCTCCCTCTTTCATTTCCCTGCTCTCCTCCACTCCCGCACACTCTCTCTACGAGCTCTCTCTCTCTCTCTCTCTATAGCACTACATCTCTTTATCTCTCAAATCTCTATCTCCCTCACTCAATCTATCTCACCCTCTCTGCTAATAAAAGTGGCCGACCACCACCTACCTCATGGTGGTGGTGGTAGCGTATGGCTCCAGGCTCGGGATAGGCTGAGGTGACGGCTCTCGAGGTGGTTGCAGGTGACCGATTGTGATGGGTTTCAACAGGTAAGTGGTCGGGTTTATGGTGGTTGCTGGGATGGTGACAATCGCTGTGGTGGTTCGTTAAGTTGTGGTCCGATTGTGGTCACAATGGTGTTGAGTGGTTGGTCGTGGTAGTGGCAGTGCAGCCCTAAGACCCCGAAAATACCATCAAACAGCAGAAGAAGTGGCGGCACATTTCTTGGTCGGATGATTTCCAGATCTTGGGTGTTGGTGGCCGATTGAAGACGGGATTGGGATGGTTCTCAGGTTGGGGGTGGGTCTCGTTGATGTGGGTGGTTTAGATGGTGGGTCTCGGTTCAGTTTTGGTTGTGGCTCGGTCCGAGTCGAGTGGTTATTGTTGGTTCTTGGTGCTCGGGTCTGGGTTATGTTTTGGTCTCGGGCTCGTTGATTCTTGATGGTGGTCGCCTCGAGCTCCAGATCCGGGTTCAAGTCGGGTCTGATCCGGAACAGTTTTTGCTCGAGTTCACTTGGAGTGTCGGGTTCGGGTCTTGTTAACTCGGGTTTGGTCCGGCTAAAGTTGGCTCTAGTTGGGTGTAGTTGATCGGGTCAGATTCGGTTTTGGGTTCGTGTTCGGGCTTGGTCAAACCTGGTCAACGGGTCAGATCTGGTTGGTCAAACGTCCAGATCTGGTCAAACACTGGTCAACATCCGTCAAGCTCCGTTCCGATCAAAGCTGGTCAACGAGTACTCCAAGCGCACGCGTATCGGTTCGCGAGTTTGAATAACGGGAAGGTATAACGCGTGTCGCGACTTTGTTTTATTTATTTTGGTTATATTTATATGGTTAAAGTTATATTTTCTTTTGTGTATAACGAACCGAATCGACTTGTGACTAAATGTTATTTTACTAATCCTTTGAATGAACTAAAAACGACTAACTTATAAGTAAACTTATATTATTAACACTATTATTCAAGTTTAATACTAGTCGACTTATTATTTGTTTTCGAGCCATCAAATAAATGTTACCTGTCGAAAAGTATACTTTACTCGCTTATTATTGCTTTTGAAAGTTAAACCTTGTGTCGTGCACTTATACATTGATGTTTTGGGAAAATATAGACAACTTGAGTTGTCTGGTTTCTTACAAAAACAGAGGAGACTCTGCCCAAATTTTTACAAAATATAACTATAACTTTGTACAAAAGAAACTATGTTTTACAAATAAACGCTATTCAAACTTTATTTCGTCATAAAAGCGTACATAAATAAACATAATGCATATATCACCCGGTCTTCGAAACAAACTAAACGTGAGTCATGTTACATGTACATTATTTTCACTATCCTAAGTACCCTTTTACAATTAGTCTCAAGTCGCGAAATCCTAAATATATCATAATAAGGTATATATTTTATATAACTATACATTCACATATTTTCGTGAAATCAAAACCAAATCCTATCGGTTCGTCAAGTTATAAATACTTTAAGACGAGTATTGTTTACAATACGAGTCTAGGTAGTTGAATCAACTATCTTTACAACCAAGAAACGAAACAAGCGTATTTGCATTAGAATTTAAGGCATCGTTTATTTGTAATAGGATACAAGAGTTCAATTTATCCAAGTTCAGACTTGTTGCTACTTGCTAGTACTTACACAGTGAATTTCAGGTGAGTTTACGTAACCATGTTTATGCAATTCTTTATACTTGCAACATTATACTTAAGCAATTCTACATACATGTCTAGTTGTAAACTTTAATGCCTCATGACTTAGACAACAACAGTTAGACTTAAACTTCAACATACATAATCATTAGCTATGGCCAAGCCGGCGATACTCAATAATAGATCTATTGGATTGACAATCCCACCTAGATTCGTTGACCATCTTTTATGGGGAGCGCGGGTGATTGTTATCGTTCCAACGTGATATTAAGGTGAACCGTGGATGACGGGATGGACCTAAACTAGTCGGAGGTTTGATTATGTGCATACAACACATCATGTTTATTCATGTAGACTTAAACTTACGATAGACATATGAATTGCTAAACTTTTATTTTTAAACTTAATTGCTTGACATGGCTTATGTATTCTCACCAACTTCTAGTTGACCCCCCCATTTTTCCAAACTTAACAGGAAATACTGATACTTGAAGTCTAGAGCTAGCATGAGGAGATATTTGAAGTTTTAAGCTTTGTTTGATTTTTTGATATAGACTTTAATGTAATTCAATTTTGTAATGAAATAAAGGATTATTTAAACATATGTATTACCATGAGCTACTGAACAATCATTCATTCATGACGCCTCGATGTTTCCGCCATCGGTTGGGGTGTTACAGTAAAGTCTCTATGTGTAGACGCTTAGGATGTTTATTTTGGTGACTTAGGAACGTTTGAAATGTCTATTTTGGTGATTTTCCCTTAAGGATACCCGTTGTGGACACGTGAACGGCCCGACGCGAGCCATTCGCGACCACGTGGCTCACGAACACCACAACAGCCCCACGCTAAGTCCGGCATGAGCAAGCCACCGCGAGCACAAGCGACCACAGCTGCGGCGCAATTTTCTTGGATTTTGAGGGGGACGCGAGTGATGGCCTGGAGCGGGCCCTAACAACTCCACGCGAGCGATTGTTGGAGCAATGGTTTGGAGGTGGTCGGGCCGTTACTCTCGCGAGGTAGCCTAATAAGGTATAGTTTAAATTAGGAGGTGGTCGGGCCCGACCAGGCTCGAGCTCGATTAACTTATAAGAGCTCGAGCTCGGCTCGACTCGGCTCGTTGGTGGTATCTCAAGCTCGAGCTCGGCTCATTTAGTGTTTATCAGTTAATATATTAAATTAAATAATATAAATAATAGGCTCAATAGCTTGATAAGTCAAAAGCTCGGCTCGGCTCGTTTAGTATAAAATAGTATAAAATATTAATAAAATTAATATTATACTAAGGCTCGATAAGGCTCGTCGAGCCTGACAAGCTTCATATGTTAAGCTCGAACTTAGGCACGATAAGTAAACGAGCTTTGTTTTAGGCTCAAGCTCGGGTCGGGCTCAATAAGGCTCGGCTCGTTTCGAGCTTTTTACCAAACCGATTTCGAGTAGCTCGTGAGCTGCTAGGCTCATTTGCACCCCTAGTTTAAATTTTTAAAATATAATTTGGTTAAGAAAAAAGAATCACGAACTGGAACCGTGTAGTTCGGGCCTATATCAGTGATTCAATCATGGAAGGGTTATTAAGTACACTCCGTAGTCCAATATTGTTTAACGGTTAACAAAAACGGGGTTGAGAATTATTCCTAAGCCCAAGGAAATGGTCCAATACTCCAATATGCAACATATGTTTAACGATTCTCATTGGCAGCTTCGAACAGACGAGAATTTTGTCGAAGTTCGACAAGAACCATGTCTTTTAACTTGTCTTTCGTCCCTAGCAAAGAAACCACATATCGAAAGCACACGCGATGCCGATATTCCAAAGTAGCTACGAAAACTGATTCTTTCTTTACAAAGATAGCGTTCTTTGTACCATAGAACATGATACTCCAAAAAGAAAATACTCGGATGTCTATCACAATACCTTCTTTCGTATGTGCCATGACTTTGCCACTTCAAAAGGAGCATAAAACACGTTCATGTTTAGACATTAGAGCTCATAGCTTCAAAGATGAAGGTAATTAAATGACTAATATCATTTTCGGTTTCTTAAAGTTATGCATTTTCTTGATAATCTTGGTTGGTTTCTAACATCAATTAAATTGATGTTAAATTTAAGTATTTTACTTAATATACTAGGGGTGTAAATTTAAATGAGTTAACATGTTCTTAAACTATTTGAAATCCAGCTTGCTAAAAGCTTGAATCGAGTTGAGAATCGACATCATGCTTAAAGTGAACTATGGAGTATGAGTTTTATAAACCTTGATTAGGTGCATGAGTCTAAATGAGTCTATTACTTCAAGCCGAATATAAGTTATCATTTTTTTTCATATAACACAGCGTAGTTAAATGCACATGGGCATTGTTGAACGTATATATATTTGAATGTTTTAAATTTGTCGGCGCACTCTATTTTTTTCTAGGGAGATCGAGTAATCTTGTGGATTCAAATATGAAGCTTCTCAAGTTCAGAATAGAGGTGATGAAAGCAAAAGAGCGATTGGAGCGCAATTATAGACTATGTGAATGTGACTACACATCAAAATACCTAAACAAAAGTCCGGATAAACAACCTGAATACCTACAAACAATTGCTTTAATTTGCGGCCCGTCTCATTTAACGATTCTCATTGGCACGACTCTTCTTTGCATTTTTTCTATCATTGTTCATCTCAAGATATAACCAATCTCACCAAAACAAATATTTCACCCAAGACTATTTCATTTTTTGTGTGTGTTTATGAAGTTGTAATGGTATTTCGTTGGTTCTATATGGATAGGGTATTTCCACTATTTTGAGAAGGGTTTATTATAGAACTTCATAAGTTTAGTTCATTGTTATTTTATTGTTAAATATATGGTTGAATTTTCTTATAAATATAATTATATCTTTTTTTTTCTAATTAAGTATTTAATATAGTAAAATGTGAGTTAAGTACCATTTGCTTCTTCTGTTAGTTCATGAAAGACCGTTTTACCTATATATTCTATTGCCATATGCATCCCTGTGGTTTGATGCATCATCTTTCCTTCAATTTATCTTCCTCCATATTCAAATTCACCCATACCATCAAATTCAAATGGGCAGACCCATCCATTAACAACATTTGCAACAATCAAATTTATATTAACAACATTTGACCATCAAATTCAAAAAAAAAAAAAAAAAACAATTTTGACCCATTTGACACATCCAAATTAACAATATTTGTAATAATCAAATTCAAATAAAGTAACTGTTTGGCCATCAAATGTATGCAACTAGTTATTTGCCTCCGCGCGTTGCTGATTTGGTATACATTCGGATGAATCGTTGCCCGATGTCCGGGGAAAACGTATATTAAAAGAAAAGTTGACATAGACACTCGGATTATTCGTTAAGTTTCTATCCATTTTCAGAATTTTTACAAATATTTAAAGCATAAAACATTAACTTAAACTATACTATTAATATTAATATACGATCTAAATAATTATTTTATAAATCACTTGGAGTTGGTGAGGGGTTGTGGCCATATCTGTGTTGATCGGCGAATATAGAACATCAGCAGCCACCATCGTCACCTGTCCTCTTTGAAAAATGAAGCTGAAGATTGCAATTATGTTAACTGAAAATTCCAAAACGAAAAGAGTAGAGTAGAGTAGATCCGGATTTGATTTTGGGTTGCTGTTTGACGGTTGCGGTCTTAAAGGGTGAAATTGATGGCTGCTAGTGGCAGGCAGCGTTGGGTATGGGTGTGTGCCGAATGGAGGCTAGACATATCATAAGTAGCACCATATTTTTTTTTTGGAATTATATTATTACCAAACAACAGCCAACAAACTGTTAGCTAAATTACAAATCACCAATCAAACAAACACTCTACACACCAATACAAGTAACATCAAAGATGCACCAGTCATTCCAGGATAGATTGTGACGTTTAGCACGATTCCGGAACCACAGGAAGCTAAGAATTTTCACCTCTTCAATAAGTCTATCGACATTTACTTGCGCCTGATTAAACATCACGTTGTTGCGAGTCTTCCAAATTGCGGTGTGCACCACCAAGTACAAGATGTTCTTCCATTTTTTTGATCCTTGCAAACCAGAATGAAAGTTCAAAATGTCACTTGTGCTAAAGGCGAGAACTCTGCACCAGGTAGATACATCATCCCAGACCTTTTGAGCAACGTCGCATGAAACAAACAAATGGTCGGATGATTCGTCATTCAATCCGCACAGTTTGCAGCGCAAAGATCCAACATGTATTCTCCTCTTGTCCAATTCCACCAAAGTAGGCAGTCGATCCAATGCTACTCGCCATAACAAGAAGGTCACCTTAATTGGGGACCATTTATTCCATTCAAAGTGCGTCGCCTGCTGCAGCTTTGTTTGTGTGAATGCTTTTGACCGAAAACACTCCAGAATTGTCCAAAAGACACTTCCAAGTGTCTTGTCATTACCTGACCGAAGAGTAACCGATGCCATAACAGCCATCAAGTCATTCAATTCTGCCACATCCATCGTCTCCAATGGAAACAGAAACCCTATCCGCAACCTTAGCGTTTTTTACTTTTTCAATACGTATCCGTCCAGAAGCGAATAGATAAACCATTTCCCAACACGACCCGACGCATCGATACCCACGACCTGTTTCCATATACCGGCGGCATACGACATCACCGCAGGGAGAAAGTGCCAATGCCTTGAGTTACTGTGGAGACACCAAATCACCTTTTTCCATAAACTATTATCCTCGCCACCACCACTTCCACTTGGCTTGTTGGTTTCCTTTAACGGTATGATACCAAGCCCTCCCAAGTCCACTGGATTTACAATATTTCGCCAAATGACCCAATTGACTTTTGAATTGTTAGTGTCCGCCCCCCAAAGAGCTTCTTAATTACCTGCATAGGTGCCTTAACACAGAGATAAAAAATAAGTTGGTAATTAGGAGGACAAGACCGCCTTGATGAGTGTGATTCTGCCTCCAAATCAGACCGTGTTCGCCTTCCACAATGATACTCGCTTCTTGAATAATTTTACCACCGCCTCCCAATTTTTAACAATTTCAATTTAGTATAGGTTTGGTTTATAGATAGCAAGGGAGAGTATGGAGGTTTTATACACCCACTAAAAAGCTGAATGAAAAAAAGTACAAAAAGCTGAACAATGTCAGGCTGTAAACGAACACAAATGAACATAAACGTTAAAACCAGTTTTTGTGTCGAAAACCAAACCGCCCCAAACCGGTTAGGACCGGGTTTAAAATCGGTTTTTAAAAACCGGTTAACTTATTTGATTAAAAAACGGTTTATTTATATATGAAAAAAAAACGGTTGTTATAACTTAAAAAACCCGGTTAAATAAACTTAAAAAAATACGGTTTTTATAACTTCAAAAAAGAAAAAAAAAACCGAACATGAGCTGTTGGTTTTGAACTTGTATTTAGTTGATTTTTTTTAACATCAATTTATAACAAAAATATAACTGGTTATATAAAAAACGGTTTTTTCAGTTGAATTATCAAGACCCTTTATTATTTGAGATGTAAAATAAATGAAACCCATATTTGTTATTAAAAACAAATAAATATCAAACACATCTCGTCATCATTTTATTGATATTTTAGAAATATTAACATAAAAGAATTAAATGTATTTTAAACAACTAGACCCCTATTATTTAGTGGTTGAGTTTGACAGGCTCATAAAGCAAAATTCAGGTGACATTATTAATATATTGTTCCCCACACATACAATTGTCATTTTTTACCAAAAAAACTGTTTTTCGATTGATCTCCACCGTCCACACTATACAGTTTTTCCTAAGATTAAATCTGGACCCCAAATAATGGGTGGTTAATCTCAAAATTTGGCGGTTACATTTTTCATTTGGCAGTTTTTTTCCAGCTCTCCCCACTACTCCTGCACATCGCATATTAAATCAAACTCATTCCCTGCATCACACATTCCATCAAAATCATTCCCTTCACATCAAACAATGGCTAACTGCTTCGGTCTATGGCTATATATACAAGGGTTTATATGTTGTATCTTCTCTTCAGCCTAATTTATTTTTATAAACCCCCCAACCACCACCATGGTCATAGCTTTCTCTTCATATACAATTTCACAGCATCAGCATCTGAAGGCAATTGGCATGTATCTATAATTTCCTCAATGTTTTGTATGATTATTGTTAGTCATCTATGTTTATTTGTTTGATTCGGATTCGTTTGGTTGTCCAATTATAGTTGGTTCTACAAGAACCGAATCCAATGGCGTTCACCCTTGTCACCACTCAAACGCAGCATCTGCTAGCCGTTTGATTGATACCTACAACGGCTAATTCAAAGAGAGCAATTGTACGGTTACCAGATTTCCCCACTCCCCCTGTTTCTTCTTTCTATTTTAGACAGTTTTTGTTTACTTTCTGGATTAATCGAAGTTTTCTTATCATCAGTTTATAACAATTTCATTTTATGGTCTACTCTCATATTATTATTATATTGTTCACCATGTATGTAACCGTCAATGTTTAGCAAAAAAACCGATTTTGCGATGATCTTGTCCGTCCAAACACGACGGTTATTTCTCAAATTAAATCCTAGCCACAATAATTTGGTGGTTATGGCTAGAATTTGACAGTTTTTTTTTTATGAGGCAGTTTAGAAGTTACTTGGTCTCCTACAATAGTGGAGCATGAGTCCTAAAAGACAGGGACATGGGTAACTCATCTCATACCATCCCATATAATGTAATGGATGCATCACAATGCTCTGACCATTTTTCTCAGTTTACCACCCTTTGCGGGGTAATATCCGGAAGGCTCATGGCGGAATTGATGTTTCTACCATTGATGGTTACTGACATTATTTACATGAAACGTCTTAATTTTTAAGTTCAGTGATATCAGTTAGCCATCAGTGTACCTTGGACGATTCAAAGCCTGCTTTATCATGAGGTTAGGGTCCCTAATAATGAGGTTAGTGTCCCTAATAATCTCATATTACATATGACGTTGTTACTATTTTGTTGATTTATCATCTTGATACATGTTAGGATCTTAAATTTAGGCGTAATCTGTGTATGCAAAAATTAGGGTACAAAGCAATTTTTCATCAGCACAGGGGGAAACGGTGGTGGTGGTCATGGTATAGCAGCAGAGGTGGAAGCCGTGGACACAAAATCATCCCCCTCTCCATCGTTACGAGATGACGATGTCCCTTTCTCATCTTCAGGTATAGTTGTTAATATGATCTTATGTGTCTCGAAATAATGATTTTATTGAAATCTTATATTTTTATTGCATGATTAGATTTGTAGGTATTCCAGGCCATTCCCTTATAATTTTCAGTGATTTTGTGTAAAAAGAATGTGCAGATTTGTGATTACGCTTAACTAGCAGTTTGTATGTGTTTTCCTCATTGATTGCTGATCTATGCATCTTGTGAGTTTAGCTCTCAAGATTGGAAGGCTAAACTGAACGTACCTGCAGAGCGTATAACAGGTATATGATTGAGGTACATGTGCAATTACAACTCTTTTTTGTTGTGATGCATTTTTTTCTCTCTTTTGTTTAGTAATTAGTAATTACAACTCTTATGCTTACTAGAGATATATCTTCATTATTATTACATGAAATTATAAGGCCAGATTAAATGTTTTTGTAGCACTTATTGTATCTTCCTTTGCATTTCTGATAGGTAATGGTTGTGGCACTTATTAGGAGATATTTATGCATCCAGTAAGCAGCTTGCTTGGTTAGAAATCTTATACTTACATGGATATTTTTGTATCTATAGGCAACTGGTTGTTTTTTTGGATTTTACATTTCATGTTTCTTTATAGCAGTCTCAATTTCACATCGATTTGTCAGGAGCATATCAGAATTGGTGATGGTACTTGGAAACATAGGTACCTCTGTTCTTGTATCCGAAAATCGAGTTAATTTAATATTACTCTCATCAAATGTCTCTTTTAAGTAGAAAAACATTGTTATATATAATCTTTCATGATTAATACTTATCAATTTCTTAAGGTTTCTATCCTAATGGATTCGAGAGATATTTGAAGTAGAAAATTCAAACTGCCATTTAGGACTTCCACCTTGGAAAACATCTTTCAATTGTGCAAGGAAGATGGGTGTCTCAGTCTGCTGCGAGTGAATATTGCAGCAAAAAGAAACTAGGCTTTGCGGATGATGCAAAAGACGATGACATGGGTTTATCATTTGAAAAAAGAAAATAATAGAAAAATATAAGAACAAACGGGCCGGTATCTCATCGTGGTCCGGTCTAGTGGAAAAGCAAAGCAAAGTGGTGGTCAAGATCGAAAAGGCGGGAGTGGTAAGAGGACAAGTAGGGAGTACAGGGATTCAAAGTAGGGGTTTGTAGAAAAGAAAGGTATGAAAAAATAGAACACATATGATACCACTAATGATGTTAGAGGGTTAAACAAAGGTTATTCTTTCCAGAACAAGAAAAGAAAAAGTGCTCATTTTAACTTCATTAGTTTTGGTTCTTTCAGGTTAGATTGTTTTTTTTGGTAAATTTTCAAGCTTACAATGAAACTTTGATTTCATTCCTGTTACTTTAGCTTTAGTATCTGTATGTTATGAGCTATCAAATATTGACATATTTCCTATTAAAATCCCTTTGTATTTTAAAATCTTATTGGTGCATAAATTCCTATAACATAGTATCATTTGATTGGTCTATTAACCATTTATGTTATTACATTTTTACTTGATTCCTAATTTTGTTCTGTAAGTAGCTAATACTTATTTATAATCAAGGTCCAAGGTTATTTGTTAAGAATGAGAATGCTTATTTTCTTGAGAAAAGTAAGTGTTCTATTGATGTTAAAAAAATAGAGTTTGCAATATGGGTGGTTCGGGTAACGGTTCAACGTGAGTCTTTTATTGTACAAGTCAAAACTATTGAATTAATGGGTCAATGAGGGTCGTCTATGTGTGTGTAATGGGATATTCAGCCTGCGTTATGTGAAATGTTGTACATTGAAAACAAGCCACGAATCAAGGTTACCGTTTTAGTAAGCGGGTCAAGGTTACCATTTATAGTAAATCGGCTAGAATGAACTATTTTATTAACGGGTCAAACTTATTATTTTTAGTGTCTAATTTGTGTGAAAGTTTGTTTTGCATGGTCTATTTTAGGTTTTGATATGAATAATCGCTTTGTTTTACGACTGTTACAGTTTGGTATGCTTATGTTTATCTCCATTAATTTTGTTCTATAATCAAAATCTTGATAGTGCAAGAATTTGTTTGCTGATGTTATGATACTCTATTGACATGTCTTGAGAATCTACGTACCCATAAAAATATTAAGCACCAATAGTAATGTGGTGCACAACTAGCAGCTAAATACAAACTTCATATATAATACAAAGTTCACATGCTTATTTTAGGACAAACATAATATCTGGAAGTAGTTTAATAGCATAAACTAGCAATTTTGTATCTTTTTGTGAGATTTGAACCACTTGAGGATAGGGGTGAGCATTTCGTGGTTCGGACCCACAGGAACCTTGGACCCGAACCTTTTTAAATATATGGGTCGGTTTCCGGTTCTGGATTTATATGAATTATCGGTTCCGGGTCGGGTCTGTTCTAAACCCATGGTTCTAATATAAGAACCACAAGAACCGTTTGTATTTTAATTAAAAAATAAAAAATATATTTTTTTAGTTTTTTCACTATTCGGTTTTACGTGTTATTTTAATCGATTTCATGTAATGTTAATGCAATGTTAACAATGTGCGATCATGTTTGGTTACGTGATTTCCTAATCACACCGCATATTTTCGGACAATAAAACAATACATTTTCAAACAATTATAATAAAAAAATCTGAAAGAACGAGAGCTTGGTAAAAAAAATATATATATATGAAAGAACGAGGGCTTGATGAATTAATAAACTTTCACGCTTTCTGATCCCAGTTGAATAAGTTGTTATCAAAATCTTCAATATACATATTGTATATGAATGTGTTGAAAACTCGTCCCAGCGGACGGGTATAATACTAGTTTGAAATATTATTTTAAAAGGGGTGTATAGAGGAAGATGATGTAAGCATTACATCACATGGTGTACCAAACCTAGATCCTTATAGCAAAGAGCAAACGTGACTAAGAGCATTCACAATAGCTCCCCCATTTTTATGTGAGAGTAGCCCCCAAATTATCTGGGGTGGTTTTGAGGGATTGTGAGTGAAGAAAAATGGTGAATCTACTGTTGATCGGTATATTTGAGGTTATTTGGGAATCTTTTGAGGAAAACTGGAAACTGTATTTATTTTTTAATATTTGTTGAAATTGATTGTGAGTAGAGGAGAGGGAAACTGTAATGATTTTTAATGTAATATGTGGTTGTGATTGGTTGTGAGTAAATGAAGGATAGGGAAGCTACCGTGTATGCTCTAACATCTTCAACCATGTTCCCAGTGTTTTGTTAGCAAACTACACCTAAAAATGGATGTAAAACAATAATCTATATCTATACTCTTATATAATGCATCCTATATGGGCATCAAGGTAATTTCACTACTTTTTTAAGATGGCATATGAAGAGGCATAAGCATTATCTCTATATTTTACCAAATTTCTTCCCATTATACCCCTTTATACAACATATCATGCCTATAGTACATGTGGTTAATACACGGTTAATATTTTCTCCACAATGTAACCCCCATTAATTAATATTGTTCACTAATGAGTTTTGATTACATAAATAAATTAGTAAATGATAAAATAATGGGAAAATGGCCAAAATAACCCCTTGACCGGGCGTTTTGCATAAATAGCCCTCTCCACCGTCTTTGGAGAGACGGGACACGGTTTCCAAAAGGCTGAACCGTCTTCCGAGAGCCTTTGGTTTCCAACCAGTAGCAACCCAACACGTGGCGGTTACGATCCCGTTGTGTGCCACCCGTCTCCCGTGGCGGCTTGAGACGTGTCAGGGCCGTAAAGCCGTCTCCGGTGGGGTCCCTGAGACGGTTCACCAACGGCTCAATTTAAGCCGTCTTCGGCTCGGCTTATAATAAAATAATATATCCGATCCCACCGGAGACGACTCCTGAGCCGTTTCATGTCTGAAAAGCCGTCTCCGGTGACGTCTTTTAAAAGTTGTCAACCGTCTCCTGAGACGTCAGCGGGTACGAAAAAGACGGCTTCCGGTACCGTCTTTGTACTGTTTCTGCACCGACTCGGTGCCGGACGTCGTACATTGCCGGAGACGTTTTCGGTGATGTGACGTCGATGACGAACCGTCTATTATAAAATTAGTAAATTTTGTAACAATTTTGTTTGAATTTTTTCTTGTATTCCTTATTTTTCTTTCAAAGTGTTAAAAAAAGTTGTGTTGTTAAAAATTGTTAGTTTTATAATCTATAGTGGAGGCAGGTGGGAAGTTGTCAACGGTCGAATGGAATACGTTGTTGATAGTAGCTGTAAAAGACGTGGTTTTGAAATTGATGCAAATATCTCGTATCTTAGTTTTTTAAATGTAGTTTCCGATGTGTGTGAGATTCCAAACATTTCAAGGTTATCTTATAAAATGTCAGCTTTCGATGATGCAATCGACATTTTTAATGATCGTGATGCATCTTTTCTTTTTAAAGTTGCTTTGCAAAACCCCCATGAAGTATTAAAGTTGTATGTTGTAGATGAACCAGGTGTGGGTTCGTCTAGTAATGCTCTGATGTATTGTAAAATACATCTATTTCCAGTGTAAAGTTTGTATAATTTTCGAGTTGTTTATATAGTGTTTTTATTAGTTTTAGGCTTGTACCGGTCTATTTTATTTAGTATAGGTTTTTATAGATTTTTATTAGCTTTGGGTCATTTTTAGTACTCATTTATTTATTTTATATTTTGGTAGGTGTTCGTGTGGACGTTGGAGCGTAAACGAGCAAATTTGGTCAAGCCAAGAACACACGAGTATAGAGCACCGAGTTAGAATACTATAATAATAATAATAATAATAATAATAATAATAATAATAATAATAATAATAATAATAATAATAATAATAATAATAATAATAAAGAATGTGACTTTTGTGACTTTTGTCACAAGTCACGTACACAAAAAAAAGCCCAACACTAATTGGTTAGACCATGTGTAGTGGGGCTTTATATTTATAAAGCCCCTGAATGTGATTGGTCCACGTGGCTGCTGAGTCAGCGTGGAGAGAGAAACTGAAAAAGGGGTGTAGTGGTGGGGCTTTATTTATAAAGCCCCTGATGCTGATTGGTTGATTTTTTTTTTTTTTAATCTTTTAATTCAAAATAATTAAAATAAAATGCAAATAAATATAAAAAAATCAAAAATAATAATAAAAACACACAACTGATATTAAAAAAAAAAGTTACACACATCCTAAATTCCTAAATTACTTATTAATCCTAAATTACTTATTAATCCTAAATTAATTATTAATCCTAATTTTCTCCACTATGGAGAGTAGTTGTCCCAGGGGAAGTAGTACTCGGGTGAGACGGAACGTGAGCTGTCCCGTCCATCAGATCTCGCATCTGAGGGGAAGTAGTAGTACTGACTAGGAGGGGTAGGTTGGCTATAGTAGTACTCCTCCTCCTCAATCTCCCTCAGGGCTTCCAAGTCCCCCTCAGTTGGGGAAGTCCCATGGTCTTGGGGGATGGGGATGGGGGTAGTTTGCTGTTGGGGGATGGGGGTAGGTTGCTGTTGGGGGATGGGGGTGGGGGTGGGAGTAGTCTGGTGTTGGGGGAGTGAAGCAGCCCAGGGGGTAGGGGGCGACAACGTTAGTCGCTCCATTTGTTGCTGGGCCATGACATAATCCATAGCCCAGACCAATTCCTCATCCGTCCAGTCATCATCGGCAGGAGGATGAGGAGGAAAGGTTGGTTGTGCAGCAGCAGCAGGAGGAAAGGTTGGTTGTGCAGCAGCAGCAGGAGGGAGATATAACCAATGTTGTGGAGGAGGAGGAGGATAAATAGGAGGTTGTGGAGCAGCAGTAGGAGGAGGAGATGAGGAGAATGGTAGTCTCCGGGGACGGCCCCGTCCCCTGGGATACCGGCGAGAGTACTGTCGGAGGTTAGAGGAGGATGAGCCTCCTGGTTGAAAACCAGACATATTATGGTTTGAGGAGGAGGATGAGGAATTGGAGGTGTGGTTGATAAATCTGATTTGGTTACCTATTTATAGGGTTAGCAAATTTTGAAATTCAAACGGTTTGGGGGGAAAACGTTTGAAATTCAAATTTTGAAATTTAAACGGTTTGGGGGGAAATTTTGAATTTCAAACGGTTTGGAACAGTAACCGTTTAAAATTTAAAATTTCCAATTATTAATATTATTATCATGTTTATTATTATTATAAAGTTTATTATTATTATTATTATTAAAAAAAAAAAAAAGTTGACTTTTGACCTTGCCACATGGCAAGGTCTGATTGGATGGAAAAAGATGCATATGGCGTTATAAATATAAAGCCCACCCCTCAAATCAGTAAATAGCGCCCCCCTGTAGCGGTGTGGGGGGCGCTATTTTTGAAAAAAATTGATATATAACGCCCGAGTACGGGTGGTCTTAGGGCAATTATTAAGAGGGAGGCGCACAAGAACATGGAGGGGAGTTCAGCAGATATAATTATTATCTTGGAGAATTAAAAATTTGGCAAAAAAGAGTGGCGCAGAGGATTGATTGACATAACAGCGATTATTTATTTGAAAGGGAAGCGACAACAGCATATTTCAAGAGAAGGGGGGTCAAGGGTTGAAGCCTAGGTGCCAGCACGGGTCGGTTCTAATCTATTTATTTATTATTTATTTATTCAAACCCGTTGTGAACGCCATGAATATTATTTGTTTCTATTGTTTTGATTCTTTCATGACTTTTATTGGCTAAACCTTTTCGCTACCTAGGTTAAAGATGATTGCACATGTTTGATTTATTTTCTTTTGGTCTTGGAACTTTTGGTTGTGGGTTGAATTTTAAAGTAAAGAACTTTTTATTTTCTGGTTTGATGTGTATGCGTATTTAGTTTTATTTAATTATTTTTTATAAACTCCACTTGCGTTTTTGTGAATGTCTTTCATGTATGAATGTGGGTTAGGTTGCAGACTGAGTGTTAGCGACTAGTTTATGGTTAATTCTGCAGGTTATCCATAGGAGTTGTAATTGTTAGTTAGATAATTCTAAATGTTCTACCAATTCTCAATAGCTGTGAGGTGCGAGATTGTTGGTCTGTCTAGGGTGTTAAATTGCTAGTTCTAGAGGCTTTGTGAGAAGATCTCCCTAGTTTCCCTAGCATTCCTTGTAGGCCAAGTCTTATCAGAAATATTGTAGTTACCCCTTGCACTTTCGGGTGTACTGTGACTTTCGCGCTGTGAGGTAGACTGTCTAGCGGGTACTTTAAGATTCGAGTAGGTAAGCCTGTGAGGGTAACCTCTCAACCGGTGGTTTAACAGCACAACAATATTATAGGGTTTCCCCTTGAGAAGGGTCGAGGGTGTCTAGTTTATTCTTGATGTTTAGTATTTTAAGATCCCGGTTCCACACCAGTTCCATAGCCATTAGAAGTTTATCATTCATGTGTAGGATTCTAGCCTAGGTAGTGTCTTCCCATCCATCTGACCTCAGTTACAGTCTCCAGTTTGTGTATTTAGTTATTTTAGTTTTGTTAATTTATTTATTTGCATTAGTCTTTTAGAAACCCCCCTTTTAAGCAATAAAACATTATTAAGTCAGTATTTAGGATAAGTAATCGAGTCTAGTTTACGTTTTCCAGTAGAGTCTTGTGGGTTCGATACTCGGACTTACTTTAGCTGTACTGCACTGACCGGTACACTTGCCGGTTGTGTGGTTTAGGTTTAGAGAGTCTTAGGTTATAAATTTAAAACGTAGAGTGTCTAGTTTAGGTTAATTTAGTTAGTTTTTACTAAACCACTTTGAGCACATCAAGTTTTTGGCGCCGTTGCCGGGGATCGAACCCGGGTCACCCGCGTGACAGGCGGGAATACTTACCACTATACTACAAAAACTTGATGTGCTCAAAGTGGTTTAGTAAAAACTAACTAAATTAACCTAAACTAGACACTCTAAGTTTTAAATTTATAACCTAAGACTCTCTAAACCTAAACCACACAACCGGCAAGTGTACCGGTCAGTGCAGTACAGCTAAAGTAAGTCCGAGTATCGAACCCACAAGACTCTACTGGAAAACGTAAACTAGACTCGATTACTTATCCTAAATACTGACTTAATAATGTTTTATTGCTTAAAAGGGGGGTTTCTAAAAGACTAATGCAAATAAATAAAATAATAAAACTAAAATAACTAAATACATAAACTGGAGACTGTAACTGAGGTCAGATGGATGGGAAGACACTACCTAGGCTAGAATCCTACACATGAATGATAAACTTCTAATTGCTATGGAACTGGTGTGGAACCGGGATCTTAAAATACTAAACATCAAGAATAAACTAGACACCCTCGACCCTTCTCAAGGGGAAACCCTATAATATTGTTGTGCTGTTAAACCACCGGTTGAGAGGTTACCCTCACAGGCTTACCTACTCGAATCTTAAAGTACCCGCTAGACAGTCTACCTCACAGCGCGAAAGTCACAGTACACCCGAAAGTGCAAGGGGTAACTACAATATTTCTGATAAGACTTGGCCTACAAGGAATGCTAGGGAAACTAGGGAGATCTTCTCACAAAGCCTCTAGAACTAGCAATTTAACACCCTAGACAGACCAACAATCTCGCACCTCACAGCTATTGAGAATTGGTAGAACATTTAGAATTATCTAACTAACAATTACAACTCCTATGGATAACCTGCAGAATTAACCATAAACTAGTCGCTAACACTCAGTCCGCAACCTAACCCGCATTCATACATGAAAGACATTCACAAAAACGCAAGTGGAGTTTATAAAAAATAATTAAATAAAACTAAATACGCATACACATCAAACCAGAAAATAAAAAGTTCTTTACTTTAAAATTCAACCCACAACCAAAAGTTCCAAGACCAAAAGAAAATAAATCAAATATGTGCAATCATCTTTAACCTAGGTAGCGAAAAGGTTTAGCCAATAAAAGTCATGAAAGAATCAAAACAATAGAAACAAATAATATTCATGGCGTTCACAACGGGTTTGAATAAATAAATAATAAATAAATAGATTAGAACCGACCCGTGCTGGCACCTAGGCTTCAACCCTTGACCCCCCTTCTCTTGAAATATGCTGTTGTCGCTTCCCTTTCAAATAAATAATCGCTGTTATGTCAATCAATCCTCTGCGCCACTCTTTTTTGCCAAATTTATAATTCTCCAAGATAATAATTATATCTGCTGAACTCCCCTCCATGTTCTTGTGCGCCTCCCTCTTAATAATTGCCCTAACCAATTAGTGTTGGGCTTTTTTTTGTGTACGTGACTTGTGACAAAAGTCACAAAAGTCACATTCTTTATTATTATTATCTAGACTCGTGTGTTCTTGGCTTGACCAAATTTGCTCGTTTACGCTCCAACGTCCACACGAACACCTACCAAAATATAAAATAAATAAATGAGTACTAAAAATGACCCAAAGCTAATAAAAATCTATAAAAACCTATACTAAATAAAATAGACCGGTACAAGCCTAAAACTAATAAAAACACTATATAAACAACTCGAAAATTATACAAACTTTACACTGGAAATTGATGTATTTTACAATACATCAAATAT
Organism: Ambrosia trifida; assembly: GCA_028751855.1. Lineage (NCBI taxonomy): Eukaryota > Viridiplantae > Streptophyta > Magnoliopsida > Asterales > Asteraceae > Ambrosia > Ambrosia trifida. Next base: position 57,919,839 of record CM054127.1, on the reverse strand, counting down.
CCCCACACTTATCTCTTTTTTCATCCCTGAAAAAGAATTATGCTATGGAATCACAGTTAGGTTTACATCCAGTTTCAAAACATAAGTTACTTAATTAATAATCTACTAACGTATTGATTGCGATTGCATGTATATTGATCCTCTTAAACCCACACCGGTTTCCAAGCCCCTTTTTATTTATGTTAAGTTCATGTTGATTAGTCTATCTAGGGTCTCACTCGAAGGAAGCCACAGTTCCTCCTACTCCCGCCTCAAGCTTATGAAGCTAAAGGAACGACCAATTGACCATTTCCCAACCGTCTTATATAGAAACCAAGAGAATTTAAAATCACTATTTTTTTTTTTTGCATACTTAACTCAGAGGGTGTGACCAATCCAAGTCGCTATCCCAGTGGCCAGGCACCTTAAGCTTCAGCATATTTTTTTTTTCATCTCAGCATACTTAACTCAGAGGGTGTGACCAATCCAAGTCGCTATCCCAGTGGCCAGGCACCTTAAGCTTCAGCATTTTTGCTTTGATTTCTAATATTTTTTTTTTTTCAAAGTGATTAGAAATTCTAACGGTTTTAAACTTATAACAGTGCTTCTTATACTATTTTTTTGGCGGTTTCGGTCTCCCCGTTTCTCCTAGATGAGAACCCACAAAATAGCCTAACATAATTAATTTATTACTTTTCAAAGGAAACCTTTCTACCGGTTGAGTCTACCCACAAATCCCAAATCAGACACGTTTTCAATCAATTTTAATTCTCTTATTATACATACTATTTGAAAACCGGACACCTAACTTTACCTATCATTTTCCATATTTTATATAATGCAAACTTCAAAATCAGAGACTTTTTTTTTTAATTTTTTTTTTCATATTTTTTATTTTTTTTATAAAGACGACTCTATATACATACTACACGACAGTTTCCCATCCCCACACTTAAACTCTGCATTGCCCTCAATGTAGGAATAGAAAACGACTGAGAACAAAAAAAATAAATTCCAAATACAAAAATAAAAAGACGAGGGCAAATTGAAAAGGACTTAGCTGGTTAATTTTTCTTCGTAAGCTCTAGCACTCTAGTCCAATCAAGCTCGACCGTATAGCATTTTGGTCGCGATAGGCTCTGACACACTGGTAAACTCTAGGCTTGCCTTGACAAATGATAAACAGCTCTGGAATCACCCGAATGGAGATTGAGTACGGGTGGTGCAATCCAAACCTGCGCAAAACGAAACATACAAAACCCGAGCATAATACCGAACCACACAAAAATAAAAAGACTCAAACTAATAACTTAGACTCATAATATAACAACAAACAAGAAGACGTACCTGCTTGGCAAAATGACGGTGAATGGTAGTAGAACCAAATGGGTATAAGAAAAAAAAAAATCTGGTTCTCGCTCAACGTGAAGGACACTGGTGATCACAACACGCGTTGCAAGAGAAAAAAAATAACTTTCCGGGGTAATAGCTGGTCGCATAAGGCGAACAGGTCAGCCCAGACTCTTCACATTACGTGAAAAGACTTTTTTCACAGAAAGACTATTTAGTATTTTATTTTTTTTAAGAAAAAAATATCTTTTATTACCCAAACCTCTACCAAAACTCCCAATCATAAAATATATATAAAGATAAATACATGGGATCCGCTCATGGTGAAATTTCCTCCACCCAGGCAAACACGAAAACTTGCAAACAGACTCAAAGACACAAAAACAAAAAAATAAAATAGAAAGATAAAAACCTATGAACAACTATCGAAAGACGGACCACAAATAAAAAAAAAATGAACAGCTAGAAAAAAAATAAGTATAAAAATAAATTTACAAACTATACAGAGGCTCCCCACACTTAAACTTAATCAGGAGGTTTCTCTTTTATCTGGACCTGATCTAACCCGTTTAATTCCACCCGGTTCTTATTAAAAATTGAAGATTTATTAGTGGAATTGAAAAATAATTTAACCATGTATAACGGGTCAACCCACCAAAATTTAAACTTACCTGGAATTAACCGGATGCGTGGCATGTAGCAAATAGACTGGTCATGCTTGACTTTCACTGGCTTCTTCTTCTCCAACTCATACCAGTCTTTGGTCCTCTTCCGGTTCCGATCTTTTCTTTTTCTCTTCTTTGCCCTCTCCCGTGGTTCTGTTGATTTTGAAATTCCATCTATTGCCACGGGCCAGCTATGGTGCGCTTCTTCTACCACCATTTCCATGGGATGATCCCCACATTTATTTCTTTCATCTGGTGCAGGTACAGTCATGTCAGTTGGTTCACCTTCAAGTAGGGCATCTAGGTATGCTATATCCCCATCGGGATCAAACTCCCCTACTTCTTCATAAGCAGGTAAACCATCTATATCCAAATCTAAAAATTCATCCTCCTCAGATAACGACTCCTCACTATCCTCATTGTCTTCATCTGTACCAAACATCATACCTATGGAGTCCCCCAATTCCACTTCTTCTTCTATCACTTCTCTCTTCACTAACGACCTTTGATACGCCGCCCATTCTTCTTCGTCGTCCTCTTCATCAGAGTCACTCCCAAAATCATATATAGTAACCTGTGGCACCGGAGGTGGGACTTCAATGTCCATTTTCGTCTCCGTGATTGGGATGATCTCTTCATCTGACTCATCTGCATATTCCATGATCGGCTCTTTCCCTTCTTCTGGAAACGTTGGGAACAACTCCCCTCGAGCGTTCATGTACCCGAGGTAGTTGCCCTCCTCATCATATGTATAACCAACTTTTGGCACCTGCTCTTGCTGAAACTTTTCTTTTTCTTCTTCTAATCTCCTAGATATATCTTTTAGTGTTCTTTGAAGATCTAAAATAGCAGCCTGTCGGTTTTTAAGGATGGCATCGTGGTTTTTTATGAGGATGTCCTGCTCTGCTAACATTTTCTGGGTATTGGCATCTTTCGCAACTAATAATGTCAACAGACTCTCTATTTTACTCCAATCATTACCACTATTCTCACAAGAATTGCTTCCAGGAATTTGATCAGGATACTGATTAAAATGTGGCTGCTGATACGAGTCATCATAATGATATGTAGGACAACCCTGTGAATAACATGATGGCGGCTGCACAAAGGAATTAGCATAACAATATGCAGAGGACCCCGCATTTTGTGGAAATCTAACGGTAAAATAGGGTCCTCCACAAATTTCAAACATATTTACAGACTCGATAGAAATAAAATACACAAACAATTAGACTCCTACGACTCACTATACAAAAAGGCAAACTCAACACAAAACACAAGTAGCACAGATATAGCAGATAAGTGTAATCGAAGCTAATAAACGCAATCGCCAAGAGTCCCCGGCAACGGCGCCAAAAACTTGAGGTGCTCAAAGTGGTTTAGTAAAAACTAACTAAATTAACCTAAACTAGACACTCTAAGTTTTAAATTTATAAACTAAGACTCTCTAAACCTAAACCACACAACCGGCAAGCGTACCGGTCAGTGCAGTACAGCTAAAGTAAGTCCGAGTATCGAACCCACGAGACTCTACTAGAAAACGTAAACTAGACTCGATAACTTATCTACAAACTGACTTAAATTGTTTTGTTGCTTAAAAGGGGGGGTTTCTAAAAGACTAATACAAATAATAAAATAATAAAACAAAAATAACTAAATACACAAACTGGAGACTGTAACTGAGGTTAGATGGATGGGAAGGCACTACCTAGGCTAGAATCCTACACATGCATGATAAATTTCTAATGACTATGGAACTGGTGTGGAACCGGGATCTTAAAATACTAAACATCAAGAATAAACTAGACACCCTCGACCCTTCTCAAGGGGAAACCCTAGAATATTGTTGTGCTGTTAAACCACCGGTTGAGAGGTTACCCTCACAGGCTTACCTACTCGAATCTTAAAGTACCCGCTAGACAGTCTACCTCACAGCGCGAAAGTCACAATACACCCTAAAGTGCAAGGGGTAACTACAATATTTCTGATAAGACTTGGCCTACAAGGAATGCTAGGGAAACTAGGAAGATCTTCTCACAAAGCCTCTAGAACTAGCAATTTAACACCCTAGACAGACCAACAATCTCGCACCTCACAGCTATTGAGAATTGGTAGAACACTTAGAATCATCTAACTAACAATTACAACTCCTATGGATAACCTGCAGAAATTAACCATAAACTAGTTGCTAACACCCAGTCCGCAACCTAACCCGCATTCATACATGAAAGACATTCACAAAAACGCAAGTGGAGTTTATAAAAAATAATTAAATAAAACTAAATACGCATACACATCAAACCAAAAAATAAAAAGTTCTTTACTTTAAAATTCAACCCACAACCAAAAGTTCCAAGACCAAAAGAAAATAAATCAAACATGTGCAATCATCTTTAACCTAGGTAGCGAAAAGGTCTAGCCAATAAAAGTCATGATAAAATCAAAACAATAAAAGCCAGTTAAAATCATGGTGCTAATAACGGGTTTCAAATAAATAAATAATAAATATTGAATTAGAACCGACCCGTGCTGGCACCTATGCTTCAACCCTAGACCTTCACCTCTAATTTTTGGGCTGCTGCTCGATCCTTTGCTTTATTAATAATGGAGCCCTCCAATTTATAATATGCGCTGGTCTCTTGGCTGCTTTTGATGATGTGGCTCTCCCCTTCCAAGAAGTCTTGTGCGAACTTCTAGAATGATGATAATAGCCCTCTTCGATTTTATGTTGGCTCCCCAAAAAATCCTCTTCTGCGCAGCTCCTATGGTTATTAATATTGTGCGGCCCCTTTTTGGATTTGGCCATTTGGGCCTTGGCCCTTTTGACACAAGTGACAAAAGTCACGTTATTTTGTTTTTTTTTTGTTTTAATATTATTATTATTATTATTATTATTATTATTATTATTAATATACTATTGATATATATAGTATTATGGCATCGTGCTCTCAACTCGGTTGTTTTTGACTTGACCAAAGTTGCTCGTTTACGCTCCAACGTTCATGAACACCTAGCAAAATATAAAATAAAATAGATAAATACTAAAAAAGAACAAAAACTAATAAAAATATATAAAAACCTATACTAAATAAAATAGACCGGTACAAGCCTAAAACTAATAAAAACACTATCTAAACGACTCGAAAATTATATAAACTTTACAATGGAAATAGATGTATTTTGCAATACATCATGCTCATTTAAATGACGTACCTTCAAATGATTCAAAAGTCACTGATCTAAATGTGTCTATAGAAAATTTTGATCATTACACACCATATGGGTGTTTTGGAAATTTCGATGATGAGAAAGCTGAAAAAGAAGAATTTTATGGAAAGCCAAGTCCTGAATTGTTTTCAGAGATAACCAAAACCTCTTTAGTTTTTTCTGAAGGTTCTGTATTTCGTAACAAAGATGAATTGAAATTGCAGTTAGGAAATTTTTGTTTGTCTGAACGTTTTTCCTATAAAGTCGACAGGTCATCTAAAACGAGGTACGAAATTTCATGTGTAGTTGATGATTGTGATTGGCAATTTAGGTCACGTTCTGTCCCAACTTCAGGCACGTTTTTTGTTACATTTTTTAACAACAACCACACATGTTCTAAAACTCAAACACATCCCCATCTTCGTCAAGCTAACCCACAAGTAATTGGTAGCATACTGAAGCACCAATTACGAGATACTAGACGTGTTTATCGTGGAAACGAAATAGTACAAGATTTTCGATAAAGATTTAAGGTTGATATATCATATACTCAAGCATGGCGGGGGAAGTGTCATGCACTTGAGCTTTTGCAAGGAAGTAGCAAACAATCGTTTTCTGAGCTTCCATTCTACTGCTATAATTTGCGAAATGCAAATCCAGGGACTGTTATTGAGATTAGAACTGATGAAGACAATCGTTTTGAAATGCTTTTTATTGCCATTGGTGCAACGGTCAGTAAAATATTTTTACCTATTTTTATACCAACTTAAATAAATTATTGATGTTTTGGTTTACTGAAGTCTAAAATTTATCCGTTTTTCATTTTATTAAATAGATTCGGAGTTTTCTTCTGTCTTTAAGACCGGTCATTATTATAGACGCGGCACACTTAAAAGGTGAGTTTAAGGGAACGGTATTCCTTGTTGTTGGCATGGATGGTAACAACCAAATTTTACCCGTTGGATATGGTATCGGCAAATCCGAGGACGGTGAGAGTTGGACGTGGTTCTTATCGAAACTTAAAGAGTGTATCGGTGAGCACCCGGATTTGGCGATCATATCTGACAGAGCCAACTCAATAGATTTGGCAGTTCGGACGGTTTTTCCTAATGCCTTTCACGGGTTGTGTTGTCGACATTTGATGGTGAACTTAAAGATACCAAAAAGCAAAAAGAAGGATTTAGAGACACTGTGGTGGAACACTTGTAAAGCTTACCGGGTGTCTGATTTTGAAGAAAGTTTTAACGCGTTGTGTGCAGCCCTACCACGGGTTAGGAATACTCTATTGAGTATCGGTTTACATAAGTGGTCAAGAGCACACTGTTCGGGGAAACGATATCATTATATGACATCTAACAGTGCAGAGTCAATGAATGCCTTATCTAAGGACGAACGAAAAAGTTCCAATCACCCATTTGGTTGAATTTTTTAGACAAAAACTTCAACAATGGTATTACGAACGCCGAAATGAGGCTATTCAAAATAAACACGTACTGACTCCTTTCGCGGTACAAAAAATTATTAAAAAGATTGAAGGGACTAGAATGTGGAAGGCTTATGGCGTTGGGGTTAACACTTTTCAAGTTCTAGACGGTGACAAAAATGGTTTTGTTGATCTGTCTAATGAAACATGCAGTTGTTGTATTCCCCAGATATCTGGTTTCCCATGTGGCCACATGATTGCAGTATCAAAATTATTGAAGGAAAAGGACTGCAGTCATTATACATCACCTTGGTATAGCAACCAGTTGTAACACCCCAACCGATGGCGGAAACATCGGGATGTCACGTATTGATGATTGTTCAGTAGCTCATGGTGAATAATAAATTTCATTAAATGATTTAAATAAATTACATACAATTGTTCTACAAGAATTCGTACATCAAATTGAATAAAACTATGCACACATCTTCAAGCATTAATTCGAATCTTCAAACAAGTAAAACCTGAAACATGTTAAGTTGAAAATATTTTGGGTCAACAAAAGTTGGTGAGAATTACATAGGTTTTGATAATAGAATAAAATTGTTGTGCAATTCATGTGTCATGGCAAGTCTAGTCCATATGTGAAAACATACTAGAAGTAAATCGAGTGCATAATCAACCCTTGTGACTGTTGTATTGTGGTACATCCCATACGCTCATGGTTCACTCGTTTATATTGCAGTAACAAACACCCACGCTACCTTTGTAGGAGGCACGTATCCGGGTGGGATTGTCAGTCCAATAGAACTATCAATGTATACCGTCGGCTGATCAATGTTAATGATTATGCTAGAATTGTGCTTACCCTAGTCATGTTCAAGACATAATGCAACATAGAAAAACACATGGACACATTGATGATTGAACTGCATAAATGATGTTGTAACATGTTTCACCCCAAAAATGGTGATAAATAGAAAAGGGGCTATGTAAAACTCACCTTAGCAAAATGTTATGTCTCGTAAAAAAAAATAGAATAATGTGTTGTGAATGTATGCGAGGCGAATCCCAAAGACTCAACAACGTAGCTAGTCCAAATTGAAGAAAACGAAAAAGAAAGAATATCAAGCTTCCAATTCGCCAATTACAAGAGCTTATAATCAAAGCTTCAATTGTAGAAGTAATAGACTATAGAAGAAAGGTATGAGGGAAAGTTTAATCGGATTGAAACAATCGATTTAGAGGTGCAAAGTATAATGGGTCATAGGTGGGTTTTTATACTAGTTTTGGAGTCAATTAGCCATTAAAATTGGTCAACACCATAAAGTAAGGTTTTATGATGAATTGACTATTTGACTAAGACTTTGACTGTTTGACTAAGACTTTGACTAGGACTTTGACTATTTGACTCAAGGCTTTATTAAAAAAAAAAAAATCTTGTATGTGAAAAAAAAGAATTTAGAATCATATTATTATTATTATTATTATTATTATTTATATAAATTTATGTATGTATATAAGTTGTGAGTTAGGATAAATAAAGACTTAGGCACATTTGTATAATATTAATGATAAAGGTGTAATAATATATATATATATATATATATATATATATATATATATATAAGGGCTTTTTATGTATTAAAATTTTGGGGAAAATTTTGCGATGTTACAGTCTCCCCTACTTTTAGGAACTTCGTCCCGAAGTTAAAAGAAAAACACCAGGTATACAATTGGTCGACTACCGAAAACCTTGATAAAATTTCTCACTACCTTAACGTACCTGTAAATTCATGATTACGTTCCGGACCGTAATTATCAATTTACCTTACATTAGGGTTTTGCGTCCTTTTATGACTCTACCGATTGTTGAGCAGGTTCGATAGTCTCCACCAGTCGTTGAGCAGGTTGTAGGGCCTCTCCCGACTGTTGGAAAGACATGATGACCTCTACCAATCGTTGAGTAGGTTGTTTGGTAGTCAATTAATTGTTGTACAAGTAAGCAAGTATGATTATAGATATAGCAATTAGTTCACATTCAAACAAGCATGCACTCAGATGTTATGATAATACTTGAATTTATTACTTGAATCAAAAAGTGTCAATACATAGAATTAAAAAGTAGACATCATTCAAATGGTGGGGTTTGATGTTAAGTAGCTGGAGGGTCTTGATCACGATTTAGTTTAGGGCATCGGTTACGGAAATGATTTGGGTTTCCACATTCATAGCATTGACCATAGTTGTATTTACCAAGACGATTAAGATTAGCAACCTGAGCAAGGTTGGTTGGTTGGTTGGTGTTAGGGTTTGGGGACTCACGACATGTGTTGACCAGATGGCCATACCTACCACAATTGGTGCACAGGCGACACACTGAAACAGTGGGGTGATGTCGTTTGCATGTGTTACACAATGGAAAGTTTCTTGTATAGGGTTTCTTGTTAGAAGCTTGTGTAGTGAGGCTTACATTAGGATCCCTGGTCTTGCGTTTCTGGTTCTCGGTAGTTACCGCGGCCACAATACTTGTTTTCTCGCCTTTCCGAACTAAGGTCCTGTTCTTTATGTGATTTCCATCGCCATTTCCATTTCCATTGCCGTTCCCATTCATTGGGATGACTTGAGCCAACAAGTTAGAAACCAGAGTTGTGATTTGTTGCGCCATTTGTTGGGAAATAATCGCAGCCAGTTGGGCATCAACACCTTTGTTGTTTTTGTTGTTGTTGTGGTTGGTGTTGTGGTTGTTGTTACTTTCCTCTTGGTTTTCACCACTGTTATTGCGAGTGCTGCGATGTGGAGACATGATCTGTAAGGGACACAATGAAGGTTCAATGTGGCATGAAATGAATGAGGTGATATAAGGAATGTAATCATTTATTCATTAATTAAAACGAATAAACGAAAACGTTGACGTATCAAAGATTCCAGATTCCAACAACATAGTGAAGACATGCTTTAGCCTATAAGTGAACACTCATCCCGAGAATTCCCAGGTAGGCATCCGGGTCCCTCGTCTGATTGGGATATATGCGCAATGCCAGCCTAGACAGAAGACTCAGAATACAGGCGTTCACCCTTCCAGATTGCACGTGTTCGTTATTAAAATCTAGAACTTCGACGAGATCTCAAGGTGGTTCAGGTTAAACCTGAGGGTTTTGCCTTATTATTCTAAGAGTGGATCCAGTGATGGAGAGCAACCTTCTCGTAGGGATTAATGTAGGGATAAGAAGTAGGAGGGAGATAGAAAATAGCAAGTAAAAGAAGCAAGTACTGGTTAAATCCTATGGTTATAGACTAGATTATTTTTCTAATAACCTAATTCCCTATAACCATGGCTCTGATACCAATCTGTAACACCCCAACCGATGGCGGAAATATCGGGATGTCACGTATTGATGATTGTTCAGTAGCTCATGGTGAATAATAAATTTCATTAAATGATTTAAATAAATTACATACAATTGTTCTACAAGAATTCGTACATCAAATTGAATAAAACTATGCTCACATCTTCAAGCATTAATTCGAATCTTCAAACAAGTAGAACCTGAAACATGTTAAGTTGAAAATATTTTGGGTCAACAAAAGTTGGTGAGAATTACATAGGTTTTGATAATCGAATAAAATTGTTGTGCAATTCATGTGTCATGGCAAGTCTAGTCCATATGTGAAAACATACTAGAAGTAAATCGAGTGCATAATCAACCCTTGTGACTGTTGTATTGTGGTACATCCCATACGCTCATGGTTCACTCGTTTATATTGCAGTAACAAACACCCACGCTACCTTTGTAGGAGGCACGTATCCGGGTGGGATTGTCAGTCCAATAGATCTATCAATGTATACCGTCGGCTGATCAATGTTAATAATTATGCTAGAATTGTGCTTACCCTAGTCATGTTCAAGACATAATGCAACATAGAAAAACACATGGACACATTGATGATTGAACTGCATAAATGATGTTGTAACATGTTTCACCCCAAAAATGGTGATAAATAGAAAAGGGGCTATGTAAAACTCACCTTAGCAAAATGTTATGTCTCGTAAAAAAAATAGAATAATGTGTTGTGAATGTATGCGAGGCGAATCCCAAAGACTCAACAACGTAGCAAGTCCAAATTGAAGAAAACGAAAAAGAAAGAATATCAAGCTTCCAATTCGCCAATTACAAGAGCTTATAATCAAAGCTTCAATTGTAGAAGTAATAGACTATAGAAGAAAGGTATGAGGGAAAGTTTAATCGGATTGAAACAATCGATTTAGAGGTGCAAAGTATAATGGGTCATAGGTGGGTTTTTATACTAGTTTTGGAGTCAATTAGCCATTAAAATTGGTCAACACCATAAAGTAAGGTTTTATGATGAATTGACTATTTGACTAAGACTTTGACTGTTTGACTAAGACTTTGACTAGGACTTTGACTATTTGACTCAAGGCTTTATTTAAAAAAAAAAAATCTTGTATGTGAAGAAAAAGAATTTAGAATCATATTATTATTATTATTATTATTATTATTTATATACATTTATGTATGTATATAAGTTGTGAGTTAGGATAAATAAAGACTTAGGCACATTTGTATAATATTAATGATAAAGGTGTAATAATATATATATATATATATATATATATATATATATAAGGGCTTTTTATGTATTAAAATTTTGGGGAAAATTTTGCGATGTTACACCAGTTATATAAAACAACATATGAAGAGGCCATTTATCCTTTACCCCACAGGTCTGAATGGGAGACGCCAGAGTATTTGATTCCTCTACAACCACCACATATCACAAAACGACAGTCGGGACGTCCTCGTGAAAATAAACGAATTTTATCGAGAGGCGAGGAACCTACGCCTGTATATTGCAGTCGTTGTAAAACTTACGGTCATCAACGTGACCGATGTTCAGCTCCTGTTGCCTCACGATCAAAATTTGCCAGGCGTGGTTCAAAGAAAGAAAATCATCATCAAACACCGTCCCCCACTTTCGTTGAAGCAGATGACTTTGAAGAATATGTTATTCATAATACCTGTTCGACTATTAACCTTGCTGATTTTTAGTGGTGCTATTTACTTTAATTTATTTACTTAACAATATTTATAACATAAAATTACAAATAACTTCGATATATCAAGTTTTACATCAATACATAAACTAGGTAGATAAAGATTTAAATATTTGACGGTGCAAAACGACCAGCATAAATTTCATCTGCCATGAAACGTCTGAATCTCATGCAAGCATCATGTAGGCTGCTTTCTCTCCAAGTCAATAACATGTTTTGAACAAGATTTCTCAGCAACATACAAACGATTACCCCTGAATGTCGACCAATGCGACTATTGGTGACAGGCCAGACAACATCCCCCCAAAATTGTAATGATTCAACTTCGTTTCTACCAGACTTTTGCCAGTACGTTATAGCCCCCAGAAACCATATGAAAGCAGATTCAAATTCTATAAGAATTTGATGAATTTTTCTATGAATGCAAAAAGTATCACCGCAATCTATGGGACTACAGTTATTTGGGAAATACACTGTTACTTGTAGTAATTTCATGTCAACTTGTAGAACAAACCAATTTTCATCGTCCATCGAGGCTGGTATATATACCTGAAAATTACAGTCCAAAACGAAATGTAGATTTTATACAGCTCGATAAAGAGGTATAAATATATAAAAAAACAGTATTTTACCATATCAACTTCCCAAAGAGGTGGATATATTCTTCTCGAGCCGTTTGCGTAGCTATAAGCATGATGATCTTGTTCAATAATTAGGCTATAGAAATTAGGGGGAAGAACACTCCAAAGACCATAACTACATGTTGTTGGTCTTCTTTGTCGTTCAATGTCCCTTAACGACATCAATTTGTTGCACCATGCACGAACATGCTGTAAATAAATGTTAATAAAATCACAAAAATATTATCATTTCATATAACGTATAACGTAACAGTCATAGTATTTACCGTTTTTTGAAGATATCCGCTTCCACAGTACCCTAAAATACCACCCCACCACTCTTTGTTTAATGGTGTACGCCCCATATAGGTTGTATAGCAACATGTGCTATCACCATCGTAGTAAAACTCAAGAACATTTGGAGCCCAAAAACTTGATTGGTTATGTGGATTTACCCAAATTGTGTTCTCTACGGGAGCAGGAATGTTAGTCATTATGCTATTAAAATACATATGAAATGAGGTTGTATATAAGGACCTAGGTTGATAGGTGTACCAATATCGGGTGGAATTTGTTCCTGTGGTTTGTTAAAAATTGCCACTTTCATCCACAGAGACTAAAATGACAAAAAAAATGAAACCCCAAGGACTAAATTGACAAAATAAAAAGAATTGGAAGAATGTAGCAATTTTTGACAAACGTCAGGGACTAAATTGGCAAATAACTCTTTCGTTTTTTATAAATATACCTACCACCCACCGTTCATCATCAATTGTGTAGAGGTTTATGTACCATCACCATGTCTCAGTCATCATCTTCATCTTCAAGGTCTTCATCTAGACGATTTAGCAGGTCAAGAGAAATATGTTCATGCGGTGCAACTACACGTATACTTATCTCCAGAATTGATGCAAACCCGGATAGAGACTTCGTGTGTTGCGTGAGTATTTATTTTTAATATTTATCTTGTGCTTTTAATGATCATCAAATAACTGTTTTTTTTTTAAACCACAGACTGCTGGTTGTGGATTTATTAGGTGGGTAGAAGCATCCGAATGTTTCAGGTGCAAAAAAATCGTTCCGGGGTTGAGGCAATCGTTAGACGAGCAACAAGCTTTGGCTAGAAAATACCGTTTGCAGGCGAGACGGTTGAAGTTACTTTTGGTAGTTAGTTGGGTTTTGTTTGCATATCTACTAATGGAACACAAGAGGAGTAGTAATAATAATGACATGTAAATTAATTAACATTAGTAATATTAAGGTAACAATTTCAGTTCGTCTTCATCGGAAGTCTGTCTAGTATCTATCGAATCAGCTTCCGGCAAAACGTTCTTATAAAATTCTAAGGCCATCCTGTGCCGCATTTTTAAAGCTGCTACTTGGGTGTTTTCATATTTATTTAGAGGTTCGTTTTTAATCAACCTCTCAATAAATATGCACACCCAAACCCCACAATCACCAAGATGTCCAGACTGTTGGGGTACATCTAGAGGCTCTACGACTTGGAAAGGAGGGGCATAGATGTATGGGTTAACGTATTCGTAATAATTATTCGATCTTAGCCAAAGGTCAAATGCGTAATTAATATTGCATATGACCTCCCTTTTGGCCTCCCGTAAGCCTGTCAAAGACAGTAAACTGCAAAATATAGAAAGAACATTATCAAAATTAAAACTATTACTTAACGAAAACCGGCATTAAAAAAAACAGGTTCAACATTTACCTGTCATAGATGGTAAACGTTCGCTGGCGCAGGTTAAAAACTCCGAGGATCCAATGTTGTTTCCTTATATTCATCACAACATATACCTATTAAATCGCGAATAGTTTGAAACAAAATGTTAAAAGCAATCAATCATAATATGTTCAACAAACAAATTTATGATTTAAATTTGAAAAACAACCTCGTCAACATCAGCGATGTTTGGAAATGGGTCGAACGACCCATCAAACAAATCTCTATAACCCTGCTTATTATCAGGGTTAAGTACACCCAACACAAAATATGGAGGAAGGATGCTTCAACGGGGGGTTGAGCTCCTAAGAGTGTCGTAAAGATGTAAAGTCCATCCATATATGTGCTATAATAAATAAAAATTAATATTCAATATTAAACTGCGGTAAATATATTAATTAAATTAAATATACTTAATAAAAGTAACAAATATTTAAAAATTATTACCTCGGTGCCGAACCAACCGAGTGAGTCATCACCGAAAAGATCTTCGCAAAAGCCATTCGGGAATATACTTCCCCCCAACAGTGCACAAGTTCTATTTTTATCCTTTTGTTTTGGATACCATTTTTTTATTTGTTTTATGTTTTCGTTTTCATCGTTTGATTTCAACTTCTTCTTTTTTGCACCTTTTATTGTTGTGAATGGGGAAAGCATACACGAGGCTGGCTTTGTTGACCTTTGAGACCGTCTCAACTGTTAAAGTGACAAAAGTAAACCAATTATTTTGAATTTAAATGCTAAACTATGAAGGAAAAAAATAAATGAAAACATAACTACCTCAGGCTTTTGTAAGCCGTCGGTGTTTGGTTTATATACATCACCCGAGCTAAAAAAGTTCGGACTTTTATTTCGGTATCAGACTAAAAAAAAGGTTATAAAAAATATTTAGTAACGAACAAAGTAAATGAAAAATGATAAAAATACTTGAATGAAAAATGGTAGTAAACGCTTACCGGAGTAGATAAGCTCCGAGGAGGATTCGGCTGTTGTGGGTGCCGAAAAAACTCTTCGTACTGTTCCTCTTGTAGGGTTTGATTTGCGTTCATCGGATCGACAAAGTCATTTGGATCAAACATGGTCAAACGGGTTTGGTCAACCTCGATTAATGGTCAACAAAAAAACAAACAAAATGAATCAACGGTCGACGGTGTGCACGTTCGTGGTGGACCACTTGACCAAAAATATGTCGTGTGGTCCCGTTTGTGTCGTTTTCAATGAAAATTTTTTTTTAAAAACTTTAAAAAGGAACGTTAATATTACCTTTTATAAATTATAAATGATCGTCGTCTGATATTTTGACCGGAGTCCTAGCAAACCGTTCGCCGGAAAAAAGATGATAAACAAAGAAAACCGGAAAAAGAGCCTTCCCGTCAGCGTAGCGTCTTTCGGTGGAGAGAATTTCACCGAAAGTTTTACTTTTACCCCAAAAGGTAAACCCTAGGGTGGGACCGGGCTGCATGAGCCGGGTCCGGTTCCCAAAGCGTCTCAGGAGACGGTCTGACCAAGACGGGTCAGGTTCCCAAAGTGTCTCGGAAGACCCTCTGACAAAGCCGGGTCCCGGTTCCCAACCCGTCTCTTGAGCCGGTACCCGGAACTATCTGGTTGAGCCGGTTCCGGTTCCCAACCCGTCTCATGAGACGGTTCGCTGACTGTACCCGGAATGATCTGATTGAGCCGGTTTCGGTTCCCAACCCGTCTCAAGAGACCGTTCCCTGAGACGCCGTTGAATGAGCCGGTTCCGGTTACCAACCCGTCTGACGAGACGGTTCCCAAAGCCTCTCAGTCGGTTCCCAAGGAGACGGTTCCCATTGCCTGTCAGACGGTTCCCGAGACGGCATTTTGTGGGCCCCTAATTAATTAAACATTTAAAAAACAAAAAATTTAAAATTTAAATAAATAATTTATATTTAAAATCATCTTTATATAAGTAGTTGTAATGTAAAATACCTTGTCGTTAAAAAACGTTGTTGGAGAAGTTTCGGTACAGAAAAATGTCTGACGGCCGTGATAAAAATATAGCTCCAGAAGAATACTTTTCTCAACCAGAGAAACATTCCTCGAGTTGAATACTAAAAAAATGGAGGCATCCAAAGGAACCTGAAATTACCAGAGAAAGAGAATTCGTCAGTAATCGACAAAACTTACACGGAAACATTATCGGCAAATGGGCTATACCGGACGATGAAAATGATAATTGGGCAACTAATGTTGTTGACTTCTACAATAAAGGCGACGCACCGTTTTGTTATTCTGCTGTTTTTTCAAGAAGTATTGAGCTTGACAAAAATTTTTGGGGAATTTTGTTGGGCTATCGTTCTAACGGCTACCTCACACCAACAGTAAAAACTTAAATTTTAATGTTTTTTTTTTTAATTTTTTTTACTTAAATTGTGATTCAATTATTTTTCAGCATGTTGAAGGATGGGTTGGAAGACTGATGAACTGGAGGAGTAGAAAGCTACAAACAAATGCTTCGCTAAATATGCGGTGGACAATTCTTCCACCAGAATTTTATAATTCGTTATTAGAATCTGTTCCAAAAACTTGGCCAACTATTGCAATGGCAAATTCAAACCGTTTCCTTCATTTTTCGACGTTTATTTTGTTTTTTTCCCCATTCAGCTTGAAAATAGGGAATGGTTACTCGTGCGACTAGAGTTGGTGACACAAGAACTTGTTATGTATGCTTGTGAAGACCTTCGTATCAGAGACAAATACAGAACCATTGTTCACCCAAAGCTGACGGAGATACAAGTTTATTTAGGAGCTTTACTAGTGAACATAAGATTCTGGAAGAAGACAGGTAATCCAGAAAAATGTATAACTTTCAATCTTAACGAAGACTATATTGCACCACATAACTCCCTGTCTGGTAATGAAGCGGTATATCTTTGTATGCTGATGGAGCATTTGGTTACTGATAAACCAATTACTACGAACGGTGATCTAAAACAAACATGTTCGTCTTACAGACGATTCATGGCTGAAAAAATGTATTTCTGGAGGTGTTTACCACGTCCAAACAATTCTTAATAAAATGTTCTTATTTTGGAAGTTTATTTATTTTTACCTACCATATTAATTACATTTATTTATTTACCATATTAACTATTTAATTAAATTAAATTATTTTACACTATAAATACCCACCAAATTAACAAATTCTTCACTATATCACACATTTTTCTTACAAAACATCAATCAAACCAACTAAAATGTCTTCATGGACGGACGAGGAGATCCTTGGGGTTACATTGGCATGGCGAAATGTAACCGAAAACACCCGAGTTTTGGACACTAGTCAAGAAATTCGTGCAACTCCATTTTGGAGTAGAGTATTTTTCGAGTTTCGAACACGTGTCGGCGGTCAGACAAACCGTACGACCCAAGATGTTACAGAAAAGTTTCACAACCTCAAGGCGGAGTGCACCGTATTCGAAGGGTTCTTCAACTCCAACAAAGAGGAGTCGCCAAACGAGTCCGAGGAAGGGCTCATTGAATTAGCGAAAATCGACTACTTGTTTGACTACGACGAAGACTTCGGATATGTTTCCGCGTGGCATTTGTTACGTGATTATATTTATATTTAGGTTTTATTAAAAATAATTTTATGTAATGTTTTTTTTAATGTAATTTTTATTATTAATAAAGTGTTTTAATGTATTTAGTGTTTTATAAAATGTTCTAATTTTTACTATGAAATCTATTGATATTCCCTATTGAATGCTTAACCCACCCGCATATATCCTTCCTATATAAAGCCAATAGACGGTTGCCTTTTACAGACCGTCAGTACACCGTCACAGAAAAGAAAACCAAACCCAAAATCACAATGGCACCCAAACCGTGGACGGAAGAAGAAGAAAATGCCCTGTGCACTGCTTGGATGACTGTTAAAGAAAACCCACCACGTCGAGGGTCCATTTGGCCACTCGTTCTCAACGAGTTCAAAGTTTTGGTTGGAGGTTCAAGCAGGTCAACCGAGTCTCTCAACCGGAAGTGGACGGACTTGCAAAACAAGTGCCGTCTCTTCGAGGGGTTTTATCAAACCGCTGTCCGTGAACTCCCACAAGAGACTGCGGACCATGAAAAATTTGAACATGCCAAGATTGAGCACGAGTTTTCGGGCCGACCACCCTTTACTCATTTGTCGGCGTGAAAATGATTCGTGATGTCCCCGGGGCTTTGGATTAGTTTTTTTTCCTTACTTTTAATGTTCCTTTTACTTACGTTTTAATAAAATGTTTATGTTAAGTTTATATTGTTTAAAGGGACTGTTTTGTTTAAATTTATAAAACCGTAACCCCAAAAAGTAGAGAACACATGACCTTAAACAAATAATGATTTAAACAAATAATAATAGGGATCGTATAAAAATACAACTAAAGTATTATAACAATTACAATATACAAACAATAATAATTCACGAAGTCGTTCAACACGTCGAACACCGAGACATTTCCGTTGCTTGGACCGCCGAGATATATTTTCGCAGTGTGCTTTATACCCACTGTCCAGTCTCATCTTCGTCATCCTAAATACATAAATATATGTACAGACAGATCCTTACCAACGGTCCGGACAAGTCAAAGAACAAACTCTCCTAAATATCACATCCGACCGTCTTGTACATGTAAAAGACGGATGATCCAGAAGATCATGATAGAGATTTAGGAAGAGGATGAAATTGCCAATAAAGTAGACTACCAAATCGTAGATGCAAATTACACGGGTTAACCCACGTGTAGATGCAACAACAATCCAAGTAGTATTATGTAGATGTAACAACAATCCAACCGAAGCCTTTTTCGCTTTACTTCTCACTAACTCCGACCGAAACCTATCCATCACTTCAACCTTTCGCTCCAAATGTCTTCCCAAGTGATTGGACATCAACTTAAGGCCAAAGAAAACGGGTGAAAGGGGTGTGGATGTTGATGATGATAATTTAGGTAAGCGGGGAGCGGAGCAGAAGCTTTCCATAGAATGGGATTAGATAAATCCCAAAGGCTTAGGTTTAAAAAGTGCCATAATTTTAACCGAAAAAATATTCGGGTTTTCTGAAGCTCAAAAACACGTCGAATAATCAAACTAAATTTGAAAAAAACATTTGAGAAGATTTTGTTTGATTTGGTAAAATATTTTGGCTTTGATTAATTCAAAGAGATGATACTTCAAAGAAGTGTCTAAATGTGTTTTTTTTTTCAACCAAACCTACATATTTATACCCAAACAAAATTTGAAAAAAAAAATTTAATTAATTAATGGCTGGAGACGGTTCAGCCAAAACGGATTCGGCTAAGCCGAGCCGAAGACGGCTTAAATTGAGCCTTTGGTGAACCATCTCAGGGACCCCACCGGAGACGACTTTGCGGCCCTGACACGTCTCAAGCCGCCACGGGAGACGGGTGGCAGACATCGGGATCGTAACCGCCACGTGTTGGGTTGCTACTGGTTGGAAACCAAAGGCTCTCGGAAGACGGTTCAGCCCTTTTGGAAACCGTGTCCCGTCTCTCCAAAGACGGTGGAGAGGGCTATTTATGCAAAACGCCCGGTCAAGGGGCTATTTTGGCCATTTTCCCTAAAATAATTATATGCATGTAGGTGTTTACCTCCCCGAACCTGTATTCTCACATGACCAACTTTATGTGGTGCTGTCAAGGTGCACCACAAGGCACAACACAAAGGTATTGGCACACCCAAGCAACATGTATAACAAAAGCGGGGTCTACACTACAAATGTAGTGTACAGAGAGGTTTTACTAGATTAAGTACCATAGCTTACATCAAAACAACGGTACATCACTACAGACTAGCATACATATTATTGTGTTCAAAAGTATTTATTCAAAACATTATTCTCCACTTATGTTTTTTGTATTCACATAACTCTATGGCCCAGTTCTATTGTTTCACACTTTGTGTTACTTTCAAATCGTATTGTATTTAATACAAACTTAATGTCTAACTCTACCATACTTTCTACCCCTATACATAAAATATTTTTACTAAAGTCAATTTTATACTTTCTTTAATATTTATGCTACCACTTCGTTAGGAAATCTATAGTAATAGTAATAATAACAATAATATATATCATCTCTATATAAATGTATCCTCTATGGTTATCGCTATATTTTGCTAATAAAGCAAGTCCTGAAGCTAAACACAATAATTTTACATATATACCAATTATATATAGTCAAACATCGTGCAGCCCCGCTGCAACGCGCGGGTTCTTGCTAGTATCTTTAAAAAAAGCTATACAAACCACCAGCAAAACTATAAATAATCTAGTCTAGTCTAGATGTACCTTGAATGGTTCATTGTCTATACGTAACATAATTCCAAGAATATCACGAAGACGTTGAAATTTTACAACAACAAAGGGCATAATGTTGTGGCAAACCTAAAAAAATTCTAAATAGAAATACAGGGGAAAAGTTTATACCCAAAGTTCCACTTCTCCTTTTGGTTTTCCAGTTTAACTTCGACCATGAAAACCCATTTTTTGAATGTAAATACCTACAACTACAAATGGCATCAATTTTATAAACCAATACTTTAAACGACTTAATAATAAGAAGACATATGAATTTGATTAACACTAAATAGAAAGTCACCAGTAGAAAGCATCCGCTGCAGATCAGACAGTGACTAAGATGGTGAACGGAAAAAGAGACGAAAGAAGGCGAGCTGGCGACGATACCGGTTGAAGCATCGGTGACGGTTTGTTACGTGCTGCCGTTGAGCTATCGTTACCGATCACAACCATTCAGCACCACCACCCAGTGGCGAAGCTTGGTTCTCGAATCGGGAGGGGCCGGACTTAATTTTTTACAGTTGGTAGTGGCAAATCGGCGGGGGCCGAACTCAAACCGGACCCAATTTACCCTTGAAAATCGCAAATTTATACCACTGCGCCAAAAAACGGGAGGGCCAGGGCCACCCCTGGCCCTTAATATCCTGCGCCCCTGCCACCACCACTTCCATCACCAAGAAGATATGTGTTGAGATCCGGTTGGAGGTAAGTCTGGTAAAAAGGATGGAAAGAGAACGATGGGGATAAATGATGAAAAGAAGGAAAGGGGATGGTAGGTAAAAGCAAGAAAGCAGTCTCATCTAAAAGGAAACAAAGCATTAAGACTATAAGGAGTGTGGGGTGTGTGTGTGTGTGTGTGTGTGTGGGAGAAGAGGGGGATGAAGCGCCATGTGACACTTGTGGGCCCCCTGTGGGGGGGGGGGGGGGGGGGGGGAAGAGGTGGGGGGAAGTGACACTTGGCATTTTTTTTTTTTTTTAATTTTCTTTTTTAATAAATATAAACCAAATTTTTAAAAAAACATAATATTAATTCATAATAAACTACAAAGTTAAATAAAAAAAACACTTACAAACCAAAAATACATGAAATTTTAATAAAACATAAAAAAAATACACTTTAGTTATCGCTATCGTCTTCATCAGATTCGTAATCTCTTGGTACACTCCAAATATGATCAACCAGATCCGCTCGAAGGTTGTGATGTGTTTGGCTACTCTTGATTTCAAAGTTGTTGGCGTTTCTTTCTTCATCCGTAATGTTTGCTTGACTTTGCTGCGTTTCCTCACCAAAGTACTCGCATATTGCACGCCCTTCATCCTCCAAAATCATGTTATGTAAAATAATGCATGCGTACATCACATTTCGTATATGCGTTTTTTCCCACATTCGGCAGGGTGTGGCCAAAATATGCCATCTTTTTTTCAGCACACCAAAAGCACGCTCAACATCTTTCCGTGCAGCCATTTGAGCTTTGTTAAACTTTTTCCTCTTAGGGTCTAACGTCGTCCTCCGTGTAAACGATTTTACGAACACGGCCCAATCAGGGTAAATTCCATCTGCTAGAAGATACCCGTACTTATATTTTACCCCATTTAAAAAAAAAACTTCCTTTTGGTGAAATCCCATCTGACCACGTGCATCGGGCCTTTGTTTGAAATAATCAAACTTATTTTCCAAATCATTTGTTATTCTTATAAATAAATTACGACTCATACGAAAACGACGCCTAAAACTTCTTTCATCGAATGTTGATTCGGGTGAGAAGTAATCACGTACCAATAACTCATTTCCGGTTTGTCGTTCACGAATGATATACTTTCTACGCTTGGGTGGTTCGGAGGTCCCTTCGTCGTCCGCTATAGCTTTAACGACGTTCTGAACGGTTGCCATTAACATTTCTGCGGCACCTTCGCCCAAGTCATCCAAAGCGAGTTGATCAAACATATCGTCTGAACTCGAAGAATCGCTCGACATCTTGCAATTTTTTTTGAAAATATATGATAGTATTGAGAGGATTTTATGAAAAAAATGAGTGTGTTTGTGTATAGGATGTTATTGTTATATATATATATATATATATATATATATATATATATATATATATATAATAATTTTTTTTAATACTAGCCGTTATACCAACGGATAGATTTTTTTTTTTTTTTTTTAAACGGTAATAATTACTCCTCCCCCAATCATCGCGCGCCACGTGTCCCATCTCACCCCCCCTCACGCCAGTGGCTTCCCTCCCGCCCCCCCACTCCCGCCCCCTTCCACGCCGGTTAGCGGCGGTGTTCCAGCCCCCCGCCCTCTCTCCCGCCCCCACTCCGCATAATCTAAACACTTGTACATGAAAGTACAAAAAATTATGCATAAAGGGTTTGCTGAATGTATATATACTAGGTTTTAACCTATGCGCGCGCGTTGCGACGCGCAACACCGGTTAAAATACCCTACCGTATGTTACCCAATGACAATACTCCGTATTGTAGATGCTAACACTATGCCCCAGATGGTTTTAAAAGGTGGGTGTACATAATATTTAACCGCCTTGAAAACAATGTACAGATTGAGGAAAATTAACAACAAAAGAGGAAACCACTCTCAAAAAACCATTTGACTTTCTCCTCTTTTCTCTCTATCTCCCGTGTTAATTTATTACTTTTTTTTTTGAAAGATGTTAATTTATTACCGAGAAAATTGCTCGAATGGTCCCTGTGATTTGCACAATTTTCACCTATAGTCCCCAAGTTTTTAAAATTACAGGTATAGTCCTCAACTTTTGGTGTTTCTTAACTCGGATAGTCCTTGGAGTGGCTGTGAAATTACTAAATTACCCTTTTGATGGATGGAGGTTAAATAATCCAGTTAAGTAGGTGTTAAATTACCAAACTACCCTTATTATTAAAAAATATAAAAAGAATTAATGTGGGACCCACCAACTTCATCTTCCCCAACCCATCACCTCCACAAACCACCATCACCACCACCCATCTCCACTTTCACCACCACCACCACTACTACACCAATAACCGATGCTATTCCCCTTAACCCAACACCCACCATGGTTACAGAGATGACATTGCATCTCCTACCTTACAGATCGATAGAGAGAGAGAGAGAGAGAGAGAGAGAGGGAGAGAGGGAGACAGAGAGAGAGAGAGAGAGAGAGAGAGTAGAAGAGAGAGAGACAGATGCTATTCCTCTTAACCCAACGCCACCACCATTAACATCAGCCGTCATCACCTTAATTAACTGCCCAATAACCCCTACCTAGTAACCTTATACGAAACCCATACCTACTGTTCTGTTCGACACCCAGACCCTGACGAACCACCATTAATCCGGTGACTAAACCATCACCATCACCACCTCTTTGACCATGACAAACCACCACTGTATAAACACCCAGACCCTCGTCGTTCGCTACCACCGTAATCGGAACCCCGACCTGCTTCTGTCGCCGCCTTCATCTTCGTCTCCCACACAGATCTGAGATCTAGAGAGAGAGAGAGAGTGAGGGAAATAGAAGGGGATCCGGTGCAGGGAGGAGTCATGACGGAGCCACTGGTGACCCTTAACGGTGATAGTTCAGTGGTGGTTACCAGAGGTGATGAGGGTGGTGGTTGTCGATGATGACGACTGATGGTTGGTTGTTGAAGACGGGTGAGGACAGAGGGTTATGATATAAGTTATGGTTATAGTAGTAGGGTTATGATATGGGTTGGTAGTTGGTTGTGGTGGTGGTGGTGGTGATAGGTTGAAGAAGATGAAGTTGGTGGGCCCACTTAAATAGGTGGAGAAATATAATTGGTTAAGGGGTTAAGTGGGCCCTCTTTATATTTTATTAATTAATTGATTTTTTTATTTTAATTGGGTAAGGGTAATTTAGTAATTTTACCTCCACTTAACTGAATTATTTAACCTCCATCCATCAAAAGGGTAATTTAGTGATTTTACAGCCACTCCAAGGACTATCCGAGTTAAGAAACACCAAAAGTTGAGGACTATGGCTGTAATTTTAAAAACTTAGGGACTATAGGTGAAAATTGTGCAAACCACAGGGACTATTCAAGCAATTTTCTCTTTATTACCTATAACATATATTTTGTATAAGAAAAAAAAGAGAGAAACTATAAAGGTATTTCTTTTTTCAATTGATAGGAAAGTGTTGTAATCCATCATAATTGGACCGTATACAAACCGTGACGTTAGACAGCATTTGTTACTGATAACATAGGATGAATAATTAGATAAGTAATATAGGAAAATGAAGGAAAAACATTCATTAAAACAAAATACCGATTCAAAGTAACTACCGACCGATTCAAAGTAACTACCGACCGAAACGACCTGGACGAAGGACCGGACAAACCGGACGAATAGTTAACCTAGGACAGCCAAAACCAAGGACCAATGGATAATGACCGGACATTGATCACCGGACAAGACTCGGACACTGGACATTAACCTTCGGACTAAGTTTAGGCGGGAGATAACCATCGGTCTTTAAACACAACAGTAACTAACCAGCGGATAACATAATTAAATAATAATTAAACCTCACCATGTCAGGCTGAACAGTAACATCTGTCACTGTTCACGCCGCACAAAGCATGGCTTGCCATTAATGCGCCGCCTCGAATGCCACTATAAATACCTGGTAGTTGGGCGTATTAAAAGCAGCATTCAATACCCTACGGCAGATTCTCTGCCTCCGATTCACCCTTAATCCCCAGAAAAGTCCCTCGTGATTGTCATTAATCCGAGACACTTTAACATTTTGGCGCCCACCGTGGGGCCGAGCAGGACCACCGAAGGATACTTCGTCCCCACACATGACTTCTACCGATCCACCACCCCCGAGTAACGTCACCCCGTCTCCGACGGGGAACGTTCTCTCACACCCCAGTTCAGGAACTACTCCGGTCGTCTCTCCGGAACTAGTCCGATCTAACTTCCTCCAGATACGGCAGTTGATGAACGAATATGTCAGAGAGGAGAGAGCTAAAGGTTTAGCTCTCAGGCTGTCGTTTGATGAGGAGGAACCCTTGCCGGGACACCATCAACCTATACCGTTCTCCACCCAGGGCCCTTCCTCTACACCTCTGACCCCTGCCACCTGGTTAGCTGACACTATCCAAAGAAACTCCATAAACCCAAATACAGCTCATATCGCCGTAACCGCACCAACATCCCATATCCCTGGATCAAACACGACTACCATCCCACTTCCTGGTACCCCGAAGGAGGATCTAGCCCGACCATATCGACCCTCCGAGGGATCAAAGTTTACTCCCCGAATAGCCAACTTCGTTCCGCCGGTCCGGATAAAAATGCCCTCCAATGTTAGGATATACGATGGCACGTTTGATCCCGAAGATCACATCCTACTATTTGATAGCGCTGCTCGAAATGAGGGATGACCGATGCCCTCGTGGTGCCACATGTTTGTGCAGACTTTGTCAGGGGTGGCCCGAATCTGGTTTAATGGCCTTCCTTCGGAAAGCCTTGACAGTTTTCACGACCTAAAAGTCAGATTCCTAGATTACTTCAGACAGCAGCGCAAGCATATGAAGGACCCCGTGGAGCTACACAACATCAAGCAGAAGGAGGGGGAAATCTGAAAGAATTTGTATCTCGATTCAAGGAGGAGTCCTTGCAGGTCCGGGATGCGGATGAGAGGATGCGGATATCAGGTTTCCTTCACGGACTCCGAACCAAGCAGTTAGTGGAGGACCTAAACGCTAAGGTCCCCGCTACCATGGAAGAAGCCATAGAAAGAACGGAGGCATTCGTGCAAGGAAAGGAAGCAGCTCAAGCAATTGAGTTCAAAAGGAGGTCGGAGGATAATGGTAGGAAAGGATCCCATCAGAATGCTGGAAGGAGGGATTCGTACTCACAAAAAAGGTACCGAGAGAATGACAACTCCCGGACGGGTAGGAAGGATCAGAGTGAAGGAGCAAAAACCAATGAAAGAAAGGGTTTCATCTTTACAGAATTGATCAAATCTCCCAAAGAGATTCTGGCCTCAGAAGCAGCCAATGTCCAGTTCAAACCACCTTTCCCCTTACAGAAGACAGCAAAGCAACAAAGCTCCCGGAAGTACTGTGAATTCCATGAAGACAAGGGGCACGACACCAACGAATGTTTCCAACTGAAGAAACAAATAGAAGAGGCCGTACAAGCTGGACGACTGGACCACTTGGTCAAAGATATCCGGAACAAGAAACGGAAGGGTGACGACAAGAAAGGGAAGGAAGTACTCATGGTTCGCCCTACCGTTGCCCTAAAAAGGCCACGGATAATGCTGGAAAGCAGGGGAGAGATTATGCATTGGAGTGAGTTGCCTATCGGGTTTCTCGCCATCAAGACGGAAGACGAGAAAGAAGATCCTTTAATTATCCAAGCCAGCATCGGAGGACAACTGGATCATCGGGTATACATAGATGAGGGGGCGGCCTCAGATATAATGTACGAGCATTGTTTCAATCAGTTACTCGATTACATCCAGAGCGAAATCGTCCCCGTATCATACCCACTGGTGGGGTTCTCTGGCGAGCAAGTCTTGCCCAAAGGGCAGGTACAACTCTTTGTGAGCATCGGGGAGGAGCCCCTGAAGAGAGTAGAAATGCTCAATTTCATAGTGGTTCCGGGGCGGACACCTCATAACATATTAATCGGCCGACCCGGCATCCGGACATTCGGAATGGTGACTTCTAGCAAGCACGGGCTGATCAAGTTTCCCACGCTAGAAGGTATTGCTACTCTCAAGACCCTGTTCCGACCCAAAGAAATCGGATACATGGATTCCGATGAAGGCTCGCTCGAGAAATGGTACATTAATGAATGCCACCCTGAACAACCCGTCATGATAGGAAGAACCCTTAGTAAAGAATGCAAAGAATACTTGTATCACTACTTGAAGAGAAACATCGATGTGTTTGCATGGGAGCCTAGTGACATGACGGGTATACCCCGGTATATCATCGAGCACCGATTGAATGTCCACCCTACTCGAACACCTGTCGTACAAAAAAAGAGATCGTTGGCTCCCGAGCGAAGCGCTGTTGTATCGGAAGAAGTACGGGCCTTAGAAGAAGCAGGAATCATGAAACCGGTCCGTTACCCCTCTTGGGTCTCCAACCCCGTGATGGTCGAAAAGTCTAATGGATCATGGAGGATGTGCATCGATTACCGGGATCTCAATGGAGCCTGCCCAAAAGATCACTACTCGTTGCCCGAGATAGACTCTAAAGTGGAATCAGTGGCTAGTTTCCGGTATAAGTGCTTTCTAGATGCGTACAAGGGATACCATCAGATTCAAATGTCCCGAGAGGACGAAGAAAAAACGGCGTTTCACACAAACCAGGGGTTGTTCTGCTACCGAAAAATGCCATTCGGCCTCAAAAATTCCGGAGCTACCTATCAGAGGCTGATTGATCAGGTATTCAAAGAACAGATTGGGAGAAACATGGAGGCCTACGTGGATGATCTAGTAATCAAGAGTCCGGACGAAGAACAACTTCTCCTTGATATTGCGGAGACCTTCCGCAATCTAAGAAGAGTAAACATGAAATTAAATCCTGCAAAATGTTTTTTCGGGATGGAGGAAGGCCGTTTCTTAGGGCATATCGTGGCAAAGAAAGAAATCCGAGCTAACCCAGACAAAGTTCAAGCCATCCAAGAGATGCGTTCTCCGAGAACGATCAAAGAATTACAAAGTTTGAATGGCAGATTGGGAGCTCTCAACCGGTTCCTCTCTAAGTTGGCTGGAAGATCGCTACCTTTCTTTAAGGTGCTCAAGGGTTACACCAAGAGGTCCGATTTCAGATGGACCGATGAAGCGGAAGCCGCTTTTATTCAGATGAAGCAGCATCTGTGCAGCCTGCCTTCTCTAGTAGTACCAGAGCCCGAGGAAACTTTATTCGTTTACCTCGCGGCAGGGACGGAAGCAATCAGTAGTGTGCTATGTGCTAGCCGCGCTAAGGGGTTCATGCCTATCTTTTTCGTAAGCCGATGCCTGCGGGAAGCGGAAGTTCGTTACTCGCCGATCGAGAAGTTAGCTCTAGTACTAACTCACACGGCCAGGCGATTAAGAAGGTATTTCCAAGCTTATCATATTGTGGTATTGACGAACTCAGTCCTACGAGAAATCATGAACCGACCTGACGTAGCCGGAAGGCTTACGAAATGGGCCGTGGAGTTGGGCACGTTCGGAATTGAATACAAACCCCGCGTTGCCATAAAGGGGCAAGTGCTAGCAGACTTCCTGGTAGAAAATGCAGGTCATACAGAAGTGCCCATGACCATCGACGCGGTCCATGAACAGCCCGAAAGCTCAGGGACCTATGATGGCTGGTGCCTATATACCGATGGAGCTTCAAGCCGAGAAGGAGCCGGGGCAGGCCTCATTTTGATCGATCCACAGGGAGTTGAAACAGCATATGCTATACGGTTCAACTTCAAGTGCACCAATAACATGGCCGAGTATGAGGCTCTTCTAGCAGGGTTGCGCGTAGCCCATCAATTGAACATAGAGGAGATCAGGGTGTTCGTTGACTCCCAATTCGTAGCAAGCCAAGTCACCGGAGACTTTGAAACAAAAGATGAAAACATGATGTTATACGCAGAAGCGGTACGGGAAATCATGGCCCTGTTCAAAACATGTCAGATAATTAAGGTGCCCCGGAGTAAAAACAAAGGGGCGGACGCAGTAAGCAAGATGGCATCGGTGGCTTTCGCCCACTTAACAAAAATGATATTGGTCGAACAGATGAATGAAGCTTCCGTGGGAGCTAAGTCATCGGTTGGAATCTTCGAGATAAGAGGGCCCGATTGGAGGCAACCAATAATGGAAGCCTTAGAAGGAAAAGGTAGCCCAGAAGAACTAGAAGCACAGCGGAGCCGGTCGTATGAACTTATAGATGGGGTGCTTTTCAAAAAGGGATTTCTCTCCCCTTCTTACCGATGCATTTCCCATCCTGAAGGTATCAAGGTACTCGAAGAATTACATGAAGGCTTATGTGGGATGCATGTGAAGGCCGCGTCTTTGGTCACACGGGCAAGCAACCTCGGGTACTATTGGCCAACCATGAGACAGGACAGTGAAGATCTGGTAAAGCGATGTGAATCCTGCCAAGTACATGCTCCGTTACCAAAGCTACCAAAACACGGACTGGTTCCGATTACTTCACCATGGCCCTTTTACCAATGGGGAATGGACTTGCTAGGGCCGTTCCCCACGGCAAAAGGGGGGATTCGTTTTCTCTTGGTAGCAGTGGATTACTTCTCAAAGTGGGTGGAAGCGAAACCAATCGGAAGCATCAGTGGGAATCAGATCACCACCTTCGTATGGGAGAATCTGATATGCCGTTTTGGGTTACCCGGAAAACTGATCACTGATAATGGAACCCAATTCGCCGACAAACGGTTCCGGGCATGGTGTCAAGCTTTGAAGATCCAACAAGTTTTTACCTCCGTTGCTCATCCCCAAGCGAATGGGCAAGTGGAGCGCATGAATAGAAGCATCCTGATCGGACTCAAGACCAGGTTAGGGAAGCATGGGAAGAATTGGTTAGAAGAACTGCCAAACGTTTTGTGGTGCCTCAGGACGACAGAAAAGACAAGTACTGGGAGAACACCCTTCAGCTTGGTCTTCGGATCGGAAGCAGTTATTCCTGCAGAAGTCGGCCTTCCGACCAAGAGGGTACTCACGATGGGCAGTGTCAACAACCAAGAAGGGTTGCTAACCAACTTAGATAACTTGGAAGAATATCGGATGAATGCGGCTGTTCAAGAAGCAAAGTACAAGCAACAAATGAAGAAATATTACGATAAGAGGGTGAAAGGGATGACCCTACTGCCGGGGGATCTGGTACTCCGATCAAATGAAGCAAGCCGGAAGGAGAATACTGGCAAGCTCGGGCCGAATTGGGAAGGGCTGTACCAAGTCATACAGGTACATGAGAAAGGGTTCATGCAAGCTCGCAACCATGGATGGAAAGGCCGTTCCAAGGCACTGGAATCTGGCCCAACTCAAGAAATATTTTGTTTAAGTAATATTAGGAACTACCAATAAGAGTCATTTTGTAAAAATCTCCCCCAGGAAGGGAGCTTGAGCGTTTATTGACTAATGAAATGATGCTTTTGTGATAACTATACTAATTAACCTCACGGATTATGCTTCTAAGAAAAATTGTTATAAATCATAAACTATCAGGGTCGGCCCCTCATAAAAGCCGTCACACTACCGCATAAGGGTCAGCCCCTGCGAATATGGCTGATCGAGTGAACAACTCGATAACAGGGGGAGTCCCTTCGAACAACTCAACACCCGCAATGCGCATAAAAGTCATGCATAACAAACATAAAAAGCATGCATAACATAGAGCCAACTAAAGCCACCGATCGAACAGACGATCGGCGTGATATTACAAAACATTGCCTCGATGGGCCAAATAGTTAATAATAAAACAGTACGACCAATCGAATGAAAGATCGGCATCACATCACAAAACAAAGCCGCAGGAGGGCTAAAAAGTTAAGTTTTGAAAATACATAAACAGTCACTTAGCAAGGAAACCGGCGTGAACCAACTCTTCCACGTCTTTGGAAGTCTTTCCTTTCATCGCCCGGATCTGGTTCACATACCCGTACTCGATCGCGTCCCATGCTTGCGCCCCTTTCTCGTACGAAGCACGGGCCTTCGGATCGTACCCCTCAATATCTTCAATTTTTGCACCAGCCAAGTAGCCCTTAAAACCAACTGAGATCCCATCATGAAAGGCCGAGTTATAGAGATGTGTCTCCATCTCGCCAAGCGGTTGCAAGAACTCGGTCGACTTGTGTAGTCTAGAAACAACCAAAGGGATCACTTCAGAGATCAGTCGGTTACGATCACCCTCCGCATCGGCAACCCATTTCTTCAGCTGTTCCATCACCTTCTCCCCCTCCTCCAGTGCCTTATTATAGTTGGCCTTGCACTGGCCCCATGTCTTTTTCTCCTCAGCCGACTTGTCAAGGCATTCCTGCGGAAACGGAAAAAATCACACTTAACAGTTTCACAAATATGCTATCATGAAAGTTCAAAAATAAAAATATACCTGCAGTTCACCGGTAGACTTGGTTAAGGCTATGTTATGTTCATGGATTAACCGATTCTCTTCCTTCATAGATTCAATCTCCTTATCCTTAGCGGTGAGCTCCCCCTGAAGTATTTCAACCTCCTTGGCATGCTCCACCTTCATCTCCCCCATAGCTCGGATAGCTTCCTTCCCCTTTTTGACACTCGATCGGTCACCCTTCTTACGCTTGGCCAATTTGGTATCCAACCTTGATATCTCAGAACGATACTGATCAATCCTCCCACGGAGCTTCTTCTCAACAGCTGTTCTCTTGAAATAACTTTGAACCAACTCGGAGACTGCGCTTAAAGTCCGAACCACGGACACACTTGCATTTTCAGCAGGGTGACTCTCCTCCCCTTCTCTAGCACAATCTAACTCACCAGGTGGAATGGCATGATGCAATATCTGAAAGCAAACAACAGGGTCGCTCAGATTATCTCCGTTCTTAACTTTCCATCTGGGAACATACGGCTCCGTTATATCATACGACTCCTCTAAATCCCTCGATTCTTCAATATCACTAGATGCTCGTCGCCTTTTACCGCTTTGAGGAGTCTCTTCCACAGGTCCCTTAGTCGTCTTCCTCTTCTTGTGATGTTCTTTCCTGGAAGGACTCGCAACGGTTGCTTCACAACCCAATACCACATTATCCGGTGCGGTGGGAGACACCTCAACCGGAGATACCCTTGCAGGAGTCTCCTCAATCTGCAGGGACTCGTCATCCTCAGCCGTAGCATGACCGATGTCCCCGGAATCAAGAGCACCTTGACCATCAGGAGTGTGTAGAAACCGGTCTAAATTCCCTTGAACATTGAACGATTGATCAGCAGGGCGACGGGTCACATCGTCTTTCTCCTTATCAGGAATGTTATAGACAACTGCCGCGGTCCGGTCCAGGACAAAGTCTTCTTTCTCCCCAAGTGCCCTGGACGTTAGAATGGCACCTTCACCCTTCCGTTTAATGAAGCTAAGGACACTCATCTCTGAAAAACATAAGTCATACATAAGAAACACTACAAGTAAAATTAAACAAAGTAAAGTAAAACGGCCATACCCTTTTTCCCTCTCTTAATGATGGGTTCTACCCCAGGGAATGGCCATTTACGGCTGATCCCGGTCAACACCAGGACAGTCTCCGGGTAGACCCGAAGGGAAGTAGGGGTCCCTAATAACTTATCATACAATTCGCCGTCATATGTATCCTCCTGTTTAGGGTTTAGCTTTCCTCCGGACTCTTTCCATGGCATCATGAACGGTACCACATTATCCGAAACCCAAAAGAAACGGTTCTTCCAATTTTTTAGCCCGGAGTACGTGTCTTTCAACATCGACTCAGCCTTGGATTTCTCCCCTACGGTGAACCAATCACCGGCTGTAGTCAACCTAAAAAACTGTCGGAAAAGACCTATGGTCGGCTCTCCCCCATAAGCACGACAGACCACCTCGAAATGAATAACTTTGATAGCTCCTAAAGGACTGAGTTGCCGGATATCCAGGCCATAAAATTGCAAAAACTCTAAGAAAAAGACGGATAATGGAAGGCGAACGGATGAGAATTCAAAATGGCGAGTATAAAAACCAACATGACCCTCCGGACAGTCGGTTATCCTATCGGTAGGTTTCAGAACAATGGGCTTGTACACGGAAGTGTCAAAAAATTTACTACAGAAGGCCGTTAATGACGGCTCCGATACTAGAGAGGTATGTACACGCATATCTTTCCTACCCACCATAGTAACGAGGAAAAAGAAAATGCTAGAAGAGATAACGAACCTGGTTCGGAAGAAGAAACGCTCTGAAGCCGATGAAAGAAAACAGTAAAAACTTTTTAAACCCCCGCTACAGTATATATAGGTGGATTTGGGAGGGAATTGAGACAGACGTCCCATCAATGTACAATAAGGCGGTTGGCATACCCACCACTAATAGCGCGACACGTGTCCGTTTTAAATAAATATAATAATAATAAAATAATAAACAAATGTATATATTTTTCTGGCCTATTAGAAACCCACGGCCGAATCAACGGTTCGGATTAACCAACTGTAGAATCGAAGACGTTAAAGTTTGATACTCCGCACCCGCCTAAGACAAAGAGCGGGCGAGGACATCAAACTGGGGGGCTGATAACATAGGATGAATAATTAGATAAGTAATATAGGAAAATGAAGGAAAAACATTCATTAAAACAAAATACCGATTCAAAGTAACTACCGACCGATTCAAAGTAACTACCGACCGAAACGACCTGGACGAAGGACCGGACAAACCGGACGAATAGTTAACCTAGGACAGCCAAAACCAAGGACCAATGGATAATGACCGGACATTGACCACCGGACAAGACTCAGACACTGGACATTAACCTTCGGACTAAGTTTAGGCGGGAGATAACCATCGGTCTTTAAACACAACAGTAACTAACCAGCGGATAACATAATTAAATAATAAGTAAACCTCACCATGTCAGGCTGAACCAGTAACATCTGTCACTGTTCACGCCGCACAAAGCATGGCTCGCCATTAATGCGCCGCCTCGAATGCCACTATAAATACCTGGTAGTTGGGCGTATTAAAAGCAGCATTCAATACCCTACGGCAGATTCTCTGCCTCCGATTCACCCTTAATCCCCAGAAAAGTCCCTCGTGATTGTCATTAATCCGAGACACTTTAACAGTTACTATTATATTACCACATATATAATTCATAAAAAAAGAGCCAATCTTCCCCGTCCTTAACACAAAAAAAAATATGCCCACCATCAACAAAAAGCTCTTACAGAACACCATCACCGTCGACATCGGCTGTGGCGGCGGTTACCGGAGAATATCGAACCCAGAAATCAAAGCTACAAACCACCGGTCGACCGCTGCCTCCTTCACAGTTAATGATAACCAAAGACGGCAATACCGACCGAGCGGTAGGAGGGCGAAGGCAGTATATACGTACTCGGATGGCACCGATCTGAACATGCAGGGCAAAAACAACTCGATGGAGAATGGTCGGAACCTTGCCGGAACCTTAACCCTTTTGATTGCCACCTGCAAGAGTGGAAGAAGTTTAACGCCGACGTGGGAAGAGGTGAAGCTGCCGCTTCAATTTAGCAATGTCTGACATATATTGTGGTTGTTACAGCCGTTATCTAGCCCCACCATCCATCACAAACCGAGCGGGAGGGCAAAGGCGGCGACATAGCTAGAGAACAGAGAGGAAGACAAAGTTAAGCAGGGAAGATGCGAACACGTGGGCATGTTTCAACCGCAGATATACGATTTACACGTAGCAGTAACAAATATACATGACAAAATAAGGGTACTTGCTCATAACAGATGAGACGACCGGCAACCGGGATTGCAGGTGAAGTGATTTGACGTTTAGCTACAGGAATCCCGTCTCACATAGAAATCTACTAATTGTATATATATAATATAAAAAAAAAATCAAATTCTGATCGTTCAGAGGTGCTAGATTGAGTATTGGATCGTTTATTGATTGCCAACCGTATACGGTCAGCACCCTTTGATATGTATTTAAATAAGTATTTAATAACCATATTCCAACCGCAACACTCAACATTAATGTGTGCAGCGAACCGCAAAAGGGCGATGCCATCTGGCGTACCCGTTGGTCCGTAAGGGAGAACAATTTGTTCGGTAATCCCCTTAGAGCGGAAGAGTTCGTGGCGGAGGTTGTGCCTCCGCACGAGCGGGAGTGTCAGGATACTGAGCCGTCCTGACCTGATTTCGAGTATTTGTGTGAATTAGGCCACCCGCGCTTCGCCGCGGGAAAACCAATTTTTAACTAAATTTATATGAATCAATCTCAAGCGTTACGCCGGTTGCGTACCCATTTAGTTGATAGGAGAAGATAACCAACATTTGAACATATCAACAACAACAAATCTGAGAGACAATCCGAATAACATATTCAACAACAACAACAATCTAAAGAACATATCCAACAACAACACATTTGAACAACAGACCATACCCAACAAAAAAACATATCAAAACTAAAACAGACCACCCATCTTCTTGAAAACAATCCATAAAAATATTAAATGTTACGATTGGTGGTTGAAACATTCTATAAAAAGGAGTGGATAGAAGAAAGACAACTTAGAGAGAGAAACCTTTAACATGTGAGAGGTTGAAGATGAGAAAGCTCAAGAGGCATCGAACACTAAAATGTCTAAAAGAAAGTATGGAAAGATACCATGAATAATAACGTTGTTGCTTTGATATAATAAGAGAATGGCAGAGACGTTCGGTAATTGGTCAATCCTAGTCTACCAACATATACATCCAAGTAATCTACCATATTAAGCTACCTAATGCAAAACTTCTTCAAGTCCAAAACATCGTATAAAGTATATATGTGAGAGTTAACAACCAAAATCGTCCTTGAGGTTGGCGAACCAAATTCAACACACCTTTCAAAAGAAAAGAAAGCCTTAAAAAAGATAAAATGTCAACTAAGAAAAATATGTAAATAATAAAATGCAAAGAGCAGTAAAAATGTACCGACCTGAAATTACAAATACTCAACAATACTAAAAAATTTATATTAATTTCAATTTTTAAGAACTTCAAGATACTACTTATAATACATTTAAGATTATATGTTATATTAATATATTCAGTTTTGTTGAAGTACAACATGATCGGGTAGTAAGACGGATATCATCTATCGTCGTTATCAGCTACCATCGATTCAACATCACTCCTATGGTCTTTCAAGGTAATTGTTTTATGCAACTTAGTCGCTTTCATGTGAGGAACAAAAGCCCTAAACCTGATTATGGTTTTGTAATGGTTCAATAGGTTAATTGGATGAATTCGTTTTCTAGCGTTTATACAAATTAGGGATTTACCTTAATTAACCTTTAGTTATAAATCTGCGGAGGGTGGTGGTTCTGAGCTGGTTAGAGGTGATTCAGTGTAAAGGTGGTTAGAGGATGGTTCAGATCTGGTTAGAGGTGGTTCAGTGGAGGGTGAACGTGGTTGAAGGTGTTTTGGTAGTGGGTGGTGGTGTAGTGCTGCGGTGGAGTGGTGGTGCAAATGAATATGTGTGTGTATATTTATATTAATAATAAAAACTATTTGGTAAGTACATTATGCATTAACGTGTTGTACCTATATGAAAATGACTGAAATACCCTTATACTTAATAAAGTTGGTTAATAGAGTTACAACTTTGGACTCAATAGGTTAGTTTATTTCTAGTGATGGACTCAAGCAGTTAAAGTTTTGGATTTTGGATTCAAGTAGTTAAAACCATTATAACACAGTGACTCAAATAGTAATTCATTCTAATGAAAATACAGTTCTTAACTTTTGGGTATCTTAAACTACCTCTCCCTCATGCATTATAATATAGTATAGATATATGTATATGTATATATATATATACATATATATATATATATATATAGAAGTGTATACATATATAAATATATGTACATATACGTGTATATAGGGGATCTACGCAGAACACTATTTATTGCTAGAACACGCAAAACAAAATGATTCACTCATTTTTTTTTTCAATCATAAACAACTAAAAAGTAAAAATGAATGTTACAAATGTAATTTTATTGATTTCTACATTGGAATTTGAAAATTATTATGATAACATTTAATTTTATTTTATTTTTAACCTACATATATGTAGGTTAAATAATCTACATGTAAAATGTCTTGTTGTAATATGAATTCTCTCTAAGGGAGACATTTACTATTTGAATATGTCGAGAACAATGTATTCAGCCTTAACTCTACCCTGTGGGAATATAGATGCTGGTTCTAGTGAGATCCTGGCTCGATAGTGGTTTAGCATCAAGCCTTAGACATAAGGGACATACCACTTAACAATCGGTACAAGCCGAAAGGTGCATGTACCCCATTGTTTTTTGGTTATCAACGCCACCACATGATACATAATTAACCGTCTGCACTTTTTAACGTTATTTTCACGAAAGTTGTAAGGGCACAAGGGGTGCTACCATAGTTTTTTTTTCCTTCACTAATTTTAACCAATCCTGCACTGCCACATCATTTCATTCACTGATTTACTTCACTGATTCATTTTTTGTAGGCAGCACTTAACTGATTCACTTCACTGAAATCTTTATTTTTTAGTTTTCCTTTTTTTAATTATCGTTTTTACTAAAAAAATGGCCGTTTGAATTAAAACTACCATTTGTAAAACTTAAAAAAATAAACCATCCCATTAAAATAAAATAAAAAGTACAAAAACATCAACTAAAATAAAAAATAAAAAATACAAACGCCTTCATCCTACTCGTCGCCTTCATCATCCGCGTCGTCTTCAACCCAATAACGGTCCCATTCGTATGTGGGAATTGTGGGAATTGTGCATATTGTGAGTACAACGGTTGTTGTTGGGATTGGGGTTGGGTTTGTGGAAAATTGATCACGAGCCTATACGGTTCAACCGTAGCCGATCTCGAACCCGAAGCTTTGCCTCGACTACTAGAACCTCTAGATTTCGAGGTTCCCCTTGCACCCCTCGAAACACTCTTTGATTTCCTTGGATCAATGTGTTTTGTTTGTGTTTTAAAGTATTTTGGTTAATGTAGTTGTTTGTTTGTGTTTTTTTATTTAAACCGTGCACAATTTTATACCATTTTAAAATTAACAGTCAAAAACATGTTACCGTTTCATATTAAATAAATTCAAACGGTCAAAAAGTAATAAAATATATTATAAAAATTGACCGTTGCAATAAATATGGCTTGTTACCAGCCCGTTAGATAGAACCCGTATTTGGTTCACGGGACCCCTACCAGCACAGGTGGCGGCGGTGTTACCATTCTGGTAGTGTGGTACCTGTGCCAAATTCCTAAAATAACATTAAAATTGCACGAATAAATACACTATAAAAAAGAGTTAATAGCCAAAATCGTTCATGAGGTTTGGTCACTTTTGCCACTTCAGTCCAAAACCCAAACCTTTTACATCTGGGTCCTTCAGTTTTTTTTTTTTCCAAATTCGTCCCTGAAAAGGTTTAGGTTTTGCTAAATTCGTCCCTGAGTTTTGGTCACTTTTGCCACTTCAGTCCAAAACCCAAACCTTGTCAGGGACGAATTTGGCAAGAAAAATAAAACTGAAGGACCCGAATGTAAAAGGTTTGGGTTTTGGACTGAAGTGGCAAAAGTGACCAAACCTCAGGGACGATTTTGGCTATTAACTCCTATTAAAAAAATGTTGGTTTTTTTACTCATGCTACATAATCCGTGTAAACTTTTATGAACCGTTGATTAGTTTTTTTATCCAACAGTGCTAACTGTGATCCGTGTGATTAAATTTTACCCAATGATATCTTGCTAGGGTTTTTTTCCGGTTTATAAAAAACTAGTAAATTACGCCCGCCGCGCTAAGCGCGGCGTAGAAACATTAACGGTGTCGATTCGTGAAAACCTGTAGAATTTTCCGACGAACAGTGAAGTTACACCAGTGGTATTGCGAGGGTCAACTAATTGGATAACACAACGTAGAGAGTCGTATTGTTCCGTCGATACGACGGCGCGCCTTGCAGCGAGCAAAATGCCTAAACCGTCAGAAAACAATTGATAATAGAAAACATCTACGATCCTGGCCAGCAACCAACGGCGTGGCTGTCATCACGACTTACAATGGCAGTTTCGAAAATACCATGCAACTTGAAGGTTCTTTATTAATTAAAGATTCTTGCAATGGCATTATGGTAAATACCATGCAACCTTAAGGGTCTACTTTAGTATTAGTAAGTAAAAGATTCTTTCAATGGTATTATCGTAAATACGTGAAACATGAAGGTTTTTTACAAAAAATCAAAGACTCTGGCAATGGCATTATCGTAAATACGTGAAACCTTAAGACTTTCTACTAAAAATTGAAGAGATTTTATTTGCCCTTGAATAGACAATTAATTACGATAACGCCACGCTACTGTAGCGAATGATGTGAATTGTTATTTATAATAACTAGTAAACTTATTCCGCGCGTTGCCGCGGAATCAGACGATACTAGTTTGGTCCATATCAGTATCGATACGATCACGTAGAAATTATCGTTCTTGATAGAAAGGAATATTTAATTTAATAGTCTTAAGTTTTCCTAATTATATAAAAAATTCTAACTATTCATATTTTAGACAGACGTAGAATAAGTATACAAAATTTATTAAGG
The DNA here is from genome assembly GCA_028751855.1 of Ambrosia trifida. Taxonomy (NCBI): domain Eukaryota; kingdom Viridiplantae; phylum Streptophyta; class Magnoliopsida; order Asterales; family Asteraceae; genus Ambrosia; species Ambrosia trifida. The sequence continues at coordinate 57,880,138 of CM054127.1, read as the reverse complement.
CGTAGAATAAAAAATACTACCTATGAAAATCAACATATTTTGTTATCCAACTAGTGCAACTCCCCCGCGCTTCGCGGCGGGAATTCCGTTGTTACGATACGCTAATAAATACACTTCAAAGAATACTGACACGTATATTACATCAATCGAAAACTCGCAATTTAAAAGAAAGTGACGATCCCTGCAACATAAGTTAAGAAAAAGCTTGATGATGTGATAAATCTAAATTAAGAAATACGTGGCCATCTAGAGGAGTTGCAAGAATCGGTGTGGTTATAGTGTAAATATTGTTGAGACTATAGTTTTACAACCACCGAACACGGCCTTTGGCCGTTGGTAGGCTAATATCATCCAACACTCTGCCTCGACCCTTGCCTAATGACATTGGTCTTCATTGTTAGGCCGTCTAATAGTAGCGGCCCTCTGGGAAACACCGCCGAGAATAGCACCGTCGTCGTCCCTTCATGATCTCCAAGCGGACACCACCGGTCGGATCCTGATGATGTACACGCCAAACCGGTTTGAATATCTAAATGGAACAACGGCCGTCAAAATGGAAACACAGGAAGGAGGAGGCAGCGCCGGAGCTGTCCTCACCAAAACCCTACAACAACATCCATAAGAAAGGTTGAAGATAGAAGAGAGTAGAGGTGAGTAGATGTGGTGTCTGATTTTGATGATGAGGTTCAAAAACCTCCAAAATCTCAGAGACACAGTAGAGAGAAAGAGGGAGCCTGATCTTTTCAGAGAGAAAGAACCACCTGGAATGATGCCAACCATAGAGTGAGAGAAAAATTAATAAAGAATTGTACAGGGAATAAAAGGGAACGTTGGATCAAAAAGCGACGATAAAGATGTGTTTACTGTTCTTAAGACCAGACAGCTAGCTTTTAATTATATATAGAATAATAATAACTACATACAACTAACAAAGTGTAAAAAGTCAAAGTGTTGTGGCAGTATTCGAAAGAAGAAAAAATTCACTGGCGCAAAGTAGTGTTATAAATTGATATATATAATAATAATATTGGTTTTTTTACTCATGTTACATAATCCGTGTAAAGTTTTATGAACCGTTGATTAATTTTTGATCCAACGGTGCTAACTGTGGTCCGTGTGATTAAATTTTACCCAATCATATCTTGCTAGGGTTTTTTTTCGCTTTATAAAGGGTATTTGCAACAGTAACTCAGTAAGTTGTCCCAATCGTTTCTCTTCCGATCGGCTAAAATAGAAGGTAATCGCCAAAAGTTATCAGCACTTGCTTGTTAATTTCTTCTTCTTCTTCTTCTTCTTCTTCTTATTATTATTATTAGTATTATTATTATTATTATTATTATTATTATTATTATTATTATTATTATGTTGTGTATTATAATAATAATATTTTGGTTGGTTGTTGTATAATTCTCAGATAATGGAATCACTTCGCCAATAGTTTACGTCGTTGCCTTATGGAACGTCTGACCACAAGATACGCATCGTGCTTCACGTAGGAGGGTCTTGGCCGCGAGGGTTTACCCTAAATCCGACTTATGATGGAGATGATATACAGGAATATGAACTAGATTTTCCTTCTAGTTTGACATCATTTTCCGAGTTAATGGATCTAGTGAGAGGTGTCGCAGAACTAGGCGAGGCAAACTTTAAGCAGTCTTACCTGTTGAGCTCAGTAACGATGAACACCTGGAGAACTTTTTGCTCTTTGAGAAAGATCAATCCGGTCCTGTTGATGTGTATCTTATCGAAGCTTGGGAAGTTCATCACATCACCAGTCATCACCACTCCTTGCTTTTTTTTTAGTTCGCCAGGATTCAAAAAGGATAGCGGCACAGCTTGTTGTTGCTTACCACTATCTAAATATGTAACTTGTTTTTGTCTTGGAGTGAATTATAAGTATTAGTTAATGTTAAACCTGGGCTTTTTTAAACTATGTTATGGGTTTTTTTTTGTCTATAATCAAACAATTTATGGCTCTGTATTTCTATTGCAAATGCAGTGTTTTGGAAGTGAGGGTAACTAGCACTTGACCCGCGCTTCGCGGCGGTACGATTAACATTAATATAACTAGAGTGTTAGAAACAAAAAGAAATTAAAAAATAAAGACAAAAAAATAGTTAGCAATTAGGAAGAAGAAAAAAAGAAAAAAAAATATATTATCAAGGTGTTGGAAGAGTTTCGAACATGGGTTGATTAGAGGTAATGCAATATCCATTTCCTACCTCCTGGGCTAGATTGTAAACATAATCTGATTACTTTGTTTAATAATAACAAAAAATGTATGATGTTAACAAAAAAAAAAAAAAAAAGAAAGACCAACCACCAGGAAGATCAACCACCACGTGACATGTGGCATGACCTCCAAAAGCATCCAATGGTGATTTTGAACTATTCACGTTTGATATTGTTGTATAGAACTAGGGGTTGATCCCGCGCTTCGCGGTGGGGAAGTAGGGATGTGGCTTCATGTTTGTAGCTATCGTTGTGGTGCGTAAAATTAAGGAAAAAGTCTTTAAATAATGCTATGTTATAGTTTATTTTATTAAACATTCTTAGAAAATCTTATATATTTGTAGTTGTTTAATATGCTCTAGAGGTATTATAATTTATTATACATATAAGGAAATCCTATAAAATTATACATACTTAAAGTTTGCTTTATAGAACAAAAAGGGCACATGGCTTAAGAGGATCTCTTAATTTCATGTAAAAATGAAGAAAACAGATATGAAGATATTTACACGTGTTTTACATCGATGGAAATAATTTTGGTATTTTATGCCCAAGTTAAAGAGTTTAAAAATAGTTGTCATAGTTTAAACATAGTTGCTTAAAAATAAATATTATGTGAATCTGAATTCGAATCCGAAAAATCCGAATCCGAAATTTCGGATTATCTGATTTTCGGATATCCGAAAATCGGATTATCGGATTTTTCGGATTCGAATTCGGATTCGGATTTTTTTGAACACCATAGTCATCAATTTGTTGCTAGTTTATGCGCAAAAAAATGGGTTTGAAGACAAATAGTTTACATGTTAGGTTATTCTTGATTCTCTTTGGTTAAAAGAAGCGAGAGATTTACCGTTAGTTACACTTTATCTTTGATGGAGTCAGGTGCTTTATGGAATCGTTGGCTCGTATTTTTCCATTGTTACTCATACATTGACAATAAGAGAATATCCCTTTATGTAATCTTTTCAGTTGTTATATATATGGAAGTCTTACAAACAAGAGTGTGATTTATCAATCCCAACAAGAATTACAATAATGGCCCTATACCGTTCCGATTCTTTAATTCCTGGCTGGGTAAGGACGGGTTGGACACTAAGGTTATTGCAGGTCTTAACTATGATATTGAAGCTAACAGGAAAGATGTTATTCTAATCCAAAAATGAAGAAAATAAAAAACAATATAAAAGAATGGAGGAAAGAAGCATATGACAGTGAGATGGCTGGAGTTAAATGGGCGTCTGAGCAAATTAAAAAATTGGAAGATGTGGCGGAACTGCGGATTCTTAACGAGGAAGAAAGATATCAATGGAAGAACGCTAAGCTTATGGTTAAAAAATGGGAGTGGGACAGGCTGAAAGATCTGAAACAGAAATCTCGGGTAGAGTGGATTATTAACGGGGATGAGAACTCGGCATACTTCCATGGCATTATCCATAATAGAAAGGCGAAAAACATAATAAATGGGTTAATGATTGATGGTGAGTGGGTTTCGGATATGGAAGCTATTAGAGAATATGCGGTCCAATGTTTCAAGAACGAGTTTAACGAGCCATGTGATACAAGTCCTAAAATGTCCGGGGATGGATTCAAAAAATTATCGGTGGGGGAGGCTGTGAGTCTTGTAGCACCATTCACCATTGAAGAAATTAAAGCGGCAGTGTGGGAGTGTGGAGGGGAAAGGCACCGGGGCCAGATGGATTCTCGTTTGCGTTTATTAAGCAATATTGGGGGAATTTTGAGAGATATTTGGGGATATTATGGCTGAATTTTTTATCCACGGATCAGTCCATGCATCGTGTAACAGCTCCTTTGTTGCACTGATTCCAAAAGTAATGGATCCACTAACGTTATCGGACTTCCGGGCGATATCATTGATAGGGGTGATTGGAAAAATAATCTCAAAAGTGTTGGCATCAAGATTAAAATTGGTGCTTGGGAGTATTATTTCGGTGGAGCAATCTGCTTTTGTTAAAGACAGAAATATTTTCGACGGGCCTCTAATAGCAAATGAAATTATCTCTTGAGCGAAAAAAGTGAAGGAGAAACTTTTATTATTCAAAGTAGATTTTGCAAAGGCGTATATTTGCATTTTTTGGAAGTTCCTCATTAACATTATGCATCATATGGGATTCCCATCTAAATGGAAGAATTGGATTATGGGGCTATTGTTTACGGGCAAAGCGTCTATTCTCATTAACGGGTCCCCTTCGGCTGAATTTCAGTTAAAGCGTGGATTACGCCAAGGGGATCCACTCTCCCCGTTTCTCTTTACTATTGTGATGGAGGCGTTACACCTAATGATTACAAAGGCAGTTCAAGCTGGGTCTTTTAGTGGGGTCAAGCTGCCAAATGATGGCCCAAACATTTCACACATCTTTTACGCAGACGACGCCCTATTCTTGGGGAAATGGTCGGATGAAAATGTGCTGAATTTGAACAAATTACCCAGGTGTTTCTCAGCAGCTTCTAGTCTCAAGGTAAACTTATCAAAAAGTAAGCTATTCGGTATAAATGTGGAAGAAGTATTGATTACAAGAGCGGCTGAGTTGATCAAGTGTAAAAAAGGGTGCCTACCGTTCATCTATCTCGGCTTACCGGTGGGTGAAAACATGAAAAGGATTAAAAGTTGGAAAGTTGTGATTGATAAGTTTCAGTCAAGATTATCACTATGGAAGGCTCGTACGTTATCTTTTGCCGGGAGATTGGTAATGCTCAAGGCGGTACTTGGATCCCTTCCGAACTATTATCTTTCTTTATTTAAGGCACCGGTGGGTGTTGTAAAAGTTTTAGAAGGTCTTAGACGAAAATTTTTGTGGGGGGCGAAGAAAATAAAATGGGTGGCGTGGGAAAAAGTTGTCAAACCAAAGAAAGCTGGTGGTCTTGGGGTAACGAGTATTGAAGAAATGAATGTGGGTCTCCTTGCTAAATGGTGGTGGAGATTTAAATCCTACCCGGAACAGATGTGGTATAAAATTGTATCGGCAATTCATGGGGGTGGTAGAGGTTCAAATTTCCTGCCATACAAAAAGTCGATTCCTGGTATATGGGGCAATATTGTCTCAATCCAAGTTGGTCTGGGACATCAGGGGATATCATTGAAAATAGGCTTAGATGCAAGATTGGCAATGGGGAGTCGACGAGATTTTGGAAAGACACGTGGTGCATGAACTGCTGCCTGAAGGATCGATTCCCAGACTTGTATGCGATTAGTAAAAACAAGAATGATGTGGTGGCGGACTGCTTCAATTGGGAAAATGGGCAGGTGGGCTGGGTGCTTCAGTGGGTTCGTACTCCGAGCTCTGCTGAGGCGTGTAACCAACTTATCGAATTGACGGATACTATAAATAATATATCTATTAATCAGGCCAAAGACAGGTGGATGTGGTGGAACGACGACAATGAGGCGTGCTTCTCAGTGAAACAGGTTAGAGAAACGGTTTCAAGAGCGTGGCATAATAATAATTCAGATGGCTTATACAAGTGGTGCGGACTGGCTACTCCAAAAGTAAACTGCTTCACTTGGCGTGCGCTTCAAAATAAAATTCCAACGGCTGAAACATTGGCTTTTAGAGGCATAAATGTGGGAAACGGACTATGTAAAAGGTGCGGAATTGAGCCGGAAACGGTTGACCATATCTTCGTGGATTGCTTATGGGCTAGATCGACTTGGTGGTGTATTGGGGAGTGGTTAAAGGTAAGCTTTCCTGAATCGTGTGGTACACTCGAAATGTTGATAAATCATGCTAGGAATGTTGAAGGGAACAAGAAGAAGAAAAAAGTGATATACGCGATTGTTCTTTTAACAATTTTGGAAGCTTTGGTTGAGCCGTAATGATTGCATCTTCAATGACGTCCAAGTGGCAACATCGAGACTCATGGAGGAGATCAAGACGGAAGCTTTTTGGTGGATGATTAAAAGAGGAAAATGGACGGATCTTAATATCGAAAGCTGGAACAAATTTTCTGTCTTCGATAATGGGTAATAACTGTGGGTTGGGATTATTGTGGCCTGTATTGACAAACATAAAGGTTGTAATAGGGTGGGCCGGCCCAGTTAGCAACTGGCTAACTTGGGGACTGGTGGTATATGGGATTTGAGGTGTAATCGTTTTGTTGTTTTGGGTATATGGAATAAAAGTTGCGTTTGGTTGTTCAAAAAAAAAAAAACAAGAATTACAATAATATGGTGTGGAATAATTAGTCATCTTTTATATATTAGAAGTAAAAGATCAAATACAAAGTGTTTTTTTAGTAAGAACTGTGAGAATCAAAGGGGGTAAAAAGATTTTATTTTTTATTTTAGATTTTTTCCCCATGTGCTTAAACATACTTTCTAGATGAATAATACAAATAAAAAATTAAATTTTTTTAGTGTAATTACGTCATTAAAGTAAATACATTAGTTTACACTAGAGTAATCATGTAATTGCTCTACACGTAATTACTCTACACCAAAATTTATTTATTTTTGTTTTTTTAGTTTTCAATACTATAATACATGTTTAACAATATGGGAAAAAATTTGAAAAAAAAATATTATCCTTTGATTCTCACAGTTCTTACAAAAAAAAACACTTTATACAAGATCTTTATTCTATATATTAGATTGATCAGTTATACAATCAAAAGATTAAAAGGAAAAAAAAATAAAACAAGATGTAGGCCCTATGTAGCACTCGGAAGGGTACGAGGACGATACGGGTACGGGGAACGGTCAAACTCAAAAATCCTAGATACGGGTACGACAAAGGTACGACAATAAAAAATATAAAAAAAATAAAATATATTAAACTAATTTCAAAGTACTATTGATGTAATGTGTAAACTCCAAAAATACTACATCTTCAAAGTAATTAATTATATGTTATGGACATTAATTTAATATTGTATTGGTTAAAATGAGATTTTATTTTATATTATATCTATATTAATATGTAATGTCGGTGGATTTTTCCCTCACCGACCCTCCAACTTTGTACCTTCGTCATATTCAGCCCCTCAACTTTGAGATTTTTGGTTTATAGCCCTTTACTTGAAAAACCTATTTTTTACATAATCTAACCCCTTAACTTTGACATTTGTCGTTTTTAGCCCCATTACTTGAAAAAACTATTATTTTACGTGTGAATTTTTATATATTTATCGATATAAATACGAGTTTGTCTACGTTTCGACTTAAACCTTTTTTTTCCATACCTTACTTGGAAAAAAACTATTTTTTTTTGCGTGCGAATATTTTATATGTGTGTCGGTAGAAACACGAGTTGGTCTACGTTTTGACTTAAGCTTTTTTTCTTTTGGAAAATTAAAGAGTTTACACATTTCTGTACCTTACTTGAAAAAAAACCTATTTTTTTTTTACGTGCGAATTTTTTATATGTATCAGTATAAATACGAGTTGGTCAACTTTTCGGCTTAAACTTTTTTTTCTTTTGAAAAACGAGTAATGTCAAATATAATACGTTTTCGTACTTATTTGATGTGCCCATTTGATCCATGTTTCGAAGTAGAAAACTGTTTTTTTACGTGTGAAAATTTTATATATGTATCGGCATAAATACGAGTTGGTCTATGTTTGAACTTAAATTTTTTTTCTTTTGGAAATATTCATGTTTACCCCTTTTCGTACTTTTACTCGGAAACAAACTATTTTTTTACGTGCGAATTCTTAAATATGTATCGGTATAAATACGATATTTGGTCTACCGTTTCTACTTAATCTTTTTTTTTCTTTTGAAAAACGAGTAATGTCAAATGTAATACGTTTTCGTACTTATAAAATGTGCGCAGTGCGCTTCCTGTTGGTCCACGTTTCGATGTAGATTTTAGCTCCGAACCAAGTTAAAAGCATTGTATTTACACGTTTTAGTAATTGTCTTTTATGCATTATGTTTTTACGAATTGTGTGTAGCGCATTTTGTTTTACACTTCATGTGTTGCTGCACGGTTCAACCTGCTGCGCGCCGACGCCTAATCTGAACTTCTGAGCAAAAATTCCGGGGAGTCGCCGCCCCTCCCCGCCCCATCTAATCTGTGCCACTGACTCCACCCATTTAGGCGTCCCCATGCATTATAGGATGTAGCTAGTTTTTATTTTTTGAACGGTGAGTTTCTTATGAGTGACCCATTGTCACGATGCCAACCGAAGTCGTTACCCCGCCAAGGCTGGCCGAACTCCATGTTCTATCGGATCTGGGCCAACTTGTCAGCCTTGGTGGCATTCCCCCGGAAACCGTACTGCCTTCACACGAATTGCCTCGCTGAAGTAATAGTCGGATGAAAACCGAGGGTGACGCTCAGGATCGAACCCCCCTCGGTGGGTTTGTCACCATCATTGAGCTAGTACTAATTCCTCACTATTTGATGCAGATGGGAATCGAACATTCGAACCTGAGTCTCCTAAGGAGAACTCAAGTCTTTCCACCACCTGATCTATAAATCATTGGTAGATGTAGCTAGTAACACACGTCAAAGCCACTTCAAACTTATGTTATCAATCGTGAATGCCAACTTAAATAGTACTATGATAAGTAAAGCAATTACACCATGTTTAACCCAATGAAACTACAAAGCATGTCAAGTCCATCTTAGTTTTTTTTTTATAACAACAAAAGTACAATTTGTGTAAAGATTCTACAACCATAACAACATACATTAAACAAGAAAAGAAGTAAACAAAAATAAGACTTTATCTCTCCGTCTCACACACATGATATACATAAGTCATTTGTATATTATTGCTTTAAAATCATTTTACCTTATTCACAGTCATGTGGTAGCTTTGAATGTGCTCAACAGACCACAAGAAGGTTTTCCTAGAGACATATACACTTCTTCTAGTGTGTCGATGATGTCATTGAATTCGGGCCGAAAAACAACATTACTAATGCATTGCCTTATCAACCTGCACAAGATGAAAGTTCATAAATAAAGTGCATGATTGATTATAAAGACGGAAAAGGTCGATGGGATATGAAACAGTGTTGATTTACTGTTGAATCATTGCAGGACATTTACTGCTGAATTTTAGTTCAGAATCATCGATCACCCCGGGCATGTACTTTGCTTCTACCATCTGCAGTAGAAATAAATATTTATGAATGCTAAATGGGTCGTGTTACCAGGTTAGTGGGTTGGAGACGGAATTTGTCACAAACCCAAGCACGGAACAAACCCCAAATTTGTGTCAGACACATGAACCTAAACATTCATGGTTTTCATAGTCTAACACAAACATGACCCATGTAATCTGAAATTTTATTTTATCTTTCGCATATAAACGTTTCAAAAATACAAATTTACAACTAAACATACGAATGTGCATAAAAAACGTTTAAAAAAGCATGATCTACTATTCTAATTTTGGAATATTGAATTGTTTTAACTTACACAAAGTGCATTTTTTTAAAAAGTAAACGAGTTCGACCCAAAACTGATTTAAACTAGTTTAGACTAAACTGAACTCTATGACTTTTTTTGTTAGGCGATACTCATGACATTAGAAAGAATTTATTGTTTTTTTTTTTTTTTTGGGAACGGCGAATTTCTACAACAGGCGACACTCATGACATTAGAAAGAATTTATTGTTACCTGATAAAATATGAGTCCAAATGATAAGATGTCTCTTCCTTTATTGATTAGATGTCGCTTGATAGTGTCTAGGTGTTAACATGAAAACACAAAGCGGTTCACTTGACGTGGGAATTTAAGATAAGAGCTTAAGGAAAAAAGAAGTCCATGAAACATACTATCTTGATTTGGGTGTAGCTCATACAACATTTGGATCCAATATTCTCCAATCTTCAAATGGCCACCTTCATCTTGCAATAAGTTTCTAAAAAAAAGAAGAAGCAAAATGCAGCTTTAGTTATGTCTTCAAATGCAAATGATGTATTGAATGCTAAATGTTGCATAACCTTACTTAGGATTCAAATGATTGTGAATTATTGCGCAGGGCTTATGATGATGAAGATAATTCATGCCCCTGTCAATGCAATGCAATGCAATGTAATGATATTGTATAACATGTTTTCTTAAATTTAAAAATCAAACTAAATCAAACGTCAAGCGTATATATACCATCCGACCCTTAACCAAGAAAGATTGGCTACTTTGCTCAATTCGAGCTCGAGTATTAAAAAGTTCTAACTATTGAGTTATCTTCTCATCAGCAGTCAATACGTCAGTTGAAGAATCAGCGGATGAGTTGTGGTTAGGGGTGAAATGCCACTCGAACCCAGAGCTAGCTGGTTCTCCCTGAAATGCGTTGAGGCACAGCAGTTGACTGGACATCTAGGGGTAAAGCACTGTTTCGGTGCGGCCCGCGAGAGCGGTACCAAATCCAGGCAAACTCTAAATACTAGATATGACCTCAAAATAACAGGGGTCAAGGTCAGCCAGTGAGACGATGGGGGATAAGCTTCATCGTCGAGAGGGAAACAGCCCGGATCACCAGCTAAGACCCCTAAATGACCAAAATTTGTTGGTGGTATTTGAAGCCAAAGATTACATATGTCTCAACATCTCTCTTATAGGACGAATGAGGAGGAATTTGCCTAAGTTCGTGCTTTTATAACCATTAAGGTGAGAAGCATAATACCTAGCAATGTCGAGTGCAAACCGCAGAGCAAGTGGTAGATCAAGTCCAACCCTTTTGATCAAAATATCATACAAACTTCCCTAACAAAGAAAGAACAAAGATCATTAGGGGTACGAAACCATCTGCATACATTGAAAAAAAAAAATCATGGAAACAAATGCTTACTCTTGGTAAATGTTCTGTTATCAATATCATTTGTCCATTATGCATAATAGAACCAAGAAACTGCAGTATGTTTGGATGCCGAAGCTCCCTTAACTGAATATTATCGTTGGCAGACAAAACCCTGCGCATAACGTTTGAAAAAACATCATGTATTTTTAGTTTTAGCTGTATACTTGATTAGGTGTAGGAACATATCTACCAACATTTTCACTGGGAAGTCTATCTGTCTCTCGATTATTGTTTTAACGACCCACGTTCCACGCCACTTGACCATTGTAGACTTACCCATTATGCCCTGATAAGCCACAGAGACATCATGATAAATCAGAAGTTGAGTAATTAGCATTTAACAACCCAATGCTCATACTTATAACCTGTTCGATTGGTTCTGAACTTTCTGAATCAATCTCTGAAATTTCAATATTAACTTCCTTTGCATCTTCGTCACGAACAACTGTCTGGACAATCGAAAAACTCATCATTCACAATGCTAGTATTAACTTCCACTAGTTTCAACGGAATAAGTTTTAACTAAATAAATGATAACGAACTCTTTCGTTTGTGTTTGTTTGCTAATAAAATATACATAATGTTCATTTTCTTATATTACGACGTTTAGGTATATTATAAATGGTAATAAAAATATAAACGAACATATATCATCATTAGTGTACAGAACGGTTAGGAACAAAACGAGAAGCGTGTTTGTGTTTGTTTGTTTAATAAATAAATAAACAAATTTCCCATCAAACGGTTGACAAACAATCTGCTATGCTAAAGATTCAGTTTGTAACAATACCATTGGACTGTTCATCACCGAATCCTTGCCTCCATTCACTTCAAGGATTCTGCATATGTCTCTATGCCCATACAACCTTGCATCCGTCAACGGCTATAAATTAACAACAAAAAAACGCATTAATCTTCGTTCATCTCATCATCCAATAAACAATTTGGACTCGCCCTCAAACCCCTTTTTTTTCTAAGTATTAGACACAAATGTAGCTTAGCGTTACGAGTGTAACATTGTGGTCTACAAATACCACCTATTTTTCTAGAGTCCGATGTTTTTATATGTAAGTTTATCTCGCACAAGGCCCTTGAATTCTCAGGGACGACACTGTTTAGGGTTGCAAACGAACTGAACTTTCAGCGAACAGTTCATGAACCATTCGACGGGAAGTTCGTTTGTGTTCGATAGTTTAATAGGGTTTATAATCATTTATTTTTACTTATTTTGCCTAAATAAATAAATAACATATGTAAGGTAAATATATGACTATATGAGATCAATCAACATGCTTCCACCTTCCAGCATCGACGCCCTCCACCATGCACATCCGACCCCCTCCTCCATTCACCTCAAATGATAACGTAGTTTTTTGAGACACTACTTTATTATGTTTACCGATATTATGCTAAGTACTAATTATGTTTGGATAATTAAGTTATATTTTGGATGGATCTAGCTAATGACTGAATGTATGTGAATTATATCTTATTTGAAAGTTAATATATATCCGTTTGTGTTTGTTTCCATTCATGAACACTTCTTTGTGTTTGTTTGTGTTCATGAACACTTGTTTGTGTTCATTAATGTTCGTTTGTGTTTGTGTGTGTTCATGAACAAAATTAACAAACGATCATGAACACAAGTGTTTTCTTAACAAACGAACACGAACTTAAAATCTCGTTCGGCAAGTGTTCGTGAACACATAATTTCCTTAACAAACGAACACGAACAAGGCTTTATTCGTGTTCGTTCGGTTCATCTGCAGTGCTAACACTGTTCACTAACAAAAACTAATCCTTACCGTTCGGTTCCACCTATCATCAAGATTAACATCAGCTTTGTAGTGCAACAAAAGCTCTACAATGGAGGCATGACCTTCACTAGCAGCCAGATGAAGTGCAGTCCTCTTATCATAATCTTGAACATTAGGAGATATACCATCTCTCAGCATCAAATTAAGTCCAACCCTGTCACCTCTAGATGCACAACTCAGAAAGTTGCCAATCATTTGCATATCGAAATCATCAGTGTTATCTTTTACGCATGATTGATACGCCATAGCGCGCTAATTAGCGAGATCCTTAAGTGTCTATAAATTGCAGGCAGTTTAGCGTATGTTATTAGATAATTTATGGACAGTTGATTAATATGGACGGGTAACTCTAAGACATGGTTTTGTGATTAACGAGCATTGCTTTTGTACATATTAGAGAATCAATAATGGCCAATGACAAAGACAGGTTACATGACTATGTTGTACCTGTTTTTTAAATAGTTTAGAGTTTTTATAAATTTAAATTTTGTACGGGTTAAAAGGGTGTGTTAGGTTGTAAGGTTGATTAATTTTTTATTTACTTATTTATTTTTTTTATAAAACAAGATTATATCCCGAAAGCTTTCCGGGATAGAGAAATCTAATATGAAGTGTTAAAATATGTGTTATGATGTAACATAGAATTAATATACTACAATATGAAAAACCAACAATTTTAATCATGTGAATAAGAATGAAAATGTATATTAAATAGAAGATGTGTGGATTAATTAATTTTATTGTATCCAGAACACCTCTTATTAACCAATAAATATCTTATAATAGTTGAAAACATGCAAATATATAATATAACCAAGATTAGTTACATTAGCCAAGAATTTAGAGATATTAACTAAAGAACTTCATTTTCCACATAGACTTGCTCCATGTCCCCCTCAAAATTCAGAGTCAAACCAACTACAGCATCAGAATCAGTCGTAGAAACGATACCCATACCAGAAATCGGGGTGCAGTGTTTATATTAGAGGATAATAACATACTCTTAGGTTGGGAATGGGTATGACTTGAACAACCTGCCCGAACCAATGTTTGGACCTTTAAAAGAAATGTTGCAAGGGGGCTTTAACCCATTCCACAATGTTTGCCGGTGAAAGAAACCAGTTTAATGTGATCCGGTTTTGCATTGGACCCTCGCATGATGTACTTGTGTATTTCGCATAATCTTGTTGCTCATTGAGTATGAGCATTTGTCGCATTTGCTTCTCGTGTTGTTTTGACACAAAAGGGTTCAAGCTTTTTAACTCGTGTTTATTGGTATAAACAATGTAGAAAGAATGCTATTATCTTGAGGTATTATTTTGAAACTTTTTCACAAATAGTTAGGGTTGTTGCGAGGGGTATAAATTCCTAACACATCACGAACCTAACACAATTCCGAGGCTTGGATTAGTGCATTCATGTCACATTGTGAAAATGGCAATAGATGCCTGTAGATTAGAACCATCAACAATAAAACATATAAGCAACAGATATCGAGAGTGAGTAATTGACAAACCACTCAATGTAAGATATGAGGTCATAATTCAAATTTGACAACGAATGTATATGATAATTCTAGTTTCATTGAAGTAAAACCCTACACTCCATTACACAAATGTAGTCCCTTTGCGTTTGTATAACAAGAGTTTTAAGTGCTGTGATCATACCAGAATTTTACATCAAACTAATCGTATATCTGTGCGTTGTATTTAATTTCTGGGTCTCGAATATCATCTTGACTCTGAATCAATCTAATCTCCAAGCTGCTTGTTTGCGGATCATACCCAGCCTTCTCATAATCCTTTAACGTTCGACTCAAAACCGCCTGCACATGTTATAGAATATAATACATGCTTAAACACCATTAATAGGCAGCAATATAATTCAAATAAACCAAAGTTATCTGATTCAAGATGTAAGTGCAATAAATGCTTGATATAAGATCCATAATTTTTACCCACATAACCCATGGGTTAGGTTAAACTTGCTATTTAACCACGTATTCCAGATTAAACCCAAGCAACCCACCTACCTAAGTTGCAATCCTAGATAAGTTGAACTGAACCTAGCTTGGCTAGTAAACCCCACGATTTAAAAAGCGTGAGGTGCTCCAAGGCCTTTAGGTCCCATGAGGTGTGAGGCGCGCGCATCATGTACGCGAGGCATTGCTCTATGTACAACCAAATAAGCTATATTTACTGCAAGAATGTGTCTCTCATCTGTTTTACATATCAAGCTTTTTATCTGTAAACAATTCATAATTGCTACATCTATTTGGCTGTTTTTGCATATGAGCCTCCTAAGGACCCAGAAATTGACCAATTTTGACCAAAAGTACATGAGGTGCGCCTCAAACCCCTGATGCATTTTCATGAACTCCACACGTCTTTTAAAACCAAGGTAAATCCGATGAAGCCAAAATCTGTAATATGCAAAACCCAACTGCCCAATATAATTCACTTTGAGTTGGATAACAAACCGATTGTATAGCCCAACCCAATCTGCACCCTAACAGAAACACATCAGTCCTATTTTTCGAAGATTTCAGAGTAAAGTGACGCAGAAGTGTAAGAGCTCATAAGAGGCCTGACGTTTGTAGCATATGTTCATGAAGTAGCTTATAACTGTAAAGATCCACAATAAGGACATGACAAACCTGTAAGCTTGATACAGCAAGCTCGGCTGCTTTCTCAAGGTTGTTGGGATATTTCTGGAAGACAGAAAAACTGCCTATAAGATACATCATTTAACCAAAAAAAAAAACGTAAAGGTGACGAGGTAAGGTAACAAGGAAATATTTTACATTGCTCCATCCAAGTAATAACGCAGTCATCAAGTCTCCTGTCCCCTGCAGCGACAGAAAAGGATATATCAGGCAACGTCGATAATCACCAATAATTTGACTGCAGGAGTGAGAAGAAAAGTCGTACTGTGAAATACGCAGGGATTTTTGGGATCACAATCTTGAATTGCACAGGAGATTGACCCTATCATGGGTAAAAGTCAGATTAAAGAAGGAATTTAAACTTAAGATTTAACAAAGTGGTAAGCACTAGAAAGATTTAACAATGTCAGTTGCTAAAGGTAACCTTTTCTTTCTCATGACTTCCAATTAGAAGAAGAGTCCCATCGATGCATATGCTTGTTATCACAACCTGAGAAAAACAAATAAGAAACTACAGATGAAACAATAGTGAAACAAATATGAACACTATCGTTACAAGCAATGCATGATATGAAGTTCAAATATACATTTCTCAATCTACGTGTAGAATGGACTTGATTGTGATTTAGGAATGTGATTTAACTTTGGTAATGTTAAGAAACCAAAGCACTAACAACATTTATAATAGTTGGTTCAGGAAGAACATTAAAGACTGTAAGAACTTGAGTATTAAGATAAACTAATATATCAATATATACATGTCTGAGACAGAACCTTTGATGGACCAGCAGCATGAAGATGCCTACATGCTTTCCGCCCATCTTGCTCAGAAGCAATTCTGCATAAGATCAACTACTTTAGAAGGACGATGAAACTATCAATAGATACATGGCCCAGAAATCGCTGGTCGTTTAAATTTAGTCATGTTAAAACAAGTCACATTTTACCAATTTGCATTGATGTTTGAGAATCTGAAAGCCTGTAATATTTAGTAGGTGCGTATCAAGATACGCAAACATCAACGAAGATTAAGGAGTTATTCAAGTAATAGCTAGTAGCAATTATTTGGATATATTAGACAACCAAGCTCAAAATTGCCTACTTATTTTTCATGTATTAGGGAAAAGAGGATGTAGTTTAATTTTCTGTGAATATCCAGATGCATGCACCATCTTGCAGTTTGACAATTAAAACCATTAAAATAAATTAAATTAAAAAGCTGTGTTGTTTATTTAGCTCTAACAAGAATGCAGAAAAAGTATAACTGAACTTTTAAAGCTAAATAGGATGCCTAAAGTACCTAAATCCAGTCAACTGTTCAGCTTCGAACTGATTGGGAGTCAACATTGAAGCAACAGGGACAACCTACAAAGAAAGAATCAGATGAGCTGACAGTTAATTGTAAGATAGAATGGCGATGCGCACTTAAAAATGGAGGGAAGAGGAACAGTATGTTTGCATATAATTGTATTTATACATAAATTTTCACTCACTACTTTTATTAATCGGTCAAGTACTCAAGTTTGAGAGACAAAAGTAATGTCTAAGAGAAACAACCGCATTCATTAGTACAGTTGCATTCATTTTGTACCAAGAGGCTACCTTTTCACGATATACAGCCACCAATTCTTGAGGAACATACAGCTTTCCATCATCACCCATCACTGGATCACAAACTGATGAGACAGACAACATAAACACAGAAAGAACACACATTATATACTTCAAACAACTCAGAATTCAGAAAGGCATGCCTTGAATTAAAACTAGTAATGCATGTGTATTAACTTTGATTGGTAACTTGACTTAGGAAAACTATAATTTTTGTAGTCCACTCCAGTCAGTATAAAATCACTACTTGCATAGAGCAAAAGGAAATGCTATTTTGCAATCCAAATCCATGAATAAATTTTTAGACATTCTACGAAGTTCAAACAATGATTTTTCATGAATCGTCGTTGATTCTTGTAACATGATTGAGGGGCATACTGTGACACATATCCAACCAAACTGATCATTTTATAGAAATTAGTAGAAACAAATAATGATGAAGGGAGGAATTGAGGATTGACGAAGATTTTAAAGTTCTACAAATCAATCAATTTACTTTGTAGAAATGGGTAGATGCAGTAGCATCATACATGCAATTTGCACTTGCAAGTTTCAAGCACATGAAACATTATCTACCCATCTGTGGATGTGCATAGATGGAAATAGTGCTACTCTAACTTCATCACCAACCTATATCGATTCATTTCATCCATATTTTCAGCTTTTGAATTATTGAAAATCCTGGTGCTAACTATACAGATGTATTCACATGACTCAAATCATTTGTAATCATTCAAGTTCACTTATACGGAATTGCTTTATGAAGAAAAACAGTTGATCAAATCATCTGAACAAACTGAAACTTATAACTTACTAAATTTGTAAATCAATGACTCCTTTCATATCAGTTGATGACTCACCATATGTAAGTGCTGGATTGATGGAGCGAAGCTTACTGACTACTTCTAATACAGTATCCAGGAAAGAAACTGAACCAATGTAACCTGTGAGGCATCAAGAAGTTAAAAATAGCTGATGTAATTCACTCAAACCTATCCAAATCCATTTTTTTCAAGTAACTCTAAGATAATGAATTTTATTTTACAGAATACCAATAAAAAAAGTGAATAACAACCTAGCAGATACCTGTCAATAGATGGGTGTAGTATAATAAATTATTGGCTTCTAAACCTTCTATCAATTCGCAAAGTTGTTTCCCATTCAGAACTTGCCCCTTGAAAGTTGGGTACCCTGCAAAATGTTGATGTTGCTAAACCATGGACAGATTTATAATGTAACAATTGACAAAGAATGAAAGATAACCCACAGTGCGTCTCAGACATAGACCTTAAAGAAGTAAATGTAAAAAGCTTGCCTGTATGGTTTGAGAATTGCACTGACATAATTGGATCAACATCATAACCCAGTAGTTGAAGTGGGAAGACAGCTGACTTATTACCAACATAACCCTATTATTGAAAGAGAGCATAAAACACTTTTAAGAAAACTAGTAACATAAACTTGTCCAGATTAGGATCCTCGGCAACTCATCACTAGCTTAGCATGACCTTACTGTTTTGTATCATATCACTTTAGGTAAAGTTTAAAAAACCTACTGCAATAGTGTAATCATTCTTTACTCTAAACAATTTATAAATGCATCTTTGAGATATACAATCGTGCACTTCACCAGTTCATACCACTCAAACTAACTAGAAAAGCCTTCAAAGTTCAAAGTGCTAGCTGTTAGTACTTCCTCGTATGCAAGGAGTTTTGTGCATATTCCCTTTTGACTGTTGGTCACACCCAAATGAATTTGCTTAGCTATTAAAAATTAAAAATCTTAATACTTCAAACCATGCATAGTTGTCAAAGCGCCTAGGCGCACTCAAGGCGCATAGGCCGACCCCGGAGCCTAGGCGAAAGGCGCATAAAAACAAGGGCTTTTTATAATTAGGCGCATAGTATAAAATACATTTTTTAGGGATTTTAGAGATGTTTTAGGCTTGTTTGGTTGTTTAGGACTTGTTCATAGCTCATTTAGGATACTTTAGAGGTTTAGGCAACTTTTAGCCTAAATTTGGTAGGAAAATCAGCTGATTTTAAGCTCTCGTTTTTTATCGGTTGCGCTTGGTTCCAGGCGCGCGCCTAGGCACCGTTTTTCAAAAAAAAAAAAAAAAAAAAAAAAAAAAAAAAAAAAAAATCCCAGATTTGCGTCTAAGCCACCACCAGGCGCACATCGCTGCGCCCGAGGGGCTTTTGACAACATAGCTTCAAACAGACGATGCGTTTACTTTCATGACAAAACAAACATTTAAATGATGAAACGATAATTGACTATTCCTACGATAAACAGAGAAAAGAGTCTGTAGTCTGTACGCTTAGATTGAGTTCAATCTAACATAAAGCGAGGGCTAGCAAAACAGGTCTAATCATGTCCAATAGCTCAAACACGACGCGATTAACACAACTATCAAACATGAAAACGACTCATTTAACTACTTTATATCTTATATCTCATGTCTATAACAAAGCTGTATGTTTTAAGTACCAAGACGGAGAAATGATGATAAGCATGCAACTTGTTATCCAAAAAACCGGTTCAAATTAGTAAAACACTTTCATCTCTATCCTACTTGAAGAATAAGAAACCACTATAATTCAGTAATTCCAGCAACAATCGTCATCATAATCAAGCAATTCATCTACAATCATAAATCCTTATAAACATTAAATTAATCAAACACGAACAGTAGATCACCTGAACAGTATGCGACTGAATGCTAAGAACTCGACCGGTTTCCGATGGTAAAGCTAACGATAGAATCGGAGGCGCCATTGTTCGCGAACACTTCTTCTTTAAACTAACAAATCGAATCAAGTAACTATTAATATTAATAATATTAATAATAATAATAATATAAAATAGTATAAACTATATAAACAGTAAAATGTAAAATGTACGGACGAAATTGCTTATTCACCTGCAAAAGGATAGATTGTGGAGTGCGTTCGATTGAGGAGGAAAATGAATGAATAATGAGGTCTGTAAGCTAATCATAAACTGGAGAAGATGATTCTGTAAGATAATAATGGATTAATGTTGACTTGTGTATAAAATAAGCATAGTTTGTGTGTTGAATGTAAAGATTTTAGGGCAGTTGGTCAAACTTCAAAGGGGGTGGGTGGGTGGGTGGGAGGGTGTGTTTAAGTCATTGTTAATCAAATCACGTAACCATGGTATAAGCAGAATGGGTGTTACTAGATGTTATGTTTTTTTTTTTTTTTTTTTTTTTTCATTTAATCAATACTACACTGCATATTCATTTACTGATTCATTTTTTTGAGGCATTACTTAAATGATTCGCTTTACTGAAATCTTTATTTTTTTAGTTTTTTTTTAAAGAAACATTAATTAAACATATTAATAAACTAATAAAATAAACTTACAATATTAAAAGTAAATTAAAAATAAACTAAATAAAAGAAAAACTATTCGGAGGCATTCGCTTCGAGGTGAGGTAGATAAAGTGCGTCTAGATGTGCCACGAGATCATTTCGAAGTCTGAAATACATATCAGAGTCTGTCAACTCCGCAAGGGCTTGGTCATCGAAGAACGGTTGGATAGGGGGTCACATATGTGGACCGGTGATATCGCACACCCCTCGTCTTTAATTATCATGTTGTGCAATATCATGCACGTATAGACGATAACGCTACACCTAACAACGGTCGTCGGCCTCAAGGGTCGTGCGGTAATTCCCCATTTCCTCTTTAATGCTCCGAACGCTCGCTCAACATCATTCCTTGCCGCCTCTTGCGCCTTAACGAATTTCTTTTCCTTAGGGTCAGTCGGATATCGAAACGCTTTCACAAACGTTGACCAGGTTGGATAGATGTCATCGGTAAGATAATATCCACGTTTATATAAGTGGCCATTTAAAGTAAATGGACATTGTGGCGCTGTTCCGTTTCATTGCGTAAGAAAAAGTGGGGATTATTGGAGGACATTTATGTCGTTGAGTGAACCGCGAGGGGGGGTGGGCAAAAAAACCCATGCCAAAACGACATATCTTGCGAAGCAATCGCTTCTAGCATGATCATAGGGTATTGGTGATCGCCTCGCATATATTGTCCTCGTAATTCCCCAGGACATGCTCGCCATACTAAATGAGTGCAATCAATGCTACCGATCATGCTGGGAAGGTGATGTCTTTCTTCGTGTGCTTCGTACAAACATGCAGTGTCGTGACTTGTTGGTCTTCGTAAATACTTAGCCCCGTATAACTTAATGATGGCTTTGCAAAAAAAATTGTAAACATTCGCGTGACGTCCTCTCAGACATACATAAATACTCATTGTATTCGTCTGGAGGATTACCTGTTGCGAGTTGTTTCACTGCTGAAGATACTTTTTGCATGGGCGTAAAACTCTTTCTAAACCGACCGTCCATGCTCTCTCTGAACCATTCGAAGTTTGTTTCAACATCTGCGACAATTTTGACATGCGATACCTTAGTTTAAACTGTGCATCGGTGAATTTTGGTACTTCAGCAAAGTAGTCATTTATTAACTAAGCATTGCCTCCCAATCACGTGGCATGTATCTTTTTTTAGATGTTGATGTGTCTTGCTCTGCAGCCCGCTTTGCAAGGTCCGTGAGAAACTCAAGGCTACTATCGCCTGAGTGTAAAATCGGGTGCAATTCGAGCGGGGAATGATAACTTGATCATTTTCTACGTCAACGTCACTCATTTTTTTAAAAGTGTGGATATAACGTCACTCATTTTTTTTAAAAGTGTGGATATAATTTATATTTTTTGTTACTAAACCGTGGTGGGATACAATGTCTTTTTATACACCTTTTATAAAAAACGGTCACAAAATATGACCGTTCGAACAAATATTAAAATTCACAAGTTACATTCAACGGTCAAAATAAGAATTAAAAACCATAAAAATTCGACCGTTGAAATCTAGATATCAAGGTACCAGCCCGTTAGAAACAACCAGAAAATGGTTCACGGGAACCCTACCAGCACGGGTGGCGGCGGTGCTACCGTGCTAGTAGTGGGGTACTCGTGCCCAATTCTGGTGGCGCCCCGTCCCCCTAATAACAATTAGGGGATGAGCATATTGTATCGAATACCGAACTGATACCGATTCCGTACCAAATCGAGGGTGTTCGGTATCGGTATCAGTACTCACATTTAGAGGTTTTCGGTTTCGGTATTTTCATTATCGCTACGGGATCGATATGCTATCGGTATTTTAAGGTAAAATACTGATACCGTATCGTATGTTTTCGGTATGGTATTGGGTTTTGAGAGTTTTCGGGATCGGTATTTTCGGTATCGGTATCGGTTGGTACCGATACCGTCCCGAGCTCATCCCTAATAGTAATAATAAATAAATGCTATAGGTTCATCGGAACCAATAATGTGACGATTCACGAGATTGGAATGGATTTTTTAGTGCGATTTACATGTAAAATATTATAACAAATGTATTGTGAATCCTACGTCTCCACAAACTCAAACGAAAAACTTAACCAATCGTTAAATGGTAAGTGGTTGTAACGCAAGTTCTAACACTCAAATGACCCTTTTAATGAATCTTCAACGGTCCTTAAAAGTAAGGGGCTATGACGCAAGCCCTAACCTTTAATCGGTCATACAATACTCTTACATGAGTACTTGAAAACATTTTATGATAAGATTGTCAATGATATATGTGTGGCCCTCGGGGGGCAAAAGTAAAGTTGCACTAGTTTTAACGTTATTTTACTAATTTCGTGAAAATAACGTTAAAAACGACGGACGGTGAATCATGCATCATGTGGTGGCGTTGATAGCCAAAAGACAAAGGGGTACATGCACTGATCGAGTTTGTCCCAATTGCTAAGTGTTTTGTGCCTTATGTCCAAGGCTTGATACCAAACCACATCTAGCCGGGGGTCTCACTGGAAGCAGTCTCTCTATTCTTAGGGGTAGAGGTAAGGCTGTCTACATCTTACCCTCTCAGACCCTACCTTAGCTTTGCTATAGGTGGGATTAACCGAGTATGATGATGATGATGATTGTCAATGACTTGTGTATAACAGCCCCAATATTATATGTGTGATAAAGTTTAAAGAAAAATCGTTTGATACTAAGACCATCCCCATTCACAACCAACCAAATCCAACCTTTTAATAAAAAAAACTAATTTCTCTCTCTTCCACCTATACAACCCAACCAAACCCAATTTTTCACTCTCATTAACAACCCAACCTTCACAATATTTTCTAAAATAAATAAATGTGATTTATATTTTTGGTTATTTATTAATACATATTATAAATATAAAAAATAGTTAGTTTATGTTTAAAAAATTAAGTTATTTAATTTAAGAATATTAAAAACAAAAAAAAAAGAAAAAAATATATTTATATTCATCCAACATACTTAATTAAATAGATAAACCAAATTAAACTCATAACATTACGCTTAAAAATAATACAAACTACATAATTATTCATCATCACCAAACTTTTGCCATATGTGATCAATCAAATCGGTTTTTAATGTGATATGAGCTTCTCTATTGCGAAGTTGTTCCCTATTGGTCATATAACTAGATAAGCTTCCAATTCGTTGAGTAGAGTATTGAAAAGGTTGTTCATCATCCTGACTAGAGCTTCCCCGTTGCCGATTTTGAGGCCTGTCATCTAGAAATTTGGATGGATCATAATAGTGA
Organism: Ambrosia trifida; assembly: GCA_028751855.1. Classification (NCBI taxonomy): domain Eukaryota; kingdom Viridiplantae; phylum Streptophyta; class Magnoliopsida; order Asterales; family Asteraceae; genus Ambrosia; species Ambrosia trifida. The sequence goes on along the minus strand of CM054127.1, from coordinate 57,856,359 downwards.
AGATACGTGTCTCGTTCATCCTCAACGATCATATTATGCATGATAATACATGCAATCATAATTTTCCCCATTATATCTCTGTCCCACACATGACATGGGTGTCATAGAAATGCAAAACAAGCTTGTAGAACTCCAAATGCTCGTTCGACATCTTTTCTAGCAGACTCTTGATGTTGAGCGAACAACTTATGTTTTCGCAGTTGTGGAGAAGTTATTGACTTGACAAAGGCAGCCCATGGAGGATATATGCCATCACTAAGATAGTATGCCCTATTATATTCCCGACCATTTAGGACATAGCTCACCTTTGGTGATCGACCTGATAACACATCATCAAAAAGAGGAGATCGGTGGAGGACGTTAATGTCATTGCACGTACCTTGTGTTCCAAAGAATGCATGCCATATCCATAAAGTCATATAATGCAACGACTTCCAAAATGATTGTTGGTTTGCCACTTCTACCTGCATATTGCCTGGCCCAAGCGGTGGGGCAATTTTTCCATTCCCAATGCATGCAATCAATACTTCCTATCATACCTGGAAATCCGCGTTCTGACCCGACAAGGAGCAGTCTTCTTAAATCATCTTCATTAGGCCTTCTATGGTACTCTTGACTAAAACATGTAATGACACCATCTACGAACCTTATAAGAGCATCCCTTGTTACGGTGTCCCTCATTCTCAAGTATTCATCTTGTGCATCTGTTGATGTTCCATACGCTAACACCCGCATAGTGTAACATCACATATTTTCCCCAAGTTATATATATATATATATATGAATAAGATCAAATAGGAACCAATACCCTAGTTAGGAACTTAGGAACCAATCTGAGCCATCCATTTTTTATTTTGATCTAGAGGGTATTAGTGTAAATATACATTTAATTAATTAGCTTTTTATTATAATTAGAATTTATAATCAAAGCAGTTACTAAATAATAATTGATTGGTTTCCTTAAAACTCCCAACCACTATTACGAACATTATATTGAAGAACAACCCTAATCAACAATTCGTATACATGTATGTATTTTCTGTTTTTGTTATTTTTTTTTTCAAACTAATCAATCGTTATTATTTTTAATCTTCAATTGCTCGGATGTATTAGGTATTTATTTTTGTTTTTGTTAGATCGAAATGTATAATCAATTGGAATTGTATTTGTAATGATTTTGTTAGGTTAGATTAGATCAATTGCACAATTTCTTTAAATCGAATGTGCAGTACATTGAGGTTATGTATTTTTTGATAATATACGTTGGTGTATATTACATTTAGGGTTAAGCGACCAAACCCTAATTAGGATTATCACGTCAAAATGAAGGAGACACGTTTATTATTTTTAAATGCATATACACTAGTGTATATTATACGTTAGTGTATATTACATAAAGATGATAAGAGACAACCGCTATGAGGATGAACAGGCCAAATGCCTATACACCAGTGTATAGTATACATTGGTGTATATTACATAAAGAGGATAAGAGACCGAACCTTAAAGGTGATGACGATGAATGAAAAAACAAAAAAGAAACTGGTATACACCAACGTATATCTGTGTCGATAATGATGGTAAATGAGAAAAAAAATACTGATATACACCAATGTATATATGTGTTCACGATGAATGAAAAACAAAAAAGAAACTAATATACACCAATGTATATATATGTCGATGATGATGAATGAAATAAAAAAAAACTGATAGGGAGATTTTATAGGGATTAAGTATAATAATTGGGGGTTAATAATTATTCAGTTACAAATTTAGACTTAATTACCTAAGCATATTGAACAAAAGTCAATAATACCCTTTGATTAAAATAAACAATTAATTAATGTTTTACTTATTTACAATCATGCCATTAGAGATCAATGGCTATAAAGTGGTTCCTATGGTTCCTACTTAAGCTATGGTTTCTATTTGAACCATACCCTATATATATATTTGTTTTAAACAATATATGTTTTAACCACCTTAAACTAATAATTATCTAATAAAAATCGTTGGATCTCGATATTTTATTATGTTTTAGAAATATTTCATAACATTTTTAACCTTGTATAATTATAATATGTAATTATTAATATAGTTTAAAAGGCTTAAAAAAATATATGTTGGAGCCGGGACTCGAACCCGCATCCAACCAATCCCTTAACCATACTTAAACCAACTGAGTTATAGCCTCTTATTGATTATATTCAAAAACAAGTAAACTTAATATCTTCTAAACTAAGGCCAGTCAACTCTAAAAAGTCAACTGCATCGAATCAAACCTTCAATTGAATCATAATTCAGCGTTTTGTTATCGATTAACTATGGAATGCCTTGGACAGGTTGGATGCGTCTCTTACACGCCAAAATCACAATTAAAACTTACCAAACATGGATCAATCACGCGTTTATATTAAACTTTAGGTCAAACTTCCTAAATCGTGAAATCCGTATGTTTTGTATAAATTGAACCTTCGGTTTATGCCTAAAGATGCTGAAAACAATCACTCCACACTCAATTTCCACCAATCCTCTCATTATCTCCCTTAATCGAAGACTTTTGACTTTTTGGTTGACTCACGAATTCAAGCATTGCGTGTCTTGTATGATTTTGTTCGTTGTTTTTATACCTTAATCGGGCCTTTATAAACAGTAACCCTATGGTTAATCGGTCAATTTTAGTGTGTTTAATTGAATTAAGGATCTAGGGTTCGTATATTATATTTGGGGAAGATAACTTAGAGTCGTGTCTGTTTATATTTAACGCAAAACAAAACCAAATACAATCTGATCCTCAGATTAGTTGGTATGCACTAGCTGGTTAAGGATCTAGCCGACTGTTTGCCATGGGTTCGAACCCAAGCACCTTGTTTTTATTATTCTTAATAATTTTGAATTGTTACCTAGAAACCTATAGAAGTAATAGAAACCAGATATTCTTGTTCTCAGGGTCCAGACCAACTGGTCTGGACTTGTGATTTAAAAACCTTCAAACCGGGCAGATCCAGGTTCGACTCATAGCACCCACAAACCTTTTTTTAACTTTTTATTTTATAATTTTTGTCATTATCTTTTAAAATGGTTTTAAAATACCAAATCTAATTTATAAATTCTACAAAATTTATTTTATGTTATTCAAATGATAAAATTTATTATCCAATTTTTAGTTTTTCAAAAATCATTTATTTAATATATATAAATATTACAAGTTTATTCAATTATAAATTGAAAATTCTCTAAAAATATCTAAACAATTTTATAAAATTCCACAAAAATTATTTTGAATTTATGAATCAGTAAATATTTCAGAAATATATTTTTATTTCAGAAAAACGTTTATTTAATATTTTTAATTAATTTTTACTATTTTAATAATAAATAAATCACAATAAATTCATTTTTCATTATTTTTACATCAAAATCTTACATAAATTATTCTTGTTCATTTTGAACAGAAATATAAATTTTAATTTGAAACTTCATTAATTTTAATATTTTTAGATATTAAAACTATATTTTGACAAATAAAAAGAGATATACTAAATATTCAATTATTAAGAAAATAATTTTATAAAAGTTATTTTCATAGTTGCAACATTATAATACAACCATCCTTAATCAAAAATTTTCAAAAAAAATCTTTTATTTATTTATTTTTGAATTTCTTGTATTTATTATTTCATTAATAATTTATCTAAATTAACGATTAATCAATTATCAATCCCCAAATTAGGAACCCTAGACCTACTGGTAGACTAGAAAACTTAGACTTTTAAGTTTTCCTATTACTCAATTATTGCCTTATAAATAGGGTGATATTTGGACACAAGAGCCACAATTATTCTATATCAAGGGATTCAATTCTAGCACTAAGGTGAGTTTATATAGCCCATTTTTCTGTTTTACATTTTGGGGTGAAACAAGCTTAAACATCTTATACACTATCATTTACTCATTCTTACATTGTTGAAACTTATTGATTCAATTTGACTGTAACAAAAAGACACAGTACAATCATTAACAATGATCAAGCCGCCTGTTTAGATTATAGCGCTATAGGTCTGACAAACCCATCCCCCGTATAAATTCAGGGATGATCGATAACAGTTACACAATTACTAACTTGCGAGTTAGGTCTCAGTCGACACAAGGTTTGATTGTACAAAAGACGAATTGTTACATGTCGGACTCATATTCTTACATTACTCATTATTATACTTCAACTATGATTGTTATACAACATATTATCTTCAATTATATGCAAAACCTATGTATTCTCACCAATTATTTATAGTTGACCCCATCTTTCCAACTCAACATGCTTCAGGTTTTACTTGCTATTGGAAGTTGTACAAGTCTTGGATCACATAGGAGCTTTGGACCTAGTTTATGTAAATCAAGTTTATGTATTTATTAAATTGTATGACAAATTGTAAATTGTTTAGTAATATTCAACTTCTATTTAGTACCATGAGCTATTGAACAATCATCACTACGTGACACCTCGATGTTTCCACCATCGGTTGGGGTGTTACACATAGCTCTGGTACATTTCTGCAATGATGAAAGACCTTTTCTTCCGGTGGCATCACGTCTTTGTTGAAAATAGATATCGTTCGCTGTAATAGCTGCCACTACACGAAGGAATAATGGTTTTCGCATTTGAAATCTACACCGAAATATGTCTTGATCATATGTTGGGTTGTCAATAAAGTAGTCAATCATTAACCGTGCCTCACCCTGCTCGTGTTTACGGTCACGATACCTTCTTCTTGCTCTAGGAGGATTATCTCCTATGATCATACTTGGCATGCTTACAAATATTTCACAAATGATGTGATCAAGTTGTCGATTTTGCTCAGCAAGCCTTGCTTCCCATTCATCAAATTCATTCAAGTTTGATGAATTGGAACATGCTGATAGATTTTCATTATGAGACATTTTTCAAGGAGGCTAGAATGAAGAGTTGGTGCTGGATAAAATATGTCAAAGTTATGCTATTATTTATAAAAGAAAAATAATGAAGATAATGTTGGATATCCGGTTAATAATGTTAAATCTTTTCATCTTAACAAAATCCAAGCTTCTAGTAAAATGTTAACATGTGGAAATGAAAATAATGTTGGATATCCAGTTAATAATGTTAAATCTTTTCATCTAAACAAAATCCAAGCTTCTAGTAAAATGTTAACACGTGGAAACGAAGATAATGTTGGATATCCAGATAATAATGTTAAATCTTTTTTTATCTAACTAAAATCCAAGCTTCCAGTAAAATGCTGACATGTGGAAACTAAGATAATGTTAGATATCCGGATAATAATAGTTGATAATGAAAGATGTTACAAATGCATTACAACCATTCATATTACACATACATAAGATATGAAACGAAACGACTAATAAATATGTTACAAATGCATTACAAATCAAACACACACTTAAATTGACTAAACCAACTAATTATAAAACACACACTAAACTTAAGTTACTTAGACAGAGCCATTAAACTTCAACACTAAATGTCGTTTTATGTTTTCTTCTTCGGGCGTCAAGAACGGTTTTTGTAATAGTGTGTTCAAATGCGTACTTTGCTCCCTTTGTTTTTCAAACTCGAGCCTTTCTTTCATGAGTTCAAGTTCATTGTCTCTAGTAAGTCTCATTAAGCGAAGCTCTTCAACAAAGTCAGTAGAAACCTTACATGTTTCTTTTCCTTTTGTTTTAGTTGCATCTCTACCAGTTGGACGTCGAATAGTGGAACCACCACTAGCCGGTGTGTCTGGGTTAGGATTGACACAATACTCCCCTTCTTCAGTAGTCCTAGTTCTTTTTGAGCTACCACCACTTTCTGCATTATTCTCTTCAGGACGAGAACGTCTTATGTCATGGTTTATCTGTAAATCCCACTTTGGGTGCTTACTGATCGCGTGTCGAAGTGCTAATCAAAAACTATGTTAAAAACAACTCCTTAGCTACAAGGACTGCAGTATAGGAAGTAGGGTTGTCGAACCTCAGGGAGTTTGTGGAAAGTGCTAATTTACTAATTACTAATTAACTTAAAATTAACTAAACTAATTTTTATGAAGTTGAATGTAAAAGTGCTGCAGTGCTGCAAAACGAATTGATAATAGAGTTTATAAAAGACAATAATATGGAAAAACAGTCACTCCGGGTTTCTGATTCGGTAATTATCAACTGAATTATGTTAATACCCTACCTAGGAAATCACATAGACATGACTTTGTTTAAGTTGTTCAACCCAATTCAGCTATCATAACATTAATTGCAAAGTTAAATTAATCCTAGTGCAAGAAAACCAAGATACGATAACATAATGCAATAATACTAATCAACCAAACTGTCTAGATCAGTCAAACATACAATTAGACGCAAAGAACCTTAAGGTGTTCGCAAAATCTAATCCAAGTAATAAGTATCAAACATAAAACAATTGATAAAATAACCAAATCGTTCACCCGGAGAAACCGCAAGATGATTAGCCTTGCATCTTCATGATTTTCGCTTCAAGAATTGTTCTTAATCGTACGAGCATTAACCGAGATGAATGGATCTCTTCAAGATACTCAAAACCCTCCTTTGAAGCTCCCAAAATCGTCCCTCTAGTTGCCTCCACGAATTAGGGTTTGTGTTGTGAGTTATCCCCTTGAAAAATACCAAAAATCTAATAAAAACCCAATATTTCCGTCAGACATGTCCCTGATGGGTTGATTTAAGGATGTGTATAAAAACACCCATAAAATGCATTTTAAAGATTATTCAGTGTCAAATGGTGTTGCTTTGATATTGTTATGTCATTTCAGGAGTTGACAGCAAAAAGGAAGCAAAAATGACGTTTTGGAGTTGCCCGGGCAAGAAACGGAGGCATACGCGAGTTGGAAAATCAAAAACGGACATCTAAGGGAGTTAGCGTAGGATACGCCAAAATTGGCGTATCCTACGCCAATTGCGTAGGGAGTGTCCAAGATGTCTAGCGTAGGGCAGCAAAAGATTGGTGAGGCTGAACAGGATTTGCGTAGGATACGCCAAAATTGGCGTATCCTACGCTAAAAGTCAAAGTGGTCAAATTGTTTCCTTTTTCAAGTCAAAACTGATGGGATCAAGTGTTAATGGCGATTTTATGGTCCTTGACTGCGTGGGGAGCTGTTTTGATCTCATTTTTTAATATAAAAATCATCACCATTGAAGAGAAAAAATCACACAATCATTCTACAATCATTTTCTACACAAATTCTTGGAAGATTGAAGAACACATTTTGAAGATGATGAACATCATAGCCATGTGTGGCTAAAACTCTTGTATTACACTAGGGATGTAAGTTTTTGATACCTAGGGCTTAACATTTGGGCATTGCATTGTTTAAACTTTTGATTGATGTTTTTATGTACTTGAATTACCAGTGTTGATTAGTGATTAATCTGATGTTGAAATCATTTCTAGTTAATTGATCTTGTGCCAATTTCTAAATGATATGAACATGGTTCCTTGCATCAACACTATCATAGGATTGTATGTTCTAAATGATGAAGTATAGTTTAGTCCATTGTGAATGTTGATAAAACTTGATACCTAAGTTTATTGAGCAATCAATCCGTTAGTACCAATTGCATTATCATTGTTTATCCAATTATGCCTAATTGTTGAAAGCCTTAATGTTCAATTACCCAAATCCTTAGTGTAATCATCTCTATCTTATTGTTACAAGTATTATTAATCATTTCTTACAAATTTCAATTTGAGTTTCATATTAATCAACAACAACTCTTCAACCAATTCTTAAATGATAATTTGCATATTTCATAATTAACTAGCACCTTCATAAGCAACATTTTCAAAGTTAGCTAAGCGATAATCACTAACCACACGCTCCTTGGATTGATACCCTATTTACCCTATCTACCTAGGTTAATTAGGTTTTGCATGACCCGTAACGACCGGCTCATCAAATGGCGCCGTTGCCGGGGAGCTAGTGCGCTTAGTGCTTATTGAGTAGTTAATATTGTGATAATCTGTTTAATTGTTTGTTTGGTTTATTCTCTACTTTTCCTTGTTACGCGGGGTGTGTTACTTGTGCAGTTTACAGGTAGTGCATGCGTACGCGACATTCGGGGAGAACTTCTCCTTTAGTGTTTGAACCAGAAATTGAACGAGTAGCAAGAAGAAACCGACAACACCGGTTAGAGGAGCCGATTCCTTCTAACTCCCAATCACCACCTATAATTCAACCTTTGTCCTTTGAAACCGTTCAAATGGCAAGCTCAAACCCAAATCGCCGTTCAGGTGAAAATAGAAGACCACCCACTCCACCTCATCCAAATCAAAACCAACAAAACCCACCTCACCAACCAATTCACAACCGAAATCCCAACACCCGAAATGTAAACCAAGGTCCCTCCATGTCTAACCGTGGCAATCCCACATTTGATCCGGTCAATCGGTACAATGAAGCCGGATATGAAGATTATGTTGAGAATATTGAAGAATTGAGGGCGAACATTAATGATGATGATCCATTCAGTGTACCAAGTTATCAATCATCAGACAGAGTTAGTGTTCATTCCTATCACTCGGGAGAAGATGAATATTCTGAAAGGGATTACAATGAGGATGATGAGGATTGGGGCTACAGAAATGTTAGTGATGATTATGGAGATGAGGAAGAGTATCACGGTGATAATAGTTCTAACGTGGGTGCAAATCGAAACGGGGACAATGATGGTTATTACAATCACGTCATTAATAATCATCAACCAAGACAAAACCCAAGAAGACATCAAATTCCCAATATTCACCAAAACCGGGGTGAAAATTTTGTGGGTCGCTATTTTTTTGGGTTTTGGACCAAAAGATCTCCTCGGGGATGTAATAATATTCATTCTCCGGACAAGAGTCAAAATTGGCAATTTGACGTAATGTCTCGAAGGATAAAGTCATCTTTTTCTTTCCCACGGTACCAGTCATCTTCAACGTGAGAGGTGGGTTATCACCAAGGTCCCACTCAATTGTGGACATCCACTGCTCGATTGCCTTCAAATAGATCTTTTTCCCACGATTTGCACAATAATCTAGAGCCGCTTCCCAACCGATTCTTTCGAACTTCTGTGTCAATCCCACTAACCGCAACTGTTCCCTATCATATGATCTCTCACAAACCAACACTCCCTCGGTATCATGCTTCAATGTTGACATCTTTTGATACCACATGGCTGGCCTAATTTCTTCAGGAAAGGCTGACAGTCTTTTGGATTTTTCGTTCCATGTAGGAAGGTCCACATCCATTCTTTCAACACGCTCCGCCCTTTCGCTACGATCCAATTCATGTTGGATTTCATCAACTTCTTCGTCAGATTCGTCTCGTAGATTGGTTCGTTTCCCCTTTTTTCTTTTTGGTTGAGAAGATGATTCGGCATGCTCCTTACCCTTTCTTCTAAAGATATTCTGCAACATCATTCAACAACAACAATGTAGTATTAGTTATCTAATCCAAACAAGACTAGCATGTACCTCACTACATTCTACCCAAACACGGCACCCTATGGTTTATGAATATACACTAACGATTAAAGATGTTGTACTAATCGCTTAAATTCATCAACCATAAGTTCTATATCTCTACAATCCCCTCCCCACACTTATTTCTTGTTTTTATTGTAAAATTTTTCGAACCTTTTTTTATTTTTATTTTTTTTATTTTATTTTATTTTTTTTATAACCATCAACAACAAGGATTCCTACCCAAATAATTATTCCTAAGCATTACCATTCATAACATCTATCATCTACACATACATAAACATATAATATGTAGATTATGAAAACAACAAGTAAAGATGGTGAAATACATACCTTCATGATGCTACTTGAATGAGAGAACACTTAGAAACAAAAAATAAGCAAATAATATAAGAAATCACCCAAAAATCCGATTTTTTCAGCCCCACGTTTGTCCCTCAAAACGTTAAAATTAACAAATTTCAAGTTAGGGGTTTTGTAGGTCTCGAAAAACTAGGTGATTTTGATATAAAATTTGTTAAGATTGGTGAAGGATTGAAGAAGTTATGAAGGTTTGAAGTTTGGGAGGGTTGGAGATGTTATGGGTGAAAGAGATGAAGAGTTTAGGTGTTTTGATGTGTTTGAGGGAGGTGGGTAGGTGTTAGAAGGAAGAATTTTCGGTTTTAATGCAAGTGGGTCCGTCAGTTTGGGTCAAAACCGGGTCAAATATGGCCTTTTTCAGATTTAGCGTATCCTACGCCACTTTTGGCGTAGGCTACGCAAATTGCGTAGGCAACGAGTGACTTCCTTTGCGTAGGGCAGCAGCTGTTTACGTAGGGAACATGGCTTTTGCGTACCCTACGCCACTTTTGGCGTAGGCTACGCTAACTTCAGAATTTTTTTTTTTTTTTTTTTTTTTCAACAAGGGTTTAATTAAATAAAAGATAAAGACTTATAAAAAAAAAAAAAAATTTGTACGAATATTTACAACTTCCCACCCCCCAAAAAAAATTTAGTATTGTCCCAATACTATAATTAGAATACATACCTGGGATGGGAGTTTTCACCTTCATTTTAGTTGATTTCATAAGTTGGTAAGCCCTCTAAGAAACTTACCAACTCCACAATGTTACCATGTTCTGTTTGGCACTCCACATAGGGCTTCAACCGATGCCCATTCACAGTTTGTTTTGACCCATCTTTCGGGTCCTCGATGTCTACCTCGCCAAATTTTCCAACCCTTGTTATGATGTAAGGGCCGGTCCATTTGCTCTTGAGTTTTCCCGGGAAGAGCTTCAACTTGGAATTGTAGAGCCAAACCTTTTGACCCACTTGAAATTCCTTTTTGCGAATCTTTGCGTCATGAACTTTCTTCATTTGGTCTTTGTATTTTGACGCGATTTCGTAAGCTCCATCTCTTAGCTCTTCTAACTCACATAATTTGAGTTTTCTTTCTCGGCCTGCATCATCATATTGTAAGTTAACATTTTTGATGGCCCAATATGCCCGGTGAACTAATTCGACCGGGAGATGACAATCCCTACCATACACTAGTCGATAAGGAGTTGTTCTAATAGGCGTTTTGTAGGCCGTGCGGTAGGCCCATAAGGCATCATTGAGCTTAGTTGACCAATCCTTTCGGTCCGCACGAACCGTTTTTTGTAGAATTTATTTAATTTGCCTATTGGACACCTCGACTTGTCCACTAGTTTGTGGATGATATGGGGTGGCAATTCTATGGTCAACACCATATCGCTTAAGCAATTTTCCAAATTTTTGGTTTTTAAAATGAGATCCCCCATCACTTATGATTGTGCGAGGTAACCCAAACCTTGAAAAAATATATGTTTGTATAAAATTGCAAACAACAATATGGTCGTTGGTTTTGGTGGCGATAGCTTCAACCCATTTAGAAACATAATCTACCGCCACCAAAATGTATAGATTACCGAAAGAATTGGGAAATGGTCCCATGAAGTCAATTCCCCATACATCGAACACATCAACAACTAAAATGGGTTGCATTGGCATTTCATCACGTTTTGAGATGCTTCCTAATTGTTGACAATGTAAGCAATTTTTAGCATACTCAAACGAATCCTTAAAAATTGTTGGCCAATACAACCCACTAGATAAAACCTTGTGACCCGTCTTTTGGCCACTAAAATGCCCTCCACATGCATAAGAATGCACGTGCTTCAAAACACTCATGATCTCCTCATCCGGGATGCATCTTCGAATGATTTGATCTGCTCCCACTCTAAATAAATCAGGATCATCCCAAATGTAGTGTTTTATTTGGGACAAAAAATGGAGTCTCTTCCTCCTCACCCAATGTTCCGGCATTGTACCTGTCACTAAAAAATTAACAATGTTAGCAAACCAAGGTAATGTCGAAACTGCTAATAAATGCTCATCTGGGAACAACTCATTAATTTCATTCGTTGAGTCTTCCTCTTCAATCATCAATCTAGACAAATGGTCGGCAACCACATTTTCCGTTCCTTTCTTGTCACGTATCTCCAAGTCAAACTCTTGCAGTAAGAGTATCCATCTAATCAGTCGGGGCTTAGCATCCTTTTTGTCCATTAAATACCTGACAGCACTGTGATCAGTATAGACAATAATTTTACTACCCCATACGTAAGACCGGAATTTGTCTAGTGCATATACCACCGCAAGTAACTCTTTTTCGGTAGTTGTGTAATTTAATTGTGCTTCCGAAAGAGTCTTACTTGCGTAGTATATAGCAACAGGTTTCTTTTCTACCCGTTGGCCCAACACGGCCCCAACCGCATACCCACTTGCATCACACATGATTTCAAACGGTAAAGACCAATTGGGTGATTGCAAAATTGGGGCCCCAACTAACTTTTCTTTCAAAATATTAAAGGCTTCAATACATTTTTCATCAAAATTAAATGGAGCATCTTTTAATAACAAATTACACAAAGGTTTTGTTATGTCGCTAAAACCTTTAATGAACCTCCTATAAAAACCGGCATGCCCCAAAAATGATCTAATGCCCTTAATACTAGTGGGATAAGGTAAGGTTGAAATGACTTATATTTTAGCGTGATCAACCTCAATCCCACGACTAGAAACCACATGGCCCAACACTATCCCCTCTTGGACCATAAAATGACTTTTTTCCCAACTCAAAACCAGGTTTGTTTCAACACACCTTTGTAACACTTTTTCCAATTGACCTAGGCAAGAGTTAAATGATGACCCAAAAATAGAAAAATCATCCATGAAGATTTCCAAAGACTCCCCCACCATATCCGAAAAGATACTCATCATACACCTTTGAAAGGTGGCGGGGGCATTACAAAGGCCAAATGGCATTCGTCTAAATGCGAATGTGCCATATGGACAAGTAAACGTGGTCTTTTGTTGATCCTCGGGATGAATAGCAATTTGATTGTAACCTGAATACCCATCCAAGAAACAATAAAATTTTTGTCCGGCTAGTTTTTCTACTATTTGGTCAATAAAAGGTAAAGGAAAATGATCTTTGGAAGTTGCAGCATTTAACTTCCTATAATCAATACAAATCCGCCACCCGGTTACCGGCCGGGTAGCTACCTCCTCACCTGAGTCGTTTTTCACGACTTGGATACCTGCCTTCTTTGGAACGGTTTGAGTTGGACTAACCCATTGGCTATCTGAAATGGGGTAAATGATACCCGCATCTAGCCATTTCAGCACTTCTTTCTTCACAACTTCCCGCATGTTAGGATTTAGTCTCCTTTGAGCGTCTCTTGCGGGAGTTACTTTCTCATCTGTGATGATCTTGTGCATCACAATTGACGGACTAATACCCTTCAAATCCGCCACAGTCCACCCAATAGCAGCTCTATGGGTCACCAACACCTTCATCAATTTTTCCTCTTGCTCCCCGGTTAAATTTGAAGCGATGATCACCGGGAGCGTGTTGCCTTTACCGACATAAGCATATTTCAAATGCTTAGGCAACTCCTTCAATTCTACTTGTGGCGGTTCAACCAATGATGGCTTCAACTTTGTGTCAATATGATCCGGAAGGCTTTCCACTTGATGAGTCCATGGTGGTCTTCCTTCCTGTACCGCCTTTGCTTCTTGCTTCTTCTCCTCCTCAGCTATGCTTTTCAACATTTCCTCCTGTGACCTGTCAAACATAAAACACTCCTCTATTGTGTTTTCCTCATCTACAACAGTGTCGTATAGAGGTATACACTCGTCAATAATGTCTGCCATATAGCATTCATCATTGACTAGAGGGTCAGTCCCATTTGAAAAAACATTTAATCGGACCCTACGATTACCAAAGGTCATGTCAAGCGTGCCCGTCTTGCAATTAATTTGGGCATTAGATGTGGCTAAAAATGGTCGACCAAGAATAACCGTTGGTTGTTTGGTTAGGTCCATGGAAACATAATCAAGTACTAAGAAATCCACCGGATAATAAAAATCCTCAACTTTTACTATCACGTCGGTAACCATCCCGCGGGGTAGCTTAGGAGTCAAATCGGCTAATACCACCGTGGTATTAGATTCTTGAAGTGGACCAAATTCGTATTGGTCATAAAGACTACCTGGCAAGATGCTTACACTAGCTCCAAGATCCAAGAGCGCCCGAGTCATTTTAAATTCCCCAACCTGAATGGATATAATAGGTGTTCCAGGATCTTGTAACTTGGGTGGAAGTGAACCCGAAAGAATAGAACTCACATTTTCAGTTAAATCAATTTTCTTAGGTATTTTATGAGTTCTCTTTTGGGTACACATGTCCTTTAGATACTTTGCATATGAGGGGACTTGTTTGATTGCATCTAAAAGTGGTAAATTAATTTTCACTTGTTTAAAAATTTCCCACAACTCTTCTTGTTGCGGGCCTCTTTTCTTGACCACTTTTTTAGATGGCTCCAACAATGCTTCGGGATAAGGGACGGTATTACCCTCCATACCCTTTTCCTTAGCCTTTAGAGCTTGTTTGTTCTCAACGGGTTTTGAACTTTCAACATTTTGTTTATTTTTATTTTGACCCGTTCTCTCCTCACTTTCACTTTCATCACTCACATCTTCCACCTCCCCTTCAACAAATTGGGGAGATGGTGGCTCAATTTTATTTTCAATTTTATTATCAATAATTTTACCACTACGAAGAACAGTTACCTTATTAATGGGAACATTGCGAGTGTTCTTCGAACTCGAACCTTGATGTTGTGGGTTGATAGTGGTATCACTAGGAAGCTTCCCCGTGCTTCCTCTCCATTGAGCCATTTCTTCCGCTAATTGGCCCACTTGTTTAGCCAAGGCCTCGTGAGACTTATCCCTTACCTCATTCCCTTTCTTTATTTCCTTGATGTCATTGTTGGCGTCTTTCATCATGCTCATTAAAGCATCCATTTTTGAACTCAAAGATTCATCACCACCTTGATTTCCAGAAGAGTTTCCTTGGTTGTTTGAAGAGCCGCCTTGGTTGTAACCTCTTTGATAATTGTTGTTGTATCCTTGGTTACCACCCTGATTGTAGTTGTTTCTTTGGTAACCACCTTGATTACCACCTTGGCGACCTTGATATTGCCCAGTACCGCCTTGATTTCCCGATTGGAAATTCGGGTTCATTTGGTTAGCGGGATTACCATACCTAAAGTTAGGATGGTTTCTCAAGCCTGCATGGTAAGTGTTGGAGTTCATGTCATACTTCCTTTCTCCATACACTTGATTCACCTCTTCGGTTGCTTGACCCATATCGGCGGAGCACTCACTAGCTTTATGCCCCAAATCTCCACAATTATCACACACGGGGTATGGTACTGATGACACCTCCCGTTTCTTCATTCTTGCCAACTCTCTCTCCAACTGAGCAATTCGGTCCTTGGAACTTGAATCTGCATCGGGAAGAGATTTAGAGACCGGGTGTTTGGTTCTTCGATCAGCTGCCTCCTCCGACTTTGAATTCTTCGCCATTAGCTCCAAAAAATCCCAATCTTCTTGCTCCGGATTAGACAACAATGTTCCATTGCTAGTAGACTTGAGATATTTTCTCTCCTCCTTGCTCAGTCCATTCACAAAACTGCTAACCAATTCCCAAAGATCAATATTGTGGTGTGGGCATTTTCGAATTAACTCCTTGAAACGAGTAAAAGCTTCATGAAGCGGTTCCCCTTGTAGTTGTTGAAAAGAACGAATCTCTAAACGTACCGCATCTGTTTTAAAACTGGGGAAATATTCATCCAAAAATACTTGTTGCATTTCTCCCCAAGTGTAGATGCTGTGTGCGGGTAGGGTGAGGAACCATGTCTTTGCTTTATCCTTGAGAGAAAACCGAAATAACCTCAACTGTACCTCATCTAGTGAAAAGTTATGACCTCCCATAGTACCACACATTGCCTTGAATTCGGATAAATGATCATACGGGTCTTCATTAGCCATCCCATGAAAATGAGGAATGATGTTGATGTAGTTGGGCTTGCAATCAAAGGATCTTCTCCCTGGAGGTGGTGGTACAATAGGTGATTCGTTCTCGGATGCAAGTGGTCTAAACCGACCATTGACTCCTTGCATTGGAACTGGGGGTCTTCGTCTTGGAGCATTAACCTCTTCACCTCTATGTTGTCTTCCCCCATTAGGTCTTCTTTCTGCTCGACCCACAAAATTTTCACCCCGGTTTTGGTGAATATTGGGAATTTGATGTCTTCTTGGGTTTTGTCTTGGTTGATGATTATTAATGACGTGATTGTAATAACCATCATTGTCCCCGTTTCGATTTGCACCCACGTTAGAACTATTATCACCGTGATACTCTTCCTCATCTCCATAATCATCACTAACATTTCTGTAGCCCCAATCCTCATCATCCTCATTGTAATCCCTTTCAGAATATTCATCTTCTCCCGAGTGATAGGAATGAACACTAACTCTGTCTGATGATTGATAACTTGGTACACTGAATGGATCATCATCATTAATGTTCGCCCTCAATTCTTCAATATTCTCAACATAATCTTCATATCCGGCTTCATTGTACCGATTGACCGGATCAAATGTGGGATTGCCACGGTTAGACATGGAGGGACCTTGGTTTACATTTCGGGTGTTGGGATTTCGGTTGTGAATTGGTTGGTGAGGTGGGTTTTGTTGGTTTTGATTTGGATGAGGTGGAGTGGGTGGTCTTCTATTTTCACCTGAACGGCGATTTGGGTTTGAGCTTGCCATTTGAACGGTTTCAAAGGACAAAGGTTGATGAATTTAAGCGATTAGTACAACATCTTTAATCGTTAGTGTATATTCATAAACCATAGGGTGCCGTGTTTGGGTAGAATGTAGTGAGGTACATGCTAGTCTTGTTTGGATTAGATAACTAATACTACATTGTTGTTGTTGAATGATGTTGCAGAATATCTTTAGAAGAAAGGGTAAGGAGCATGCCGAATCATCTTCTCAACCAAAAAGAAAAAAGGGGAAACGAACCAATCTACGAGACGAATCTGACGAAGAAGTTGATGAAATCCAACATGAATTGGATCGTAGCGAAAGGGCGGAGCGTGTTGAAAGAATGGATGTGGACCTTCCTACATGGAACGAAAAATCCAAAAGACTGTCAGCCTTTCCTGAAGAAATTAGGCCAGCCATGTGGTATCAAAAGATGTCAACATTGAAGCATGATACCGAGGGAGTGTTGGTTTGTGAGAGATCATATGATAGGGAACAGTTGCGGTTAGTGGGATTGACACAGAAGTTCGAAAGAATCGGTTGGGAAGCGGCTCTAGATTATTGTGCAAATCGTGGGAAAAAGATCTATTTGAAGGCAATCGAGCAGTGGATGTCCACAATTGAGCGGGACCTTGGTGATAACCCACCTCTCACGTTGAAGATGACTGGTACCGTGGGAAAGAAAAAGATGACTTTATCCTTCGAGACATTACGTCAAATTGCCAATTTTGACTCTTGTCCGGAGAATGAATATTATTACATCCCCGAGGAGATCTTTTGGTCCAAAACCCAAAAAAATAGCGACCCACAAAACATGTTTGATAATGTGGTCCCTGTTAAAAGGGGGAATGACTACCGCAGAGAGGATATTGCATGCGAGGCCAGATTTCTTTTAGGTATTTCGTTTGAAAACCTAATGGCGAGGCTTGGGGATAGGTCAAAGGTGAGAGGTTGGGATGTTCGGGTGCTACACGCACTCATGTATGGTACACCACGCATATCTTTTAGGCATCTGGTCATGATGAATGTTTGGGACAGTCGCGAAAGCCAAGACCGGAAAATGATTCCACACGTTAGGCTCTTGTCATATCTAATGGAGGCACAAGGGGCAGTGACAAGGTCAACTCCAGCCATTGAGATAGATGTCATGAAGATGAAGTGGGGAAGTTTTGTCAAGGCAAAGTTCACTTATGAGAAGACTGCAGAGTATCATGTGTTGCTAGATAAACAAGGTAACACAAATATCATGGCATTACGAGAGGATGTGGAACAGGAAGATGATGACGAGGTGCACACAGATGAGGCTGAAGAAGAAGAAGAGGAGTTACAAGTTGTGAGAGAGAGACCGGTGATTCGGGAGATGAGCAGGGAGGAGGCAGAGATGGTAGCAGAGGTCAACCGGGCAAGACCCGGTGGTTATCAAGGTTGGACTTCATTCAAGAAGTCAATTTGGGATCGAGGGACACGAAACATGGTATTAACACGTCAAAGAGAAGACGCGGCAATGAAAAGGGAGCAAGCGCGAATCGCAAGGGAAGAACAGCGAGAAAGAGATCAGGTGGCGAGAGAGGAGAAAAGAGAAGAGGAAAGAAAGGCACGGGAAGATAAACATTGGTGGGCAGTTAATTATGCCCGAGAGATGGACACAGCCAACAGGTTCTTGGAGAGTGAGCAGGTTAGACATCACCAGGACTTAATAGCAGGGCGTCCTTATGAGCCATTTGTTCCCTATGTTGATTATTCAACTATAAGGGAACAACCACAGGAGGTGATCAACCAGGTTAGGTGGCCCCAAGGGATCTCATCCAGTTATCTTCCCATCCCGCAGCCACCACCGCCACCACCACCAGCTGAAGGATCTTCCTCTTCTGCCGACCCACTCAGTGACTACCATGGATGGATGGATGCAATTTTCGGGCATCCGAACGCGCCTTATCCACCACCGGGTCCGAATGATCCCTACTACCGCTGATGGATGGTTTTGGTAACATTTTATGTGTATCATTGTAGACTATTTATTTTTATTGTTTTGTCTTTTATTTTGTGTGGTTGACTTTATTTTGGGTTTGCTTGAGTATGTTAGAATTTATGTTTTGCATTCTAGTTTTTTTTTTTTTTTCTAGTTGTTTTGTATGTGTTGATGATTTGAAAGTGAGCCTAGGATATGCATCACCGGTGAGTGTTCAGTGAAAAGAAAAAAAATGGAGGATGGGAAGCATCCAAGTATGGAGAGCAAGGATTCATCGAGGAAATGGAGACATCCTTTGTTTATCAGGTGCTTTCTATTCTTTAATCTTTTATGTGTTGTTGAATAAGGCTTGGGGTGGAACTTTAATGTTCATGTTAGAAAAAGATGTAGTAGGATGAAACAAAAACATCCTCGCACTTGTGAATTAATCAAACTATTTGGTTCCCTTATTCGTGCAAAAATCCCACATTGAGGACAATGTAAACTTTAAGTGTGGGGATGGGGGAATAGCCATTAAAAAAATATATATATAAAAAAAAAAAAAACCAAATTCTTTTTCACCATGATATTGGATCACAAAATTCGACCCCTAGTCATGGTCATAATTCTTTAAGTTCCTTGATGTGTTTTTCCAAGGATGTTTTGCAAAATATGGATTGCCTAGTTAGAAAAGATTAAGAAGAAATGTAACACTTTTGCATGTCGGCAACCCATATTCCCTTTAGGTTCAGGAAGAGATTATTGAGCCACCACAACATGCCAACACCTTACAAATATTTGTCCACATTCTCCGGCATGTTGTGTTCATTTGATTTGAGTGTGCTATTATAGGCGCATAAGGTAGAACTTGCAATTTTTGATACGCCTACTACTCTAGATCAATTGTGGACACAAGAATGATTAAGGCATTAGGTTAAACCTTTTATTTTTTTTAAAAACCAGTTCTATCATCCTTGAACCATTTCAATATTCTTTAGTTAACCAATCTTGAGCCTGAAACCTTTTCAATTGATCACCCATATCAACCTTTTGACCCATTTAACCTTTTCAATTTTTTGAAACCCAGCGTGATGAAAATTCGATTGTAGGATTTTGCTTTGTATTATATATGATTTGCAATGTTAGTAAAAAAAAAAAAAAAAAAAAAAAAAAAAAAAAAAAAAAAAAAACTGAAAAATATGAGAACAAATATGTTACAAACAAATGAGAGTTCTCATAGAAAAGCACAAAAATATGCTTGAGTTAGAGATTGAATAAAAAGGCGCAACATTGCCTTAGAATTGAGAAGTTAGTTAGTCGTTGGAATAAATGTCGAATTTTCATCACCATAGCCACTTAAAATATCCCTTTCCATACCCTTCGCCTAGCCCCATTACAACCCGTTTTAAAGACCTTTTGACTTGTGTTCACTTTTGAAAAATATTGTGGAAGGTGATTGAATTGCAAGCTTATGCTAACATGCCCTATGATCGGTTTTGAGTGATTGACATGAAATACTAGCACATTACTTGCTAGCTGAGATAGTAAACCGAGTGGAGTGAACCATTGTGAGGGGTGTGCAAAAGTGTGAAATCAAATCTAGTTGGATTTAGCTAGGCATTTGTTTTAAACATATAAAAAACCTTGGAATGTAAATCTACTGACAGGCGTAAGTCTTGTGAATTGGGGTATGACTAGGGGCCGTTTTTGAGAATCGATAAAATGGTTGGAAATTAATTAGATTGTTGATTGAGCATGGTTTATTGATTTGCTTGAGGGCAAGCAAAAGACAAGTGTGGGGATGTGATGGGTTGATTTAAGGATGTGTATAAAAACACCCATAAAATGCATTTTAAAGATTATTCAGTGTCAAATGGTGTTGCTTTGATATTGTTATGTCATTTCAGGAGTTGACAGCAAAAAGGAAGCAAAAATGACGTTTTGGAGTTGCCCGGGCAAGAAACGGAGGCATACGCGAGTTGGAAAATCAAAAACGGACATCTAAGGGAGTTAGCGTAGGATACGCCAAAATTGGCGTATCCTACGCCAATTGCGTAGGGAGTGTCCAAGATGTCTAGCGTAGGGCAGCAAAAGATTGGTGAGGCTGAACAGGATTTGCGTAGGATACGCCAAAATTGGCGTATCCTACGCTAAAAGTCAAAGTGGTCAAATTGTTTCCTTTTTCAAGTCAAAACTGATGGGATCAAGTGTTAATGGCGATTTTATGGTCCTTGACTGCGTGGGGAGCTGTTTTGATCTCATTTTTTAATATAAAAATCATCATCATTGAAGAGAAAAAATCACACAATCATTCTACAATCATTTTCTACACAAATTCTTGGAAGATTGAAGAACACATTTTGAAGATGATGAACATCATAGCCATGTGTGGCTAAAACTCTTGTATTACACTAGGGATGTAAGTTTTTGATACCTAGGGCTTAACATTTGGGCATTGCATTGTTTAAACTTTTGATTGATGTTTTTATGTACTTGAATTACCAGTGTTGATTAGTGATTAATCTGATGTTGAAATCATTTCTAGTTAATTGATCTTGTGCCAATTTCTAAATGATATGAACATGGTTCCTTGCATCAACACTATCATAGGATTGTATGTTCTAAATGATGAAGTATAGTTTAGTCCATTGTGAATGTTGATAAAACTTGATACCTAAGTTTATTGAGCAATCAATCCGTTAGTACCAATTGCATTATCATTGTTTATCCAATTATGCCTAATTGTTGAAAGCCTTAATGTTCAATTACCCAAATCCTTAGTGTAATCATCTCTATCTTATTGTTACAAGTATTATTAATCATTTCTTACAAATTTCAATTTAAGTTTCATATTAATCAACAACAACTCTTCAACCAATTCTTAAATGATAATTTGCATATTTCATAATTAACTAGCACCTTCATAAGCAACATTTTCAAAGTTAGCTAAGCGATAATCACTAACCACACGCTCCTTGGATTGATACCCTATTTACCCTATCTACCTAGGTTAATTAGGTTTTGCATGACCCGTAACGACCGGCTCATCAGTCCCCCACGCACCCTGGGGAGATCAGCCCTTCTCCTCATGGTGCTCGAGGACTGAATCAGCAACATGGGCCTAATCAGCTTTGGGTTTGGCTTGTTTTCTTCATTTGGGCTTCATTTTTCTTGGTCCAATTAGCTTAATTCTTCAACTAATAATCATTCTTGGCCCAATTCTTCATAGCTCTTTAAAATAAACTTCTTTTATCTTCAACGCTCGAGCCCGAGTGTTCGGTTCCTGATATTATTTCTTCAATTCACGTCCTTTTTCGCCGAACATCTAAAATCAATAAAAATTGTATAAATAATAACTAAAAATACTAAAAATATATACAACCTATAAAATTACCAAATACTCAAAATCATGCTATAAACTCCCTAAAATAATAAATAAATGACTCGAAATACTATTAAAATGCTAAGGAAAAATGCATGTGTTTTACAACACATCAAACTCCCCACACTTACCTTTTGCTTGACCTCAAGCAAATTTGCTCAAAACGTTACCACGAACAAGTAACAAATACCTCAAACGCCCCCGCCATGCACTAGTTAGGGTCCAAAGTCATACCCCATTCATAGATCATCATTAGATGTGTTAATTCAACAGGCAACCATGATGCACAATTTTAAAAACAAAACTCACCCAACTAAGTCTAACATGCTTTCGGTTTTTATTCTCATGCAACACACCCCTCACAATTTTTCACTCCACTCGGTTTAATATCTGGACTAGCATGTAATGCGCTAGTATATTCACTCAAAACCAAACATGAAACTCTGTTATCATAGGCTTGTATAACAATCACACCTCAACTATAGACAATGCACATATCTAAAGGACTTACGGGTTTTGGGCTTCGGGTAAAGGTAGGATAGATTTGGCTAACAATTGGTTTAAAAGCAAAGGTTTCAACACGCTTGAATGACCATCCTTATTCATTAAACACCATAATACAATAATCACACAACTTTTGGCATATTTGACCCAGAACACATACTTCTATTTTTTTTCTTTTTTCTTTTTTTTTCTTTTTTCACTCTTTTTTTTTTCTTTCTTTCTTTTTTTTTTCATATATATATTTTTTTTCTTTCACAACTTAAACATAACGCAATCACTTGAACAAACATAAACACAATGGATGTCATCAATTTATTACATAACGGTAAACAGGTCAATTTGGGTAATAGGTTTTTAATCAAATGAAAGGGTATAGGCTCAACATGGGTTACTAAGGGTGATTTTAGGTAAACGGGTCAACACATAACAAATAAATGGGTATCAAAAGAAAAAGGGAAAACCTAAATTGCCTTTATCATCTATGTGCATATCTAGTCTACAACCTCGGCATGTATCAAATCACACAAGTTCTGCAACAGAGAAACATCTGGCCTACACTCAACAAATGAAAATATATATGTATCAATCTATTATCTAGTAGGCTCAAGATCTCACCAAAGTGTGGAAATGGGTTACCGATGTGTGCATGCATTTATTACCGACAGCTCGTTACACCTAATCGGGCAAATTCTAAACATTTTTTTTCTAAAACCCTGCTGAAAACGGTTGTCACACCCTCAAAATCCACTTGCGGAGTTTTACCGCGAGGCGCATGACAAACCAGGATCCAAACCAACGATCACAATAAACAAGTCTAAATGATTATAATGCAATTTCAAAACATAGTTTAAAATCCCTGTTTACAGCGGAAGCTTATTCAAAACAGTGTCTCAAAAGTAAACCAAAAGTTCAACATATGAAACCATGCGACTCTAACTAGACGCCGTGCAGACGCGTGCGCCCTAGTCCAGTAGTGCTACCTTAGCGACCTGAGAAAACATGTAAAAGTTTACGTCAGCACAAAAATGCCGGTGAGTTTACAGGTTTTGTAATCCAAGTACCAAGTCCACCTGTCCATACTATAACAAATCGAAAACCAGTGTACGCTAGCTAGGCATATGTTTTGTTACTACCACGATTGGAAAACCATTACTAACACGCATACCAGATGTTGTGCCCGAAAAGTAAACCAGTTGTTCCTGTTGTTCCTGTTTGAGACAATATGCACTCGCCCGGCCCTCCAAGCCGACGAGCGGGGTTGGTCATTCCCAATAGCGCTATTCACATTTCCCCGTTGTGCAAACCCGCACATTCATGGTTCCCCCCGGGACTTCCAAAGATCGTGTAGTACACAATAGAAACCCATAGTATGACAGTAGTTACCAAATAATCGTTTTAACGCATGTTTTCTCCCCCGAAAGTATGAAACCAGTTTAAAAGAGGGGCCGTAAACTCACCTTATGTTGCGTTACTCCTTAACACGAGTAAACTCAGCTGCTATGCTAGTCCCGTAAAGCGGCGACCTAACATATGACAGTTACAAGTACTTAGACTAATAACCCGCAGGTTAATTAGTCCCTAGATGTCCAGACCATAACCAAGTTCGTTTGAAAACACCGTGACTGTTTATCTGACCCAAAGTACAAGACTCGACATCCCATTGGTGACCCGAGACTTCCCGTGTTATGTTTACGCTCTTAAACACACAATTATGCAACCACACTTAACATACGTTAACGCACAACAAGTTATAGCACATAGCTCACGTATCACCGAATTACATCCAAACATATGTTACCAAGTTATTAGATATGTTACGGGGTTCCTAGCATGTTCCTACATGTCAAATCGGGTCTCGGAATGCTAATTTATACTTACAGCAGCAGTACACGCGATTAGGAAAAGTCAACTAGCATTTAGGTTGGTCAACTGGCATTTAGGAAGGCTAATCGCATGTAACTACTAGCATTTAGGGCTAATTGCATGTAACTACTAGCATTTAGGGCTAATCGCATGTAACAACTAGCATTTAGGGCTATACCACATGTAACTACTAGCATTTAGGGCTATACCACATGTAACAACTAGCAATTAGGGCTAATCGCATGTAAGTACTAGCAATTAGGCCCTAATCGCATGAAAGACTGGCGATTGGCCTCCTAATCGCCTCTAACATAGGCGATTAGGATTGCTAATCGCCTGTAACCTTGCTGTTCTGGTTTTTCGCGCGTTTAACGCTCCAAATCAGATCCAGAACGTGTGTAACCACCCAATATCATCCCAACAACTATTCTAAACATGTTTAAACCAAAATCCTTCGTTTTGCCTCGTATTATCAGTCCTGCATGCAATCACGTAATCCAAACACCATTCACATAGCATGCATCATCACACTAACATGCGTAACTATCACCCTAATAATCAATTACTCAGATTTCATTAACATAACATCATTATTATTCTGGTCTAACATAATAACATGTCATTCATTCACCTTGAATCATAAAAACTCTAGCTTTCTAATCATAAACACACATAACACATGTATACTAGTTAAAATCCGATTAACAACACTTGTTAACGATTTTCAGAAAGCTTTTCCGTTTTAGAACAGGTCTGGACTATTAGGGATTGAATAAAAACATTTAATAGATTGCATGGATGGAAACCAAACCTTAGATTTGTAAAAGGATGATGGATTAAGCTTGAAACCTTGTGTTTTGATCAAAAATCGCGTTCCAGAGGTTGTGTGTGTGTTGGGGCGGGTTATGGGACGACTAGGGTTTGTATAATGAAGTTTAGGAGGTCAAGTATGGTATTTATAGTCGTTTTTAGTCGTCCAGCCCGTAACTAGCGATTGTGCAGCCTGTACACGCGATTAGGGATCCTAATCGCATGAACAGTAATGCATTTGGGCCTAATCGCATGAACAGTCATGCATTTGGCCCCCTAATCGCATGAACAGTCATGCATTTGGGCCTAATCGCATGAACAGTCATGCATTTGGCCCCCTAATCGCCCATAGGGGCTAGTTTCGTGTGTTTTGCGCGTTAAACCCCGTTTTAACATATGTTAACACATATTCACATACCGACAAGTCACATAATGATTATAAACACATAACACATGTAAATACACATATTCACACTCGTTCACCAATTCCCGGGACTCGAGACTTGTATGTTCCGTATGCCCTGACGATCCTACAAATCGTCACCGTTTGTACACTTGGTTAAGGACTGACATCTAATGAACCTCTAGACCAACATCCAATGATCTTCTAGACTAACCGATAGTTCCCGAACCATAACCCGACTTAACTAACCCAGTTAAGTACAATATACGCGTGACTCGCTAAGGTAGACTTTCATCTAGACAACGTTGTTAACCAGAATTTGCCGGGTGTCACAACGGTTCATATGTCTGTTCTAAATAATTGGACCATGATTAAGGACCCACACACCACAAGCAGGGACAGAATGAACGCATTGAAACAGTCGCTTTCATGCCCGATCATACCGCTTTTAGGACATTTTTAATTTTAAGTTTTAATTTTTTTTTATTTTTTAAAAGACTTAAAAACAAATAAAATCAAAATTTCCCCACCCCCACACTTGAACGACACATTGTCCTCAATGTGAGCTAAGGAATAAAATAAAGCAGAAATAAAAATAATGTACAACAATAATAAAAAGGAACAGACTCCCCTGGATATATGCAGTGCGCGTATGAGTCTCATTCAGTTCTTCCCACTACGACCGTATAGCATTTCATTCGCGGTCGATAAACTGCGTAGCCTATAACAAAGAAACAAAAAAGGAAAAAAAACAAACAAACAAATTGGGATGCCTGCAAACATTAGTGGTTTCCGGATCGTCCCCGCCCGAATGGAGATTGAGTACGGGCAGGGCAATCGATTATTCAAATCATATCAAGCAATCCCATGACTCAAATAAAAATAAAACTGACTCAAACACACTCAAAATAAAAATAAACTAAAATAAAACAACATAAAAACAAATAAATATACAAAATATACAAAAATCATACCTGACGTTCATTCATGGTGGTCTCAAAGAACATTTGCCTACCGAATTCCCAATGTATGTTCGGTAGTTGACATGTCGAATCTTTATCTTCTTTCTTATCTTTGACATGTTTGCAGGATCATTGCTGGGCCACTTCACTATACTTTGTCCAAGGTCTTCAATGCTCACCTTCCTCTTTTGCCCACTCAAGCCATCATCTTCAACTTTGTCTATTTTCCTCATAAATATGGGAGGAAGGTTAGGATACACCAAGGTTACCCGGTTCACAGGTTCTTCAGCAAGTGCGTCTACAAGTGGTTGTACGTACAAAGTCACGTCTACCTTAAGGCTTGTAGCTTTCTCTTCTAGGGCTTCCTTTATCACATCATGCTCCACATATGCCTCTTCAACAACTTTTTCAGCTACATCAACATTAACCATATCAGGTTCAACTGTCACCTCTTCAAGTGCTAATTCTGCTTCCATCTGACCAACCTGCTTAAATAGTTCTTCCACAATTTTGTCCCTGGCCTCATTGTCCTCTCGAATCGCCTTAACATATTCCTGGACAGCCTTTATGGCCTCTAAAATCTCACTCAGCTGATCATTGCTTCCCTCTTCAGTGTTTTGTTGCTGCTGATAACCGTAGTCAACACTCTGGCCTCCATGAACAATCGGATCAGTATTCATGTAGTAATTTGCAGTTTGTTCCCTAGAGTGATAGATGTTTGGCTTGTAGTATCTTTGCTGACAGTTCTGATATTGTGGCCAATAATAAGAGGATGATAAGTATGAGTCTTCATCTTTTTCTAGCCCAAAGATAATACGATCTTTTCGTGCATTGTATGCTGCAACTCTCTGACGGGCAATTGGACAATCTTGCATCACATGATATGGGCTCTCACAACACCCACATGCATCATAATCCACCCAATTCATCTTGAATTCAATTTTCCTGCAAAACTAACATACCCAGCGTAATACTGAACAAAATGGAGAAAAATACAAGACAAGAGAAAAAGAAATTTTTTTTTTGGTTTTTTTTTAAATTAAAAAAAATAATAATTAAACTAAAAACACTTAGCGCACGAACTCCCAGGCAACGGCGCCATTTTGATCGCGTGTCGAAGTGCTAATCAAAAGCTATGTTAAAAACAACTCCTTAGCTACAAGGACTGCAGTATAGGAAGTAGGGTTGTCGAACCTCAGGGAGTTTGTGGAAAGTGCTAATTTACTAATTACTAATTAACTTAAAATTAACTAAACTAATTTTTATGAAGTTGAATGTAAAAGTGCTGCAGTGCTGCAAAACGAATTGATAATAGAGTTTATAAAAGACAATAATATGGAAAAACGGTCACTCCGGGTTTCTGATTCGGTAATTATCAACTGAATTATGTTAATACCCTACCTAGGAAATCACATAGACATGACTTTGTTTAAGTTGTTCAACCCAATTCAGCTATCATAACATTAATTGCAAAGTTAAATTAATCCTAGTGCAAGAAAACCAAGATACGATAACATAATGCAATAATACTAATCAACCAAACTGTCTAGATCAGTCAAACATACAATTAGACGCAAAGAACCTTAAGGTGTTCGCAAAATCTAATCCAAGTAATAAGTATCAAACATAAAACAATTGATAAAATAACCAAATCGTTCACCCGGAGAAACCGCAAGATGATTAGCCTTGCATCTTCATGATTTTCGCTTCAAGAATTGTTCTTAATCGTACGAGCATTAACCGAGATGAATGGATCTCTTCAAGATACTCAAAACCCTCCTTTGAAGCTCCCAAAATCGTCCCTCTTGTTGCCTCCACGGAATTAGGGTTTGTGTTGTGAGTTATCCCCTTGAAAAATACCAAAAATCTAATAAAAACCCAATATTTCCGTCAGACATGTCCCCCACGCACCCTGGGGAGATCAACCCTTCTCCTCATGGTGCTCGAGGACTGAATCAGCAACATGGGCCTAATCAGCTTTGGGTTTGGCTTGTTTTCTTCATTTGGGCTTCATTTTTCTTGGTCCAATTAGCTTAATTCTTCAACTAATAATCATTCTTGGCCCAATTCTTCATAGCTCTTTAAAATAAACTTCTTTTATCTTCAACGCTCGAGCCCGAGTGTTCGGTTCCTGATATTATTTCTTCAATTCACGTCCTTTTTCGCCGAACATCTAAAATCAATAAAAATTGCATAAATAATAACTAAAAATACTAAAAATATATACAACCTATAAAATTACCAAATACTCAAAATCATGCTATAAACTCCCTAAAATAATAAATAAATGACTCAAAATACTATTAAAATGCTAAGGAAAAATGCATGTGTTTTACAACACATCACTTACACATAACTTCATTAAAAACAACACAGTCAGTAAACTTGCTCCTTTTATCTTTCTCATACAAGTCATGAGCTACATTCTCAATATATTTCTGGCTCATTCCACTTTTTCGTTGGCGATATGCTTCTCTATACGCACCAACCCATTTCTGGCCATTTTCGCTAAGTCGTTTAAAACGACCTCTCATTTGAGCTTCATTCCTCGCACTAAGCTTTTCTGGATTTTCTCCTTGAGCTGCATCGTACATTTTCTTTACTCGTGCCCGCAAATTGTTTATTTTTTGGTTTTTGCCAACAATACTGTTTTCGCTAATCATACACAATGCTGACATTAACGCGACATCTTCAGGAACATCCCATTTACTAGCTCCTTGTGATTGATTTTCATAAGTTTGTGAGGTTTGAAGGTTTTCATTAGTGATAAGAACTTGACTTGCATTTGGAAAAAAAAAATGAGAGTTTTGATAGTATTGAGTATTGGGATAATCTTCAGAATCTCCAAGGTTCATACAAAGATTTGGATACGAAGGATCCCTGGTAGAAATTATGAAAGGAAAAAAAAAAGAGATAATGGTATTGGATATAAAACTATGTTAATATGATACTAAATTATCTTTCCCTAAATTTTAATGAAAAGGGTAAATTGGTAATTGTACACATCCTCTTCTAATGGGTAAACATACACAGATCTATTAGTTACGATCTATTCAACTTTCCTAGGGTTCCATGATCTAATATGTTCTTCACATATTCAATCGATCATCAGTTCTTCATCTGTTCATCGATTCACAATTGCATGATCTCCTAGTTTCAGGTATCTTCATCCATTTATCAATCTGTTGATTTTTCGTTCGATTTTTTTTAGATTTGATCGACTTTGTGTATGTTATTAACTCCTTGATTGATTGATTGGGTGAATATAGGGTTTAAAGTTGTAATCTAACAAAAATTGTTAATAATTGTTAATTTAGAGTTAATCTATGGTTTAAAATAGTAGTCTAATAGAAAATTGTTATGATGGTGGATCAAACTAGAGTCTCTTTAATCAGATTTCGTGTTATTGTGATTATTATTGTTTCTAAACTTGTTAATTAGATTTCATGCGATTGTGATTCCACGATTTTAACCTAAAACATGTGATAATACAGATTAACCAAATAAAAATATACACAATGATTTTGTAAGTGTTATTGTTCCTGTGTAAATCAACTTCAAAAGGTTCCTGTATTACAAATTTTGTTACTGATTTACACATGTGTAAGCTTCTGGTTTTGTTCAATTTTATGTTTTACCCATGTGTAGATTGTTTGTCACGTGATTAATTTTCATCTTGTAAAGCCTGTTTTATATTGAAAAATTTATGCAGATTTATATGATAGTAAGTCAGAAGCGAAGATTATCAGTAGATGATGAGATTATAATAATTCGCCTTCCTTTGTTTATTAGTAGTGTAGTGATCGTTGATTCTTTTTGTCCTGCATTAATGGCAGAATCCTTGTGGCAAAGTTGTTATTAGAATTCATACATTTGAAAAAAAAGATGTTGGTTGATTATATTTACATAAGATGCACTCAATAATTCTTTGAATACTAATGTTGTTGACTGGTAATTGTAATTGCTTGCATCACTTTGTAATTTGATTTACACATGTGTAACTGCTTAAAGGCTTTTGGTTTTAGTTTTATTCTTGATGATGCTAAGCTCTTTATATATCAATTTGATATTTCATATTTTTTTTGTTCTTGCTGTGCACATATATGTTTCTTATTGATGTTAACCATTTTTATTGTTCCTCATTGTCTATTTTTTGTAGATAAACAAGTAGACGTGTACAAACCGGGTTTTTTTTTAAAACCGAAACCGGTTTTTTTCAAAATCGGTTTTTTTCAGTTTTTAAAACCGGTTTTTTTATAACCGGTTCGGTGTATAAACCGGTTTCTCAAAGGCTAGATCGTATTATATAAAACCGGTTCGGATCGGTGGTAAAACCGGTTTTTAATAACCGGTGAAAAAAACCGGTTTTTTTGTCTGGGAAAAAAACCGGAAAAAAACCGAAAAAACCCGGTTTTTTGCTGCCGTTTTTTGGCTGCTGGAAGCATGGAACTGCAGTTTTTTTTTTTTTTTTTTTCATTTCAAACAAACTTCAAACATTATTAAGAAACTTATAACATAAAAACCTTCATTTCATTAAGTACTAAAAGTCTAAAACATCAAACTTAAAACAATAAACCATCCAACTTAAAGTCTTAAACATTAGAAATAAAACAACATTAACTACTAAATACTTAAACAAGTTAAAGTCTTAAACATAAGCAAGCGTCTCTTGTCTCTTGAAAAACATCTTTAATCTTCGCCCGAACCCGAGTTGTTTCGAAGGTATTCATCAAGTTCGGCTTCTTCGTCGGTCGTTGGTTCAATCAAGGCCATATTCACCTCGTCCTCGTACAATTCGGCTTCGTACTCCAATTCTCCCTCAAGTGAGCGCTTATCTTGTACTCTTTCCGCCGCATCCAAGTAATCCTTTAAGCAAATAGACATCTCAACCGCCTTAGGAGTTAGCCTCGTTCTCCTTATCGATAAGACCCTGCCACTAGTAGAAAAAGCGGATTCCGAAGCTACCGTAGAAGCTTGGACACTTAGTAAATCTCGGGCCATGGCGGCTAGAATCGGAAATTGTTCTTCCTTTTCTTTCCACCAAGCCAACAAATCAAAGTTTTTAAATTGTTCGGGAGTGATGTGTTGTAAAAAGTTTGTATCACTATATCTCCCGAGTTTGCTACTTGGTGTGTTAGTAGCTTCATCTTGTTCATTTACATTCCATAAATGACTATAAAAAACGAAATCGGAATCACTTGAATTCTCGTCCAAAGTGTTTCTCAATGAATCATGAATTTGTGAGCTTGAACCATACTTTGATTGATAAAAAGCATATATGGCATTAAGATGAGTGCTAAATTTACTTTTCAAAACATGGCTAAAACATGGGTCTTCGGCACAATTTAAACCCAACTCGTCCGCAATTTTATCAATCATAGAATTAACGCCCCTTATGTTATAGCAAGGGTTTAAGGCGGCGGCACAAGAAAAAACCGGTGGTATCTCTCTAAAATATTTTTTAAGTTTTTCTTTCATTTGTGTTACCATATCTGAATACGGATGCCCATATATACTTATCTTGCTTAGTTTAGATGTCATTAAAAATATTTTGTGAATTGCTAAAGGACTTGTGGGATAATAAACACCGGATAAAGCGGTTGTCGACGTTTTAAAAACTTGTAGCATATCGGCTATACGCTCAATAGTTTCCCAACTCCTTGCATGGTAAGGGTTAACCTTACCACGACTCGACAAGATTTCATGAAAAGCCATTAAATTTCTTTTTGTGAAATCGCCTTTTCAAACATGTTACATGTAGAACTCCATCTTGTTGGGCAATCCCAATTCAGACCCAAACATGGTTTTTTCGCCTCCGCACAAAACTTTATATATTTAGTATGTCTTTGTACGTTGCTAAAAATATCACGCAACATTCTTTTAAAACCCTCCTTTTGTGACTCAACAATTTTTAAACCGTCTTGAACAGCCAAATTTATGATGTGTGCAACACATCGACTATAAAAAAATGCACCTTCACAAATGGGTTTATATTTTAATTTTAATTGTGTTATTGCAACGGTATTGTTGGAGGCGTTATCAAAAGATATAGAAAATATTTTTTCCTCCAATTTATAAGTTTTAATAACGTTGTCAATAACCTTAAAAATATTTTGACCCGTGTGTGGATAATCGAAAAGTTGAAACGCAATCGTACGTTTCATCATTTGCCATGAATCGGGTTGAATCCAATGTGCGGTGACACAAATGTAAGAGTCGGGTACACCATGAGGTGTCGACCACACATCGCTAGTAAGGTTTACTGTCACACCCTCAAATTCCACGTGCGGGGTTTTTCCGCGAGGCGCGTGACACACCAGGATCTCAGTCAACGATCACAATAAACATACAACAAACATGCATTCATATATATTTTTAAAACCAAAATATCATGCTTTGAGCCGTAAACCAGCAGCGGAAGCATTTCTTATTTACAACCAAAAGACATATCATTGTTTACAAAACATTGTTTAATATGCTTCAAAATATTAGACGCTGTGCATGACTTCGTGCGCCTAGCCCATTGACTGCTACCTTAGCGACATGAGAAAACATGCCAAAAATGTCAACATATAATGCTGGTGAGTTCACAGGTTTTCTTTTTATAAAAGTGTTGTCACAAGTTCACAAAGATCATTCCCGTTAATACTATGTCATAAGAACGTTAGCTAGACGTTAAGTGTTTTTACTACTACGGTTGGGAACCCATTACTGAACATGTACCAAAAGATGAATCCAGCCCAGATTGACTGGGTTACCGATGCCTCGATAACCCGAGAGTTAGAGATAATATGCACCCGCCCGGCATCCCCGCCGTCGAGTGGGGTTTGTGAGGCCCAATAGATCTATCCACATTTCCCTCGTTGTGCATCCCCGCACATTCATGGTTTCCCTCTGGGACTTTCCATAAAAGCCGTATAGTAACATAAAGTGCCCATAGTATAACATGATCTTTAATAAGTTCGTACGTAGCATGTTTCTCCCCCGAAAACAAAACAGTAAAAGTGGGGCTGTGAAACTCACCTTAGATTGCGTTACTTGAAAACAGTTAAGTAATTATGCTATAATAGTCCCAAATAGCGGCGACCTATCATAAGATGTGTATAAGTACCCGTACTAATAACCCGCAGGTTAACTAGTCCCCGAACGTCCAGACCATAACCATAAACGTTTGAAAACACCTTTGACTGTTAAACCGACCGTACCAGACAAGACCCGACATCCCATTGGTGACCCGACATCCCACGTGTTAGGTGAATACAAGACATCATGCACATATGCAATTAAACACTTAATACGCGCAAGAGTTCACCTAGTCTAGCATAATGTCCAATTAACGCATAAATAGGTCCGAACACGTGTTACTAAGTCATTGGGTGTATCCCGGGGTTCCTATCATGTTCCTAGGTGTCAAATCATGTTCCGGGATGTCAAAATGCGTTTACGACAGCTAAACACACGATTAGGAAACTTTCATGCGATTAGGAAAAGTCAACTAGTGAGTAGGAAGGTTAAATAGGCGAGTAGGGGCCTATTCGCCTGATGTATCAGGCGAGTAGGCTGTACTCGCCTGATACATCAGGCGAGTAGGTTCCTATTCGCCCCAAGCACAGCTGTTGCGCGTTTTCGCGCGTTAAACCCTCCAAATCAGATCCGAAACATGTAAAAACACCCAATATCAAAACTAAACTATTAGCCAACCCTTTCCAAGCAAAAACCCCCAATTTATCTCTGCTCTAACGGGCTCGGTGCGATTATTTCCAAAAATGGCAAAATACTAGGTTTCATTAACTATGAAATCTTTCCTTAAGTAGTAAAGATCAGATTACACCTCCTACAACTTGCAATTCATCATCCCTATGTTATAGCATCATTCTAGCATGATTTCTAACCATAAACAAGCAATGAATCATATCATAACATCCTAATTCTTCAAGAATCACCCAAATGGGTCAAAATGCATACTTTCATCTAAACACTATAACAAGAGCTTAAACTCATAGATAATCATCCTAACAACGCCTACACATCAGAAGTACATCAAATTCATGGAAACATTCATGTTATAATCACCAAAAATCATCATGTGCATCAATACTTCACATATAGCAAGTATTATGGTGTAGACTTGTTTTAGAACTCATTTCCAAGGTTTTTAAAGACTCATTTTTATCAAAATAAGGTCTGGACTTTTGGGGAACCAAAACAATAACATTACAAAGGTGTAGGATGAAGAACACACCTTGGATTTTATCAAAGAAAGGTGTATAAGCTTGGAGATGGTGAGTTTTGAGGCAAAACAAGTTCCAGAGGTGTTTCAAGGTGTGTGGGAGGCTTAGGATCAGTTAGGGTTGCACAAATGGTGTTTGGGGAGTCAAAGGTTGTATTTATAGGTGTTTTGACTCGTGCACAGCAGTACATGCGAGTAGGAGAGCAGTTCAGGCGAGTAGGGCTCCTACTCGCCTATATACTGGCGAGTAGGGCCCTATTCGCCATCAGGCTTCCCCTACTCACCTAAGTAGGTGGCGATTAGGAGCTCCCCAGGCTCCTAATCGCCTGTAAGGTCCTGGAACGGGTTTTTGGCGCGTTAAACACTATTTTAACACATATAAACACGTATTCACATACCGACAAGTCACATAATGATTACAAACACATAATGCACAATAACTAACACGTTTACATCCGTTCACCAATTCCCGGGACTCGAGACTTGCGTGTGTGCGTTAAACCCGGCGATTCCACGAATCACCAATCCTTGTACACATGGTTATGGACCGACTCCCGATGATCCCGCGGATCATCGTAACGACTCCCGATGATTCCCAGAATCATCGTACCGACTCGACTGACCCCGTTAAGTACATAATATGCATGACTCGCTAAGGTAAACTTACTAGTTTAGTCAATGTTACTAACCTGAGTTTGCCGGGTGTCACATTTACACCGGTTTGTAAATTTTCAAAAAAAAGAAATTGTTTCATTTTTAGCTTTTTTCCACATTTTTAAACAATCCCTTCTAAGAGTTGCACGACTTACATGAGTGTATCGTGGTTGGTGAGTTTTTTGAACAAGGCGAGTATACGTTTGGTTGTCGAAGTGGTTGAAAGGAAGGCTTTCTTGAATGACAAAACATGCCATTTCCTCACGAACCGCATCAATGGAGTAAGCAAAGATCTCTCCTTCACTTGTCATTGCCGGTTGATCTTTCGAAGCTTGTGATTTCAAAACTTTGCAAAATGGCTTTGTGATGTGCGTTTTCAAAGAGGTGTTTGCATCCGGCTTGTAGAACCCTTTACAATGTTTGCAACGAGCCTTTTTTTCACCCGAAGCCATTTCACACATATCATAGTGTTGCCAAACATCTTGATTTCGCTTGGTAGGAATAACCCGAACCACCACATCGCTAGTTGAAGCACCAATGTGAGTTGAATCTTGTTGGCTAGAGGACGCCATTTGAGAGTTTTTTTTTTTTTTTTTTTTTTTGCTAATACTAAATGGTTTTTTAGGATTTTAGAGAGTATTAAGAGTGTCTTAGAGTTGTGTAATCAACCCAAAACATCATGGGGTATTTATAGGAGTTAAAGATGAAAGATTGGGCCTAAAAAAACAAAAAAAAAAAACGGTCAAAAACAGAGGCAAACGGTCATATTACCGTTGCAGCCTGCTGCTGTTTTTTTTAACGTTAAAAAACTGGTTTAACCGGTTTTTTTATAACACATAACAACCGGTTTTTTGAAATAACTGGTTTTAAAACCGGTTTTTAGTTTTAATCGGTTTATTCTTCGGTTTTAAAAAAAACCGGTTTTTAAAAAAACCATTTCACTCCATATTATAACTGGTCTAAGATGGATGATCGGGCCGGGTTTAAAACTGGTTGTAAAAAAACCGGTTTTTAAAAAAACCGGTTTTGGTTTTTTATTTCGGTTAAAAAAAAACCGGTTTTTTGTACACCTCTATAAACAAGTACTTGATATTTAGAAGTGGGTTTGCAATAACCAACCTAAGCTAGTTTTAAATGGCCAAGACTCGGCAATGAAATAAGCAATAGCTAAGGTGTTTAATGAATCTGTCCCGTCATTTATGTATGTGGCATATTATGGATAAACTTCTTTCTAAGATATGTATATGTTTATGCTTATATAGGTTGTTAGGAATGTGTTCATAATAACAATGATTTGTTAGTTCCAGTTTATCTATGTTCATTTGTATTATACATGTGTAAGTTTCTGTTTTACACATGTGTACATTTCTCGCTGTCACTTATTTAGGTGCATTTGTAAATTGCTTGTTGTCATTGCTTTATACATGTGTAAGTAGCTAGTTTTCCATCGTATCTTCTATCAAATTGCTTATATAGGTTGTTAGGAATGTGTTCATAATAACAATGATATGTTAGTTTTAGTTTATGTTCATTTGTATTATGTTTGTGTAAGTTTATGCTTTACACTTACACATGTGTAAATTGCTCATTGTCACTCATTTGAAGTTGATTTACACATGTGTAAACTGTTCACTGTCATATTTATAGTTTATCGATGTTCAACTTGTATTACACATGTGTAACTGTATGTGCTACATAATTGTAGATTGCTTGTTGCCCTTATTTTCATATACATGTTGTTGGGGATGTGTTAGAGAGTACCAACTTAAGAAAACATATACATAAGTTGGTATGAAATGTTTTTTTTTTCAAATCTTCCATGTTTGAGGAGCGATGAAAGTTACTGTATTTTAGAGAAATGCTCATATGTTGTTTAATGAAAAGCACATTCAGGTATAAATGATCAAATTAACTTTTTTAAAACTTAGTCTACTGAATCTAATACTTTGATTAAGTTATGAAAAATTTTGACACAGCTATTGACGGTCAACGCGCTCAACAACACCTTGCTAAGCATGCAATTGATTCAACTTCTCCTGTTTAATTCACTCTTTTACCTATAGAAGCACATCCAGCACTTGTACATATTAGGCACATTTTTAAAGACGTGAAAAAGGAGAAATCTAAAGCTTTTATTTGAATGTATGAGTGGTAGACCTAATGGTGTTGCTGGTTTTGAACAATACATTGTTTCTCATGGTAATTTTGTTTGTTCTATAGTTTTATATTTTGTTTATTCTTTATATTTTTAGATATATACCATTCACCATGTGTTATAATTAAAAATCTTTTCATACATGCAGGTGAAGGTCAATCCGACAGACAATATAGCTCGTCGTTTGAGTGGTCCGGGGAGAAAGCGAAGGTTAAAGAAAATAAGAATAAAAGAAAGTGATAATTATGTGGCAAACTTGCCTACCATGATTCTCGAAACTGTCCTACAGCAAAAGCAAATTGATGAAGGTAGTCATTGTGATGAGGAGAGTTTTAGTGATTAAGATAGCGAAGACAACGAAGATGTTGATGGTGAATGAAGCTTCATTTTTAAATTTCTAGTTTTATTTTTAAATAAGGTGTTCATGTATTAGGATTTTATACATATAACATTTTGTTTGAATTTGAAATTTTATTTTGATGTTTGAATTTACAGTTTTTATACTTTACTATTTCAGTGTTTTGATATTATATCTTGGGATTTATTTTTCTTGTTTTGTAAAATGTCTATTTTACACATGTTTAAATTACCTTTTGTCCCTTATTTGTTTCTGAATTACACTTTTTCAGGTTATTTACACATGTGTAAGTGTCTAGTTTTGTTCAATTGTATATTTTTACACATATGTAAGTGCATGTTTTACACACGTGTGAACTGCTTATTGTCACATATTTGTTTCCGGATAAAAAATTGAAGATTATTTACACATGTGTAAATTGCCTCTTGTCCCTTATTTATTTTTGAATTATGCTTTTACACATGTGTAATTCCTTGCTGTCACATATTTGTTTCTAGATTAAACTATGAAGTTGTTTTACACATGTGTAAATTGTTCAATGTCTTTTAGTCCTAGTTTTCTTGTGTTCAGATGTTTTACATATGTGTTAGTGTCTGTTATACACATGTGTACATTGCTCACTGTTACACCTTTGTTTCTGTCTTAAACTTTGAAACTGATTTACACATGTGTAAATTGCCTTCTGTCCCTTATTTGTTGCTGAATTACACTTTTCCAACTAGTTTACACATGTGTATGTGCCTGTTCTGCATTTGTGTAAATTGTAGACATTATAACCAAACTTAACTGCATTCTCAACAAACCCTAACTTTCCAAACCTTGCAACCAACACATTACCAACATAAACATCCATATATCATATATCAAAAGTTATAATCCATGATTACATGAAAATAAACTTTATAATCCATGTTAACGATTTGTATAGTAACATAAAAATTAGTAATTGCTCAAAATATCAGCTACTCTAGCTTTTCATTTTGTTCTTTACCCAACTGCAATGCTTTCTAGATCACACTTTCTTAATTAATATTTGCTTTTGAAAGCACAATCTTCACGCCATATTTCTTTCCTAGCAATTTCAGTTTTTTCTGTATCTTGCGTTTCTTGTTTTTAAAACCACATTCCCGATTCTTCAAATAGATTTCCTTATATGCTTCCATGTGTCTCATCAAGAATACACCATAATCAATATTGTTTTTCTTTGTTGCCCAAGATAAGTTTAGCTTTATTGGTATCACCGCTTCCCAATCTTCCCATTTTGCTTTGACAACCGATTTCAAGTAGCCTATCAACATGTGTCTGTATCAATTTTTATCATTTATATATTAATAACCAAAGAAATTTTTAGGATATTTTATGTGTCATTTTTGTATCAAGATTTACTACTTTCAGCACCGTTTCTGTTTCGGTATATGCATGGAAATCAAGTAAAACATCTTCCAAATTACAAAACCATTGAGTCATTTATTTTTATTGCTATTTTAAACAAATAAATCTGCTGACTTACATGTGTGAAAATAGCTTACTTACACATGTGTACACTCCTACTTTATATTGTTCTTTGAAAGAACTTCTCGCTCTTATCCTGGCTATTCACTGACTCTTACGAATGCAAATACATGGTTCTTATACAAGATATATTAAGCTTACAAGATATATCTGGATAAATTCTAATATAGACTTAGACATTTCATCAAACACCTCGTCTACAACTACTTAAAAAATAATCCAACAAAATCGACCCAATCGATAGTTAGACCTTAAACCTTTCATCAAACACCTCCTCATATGTAAGAATTTAAACATAAGTAATTCAACACAATCAATGCAACAAATACTCAGACCTTTAATCAAACACCTTATTTGTAACTACTCAAACAAAAGCAACCAACAAAGTCAACACAACACACACTTAGACATTTCATCAAACACCTTATGTGCATATACAACAACCTATTACATTCTATGAGTAAACACACATGAAGAAATCTATACCATCTACACAGAACGAAAAAAATCTATACAATATATAAACACGAACAATAACATATTCAATCTGCACAAAAAGACTAACTCAAACTTAACATGAAAAAACGAAATCAACACCAGGGTTCAATCATTGAAGTAGAAAGCGTAGAAAACAATTAATCCAATTGATTATCGATTAAGATTGTGTTGATTGTGGTTTGGAAGCACTGTATTTAAAGATTCGTCTTGACAATCAATGGATGGAGATTGGGGTTTTTTTTAGGATGATGATCAATGTACAGAAGGTAGTATCAAGAAGGGTTTTTTTATTTGCTATTTTTACAATTTTACCCTTTTACTTCTACTTTTATGGTTATTTATTCATTTAACCCTCCATTTAATCTTAGCCCTTGATTGATCATTATCAAGGGATGAAAATGGTTCTTAGTGTTCTCACAAATTTCGTTATTCTCAAGATAACTCTTCCCTATATATATATATATATATATAGGGAAATTATAAACTGAAAATCCCCTTGAGTTAAGAAAACTAAGAAAACCCTTGTAAAAACCATCTAAAATTTTGTAATTTTTTTTGAAAAAAAATACACAAGGTAACATACATGTATTAAAGCGTTTTGGGCAAAAAATAAAATAAAAAAAGCGCCGATAGGATATTTTTAAAAAAAAAAATAAACAAAGTTTGTGCTGTTACATATGTAACAGCTCTGTTACATATGTAACATCAGTTGTTACATATGTAACATCGCAAATTTTGTTTGTTTTTTATAAATATCCAATCGGCGCTTTTTTTTTATTTTTTTGGCCCAAAACGAATTAATACATGTATGTTACCTTGTGTATTTTTTTCAAAAAAAAAAAAAATTTAGATGGTTTTTACAAGGGTTTTCTTAGTTTTCGTAACTCGAGTGGGTTTTCAATTTATCCTCCCCATATATATATATATATATATATATATATATATATATATATTAAACAGATATTGTTAGGTTTTTTAGATAATAAACTTGATTTAGAAAATCTTTCGAACCAATAAAAACCTCCAAGTGTTCGACTTTTTAGATAATGTTAGATTTTTAAGATAATGGGAAAATATGAATTGTTGTTAATATTATTTATATTAAAAATACATTTTTTAAAACGAACTATGTTTTTAGTAAAATTTATACCGGCGTGTTCATAAAAAAACTGATCAAGACTGTATTTTTATATTTTTTTTATAATTGTTAATCAGTAGAAGTTATTAAATAAAAACAAGTTTTATTTATAACTATTTAGGTTGAAGTAAAAAAGAAAAACAATAATAATATTATGTCCAATACCATCTTGACACTTGTCCCACAACCAAGTTTGCAATCTTGGTTGTTCCACCTATTTGTGGGTTTTTATCTAATTTTTTTTTATTCTCTAATAGTGCCACAAACAAAGTTTGGTTGCCAATGGGAATGGTCTAAGGGTAAATTTAATACTAACATATCGTTTGTGATCTTTCTTGAATGTTAGTGAAGATTCTTTAATTTGATGTCCACTTTCCTCCACACTTTTCTGTACGACAAATGAGTACCAAGTTTTAGCAGAACAAGACCATTTTTAATAGAAGGGTCATAATAGATTTTTTACGTTACGGTCGTTGTTGCTTGAAAACGATTATCAACTAGTAATCGTAATCAAATGGTTTTACAAGTAAAAAAACGGCGATTAGGGTTTGCTCCGCAAATGTCGGGAAGAGAACGATTCAAGCAGGATACGTGGTATGATGTGCCTTTCAAGAATGGTAGGGGTAATCGATATCAACACAAAGATAAGGAAAAGGATCTTGGGATGAAATTCTTTGTTTCGAATCTTCCAGAAAGGTGTGCTTTTGTTTTGAAAGATTATGGCGACGTTCAAGGTACATATATTGCTAGAAAGTATGATCAGTTAGGGAAACGTTTTGGTTTTGTTACGTTTGGTAGAGGAAGAAATACGGACGATTTAGAATCTTCGTTGAAAGACGTCTGGATCGTTTCATATAAGTTGTTTATACCCCGGCTAGATTTTTTTACGGTAAACATATTCCAAGAAAGGAGGAAAAGGAGTGGCAACCGGTTAAGGGTAAGGAGATCCATGATGAGGGAACGGAGGAAGTTTGTGAAAAACCATCTGATCACGTGGACGTTATTATGGAGGATAGGAGATCTTTTAAGGACACTTTGTTGAACAAAGAGCCGGTGATCAATGAAGTTATGGAGATAACTGTGGAACCAAATGTTATGGCGTTTGGGGAATGGTATGATCGTGGTATAAATGTGCACTTGAAGAATTTGGAGGCTTTGACGACCCCCCGATCTTGGTTGAATAAGATATGTGACGATTTGGTAGAGATTAAGTATGTTGGTGGATTTTGTGTCGTCTTGGTTTTTGAAAGTCGGGATACTAAGAATGCGTTCACGTCCAAAAAGGATGAATGGGGAGTTTATGTGGATTCGATAGAAGAGTGGTATGGTCAACCTGTTAAGGTACATCGGATTGCATGGATTAAGATCCATGGAGTCCCTTTAAACCTTTCTTGTGCAAAGGTTTTTGATGACATTGCTTCTAGATTTGGCTCGGTTATACAACTGGCGATGTTTCCTGAGGAAGACGGGGACCTTTCGGTGGCATGCGTCGGTATTCTACATTCAGCTAATGACAGGGTGAATCAAAAGGTAAAACTAAAATGGAAGTCGAGTAGTTTTGATGTTTTGGTTGAGGAAGAATTGGCGGATTGGATTCCCAATTGTCTAGTGAATCTTGAAGAGGAGGATATTGGTGTAGAGGAGATTGTGCATGGAGTTAGTCCAGAGGTTGACGAGAGGTTGGATATTAATGTTGAACAAGTGGATAGTGATGCTAATATTGGGGTGGAGGGTAGCATTCCTGTTGGAAATGAAAAATGTGATCAAATGGTGATAAAGCTCGGCTTTTAAAAAAAAGAAAAGGTTTTTGTAGGGAAAAGGGGACTCGAAACAAACCAGCTTCTCCGGGTGGAAATGATAGACCGAAAAAAAGACAACGCGATGGTGAGGATTTGTTCGATGTGGATTGGTTTATTTATACGGTTAATGAAAGGCAAAGTGTGTTGGAGAATGAGGGGAGCTGTAGTCCGGACGGTTATAATGAACAGAGTAATGGCCTTGTGTGTAACGAAAGGGAAGTTCATGAGGAAGGTGATGGCTTAGATAAGAATACGGATGGGTTGTCTTCTGGGATGGGAGTGAATTTAGAAGTTAGCAAAGAGACGGACGATACAGTGATTATGGACAACAATTTGGGGGTAAAAAACATGGCTAGATTTTCTGACGAGTTGGCTCAGGTTATTGTTAACGAAGGATTTCAAGCCGTTGATCAATGAATTTTCTTTCAATTAATATTCGTGGACTGGGTGGTGACTGTGACATCCGTCCTCTTCATTTAATATTGATGGTACAATTTTAGCCCTTTAATTTCATTGTATTTACATTTCTAGTGTAACCTTTAAGAAATTTTCTTTATTGTAATTAGCCTATAAAATATTTTTGAGCTTATAGTAATAATAATAAAACTACTTAATATAAAAAAAAATAGTAACTTTTCTTGTTTCCTCGTGGCATAATTCGCAGGTAAAAAAAAATATATATCAAAGCCATTATTTAAACTTATTTTCTTTAGATGAGGAGGACTACATATACATTCTAAAATATATGGAGGCAAAGTGTCAAATGATGAAAATTGTAATATCTCTTCCTTGATTCTCGCCTTTATAAAATCAACTACCACCCTTAATTTTTGGTGGCTTTTAATTCCCCTATAAATCAACCATGTAAATAACATAAATTTGCCAAATAAATATGTATATGGAACCCAACTATGATGTACACGGCCTATAATCATGGTAATTCCATAAATAGAAAAGGCTTGTCTTATCCTTTATATAGTAATGATCATTGACGTTTTCAAACACAACCCACAACCTCAACACATCTCTCGGCTCCGCCTCTGTTTTGACCAAACTCTAACGAAACCATGACCATCTCTCGAAACCACCAT
Organism: Ambrosia trifida; assembly: GCA_028751855.1. Classification (NCBI taxonomy): domain Eukaryota; kingdom Viridiplantae; phylum Streptophyta; class Magnoliopsida; order Asterales; family Asteraceae; genus Ambrosia; species Ambrosia trifida. The sequence continues at coordinate 57,812,338 of CM054127.1, read as the reverse complement.
CGCTATTGTCTATTATATCTCAAACCGGCCAGCACGGTACCACAAGACTACATTCCGCCGTTGTCGTCGTCCTTTGTTAACTACGGTTGCTCACCAATAAAAGTCATCACCCCTTATTGTTTTGATCCTCATTCACGATTCAAGGTAATGAATATAATTCAGTACATAATTTACAATCTTGTTATTGGCTAAATAGATATTTGTGTTCTTTTATTATCAACACATGTATTCAACAAGTAATAGCTAAAGATATTATCAATGGGTTGGTCTTCCAAAAATTTAATCTTTCATGCTCTATATTTCTACTCACTTTATTATCAAAAAGAAAGAATCTAAATAAATAACTAAATTCGTACTATTTTCAAGTTTGTAAGATAATTTATTTGACCCATGAAGTCTTTTAACTAAACACTTAGTTGGCAGAAACTATATAAAAATTATGTATGAATTGTCAAATGGTACGGTAGTTTATTCAAATTTAAAGGATTACCTAATTCTTTTACTTATATTAATTTTTCTTTTAACTAGTTTTATTTTCATACAACGGTTTAAAAATTATTTTATAAATAATAAAGGTTTATGAATACAGATCTTTAACTTCTATATGAAGATAAATTACTTTACATGAAATCAAGATTTATAAATAGGATATACTTATAAACTAGTTAGACTTAGACTTATTTGTTGCCTTATACATAGGGTAACACTTGGCAATCTATTGGGCTACACTTATACTATTCCTCAATACCTAATACTATACCAAGGTGAGTTTACGTAACCATGTTTATGCGATTCTTTATACTTGCAACAATTTTAAGCAATTCAACATGCATGTCTGGTAGTAAACTTTATTGCCTCATGAATTAGTCAACAGTTTCAACGAGTTTCAACGAGTTTCAACATTTACATAATCATTAGCTATGGCCAAGCCGGCGATACTCAATAATAGATCTATTGGATTGACAACCCCACCCGGATACGTGTACCTCCTACATAGGTAACGTGGGTGATTGTTATCGTTCAACATATTACTAAGGTGAACCGTAGATGACGGGATGGACCTAAACTAGTCGGAGGTTTGATTATGTCAACATATTATACTATTCATGTAGACTTAAATTTACGATAGACATACGAATTGCTAGACTTTTATACTTAAACTATATGCTTAACATGGATTATGTATTCTCACCAACTTCTAGTTGACCCCCCCCCCCCCCCATTTTTACAACTCAACAGGTGATAATGATGCTTGAAGATTAGAGTATTTATGAAGAAAATAAGGAGTCTATGCATGCTTGATTCTTGTGTGATGTATTAGATTTCCACATTCAAAACTCTTATGTATTTCAATTTTTGGATATTTGCAATTTAATATTTATTTCAATTAAAATTTGGTTACCATGTGCTACTGTATACTCATTCTTACGTGACACCTCGATGTTTCCGCCATCGGTTGGGGTGTTACAGATTGGTATCAGAGCCATGGTTATAGGGAATTAGGTTATTAGAAAAAAAAAATCTAGTCTATAACCATAGGATTTTAACCAGTACTTGCTCCTTTTACTTGCAACCTTACTTGTTTCTATTCTCCCTCCTACTTCTTATCCCTACTTTAATCCCTACAAAAAGATTGCTCTCCATCACTAGATCTACTCTTAGACTAATAGGACAAAATTCTCAGGTTTAGCCTGAACTGCCTTGAAGATCCCGTCGAAGTTCTAGATTTTAATAACGAACACGTGCAATCTGGAAGGGTGAACGCCTGTATTCTGAGTTTTCTGTCTAGGACTGGCATTGCGCATAAATCCCAATCAGACGATGGACCCGGATGCCTACCTGGGAATTCTCGGGATGAGTGTTCACTTATAGGCTAAAGCATGTCTTCACTATGTTATTAGAATCTAGAATCTTTGATAAGTCAACGTTTTCATTTATTCGTTTTAATTAATGAATAAATTATTACACTCACTTCCCTTAAAACTAAGCTCTAAAATCTCAAAATTTTACAGCTTAATCTTACCATCTTAGCCACTTGTTCGATTATCTTCAACACCCTACCCAAATCATATTATTTTCTTTCTCAACATATTATATATTTTTATCTGTAACCTCATAGCCTGATCTTGACGAGGGGTTCAAAAAAAAAAAAAAAAAAAAAAGGCTTTTTCAACATTTTCAAAATTTTCATCACCTAGTACAACACTAAAGATTTCTAAATATTTTTCAAAATTTTTATCACCTATAAACTATGGGGAAAAAAAATACAGGTTTTTGTCAAAGATGTCCTCAAACTTAATTTCTAAATACAAATGTCTATTCATTAGCATAACAAACGATTTTCTATATAATTCTTTAATCTATTAAAAATCACTTAATAGAACCTTGATCTTCAAAACCTAATGTCATTTTAAAATCTCCAACTAATGGGAATATTATAATCAAAGCTCCTTTAGTTTGTACTACTTAACGACTTTTTTTTTTGTACTAAACCAATTTTTAAATCCTTTCATCCTCATGAACAAAAAATTTAATCTCCAACTCCCCATGGACCCCTACTTATTTTCAACTAGTTCAATATTTTTACAATATTTGGCATATACCACAATCATGTTTTCTCATACACTTGATTCAAACCCCACAATTTACACTGCTACATAATCTCTTTACTATAAAATAAACCCTTTATCAACTATCTTCACATTCACTATCTCTCACAACCTTGATTCTGCTTCGAGATTATTCATCATCCTCTCAAGAACTAAATTAATATTCTTTACCTTCTTGAACATGAACTTGATCACTATGATAACCAAACTATTGAAACTTGATTATGTGTTGCATCAAACTTAATCCTTAGTTATACATGAGGATTCGATTATCTACCATATTTGAACATTTGATACTAGAAGTCATGGAATATAAACTATTTGCTATAGACACACCTAGAGTCATTAACCTTGTCTAGGGAAACTCTATTACAACTCGCATGCTATACTTGATACTTGATTGCTTACATGTACATATTATCAATTTGCAATTCATGTGTGTAATAATTGGTACACTTAATCAAACAACTGATAGAGGATGAAGTACTTGCTCAACAGTTAGTAGAGTACCAAATAACCTACTCAACGATTGGTAGAGGTCATCATGCCTGCTCAACAATCGGTAGAGGTTCTTATTCTCTGACTGGTAGAAGTCTTTTTCCTGCTCAACAGTTGGACTCATTTTTGGATACATTGTATACGATTCAATCACAAGGTTATTTTGCATTACTTACATGTGTGTTTAGAGTCATAGAAGGACACAAAACCCTAATGTAAGGTAAATTGGTGATTGCGGTCCGGAACGTAATCATGAATTTACAGGTACGTTAAGGTAGTGTGAAATTCTATCAAGGTTTTTGGTAGATAACCAATTATAAACTCTAGTTACCTGTTTAGTATTTCTATAGTCAATTAACTCATGCATTTCTTTTTAGGATTCCTAAAACTTAAGTTTAGTGTTTTGTTAGATTCTTATTCTCCTTGCTATTTCAGAGGAACCTAATCTAACCCTTAAAACTCACACGTATCATCCCTCTTACCCAAATTATTCGAAACAGATTATTCTAATACCTATAAATTCATGTCGTGCCTTAACCCAAATTTTTCAAACCACAGTTGCTCTAATTTCTACCCAATCACCCTCAACCCTGGGTTTTCAATAACTTCGGGACGAAGTTTTCAAAAGTAGGGGAGACTGTGACATCCGTCCTCTTCATTTAATATTGATGGTACAATTTTAGCCCTTTAATTTCATTGTATTTACATTTCTAGTGTAACCTTTAAGAAATTTTCTTTATTGTAATTAGCCTATAAAATATTTTTGAGCTTATAGTAATAATAATAAAACTACTTAATATAAAAAAAAAATAGTAACTTTTCTTGTTTCCTCGTGGCATAATTCGCAGGTAAAAAAAAATATATATCAAAGCCATTATTTAAACTTATTTTCTTTAGATGAGGAGGACTACATATACATTCTAAAATATATGGAGGCAAAGTGTCAAATGATGAAAATTGTAATATCTCATCCTTGATTCTCGCCTTTATAAAATCAACTACCACCCTTAATTTTTGGTGGCTTTTAATTCCCCTATAAATCAACCATGTAAATAACATAAATTTGCCAAATAAATATGTATATGGAACCCAACTATGATGTACACGGCCTATAATCATGGTAATTCCATAAATAGAAAAGGCTTGTCTTATCCTTTATATAGTAATGATCATTGACGTTTTCAAACACAACCCACAACCTCAACACATCTCTCGGCTCCGCCTCTGTTTTGACCAAACTCTAACGAAACCATGACCATCTCTCGAAACCACCATCGCTATTGTCTATTATATCTCAAACCGGCCAGCACGGTACCACAAGACTACATTCCGCCGTTGTCGTCGTCCTTTGTTAACTACGGTTGCTCACCAATAAAAGTCATCACCCCTTATTGTTTTGATCCTCATTCACGATTCAAGGTAATGAATATAATTCAGTACATAATTTACAATCTTGTTATTGGCTAAATAGATATTTGTGTTCTTTTATTATCAACACATGTATTCAACAAGTAATAGCTAAAGATATTATCAAAGGGTTGGTCTTCCAAAAATTTAATCTTTCATGCTCTATATTTCTACTCACTTTATTATCAAAAAGAAAGAATCTAAATAAATAACTAAATTCGTACTATTTTCAAGTTTGTAAGATAATTTATTTGACCCATGAAGTCTTTTAACTAAACACTTAGTTGGCAGAAACTATATAAAAATTATGTATGAATTGTCAAATGGTACGGTAGTTTATTCAAATTTAAAGGATTACCTAATTCTTTTACTTATATTAATTTTTCTTTTAACTAGTTTTATTTTCATACAACGGTTTAAAAATTATTTTATAAATAATAAAGGTTTATGAATACAGATCTTTAACTTCTATATGAAGATAAATTACTTTACATGAAATCAAGATTTATAAATAGGATATACTTATAAACTAGTTAGACTTAGACTTATTTGTTGCCTTATACATAGGGTAACACTTGGCAATCTATTGGGCTACACTTATACTATTCCTCAATACCTAATACTATACCAAGGTGAGTTTACGTAACCATGTTTATGCGATTCTTTATACTTGCAACAATTTTAAGCAATTCAACATGCATGTCTGGTAGTAAACTTTATTGCCTCATGAATTAGTCAACAGTTTCAACGAGTTTCAACGAGTTTCAACATTTACATAATCATTAGCTATGGCCAAGCCGGCGATACTCAATAATAGATCTATTGGATTGACAACCCCACCCGGATACGTGTACCTCCTACATAGGTAACGTGGGTGATTGTTATCGTTCAACATATTACTAAGGTGAACCGTAGATGACGGGATGGACCTAAACTAGTCGAAGGTTTGATTATGTCAACATATTATACTATTCATGTAGACTTAAATTTACGATAGACATACGAATTGCTAGACTTTAATACTTAAACTATATGCTTAACATGGATTATGTATTCTCACCAACTTCTAGTTGACCCCCCCCCCCCCATTTTTACAACTCAACAGGTGATAATGATGCTTGAAGATTAGAGTATTTATGAAGAAAATAAGGAGTCTATGCATGCTTGATTCTTGTGTGATGCATTAGATTTCCACATTCAAAACTCTTATGTATTTCAATTTTTGGATATTTGCAATTTAATATTTATTTCAATTAAAATTTGGTTACCATGTGCTACTGTATACTCATTCTTACGTGACACCTCGATGTTTCCGCCATCGGTTGGGGTGTTACAGATTGGTATCAGAGCCATGGTTATAGGGAATTAGGTTATTAGAAAAAAAAAAATAATCTAGTCTATAACCATAAGATTTTAACCAGTACTTGCTCCTTTTACTTGCAACCTTACTTGTTTCTATTCTCCCTCCTACTTCTTATCCCTACTTTAATCCCTACAAAAAGATTGCTCTCCATCACTAGATCTACTCTTAGACTAATAGGACAAAATTCTCAGGTTTAGCCTGAACTGCCTTGAAGATCCCGTCGAAGTTCTAGATTTTAATAACGAACACGTGCAATCTGGAAGGGTGAACGCCTGTATTCTGAGTTTTCTGTCTAGGACTGGCATTGCGCATAAATCCCAATCAAACGATGGACCCGGATGCCTACCTGGGAATTCTCGGGATGAGTGTTCACTTATAGGCTAAAGCATGTCTTCACTATGTTATTAGAATCTAGAATCTTTGATAAGTCAACGTTTTCATTTATTCGTTTTAATTAATGAATAAATTATTACACTCACTTCCCTTAAAACTAAGCTCTAAAATCTCAAAATTTTACAGCTTAATCTTACCATCTTAGCCACTTGTTCGATTATCTTCAACACCCTACCCAAATCATATTATTTTCTTTCTCAACATATTATATATTTTTATCTGTAACCTCATAGCCTGATCTTGACGAGGGGTTCAAAAAAAAAAAAAAAAAAAAAGGCTTTTTCAACATTTTCAAAATTTTCATCACCTAGTACAACACTAAAGATTTCTAAATATTTTTCAAAATTTTTATCACCTATAAACTATGGGGAAAAAAAATACAGGTTTTTGTCAAAGATGTCCTCAAACTTAATTTCTAAATACAAATGTCTATTCATTAGCATAACAAACGATTTTCTATATAATTCTTTAATCTATTAAAAATCACTTAATAGAACCTTGATCTTCAAAACCTAATGTCATTTTAAAATCTCCAACTAATGGGAATATTATAATCAAAGCTCCTTTAGTTTGTACTACTTAACGACTTTTTTTTTTGTACTAAACCAATTTTTAAATCCTTTCATCCTCATGAACAAAAAATTTAATCTCCAACTCCCCATGGACCCCTACTTATTTTCAACTAGTTCAATATTTTTACAATATTTGGCATATACCACAATCATGTTTTCTCATACACTTGATTCAAACCCCACAATTTACACTGCTACATAATCTCTTTACTATAAAATAAACCCTTTATCAACTATCTTCACATTCACTATCTCTCACAACCTTGATTCTGCTTCGAGATTATTCATCATCCTCTCAAGAACTAAATTAATATTCTTTACCTTCTTGAACATGAACTTGATCACTATGATAACCAAACTATTGAAACTTGATTATGTGTTGCATCAAACTTAATCCTTAGTTATACATGAGGATTCGATTATCTACCATATTTGAACATTTGATACTAGAAGTCATGGAATATAAACTATTTGCTATAGACACACCTAGAGTCATTAACCTTGTCTAGGGAAACTCTATTACAACTCGCATGCTATACTTGATACTTGATTGCTTACATGTACATATTATCAATTTGCAATTCATGTGTGTAATAATTGGTACACTTAATCAAACAACTGATAGAGGATGAAGTACTTGCTCAACAGTTAGTAGAGTACCAAATAACCTACTCAACGATTGGTAGAGGTCATCATGCCTGCTCAACAATCGGTAGAGGTTCTTATTCTCTGACTGGTAGAAGTCTTTTTCCTGCTCAACAGTTGGACTCATTTTTGGATACATTGTATACGATTCAATCACAAGGTTATTTTGCATTACTTACATGTGTGTTTAGAGTCATAGAAGGACACAAAACCCTAATGTAAGGTAAATTGGTGATTGCGGTCCGGAACGTAATCATGAATTTACAGGTACGTTAAGGTAGTGTGAAATTCTATCAAGGTTTTTGGTAGATAACCAATTATAAACTCTAGTTACCTGTTTAGTATTTCTATAGTCAATTAACTCATGCATTTCTTTTTAGGATTCCTAAAACTTAAGTTTAGTGTTTTGTTAGATTCTTATTCTCCTTGCTATTTCAGAGGAACCTAATCTAACCCTTAAAACTCACACGTATCATCCCTCTTACCCAAATTATTCGAAACAGATTATTCTAATACCTATAAATTCATGTCGTGCCTTAACCCAAATTTTTCAAACCACAGTTGCTCTAATTTCTACCCAATCACCCTCAACCCTGGGTTTTCAATAACTTCGGGACGAAGTTTTCAAAAGTAAGGGAGACTGTGACATCCGTCCTCTTCATTTAATATTGATGGTACAATTTTAGCCCTTTAATTTCATTGTATTTACATTTCTAGTGTAACCTTTAAGAAATTTTCTTTATTGTAATTAGCCTATAAAATATTTTTGAGCTTATAGTAATAATAATAAAACTACTTAATATAAAAAAAAAATAGTAACTTTTCTTGTTTCCTCGTGGCATAATTCGCAGGTAAAAAAAATATATATATCAAAGCCATTATTTAAACTTATTTTCTTTAGATGAGGAGGACTACATATACATTCTAAAATATATGGAGGCAAAGTGTCAAATGATGAAAATTGTAATATCTCTTCCTTGATTCTCGCCTTTATAAAATCAACTACCACCCTTAATTTTTGGTGGCTTTTAATTCCCCTATAAATCAACCATGTAAATAACATAAATTTGCCAAATAAATATGTATATGGAACCCAACTATGATGTACACGGCCTATAATCATGGTAATTCCATAAATAGAAAAGGCTTGTCTTATCCTTTATATAGTAATGATCATTGACGTTTTCAAACACAACCCACAACCTCAACACATCTCTCGGCTCCGCCTCTGTTTTGACCAAACTCTAACGAAACCATGACCATCTCTCGAAACCACCATCGCTTTTGTCTTTTATATCTCAAACCGGCCAGCACGGTACCACAAGACTACATTCCGCCGTTGTCGTCGTCCTTTGTTAACTACGGTTGCTCACCAATAAAAGTCATCACCCCTTATTGTTTTGATCCTCATTCACGATTCAAGGTAATGAATATAATTCAGTACATAATTTACAATCTTGTTATTGGCTAAATAGATATTTGTGTTCTTTTATTATCAACACATGTATTCAACAAGTAATAGCTAAAGATATTATCAATGGGTTGGTCTTCCAAAAATTTAATCTTTCATGCTCTATATTTCTACTCACTTTATTATCAAAAAGAAAGAATCTAAATAAATAACTAAATTCGTACTATTTTCAAGTTTGTAAGATAATTTATTTGACCCATGAAGTCTTTTAACTAAACACTTAGTTGGCAGAAACTATATAAAAATTATGTATGAATTGTCAAATGGTACGGTAGTTTATTCAAATTTAAAGGATTACCTAATTCTTTTACTTATATTAATTTTTCTTTTAACTAGTTTTATTTTCATACAACGGTTTAAAAATTATTTTATAAATAATAAAGGTTTATGAATACAGATCTTTAACTTCTATATGAAGATAAATTACTTTACATGAAATCAAGATTTATAAATAGGATATACTTATAAACTAGTTAGACTTAGACTTATTTGTTGCCTTATACATAGGGTAACACTTGGCAATCTATTGGGCTACACTTATACTATTCCTCAATACCTAATACTATACCAAGGTGAGTTTACGTAACCATGTTTATGCGATTCTTTATACTTGCAACAATTTTAAGCAATTCAACATGCATGTCTGGTAGTAAACTTTATTGCCTCATGAATTAGTCAACAGTTTCAACGAGTTTCAACGAGTTTCAACATTTACATAATCATTAGCTATGGCCAAGCCGGCGATACTCAATAATAGATCTATTGGATTGACAACCCCACCCGGATACGTGTACCTCCTACATAGGTAACGTGGGTGATTGTTATCGTTCAACATATTACTAAGGTGAACCGTAGATGACGGGATGGACCTAAACTAGTCGGAGGTTTGATTATGTCAACATATTATACTATTCATGTAGACTTAAATTTACGATAGACATACGAATTGCTAGACTTTTATACTTAAACTATATGTTTAACATGGATTATGTATTCTCACCAACATCTAGTTGACCCCCCCCCCCCCCATTTTTACAACTCAACAGGTGATAATGATGCTTGAAGATTAGAGTATTTATGAAGAAAATAAGGAGTCTATGCATGCTTGATTCTTGTGTGATGTATTAGATTTCCACATTCAAAACTCTTATGTATTTCAATTTTTGGATATTTGCAATTTAATATTTATTTCAATTAAAATTTGGTTACCATGTGCTACTGTATACTCATTCTTACGTGACACCTCGATGTTTCCGCCATCGGTTGGGGTGTTACAGTGACGACAAAGGTCTGGTGGTTTGGTTTCGATATGGGATCCGAAGAGATTTTCGGTATCTCGGGTGGTGAAGAATCGGTTTTTTCTATGCATTCATGGTGTTTCTAAAGATGATGGGAAGGAGTTTTCGGTGGTTAATGTGTACACTCCACAAAAATTAAGGGATAAGCGCATTCTGTGGGCCGATCTTGATGGTATTATTGTTCAAGATAGTGTGTTTTGGGTCGTTGCCGGAGATTTTAATTGTGTTTGAGATCGGGGTGAACGAAGGAATTCAAAGTTTAATGCTTTGGTTTCTAATGAGTTTAACGATTTCATTGATAGGGTGCAATTTCATGAGTTTACGTTAAACGGGAGGAAGTTCACTTTTGTGTCTGGGAATAAATGTAGCCGTATTGATCGTATGTTTGTGTCATGGAATGTTGTGAATGAATGGCCTAATGCGGAGTATCGAGCGCTCGCGAGGGAGGAATCGGATCATTATCCGTTGGTGTTGAAAATTGAAGCACGAAACTTTGGTCCTAAACCTTTTAGGTTCTTTAATCCTTGGCTTCATAGGGAAGGGCTTTCTGATTTGGTTGAGAAAGTTTGCTTGGAGGAATATGGTAGTGGTTCGCACCAGATTGTTCTTATGACCAAACTTCGGCGTTTGAAGGCATGTATTTTAGAATGGCAGAAGACTTGGTCGCATGCCGAGTTGGAGGAGGAAACTAACTTGAAGGCTGAGGTTGGTGAGTTAGATGAGTTAGTTGATATTAGAGACTTGACCGATGCCGAGGTGTGGGTGTTTGACGAAGCTAAGAATCGGCTTAGGGAATTGGGCAATTAAAAAATGAAAGATTGTAAACAAAAAGCTCGTGTTCGATGGGCGCGGGAAGGGGATGAAAATACTAGTTTTTTCCATGGTTGTATCAATATGCATAGGGTGGTAAATAATATTCTGGGGTTAAATGTTGACGGTAAGTGGATTTTCAAGCCTACGGACGTGAAGAAAGATGTGTGTAGTTTTTTTAGGAATCGCTTTGTGGAGGACATGGTTGTTCGACCGACAATGGAGTGTTATGGGATTAAAAAATTGACAGAGGGCGAAGCCGAGGGTATGGTGGCTTCTTTTTCTGAAGCGGAAATCAAAGAGGCTGTGTTTGATTGTGGGAGCGGTAAGGCTCCGGGTCCGGACGGTTTCAACTTCCGGTTCATCAAGCGGTTTTGGTCCCTTTTTGCTAATGATTTTGTTAAGGTTTTGCACGAATTTTTTGATACAGGCCAAATAAGTCGTGGAGTGGGGTCTTCTTTTATTACGCGTATTCCTAAAGTTAAAGATCCAGTGGGCCTGAACGAGTATCGTCCTATTACCTTGATTGGTGTGATTAGTAAAGTGATTTCAAAAATCCTCGCTAATCGTCTAAAAAAGGTGATGGGTAATATTATTCATGAGACACAGTCAGCTTTTCTTACCGGGAGATATATTCTTGATGGTCCGCTTATTATCAATGAAATTTTATCTTGGGCAAAAAAGATGGGGAAAGAATTATTCTTTTTTAAGATCGATTTCGAGAAAGCCTACGATAATGTTAATTTGGGGTTCTTGATATCCATTATGAAGCAAATGAATTTCCCAAGTAGATGGTGTAAGTGGATAGAAGGCATACTTCATTCGGCCCGTTCTTCGGTTCTTGTGAATGGATCGCCTACTTTTGAATTCAATTGTCAAAAGGGTATTATACAAGGCAATCCTATATCTCCATTCTTATTCTTGATTGTTATGGAGGGTTTGTCTTCATTGATTCGGATGGCGTCTGATAATGGTATGTTCCATGGAGTGCGATTGAATATAGATGGTCCGATTATTTCACACCTTCTTTATGCCGATGATGCTTTGGTTATGGGCGAGTGGTCACTGAGTAATTTAAGGGCCTTGAAGAGAATTCTACGTATATTTCATTTGTGCTCGGGTCTTCGAATAAACTTGCATAAATCGAATCTGTTTGGTATAGGAAGGAGTGTGGAGGAGATTGATGATTTCGCTAATGGGATGGGATGTACACCGGGGTCCTATCCGTTTAAATACTTGGGTATTTTGGTGGGGGCAAACATGAACCGCATCAGTAACTGGGATTTTATTGTCGATATTTTCAAAAAGCGCCTATCTTCTTGGAAGGTTAGTGTGGTTTCTATTGCAGGTAGGGTGACTCTTATCAAGGCGGTTTTGGAGAGTTTACCGACGTATTTTTTTCGTTGTACAAGGCTCTGGTTACGGTCATAAACAAGTTGGAGATAATTATCAAAAGATTTTTATGGGGCGGATGTGATGAAAAGAATAAAATACATTGGATAGCTTGGGATAGAGTGACGATGAGTATTAAAGACGGAGGGATGGGTCTGTCCAAGTTGGAAGAGATTAACTATGCGCTGCTGTTAAAGTGGCTGTGGAGATACCGTATAGAAGACGGGGCGTTATGGAGGAAGGTGGTGGATGCGATACACAGTTCTAGCAGAAGATGGGAGACTATTCATTGTAATAATCGTTTTGCAGGTGCATGGTCCAGGTTGGTGAAAGCTGGATACAATCTCAAAGTTGATGGTAATGGGTTTATAAACATGATAAGAGGGGTGGTGGGTGACGGATTAAAACTCAAATTTTGGATCGATCCCTGGCTTACCACGGAACCGTTAAAATCAAAATTCCCTAGTTTGTTTCGTCTAGATGAAAATAAACGTTGCAGTGTTGTTGATCGTCTGTTTGTTTGTAATGGTTCTCAAATTATCAAGTGGAATTGGAAACAATACCCGAATAGTGATTTGGAAGTAGAGGAGCTTATTCAATGTCACCGTGATCTTTCGAGTGTGCTTCTTAAAGACTGTGAGGATGGTTGGGCATGGAGTAAACAATCAGGCGATGCTTATTCGGTTAAAGAAGTTCGTAAATGGATGAAAGGGAGCGATCAATCTGTTTATAATATGGTCTACAATTGGTGTAAGTGGATTCCAAGCAAATGTAATATATTTATGTGGAGGGCGATGTTGGATAGAATCCCTACCAAGATCGCACTTCTGTATCGAAACATTAATGTTGGTGATGGTTTGTGCGGTTTTGTTTGGTGATATTGACGAGACAATGGACCATATGTTCTTGGGTTGTAGGATTGTTGGTGGCGTTTGGGACGCGATTGCCTCTTGGTGTAAAACTAGCAATTTTACCCGCCGCGCAACGGATTGAACCGTGAAACAAACATTTGGCCATTGGAACCGATAATAAATCAAAACAAATGTAGGGGGACTGAAGTTGCAATCAACTGAAACATGAGGGGGTGGCAGTGGAAAGTAGAGGGACTAAACTTGCAATTAACTGAAACATAAAGTAAGGGGACTGAAGCTGCAATTAGCTTAAAGTTGAGGGGGTGGCTTATGAAGTGTCAGCCGACACTTCATAATAGTATATATATATATATAACTAGGTTAGAGACCCGTGTGTACACACGGCAAGTCCCCAAGTAAAATGAAAAACCATAAAACAAACCGTTACATGCCAGCTTATAACATACATAAACCTATATGTTCAATAGTAGTAGTTAATATGTTAGATGACAACGAACAGTGTAAAATTGTTTATTTGTAACTTGTAAAATGTGTATATGAACGACTATATATTTGTTTAATCAGATATGAACCCATTGTGTAATCGGTTGCAACCAAATCATTAAAGGACTAATGAATTCAAAGAATGTGGTAACTTGCAAGTCATATATTTGACAGATAAGGGCTAGATGTATTACTTTAAATTAACGGAGTTGAAAAAAATCATTCTACTGTTGTTCGAAATATGGATGTTCGTCTAATAATATCTTCATTTGTATATGTTATATGATTTGTTTTTTTCTTTGCGAGTTAATATTATTCTGTATTGTAAGCAATTTATGTACGGTTTGACCTTATGTAAGTTAAGATAATTTTGTAAGTTATGATAATGTTTGACCTTATAGAAGTAATAAAACTTAGCTTTTAAAAGTTGTGTAATGATATTAAGAATATGTATAGTGGACCATGTAAATTTCAAAGTGAGTTTGTAAAGTTATTTTATGGTAATGTTTGACCTTGTATAAGTAAAACTTAGTTTGCGAAGGTTGTCTAATGATAAAAATAATATGTGCAGTTGACCATATAAATGTCAAACTCAGTTTGTAAACTTTTAAAAATTGATTAGTTAAATGCACATATCAACCATGCATTTTAATTTGTCAATTTGACTTATACATTTTGACATTAATGGGAAATTAGTTTGACCCATATAAGTCAAACTATATACATTAACATATATGAAATAATTGTTCGGATGTTGACATAAAAAGTCAAACATTGTTCTAGTTTTTACCAATATGTTCAGTAACATAACTTGATGAAGCATATAAAATAATACAATAGTAAACTTTTTAGATTTCATACATAAAACTAATTAAACTTATTAACATTATTAAGATAACCCAAAATCATATTGTTTATAACCATAGCAAAACAAAAAAAAAACACGGAATACTAATCACCAGTAATCGTGCACAAGTACATAACTTATAACCATTCATCAGCTTAAAACCTTAAACCAACTATTGTCCAAAAACCAAAAAAGACCAACCAACAAACTAACCTAATACCTCCCTCCCTAACAACATAAGATAGCATGAACACATCTTTTTTCTTGAAAAACATGAAATGCATTTCGTCACCATAATCCAGTTTCATAGCAGCAACCACAGACATCACACCTTTAATGAAGTAACAATCGTTTCCATTTGACTGCTCCACACCAACAGCTACTTCCCAATTGCCACCATCATTGTCCGTAACTTTTAAGTTCTTCCTGTTCAAACCATGCTTAACAGCCCAAATCTTCTTCATACGCTAAAAAAGAGCCACATATGGAATATTAATAAACGATGGATATATACATTAAAATGGATTTTGTTTTGTAATTCAACTACATTTGGAGGTATGTAGGACTTACGAAATGATTGTCAACTTTGAAAACAACCGGCACACCCACCTCCTCCTTAACATCCTCTTCATTATGATGATCAACATCCATAGCATTTACTTCATCATCCTCATTCCTGTCATCATCAGAAAAAATAATGACTTCATCCTTATAAAAAAAAAAATCATCAGACTCCTTTTTCACATCATAAACCCACAGCTCAGGAAGAGGTGTATCTTTGTTTTTCAGAAACAAGGACATATCATATGTAGTCTTGTTAATCATCTAAAAAACAATTAGATGTTGAATGGTGATTGATAGCTTTTCCATGATATAATCCCATCCTACAGTTATGTGCACATAATCGTCTTCTCCATCAAGCTTGCATTGAAATTCATGTTTTGGAAATGTTCAGATATAGATTGGTTGCTATGGGATCTCTCTATTAAATGTATGATGAATCACGAAGGTACTTATATCCTGCAATACAAAAAGAATGTTAATATAGTAATATATGTTGTATGAATTTAATTGTATAAACTATTAACATGTTGATAACACATACCAGACGGTTTTTGCTTGAAAGTGGATCATCAAGTTTGCAATAGAAAAACTGACCATGAGCATAACATGCGTCTTGATGAAACAAAATCATTTTAGATTTTCCTCATGTTGAAACACAAAAGTACACCAAGATGGGTACTTTAGTGTTTTAATCATGGATTTCCATCCATTATAGAAGAAATATCTACTGGCAATGCTCAAAAACTTTGATATAAAAAATCTAAGAATCCAGAGTGTGAATTTTTGTGTTACCAACCGGATAATTGAATGTCTCAATCCAACTACCATAGTCAACTGGCAATGGCTAAATACAAATAGAAGTTAATAAAAATTATTGAAGTAATGATAATAAGTTGGATAAACAACAAAATGAAGAACGGTAGATTACTTACCATACATACCCTACTTTTCTTTTCAGATTTGAAATATAAACCACACACCATTGTTGAAGTTACAATCAAAACACTATCTAAAAGCATAAAAAAATTATTAGACTGAATCACCTCAGTATGAAGTTTCGTAATCAAAACAGAGGGAAGATTAAGCAAAAATAGTGAAACAAATGGTTTTGTATGCCTCCAATTAAGACAGATGGTAAACTAACTTGTCTTATTACAAACACAAATACCAAAATTGTATATATTCATCTTATTTGAAAATAATAACCTATGATTTTGACAAATGGTTTACTACATATGAGATAAAACACTAATGAAAAACAAATCACTCTTGATACAAATCATATAATCTGAATGGGAAAGTAATAGTTATTATCACAAAAACAAATACAAAACGATTCGTAATCATATTATTGGCGAAAACATTAAACGGGGATAACAAAATCCTAATTAAGAATAAAAACATGAATAATAAAACATATGAAACAGAAGCTAGAAGATGGATTGTCGGTTAAGAAGAGGGTAAGTATTACCTTGATCTTCGTAAGCTATTGAATAATATGAAGAAGCAGAAGAGATCGAGAGGGTATTATCGAGTGATGATTCACTGTCGAGGGTTACAGATGAAAAAGTTAAGATATATAATAATTATATGTAGATTAGGTATGTATAATTGGTAATTGGTAATGTTAGTGAAGAAGGTAATTGGAAAGGATAAATTATGAAGATATGAAATAATAATTTTAAATATAAATATCCTTATTGATTTAAGCAAATCTTATAATAATTTAACATTATATAATTAAAGTAGATGTATAGATATAAATTATCCAAATTGTGATTTTATTTAAGTTAAAAAAACGTATAATTAAACTTTTACGCAGACATATGTAATTAAATTGAAAGTAAAGAAATATGATAATTATAACAAACGTAAACATAGTTTACCAAATCCATTACACTAAAAAAATAAATTAAACTGTTTGAATACAAAATACTTATTCACAAATTTCCAAATATTTCTTTGTAGACAACATTTGACGTATCTTCAGTCCATCTCTACTCTTCACTCTTGACAATGCAACATACAACTGACCATGTGTAAAAACGGGATCTTTCAAATACAAACCTACTTAGATTGTGACTGTCCTTGGCTCTTGTTTATTGTCATTGCAAAACACAAGGCAATAGGGAATGGTCTTCTGTTAAATTTGAAGGGAATTTTCTTTTCAGATGGTGACAAACTAATTCTCGGGATAAATGTTCGCATACCAATGTTAGTCCCTGAAACTATTTTAGCTTCTATAATACGTTTATCTATTTTAAGAACTTGCAACCTTGTCCCGTTACACAAACCGTTTTTCTGATCAATGTTTTTTCTTAGTAACATTACGGGAACACCAACTTTCAAAACCAACCAGTGGTTTGGTATACCTGGTAACTTTAGACCATTCAAAACATCAGGTGAGATCAATCTTTCATCAAACATCTCTTGAACATTTTCAAACTGACAAACACTATCAGAACTAAGATATTCCATCTCCTTCCCGGGAAATAATAAAAAAACGAGACAACTGCTTTTACCAAAATTGCAGTTCAACCTCCGCAATACGGATAACAAAGTTTTGTACTTCAACCTCTACATGTATCTAATATTACTCTATGTTGTTTATCAACCTTAAACAAATTCCAATATCATTTTATGAAAACACCAACCGAATAAAACAAAAGTGTTCAACCAAACTATAATAGCCAAAAATTTCGAACCCTTCGCTTTCAAAATCTACAACATACAATCTTTCTTTTCATATTTCTTCTCAGTTGTTTCTTCAGTTGTGTTTTACTTTTTTCTTCTTACAACATCTTCATGTGCTGGTGTTGCTTCTTCTGTGTCAGCAACAATTTTCTCTTGCTTTTCTTTTTATCCTTCTTCCCATCTTCTAATTGGCGCTGCCTGCTGTTGCATTTTAAGTCCACAAAACACGTCAATATGAATTTAGTCGAACAATATATTTGTAAATTGAAAGTGAGAAACTTATTAGAAACAGTCAAAATGGGTCAAGTAGGCCAAGTAGAAAATCATTACATGGTGCCAAATCAATTTAAACAAAGTAGTCAAACATGTTAAAATGGCCTAACTTGTTTGCTTATAGATGAGGATTACCAGGAGGGTATAATACAAAGTGATCATTATCATAATTATAAAGAAAGGCGAAGGAACTTTGTGTTGTGGGTCTTGGAATAAATGGTCGAGCAACATACGTCAAAATTATTAACTCAACAGTAATATCTAACTCTCAAACATGGCAATCTAAAAAAATTAGCCAAAAATCCAAGACATATAACTATTGCTTCATTTTTACAAATAGTCCACAACTAACATTTAAATAGCAAAATACCATAAATTCAAAATGACTAACTCATAAGTTGAATGTAGATAACATAGTGCAGCTAAAAGCAATAAATTAAAAGCACATTTACAAACTGGTAGATTGAATTTGTCATGTTAATATATATAATAAACCAAATATGGACCAAACAAAGTTAGAGCATCAAATGCCAGTTTCTACACTATAGGACCATACTTCATAAACCATATCAGTAGAGAAATAAGATCTTATAAGAATCTAAAGTATCAATTCCTTATGATGTCAAACTTTTATATTGTCAACTTTTCATTTTTTATTAAATAAAAAACCATGGTGGAAATTTACTTTCGCGTACTTTTGTTGAAAAAATATCAAAACTCCGAATTTATGGTCGAATTTTATTAAATTCTTAAGACCCTTTTTACTGCTTTATCTTTTCGTCCTGCTTAGTGCATAACCAAAAACCGAATAATAACATATAAACCATACCATTTGATCAAAGTTTGCTTACAAAAGTGAACCATTAACGCACTAACAATCCATCTTTTGAAAAACAAAATCATAGTTAACTTATCTAATATGCAATGTATGAAGAGGGTGCAGAGAATTCAGATTGAAACCTCGTGACTTCTTACCTTGTACAAATCAAATAAACGATAATCTGAACGTTGGACTTAAGTTTCAAAGACATCAATGATAAGGATCTTAAGTTAAACCACAAAAAGGATATAACTCTTAATCATATCAGCATATTGTTTATGCCTAACATGGAGAACTTCAATAACTACACATAAACAATTAACTTCCTTGTTCAGCAATTCATCAATCTTATTTGATTAAATAATTGCATTTGAGACATATCATTAAAAATTTAGTAAGCACTCATTACTGCACAAAGATTTGAGACCAATTCGTCAGTCCCCCCTTTTGGCTCAAATCCTTTTTATTCATTCCCAAAAGTTTTTTTTGACGGTAAGTGTTTCTGGTTGAACCAACCCATTTACCTTGCACCAAAAGGCCACCCATTTTGGCACCATTCATTTTGCCAACTGTCCACATAAATCATTTCATTCAAAAAAAAATCCGAACCTTTTTAGACAATTACCGTTCGAGACAACTCAACTGACGATTTCACCACACTTCACTCGTCGCCAGTTTGGTCTTTTTGTTTAAAAAATCTATTTTTTGGACAGCAAGTGGGTCTTACCTGTGTTCCCTACACAAAAAAAAGTCACGCATCTTGACCCAAAACGTGTTTACCATGCCCACATATATAATTTTACTAAAAGTACTAATTTTTTTTGGACAAGTATTTCAGACCAAGCTGTTTTCCACACATTTAAAGTCACCTAGTTTGAAGAGAAGCCATTTTACCCATTGGACACAACCCAATTTTCCATGTCTAGTTCTCAGCATGTGACAAACGATACCTGGGTGGTGTTGGCAACACCCACATTGGTGATTCTGAAAGAGTGCACAGCCCAGTCCAAGTAGAATGCATGCTCGCTTTCCTATCTCCTAAGTGGCAATCCTTCTCTCAAGGCAGCCTCATCAATTTGGGTCACTGTGATTCCAGCTTTCTCAAGATGTTCAACTTCATCTTTAATAGCCAAAGCAATCTAGTGGCAAGTTTCAAATCTTAAAACAAACAAACAAAAATCTTTAAATTTAGCAAGTGTCTTTGTAACACTAAAATGGTTTTTGTGTTTTGTGATGTAACACAAAAGACCAGTTGAGAATGTTGACGTGACCAGCAAGCATACCATTCATCAGGCGTTTGTTCATTTCTTGAGGACCAAAACACGGTCATGGCCTGGTTACTGACATCACCATAGATTATTGGGGGCTTAACACAATGGGACCCATATGACTTCAACCATCCGTTAATGGTGAAGGTAAAACCTAACATGGTCATAGCCTGCTTCATTTGTCACTCTTAGGGAAGATATTCTTTAAACCTGGGCAGCAACATTAACTGAGAAAAGCATGCCTGAAAAGAAAACACCATTTCGTAACTTATTGAGCAATGAATTCACGCAAATATGCGCGGAATGAATACATCATCTTTCTAACCAGCATGAGCCTTGGCCAATCCATTGACTCCAACAACCTTTTAAACAATTTAATTTGACTAAGGAATAAAAAAAATAATAATAAACAACAAAAACTGAAATTGCATACTACAAGTCAATAGTTTCATAATAGAAACAATTTCACAATAGAAATGATTACACAATTTCACAACATAGTCTGACCATTGTAGAGTGGCTAGGGGATCCTCTTCTGGGGGTTGTGATGAACTCTGCCACAACATAGAAAATCACCTTCCAAAAAATTACACAAGACTCATCATTTGTAGATGGAAATATCATGTGTGTTGCATTATTTCATTTTATTACTCTAATAAAATCAACATTGACCAGCCAAAATTCATTTATGTGCTTTATAGGGCACAAGAACATATTAAGTTAAAAGAATTTGAATAAAGAACAAACTTGAAGAATTTGAGTTTATGCTTTCAGATCTGATAATAAGTTAAAAGAATTTGAATAGAGGACAAACTTGAAGTCATCTTCTTTGGTGTGCTTTATAAGACACAAGAAGATATTAAGTGCTAAAAAAGAAATGATTATCGGCAACACGGACTGGACTGTGTGAATACTCATAGCGCCTTTATACCATGTACCAAAACAAATTGACTTTACAATTAAATAACATGAGTAGTTTTTTTCTTTACTTAAAAAACTACTATTTAAAACTTGCCTAACATTTGATAAATCACCTGTATGCATATATTAAAGCTCGTAGCATTTGATAAGAGGAAAAAATGGTGGTGCTCATGCGTCAGCTACTCAGCTCAGACGTTGTATGGCTGCAAAACATGTATGATCACCTGAAACTTTGACGAAATAAAATTTTGGACTAAAAGCATGGTTTTACCAGGTACATTGATGGCTGCAGCATGGTACTTCCAGAAATCCTTTTTACCCTTAAGCGTACGGTTACCAATGGTCACATCAATATTTGACCCGCAAGGATATCCAATAACAAAACTGTGATCCAAATGAAGCAGCTTCAGCTAATAATCTCTCAACCTTATTTGAAGGTACAAAACAATTGTTTAGTGAACACGAGCTAGATAAAAAAATACAAGCTTGATTGAACTTTTTATATAAAGGAAATGAACCAAACCAATAGTAGAGAGGTGTCATAGAAAAGATATTTGAAGCCTGGACAACAGTGGCTCGAACCGTTGAGCTAGAATTGTGGGAACCCATGTCAACCTTAGTGAACACAGCCCCATCAGTCTCGGTTGTAGGAACTAATGTGATGGTTTTGACTTTTTTCTTTCAGAAATAAACCTAAACGTGACAGTTAAGGTCACAACATCATCATCAAGTACTTTTACAACTTAACATAACATATTTCTCTAAGAAAAAAACAACAATGAATCATTAAATTGACAACATACCTGAATTAACCCTAATGAGATCTAGAGTTCCTTGCTTCTCTGATTCTCCCATATACATTCTCGGCATCTTCTTCTTCACTGGGAAACGCTACAAATTTAGACCAATAGTGGAAAAGGCCTAAACACCTTATTCACACACACTTCTTTCAAGAAAAATGCTAAAACTTTATCAAACAATGCCCTCAATTCATTAACATCGGCACAACTTGCACAACCTTCCAAATGACCATAATTTACATATAATTCATGGTTTACAACCAACCAATTATTATTTTCTGTCAAAAGCCTCAAGGAGTATCTTCAGAATATTCAAAACTTGGTGCCGTCTTATGTATGTAAAAAGAATTCTTGGGTTCCAAAAAAGGTGGAGATATTCGCATGGAGGGCATACTTGAACCGGATTCCTACAAGAGCGGCTTTAGCTAGAAGAAACATAAATGTGGGAACAACACTATGTCCGTTCTGTGGAGACTACCAGGAAACGGCCGAGCATGTTTTGGTGGCGTGCCAATTATCCCAGACGGTTTGGTGCTTGATTGAACAGTGGTGCGGCTTGAAACCAGTTTTCGCTTTCGGAATAAAAGACATTTTGAATATTGCGGACTTGGAGAGTGGTTCGACCAAGAGGAAGAAATCCATTCACGCTATTTGCCTTATCACTCTTTGGGTTTTATGGAGAGCTAGAAACAACCTTGTTTTCAATCAATGCCAAGGAACAATAAATCAAATTATTGGCAAGGTGAAGACTTTAAGCTATCTTTGGATTAAGTCACGTGCAAAGGTACTAGAGATGGATTGGCCGATATGGTGTGGATTCAAGTTGTTTAAGATAGGGTGGTAGTGCTATGTTTGGTTGGCTTCAATTTGTTGTATTTTTGTTGTATGATAAATTTGGTGAACGATGTACTTGGTGTTGGCTAGTTTTTCGCTAGCCGTTTGGATTGAATAAAAATTTTCGTTGATCGTTCAAAAAAAAAATAGCATCACTTCTCAATTCAGGAATCTTGATTTCATTCACATCAGACCAACTTCCCAATTCAGAATCATAGGCCACATTTTACAAAACAACACATTCCCAATAAAACTGTGATCAAAATAAAATTTGGACCCTTTAAAACAAACAAAACATGATGATACATCTTCTTGTTGCCGCTTACTCTCTAATCTCTAAACACAAAATATATCGCCTAATATTTATCTACATTAACAAAGTTGTCTATAAATCTAAAAACAATTACAAAGATGCTTAAGATATAAACTATAAAAATATCAAAATGAACATCAGCAATTATCAAAAACCAATATATATACCTATTGATAACATTAGGCGATATGTATATATAATCAAGAACAAAAACATATATACACAGTTTAGGATAATCAGAAAGTTATAAACAGAGATTAAAAGGAAACCCTAAAAAA
Source organism: Ambrosia trifida (assembly GCA_028751855.1). Taxonomy (NCBI): domain Eukaryota; kingdom Viridiplantae; phylum Streptophyta; class Magnoliopsida; order Asterales; family Asteraceae; genus Ambrosia; species Ambrosia trifida. The sequence continues at coordinate 57,788,913 of CM054127.1, read as the reverse complement.
TACGACAAAACCGTTAAAAACGATTACGAAAACATACAAACGGAATGCAAAGTAAGATAGTAGGAAAAGATCAGAAGAGGCTGATACAAAAATGAATATATTGTAATATTCAAGAAAACGAATCTGAAAATATATAAATCCATAGCCTGATACAACTCATCGGCATCAAATCTAAAGCGTCGATATGAATCCATAGCCTTAAACAACTTATCAGTATCAGACACTAACATCAAACCGGTTTTATCTAAAGAACATGTAACACCTTCAAAACCAAGAACATAGCCGAAATACAATAGCTAAGTTCGGATTTAACCTAATGCCAAGAAGGCTACGGGTTTCCAATCATGGGCGTATTACGAGCATGAAATGTGAATAATAGAACCCGATAAATATGTGATAACCGCAGTCGAACCAAATCCATAATCAGCCAAAATTCCATCCAAATAATCACACCAAAAACACCATCCAGATTAAGACGCGAGTATAGTACACGATCAAAAATTATATTCGAACATGACTAATAATCGGCCTAAACAATTAAAACGACATAACCCGAAACATGATATATTCAAATAATACCAAGAATATACCATTCCAATCCTTGACAACCAAGCTTATGTCAAATACAAAACATACCTTGGAGTTTAAAGTGATACCGAGAATAGCCAATTGTTTTCAGCTAAGAAACCTTCTAGATATGAAAAGTATTAAAGCAACTTTTCTACTTATAGCAAAGTATCAAAGAAATCACCATAATGAAAAGTAACACCTTATACTCATGAACTGTTTATCCTTTTTTGAGTCTTCAACTTCATACAACGTTATGGTCATCATCTAACAATTTTTCTGCGTATAGCAAAGTATCAAAGCAATATAACAATATGTAAATATTATAATATAACATATCAAAAACACTACATGTAAAGTCAAAATGTCACACCCTAAAATTCCACATGTGGGGTTTTACCGCGAGGCGCGTGACACACCAGGATCCCAGTCAACGATCACAATAAACAAACAACGAACATGCATTACTATATATATTTTAAAACCAAAACATCATGCTTTGAGCCGTAAACCAGCAGCGGAAGCATTTCTTGTTTACAACTAAAAGACATATTATAGTTTACATAACATTGTTTAATATGCTTCAAAATTCTAGACGATGTGCAAGACTCCGTGCGCCTAGTCCATTAACTGCTACCTTAGCGACCTGAGAAAACATGCCAAAAATGTCAACATATAATGCTGGTGAGTTCACAAGTTTTCTTTTATAAAAGAGTTGTTACAAGTTGAAAAAGATCATATCCGTTACTACTAGGTTATAAGAACGTTAGCTAGACGTTAAGTGTTTGTTTACTACTACGGATGGGAACCCATTACTAACGTGAGTAAGTTGTTGAATCATGCCCAGACGTTTTGGCTATAACCGATACCTCGGCGAGCCAGTAATAAGAGACAATATGCACCCGCCCAGCCCCGCCGTCGAGTGGGGTTTGTGAGGCCCGATAGATCTATCCACATTTCCCCCGTTGTGCATTCCCGCACATTCATGGTTTCCCCATGGGACTTTCCGTAAAAGCCGCATAGTATAATAAAGTAACCATAGTATAACATGACCTTTAATAAGTAAGTATGTAGCATGTTTCTCCCCCGAAAGTAAAACAGTAAAAGTGGGGCTGTGACACTCACCTTAGATTGCGTTACTTGAAAACAGTTAAGTAATTATGCTATGATAGCCCCAAATAGCAGCGACCTATCATAAGATGTGTATAAGTATCCGGACTAATAACCCGCAGGTTAACTAGTCCCCGAATGTCCAGACCATAACCATAAACATTTGAAAACACCTTTGAGTGTTAAACCGACCGTACCAGACAAGACCCGACATCCCATTGGTGACCCGACATCCCATGTGTTATACAATACAAGACATCATGCAATATATGCAATTAAACACTTAGTACGCGCAAGAGTTCACTTAGTCTAGCATAACGCTCAATTAACGCATAAACAAGTCCGAACACGTGTTACTAAGTCATTGGGTGTATCCCAGGGTTCCTAGCATGTTCCTAGGTGTCAAATCTTGTTCCCGGATGTCAAAATACGCTTACGACAGCAGTACACGCGATTAGGAAACTAACATGCAATTAAGAAAAGTCAACTGGTGAGTAGGAGAAGTCAACAGGCGAGTAGGGGATATTATCAGGCGAGTAGGGCCTAATCGCCTGATACATCGGGGGATTGGGGCTGTAATCGCCTGATGCATCAGGCGATTAGAACCCTAATCGCCCCTAAGGCTGCTGTCGCGCATTTTCGCGCGTTAAACTTTCCAAATCAGATCCGAAACATGGAAAAACACCCAATATCAAACCTAAACCATTTACCAACCCATTCCAAGCAAAAACCCCCAATTTATCTTTGCTCTAACGGCCTCGGTGCGATTATTTCCAAAAATGGCAAAGTACTAGGTTTCATTAACTATGAAATTTTTCCTTAAATGGTAAAGACCAGATTACACCTCCTACAACTTGCAACTCATCATCTCCATGTTATAATATCATTCTAGCATGATTCCTAACAATAAACAAGCAATGAATCATATCATAACATTTTAATTCTTCAAGAATCACCCAAATGGGTCAAAATGCATACTTTCATCAAAACACTATAACAATAGCTTAAACTCATAGATAATCATCCTAACAACTCCTACACATCAGAAGTACATCAATTTCATAAAAACATTTATGTTATAATCACCAAAAATCATCATGTGCATCAATACTTCACATATAGCAAGTATTATGGTGTAGACTTGTTTTAGAACTCATTTCCAAGGTTTTTAAAGACACATTCTTAACAAAACAAGGTCTGGACTTTTGGGGAACCAAAACAATAACATTACAAAGTTTTGGGATGAAGAACACACCTTGGATTTTATCAAAGAAAGGTGTATTAGCTTGGAAATGGTGAGTTTTGAAGCAAAACAAGTTCCAGCAGTGTTTTGAGGTGTGTGGGAGGCTTAGGATCTGTTAGGGTTGCACTAAGGGTGTTTGGGGAGTCAAGGGTTGTATTTATAGGTGTTTTGACTCGTGCATAGCAGATCAGGCGAGTAGGAGGACTCATCAGGCGACTAGAAGCTCTAATCGCCTATATACTGGCGATTAGCAGCTCTAATCGCCCCAATGGGCTGCCAATCTCCTATAACAATGGCGATTAGGAGCCCCCTGGTTCCTAATCGCCTGTAGGGTTCCAGATTGGGTTTTTGGCGCGTTAAACACCATTTTAACACATATAGACACGTATTCACATACCGACAAGTCACATAATGATTACAAACACATAATGCACGATAACTAACACATTTACATCCGATCACCAATTCCCGGGACTCGAGAGTTGCGTGTGTGCGTTAAACCCGGTGATTCCACGAATCACCAATCCTTGTACCCATGGTTATGGACCGACTCCCGATGATCCCGTGGATCATCATAACGACTCCCGATGATTCCCAGAATCATCGTAACGACTCGACTGACCTAGTTAAGTACGTAATATGCATGACTCGCTAAGGTAGACTTACTAGTTTAGTCAATGTTACTAACCTGAGTTTGCCGGGTGTCACACAAAAGGTAAAATCAAATGAAAAATCTAAGACACCAGAATAAACTAATTCAAAGAGTTTATATAATTATATCTATCCAGCATATACATAGTTTGCCAATGGAGCAAAAAACATGGAACTGAGAAAAAGTTAAATGTTTGTAAGACACTTTCCGACATCCACCACAAAAACATAGAACTTTCATTGAAGGAGGTGCGCTAGGATACTGATTATACATGAGCCTCATGACCTCTCAAATGCACATTGTTCATTTTAATTTTTTCACAATATAATGATTAACCTGAAGTGATGCTTATTGGTGAGTTCTTTCATATACATGTTTAGGAACAAAGAGTAAAGATATACATGTGATATTATGATGTAGAAACTTGAATGAAAAAACCCTAGATCGGTAAACAAATCAACAACGAACATTAATATTTCAAAACCGATGAATCCCAAGCAAAATAACATATAAATGAAATATTTCAAACCAAGTTTATGACTTATGCCCATTTTGTACCAGAAATAATCAATTTAATCAACAACATATCTGAATGTTATGAAACATTTAAAAACCCCTGATTTATGAAAAAAAAAATGTATGAATCAAATTACATCAAATATAAATGTTTTCTCAATTGGAAACATAAAACGATGAAGAAAATATAATAAAAAATCCCATGAAAAGAAACCCTAACTTATGAAAACAAACAACAGATAAAAGAAACAACGGAGAAACCGGAGTGTGTAGACTACTGGATCCAAACCCTAACTCCATAATAATCGAACGAACAAACAACACATGTAGATAATATCCATACCTTAGATATATTGAATAAAGGCAGTGAATGGATGAATGAGATGGTTTGTTCAATCAGGTGGCTTCATGAATTAGATAGGTTGACGAGGGAAAAAGGAATAATAGATAGTTATGTTAAAGAAAAGATAAAGGATCAATGGGAGGCGGGGGATTAGTTGGAAGGCTTGATACTGAATATTAGGGTTTCAGATCAGGAGAATGAAGGAAGAAGGCTCTATGGGTGGCAATTTAGGCTGGAAAAAAAAAAGAAAAAATGGTTCATATATGGCAGGTATTGGATGTTAGCTGGAGCTCCATATTTCATTTGGATCCTGCAGGCCTTCTCTAATGCCTCCATTTGACCCGAGATGTATTCAATTATTATATAGATAGATAGATAGATAGATTCCCCGGTTCTTTGTTTTCACTTTATCCGACGTCTTGCATATTACAGATAATCTGCCTTACTCTACGAAGAAAAAGGAGATCATGTACGGTATTGTTATAATCGCGTGTTGGCGAATATGGAAGGCTAGGAATGAAAAGATCTTTAATGGAGTGGATTCAAATGTCGCTCACAAAGTTTCGGACGTGAAGTCATTGGCTTTTTTGTGGTTTAAAAGTAGACATAAGGAGGGATCGATAGACTGGAAACATTGGTGTAATTTTGATTTTACGTTGATGTAATCTTTTCCGTGTCTCGATAATTTCTACCTTAGAGATTGTCGGCGCGGGTTTGTTTTTGTTAATGAAATTTGCCTTCCAAAAAAAAAAAAAAAAACTGGTAATCGTATGCTTCGCAATCACATACTTTTAAATTGTCTTCAATTTTAATATTTGTAATAGGGGTATTGGAATTAAATAATCCCAACTTTTTGAACACCTTTTTTTAACGGCCAACAAACAACGATGTTTCGATTACCCGGGGTACCCACCAATTGATTACCAAAGCACCCCATACGCCCATGGGTGAAGACACGTCTTAGGTGCCCGCCCACATGTAACGCCGGGTAGCCAGAACCCACCAAGCCACCGGTTTCGGGGAAAATCTACCCCCCCCACCCGTCCGAAGGCACGACAGTAGAAAATCAGTAAAACCCGGTAAGATCAATGATCGAACCTGACACCTCAAAGAGGCTAGGCTCTACCCATCATTTTCTATGTCACTCCACCACAAGGGCGGCCTGGCGGGACCTAAAAGAACACCCCTAATAGACTATGGTCTAAAAGAGACATAGAAGCCCACTAATAAATCATTGGTCTAGAAACATAGCAAAGCCAAACATTGAGGATTAAAAGTTTGACACTGTTTTATCATCACCCACTCAATGCAACTTTTGGTGATGCTCCTTGAATTAATATTATTGTATCACAACTCAAACATCTTTATTCTGAAAAATCTAAACATATTTTTATTTTTACATCCAAAGACATAATTTATTCAAGAGATATTATTCATATTCAGAAGACATTGAAAACTAATCAAATGTACAAAGTTTTTTAACACACAAGTTCACAACATTTACCAGTCACATGATACCCACCTAACACAAAAGGCCTGGACTGGCTTCCCTACTATAGAATACAACATTTGATCTCATAAAATGTCCATAAAAATTATATTCATGGAACATTAAAATGACACAACCACCCCCATAACTGAACATATTCTTATTTCAAAGAAACTTCAGATGGAGTGCATACCAGCGCCCGTCGCTGTAAATGTCTCAAACTCTGTTCCATGCTAACTTGAACCATATCCGCAAGCATCTGCTTTGCGTTACCAGATTGTTCCTCGCCTCCAATCTGTGATATAATATCACACACAATGTTTTCAAGGGTATCCGGCTCGTTTTCTGATCTTGGATATGGTGATTCCCGTAGTAGTCGAAGCAGGGTGTGGGCTTTTGTTTGAGAGTTTGGGGTGCCTTGAACTGTAAGCTCCAACAGTCCGGGGATCACACCTTCTTTAAGTATTGGTTCTCTGTATTTACATCGGTCACTTTGACACATAGTTAGAAGTGCACCCACTGCGTGTTCACGGTTTTGTGGGGACCCACGCTCAAGAACCTCCACAACTGCAAGCACACCACCTTCTTCCGAAGTTAGAGAGACTCGTCCTTCTTCAAAACTAACCAACGATTCCAGAAGCGCCATGCATCTTTCTGAGATTTTTGAGGATTTTTTGGAGTTGTTAAGGATGTTTACCAAGTAAGGAATAGGTTGCGACTTAAGGATGAGCATAAGATTATCTTTTTCCGATGACAGATTGAATAGAGCCAACAGTGCATCCATCTTGGCTTGTGGCGTACCCTGGTTAAGGATTTCTACAAGAAAAGGTATCGCACCAGATGCACCAATCGTTGACCTTTTAACAGGTGATGCAGATAGCGTGGCTAACAAAGCCGTTGCGTGTTCTTCCATGTTTAAATCGCCCAATTGGAAAAAAGCGACAATTGGTTCCAATGCACCAGCATCAACAATACTGATCTTGTTTCTGTAGAAATAGAACATAAAAAACATAGTAAGCATCATTTACATTTGGATTCTCCGTTTGCGTGACACAAGTGATTGCGGGTCCTATTTATAAAAAAAAAAAAAAAAAAAAAAAAAAAAAAAAACGCATAAAGGAATGACATCCAGAGATTTAAAGAATTGAACTTTGAAACTGAAACAAGGAACATTCTATCAATTAACATGGACTGAATTCGTTAATCGATGATTAACAAGCTCTGCAGCATGTGACCGAATAACTAGCTTAATCTAGAAGATGAAACAGAAAGCAAAAGAAGAAAAGAAAAAACATGAAAGAAATAAAAAGAAAAGAAAGAGTGACAAGTGAGTAAAAGCATAACAACAAGCATGAGGCACCCCACTTTAAAAGATAAAACATTATCCATAACATAAAAGCAACCGATACTATGTCCAAATGAAAAGCATTATGTATATGAACATGTTTGTCTACTGTACACATAATAAATACTACGGTTGTATGATCAATCAAGGTTATATATATCAAGTTCCCAATAAGTGTCAAGGTGATACACACACACACACACACTTTCATGTCGAACACACGCACATGTGCACATACTACACATATTATAAACAACTGTTGTATGCTCAATCAAAGTTATATGAATCTAGTTACCAATAAATGTCAAAGTGACACACACTTTCATGTCGAACGCGCACATGGGCTTGAGACACGCCCATTTAAGCAGATTCAATAATTATGTCTGGTACCGAATCAACAAAGTGGTTGGTACAACAGTTATATCTGGTATTTTCACTTTGGGCATACGAATCGTAACCAAAAAGGAATAAAAAGTTCCTTAGATTTCTTTCATTTGTATACTTCTTCCACATAGTTCCATAAGCTCATAAACCCAAGAATATCCGTACACGACAAAAATCTAAATATACGGATGAGAAACATACATGATTAATTGATAACCATGTGAGGGTATAGATGCCAAATTTGTTGTGCACGGATAAAAAAAAATTCGTTGTGAACAAAACACCTCAACAGGCAGTATAAGATACGTTTTTATCTAATCCCATCGGTTAGCAGTATTGGTAGACTCCTAAGAGTTTTTTCGTAAATGCGAAAAATTTCTTCAAATCTAAAGATTCACTTCAATCTCTTTATACTTTGAGTATATGTTTCTTTTAAAAAAAAACCTTCATTTTAGGTTATTATCATTTAATTTCAATCAACCAACCATATTTAAAAACTTATAGAGCACAAACAAACATCTTTCTAGATTTCTTCAACACTACACAGAAGCAGGACCCCAGAAAGTGACTTAAACCAGCTTCCCAAATAACAACCACCACACTGATCTTTGTAAAAAAAAAAATCAACCTAGTAATAAATTCTCTAGATTTTTTTTTTGAAAGGCCAACAAAGTCGTCACGGGCTCCCGTGGGAATCCCTTTATGACGAATTCAGGAAAAACCCGACTACCCACACATCCGAAGGCACGACAGTGAATAATCAGTAAAACCTAGTATCTTTCAAGGCTCGGACTTGTGACCATTACACTCCAAGTCACCTATGTAGATCTTTATTTAATTATAACTTCCTTTATGAATCTCAAAAGTTCCTAAAAGAAGACCCATATTAATGAACAGTGATCTGAAAAAATGACATCAAATCATGATCTGGTTAAGTAAAGTAACCATACTATTATTATTGTTATTATCCTCCAGATTAGGCTTTAATTTGATCTAATAACTTTTTTTTTTAAATCAACCAATCAGAACAAGGATTGTTCAAAAAGTAGAACCATAAACACAATAATAATAATAATAATAATAATAATAATAATAATAATAATAATTATATTATAATAATTTAATATCACTGTCCTCTGCTTTATTTTTTTCTCCAAAGTTATGAATCCGAGGAGAAAAGATGCACAGATAAGCATAGAAAATGACATAAACCACACTCCAAACCACAAACAATAGTTTAATCCAATTCATATCAAAAACTGTTCATCAAATTAAACTTAAACAATACAATTAGGGAAATTGGATTTATCCCAACTTTGACCTATTCATCGGGATTAATCCTAGCTTAAAAAATGTTTACAGACGGTTCTCCTACAATCTCAAACTAAATAAACGTTAGTATGAGATCGCTAAAGGAATATTTATTCAAAGGTAGGGACAGTCTATAAACATTTGCCTGGATTAATATTAACTCCGGAAATGTTCATAGACAGTTCCAACTTTGAAGGTATCTTCCATCCGTGATCTCATAATAACAATAACCGAAAGTTAACTCGTTAGCATTTTGATAACGAGTACTTTTGGTATGGGATCACGGAACGAAAATAAATTCAAATTTAGTACCGTCTATAAACATATTTTAAGTTGGGATTAATCCATTTTCCTTCGGTGATACCGGTATCAAAAAACTAATAAGTTAGTATGAGATCACCGAAAAAAATACGTTAAAATAGGAACGTCAATAAACATTCCCGGCCAATAGGTGAAAGTCATGCTTATTAAAATATCGGCCAACAGGTAAAAACTTAAAGATTATTAAAATTCAATTTCCCGAATAACAACAAAACTTCAAAACAATAAATAATAATATTTTAACTCAATTCATATAAATATAAAAAACTATTCATCAAACAAATCTCGAAAACAATAATAATAATAATAATAATATAAAACTTACGTTTCGTCCTGGACGGCAAGGTTAAGGAGGGCAAGAAGGGCGGCGGCTTTGGCATCAACAGATTGAAACCGGAGCATGGAGACGAGAGAGGGGATGGCGGCGGAGAAGTGACGGCGGTAGCGTTGAGAGGTTTTGGTGAGGCGACGGATGTCTTTGGCGGCTTGGATTTTAAGAAGAGGATCGGTGTAGGTGTTGTTGGTTATGAGACGGAGAGTGTGAGAGATTGACGGAGTGTGATCGCCGGAAACGGTGGTGGTGGTGTCCATGTGGATGGAAAAGATCACCGACGTGAGAGATAATGTGAGTGAAGTGGTAGGATTTATAAAAATATTAATAACATGTAAGAGAGAGAGAGAGAGAGAGGATGTGAGGTGAGGAGGTAACGTGAGAAGAGGTGCCGTGGCGTTAAGCAACGTTTATTTTTTCAACGGTATTTTATTTTATTTTTATTTTTTTTCTATAAAGGATTTATCCCGCGACGCGCAAACGTTGAGAAAGGCGGAATGAAAAAGGTTAAAAAGATTGCTAAAGCCTGCCAACAGAAGCAAAATGTTTTTGTGTCGCTTGCTTTTGATACCTTTAGCTCCCTGGCATCAGAAGCTATATGTTTTCTGACCAGGGTCCAACGAGTTATCCGTAACAATGTTTTGACAAAGGGGTACATACACCGATCGGGTTTGTCCCGATTGCTAAGTGTTTTGTGCCTTATGCCAAAAGGCTTGATACCAAACCACATCGAGCCGGGGGTCTCACTAGAAGAAGTCTCTCTATTCTTAGGGGTAGAGGTAAGGCTGTCTACATCTTACCCTCCTCAGACCCTACCATAGCTTTGCTATAGCTGAGATTAACTGAGTATGATGATGATGATGATGATTAGGGTTTGCAATCCAGAAAGGGGTGGCGGTGCGGCTTGTTGTTCGTATGCCCGCTATCTTGATGTGATTTTTACGATTAGACCATGCGTAGTGGGGGGCTTTATTTATAAAGCCCCCCTTCCTGATTGGTCCACGTGGCTGCTGAGTCAGCATGAAGAGAGAAACTAAAAAATGGGTGTAGTGGTAGGGGCTTTATTTATAAAGCCCCTATTAATATTTTATTTTATCTTTTAAATAAAAAAATAATAAGAGAGAGAGAGAGTCTGATGTGACAAAGGATGATTGGAGGGGGGGTATTGTTCCGGCGCCATAAATATAACGCCAAGGCCTCATTTTGAAAAATAGAACCCCCATGTAATGGTGTTGAGAGCTTCATTTTTGTGTATAGCGCCCAAAAACCTTTCCACTACGGGTCTTACGGACAACTGTAGTTTACTTTTAAAATAAAAAAAAAATGAAAATTTGTGTTTATTATTATATACTTATAAATGTAAATAAAGAAAAAGAAAAAGAGAAAAAAATAGAACTTAACTTTCTATATTGAACAATGGAGATGGGGGTATCGTGTTCCCGTATGTGCCATATCAGAACCCCATCCCACATCGGCTTTTGTTCCTTATCTGTGTTTTATCAAGAGCGGGAACTCCGCTAGTGGGGTTGTATGTAGCGTAGTAGCGGTGTGTTGTTCTCTTTTGCAACTTTTTTTTTAACATGAACTTTCGTAAACTAGTGACGAAAGTATAACAGCTTTATAGTTTTTCCATATTAGTAGAAATTTAGAACAAACTCTCATTTATCTTCTTATTACGAGGGGTAATGAAATAGATAAAGAAATAAAATGGATTATTACCATCTGTGTTGTCTTACTTGATACTGAGTGAGAATGAAATAAATTATTACTTTGTGTTGGTTGCTAGGCGGGAAAAGACGAATGAATAAAATCGGTGATGAGTGGTGATGGTTGTTGATGGTGATGGTGGGATGGTGGCAGTGGTGATGAAGATATAATGTATATATTAACTACTTTGTGGGGTGAATGTAGAGGTGATAAAAAAAACCGGTTTGGGAACCGGGAAAACCAAACCGAACCGGTTCGTAAAAAAACCGGCGGTTATAGGATCGGTTCCCTATCTCTACGAGAAAAACCGAACCGAACCGGTTTGGGAACCGGTTCCAAAAAACCGTTTTGTGAGTCAATATTTTCCTTGTCGTTGTTCCGTGATAGTGTCTGAATAATAGCCCCGTAATATTAACCTTTAATCTTGTTGTTATCGGGATAGATTTCGAGAAGAAACAAGTGTTGGTGTGTAACGAAGGGGCGAATTGGGTGACGTTTCACAGTGCTTATGATTTCGGTACTTGGTTAAGGTGTTGACGGGTCGGGTTTTGCCGGATGAGTTGAGTCGGTTTGTGGAGTTGTTGAGGGTTTATTTTAGGGAGAGGGTGTTTGATGTGCAGGGGATAAGAAGATATTGGGGGTGGTTGTTGAAGGTGTGCTTGGGGAAGAAGAGATTGGTTGTGATGAACAGTCGTGAGTTATGGTTTTGGAGTGGAAGTGGTGGTTAACAGAGATAAACAGATTGATGGTGGTTGTTGAAGGTGTTCTTGGGGAAGAAGAAGAGATCTCTGTTTTTTTAAAATGAAATGCACACGTGGATTGACACATCAGAATGTCACATCAGCAAATCTTGCCAAATCAGCGAACCCACTAACGGCATTAGTGATTCAACCGTTAGTGGGTGTTAAATTTCAATAAGTCAATAGTTCAGGCTATATATGGCCAATTTTTTAGTTGGTGGTGTCAGTGGCCAATTTCAAATAGTTCAGTTATTAAAATCCAATTCTATTTTTTTTTTTAATAAAATCGCACTAATTAACCTTTTTCATTTTTTTATAAATTCCAAATATAACGTCGTCATGTGCTTATTATTATCTACGATTCGATAATAATTTTATTCGAACATATCAAATATAATTGATATTTTTTATTGTCACACACCGAACATATATTGACCAGAGAATATTGGTAATGGTACGATATTCGGTTTTCTAGTTCTATGAACACAAAGTTATATTCGCAAGAAAGTTTCTTGTTTGGTACCGTAAGCTATATCGAGTGTTTTTACAATTTGGTACCGTAACGAAACAAACCGATAACACGATAGAACAAAACGGGTACCAAAACAAGTATTTATTTTTGTGGTTTTCAATCTATGTAAAACACATATCGATTGATATGCCGAGGGCCGGTATCATAATGAATCCGGACCAATAATGACCAAAAGCCCGCCACGAAACGCGGGATTTAATAATTTGGGCGTTGATTTAGTTGACATTTTAAATCAAGCCCAAATCAAATATAAAAGGTGCGGTTTTGGATATAAACCAAACTGAGAATGAGAAATTGAACACTAGTTCGGTTTGTTAGACACTAACTTTGATTTTATATTGAACATTTAGCCAAATATATCAAACTCGGCCTAATTTACGCGAAAGGTCAATGTAAAAATTAGATTTATTCTTTGATATTGAAATTACTAATTAAATAATCTTACGTAAGAAAATAATATTAATCTTATGTTAGCATTACATGCAACATATTAGTTTTCTAATTTATACATATAATAAAAGAGTATCTAGGGATGAGGTATCACCTAACTAGGGTGTCCACCTCAACAATTTCCAACCCGTTTATCTCTAATATGGTTGACCCGATCCGACCCATAGGCTGCATACGGTACCCACTAACCCGGATATAAAAACTTCTTTTCTTTCTCAGTTTTATTAACTCCTTTCAAGTATCCATCCATAGTATTCACTCTTTCAACATAAACCCTAACCGCCTCCTTCAATTCACGATTCGTATCCTCCATATCTTGATAATATTGTTCATATAGGTACGGATCTAACTCCATCTGCGTCTCCACTTTTTCTTCTTTTTTAAAGGTAATCGCTTCACATAGGCACAGATCTGTCTACTATGTTGATAATCTGTTTGTTTTAAAACCTGTATTGAATCTTTATACGGACGCCGATTACAAGAAATCAGTTGTATTATTTTTTGTTATTTTGTTTAAGATCCATTGTTATCTTTACCTTTTAATCTTTATACGGATTGTTTTGCTAATGAATTGAATCGGCTATCAATGTTTTAAATCAACTGTTTTTTTAGTTCGATTGTTATCAAATAATCTATTGATAACTTGAATCTTGATATACGAACAGAAAAGGATTTAGGGTTGCGGCGGCTAGGGTTCAATCCCCCTTGATTATGTGTCTTCAAGGTATGCTCTTTTTCTTATTGGTTTTTTGTCTTCTTTAGGAGTCATAGATTTCAAGACGCATACAAACTGCTCGATAAAATGCTTCAATATCTTCTTGCTGTGATTATTACTGTATATAGGCTTGTGTTTCCCTTTGGTTAAATCTTCATGCTTATACTTCCTCTGAATGGGAAAAAAAATGCAGACATCTTGAAACTCGAGGACCCTTCTACTCAAGAAGAAAAATCAGATGCAGTAGTTGATACGACAGTTGAACTCAGCAAATTGAATCCCCAATTTGAGGTACTGTTTTGTTTTGAACATCATGCAAGGTTGTTTTAATTATTTTCCAACTATATTTTACTTTCAAATAATTTTCAGGCTTTGTTAAATCTTAATGGTTTGATTATTTTGTTTGCTTTATCATGGCCAAATAATATTGGTTTCAAGTTCATATATTATTGCAGTACTCATTTTAATGGTGCAAGTTATTCTGTATTTATTCTGCATGTATATTTAACTGCAGGAAGTTGCTCCTTCGAAGTCAACTCCTCTTGACCAATCTGGAGATCGAAAACAAGTAGACCCCGTACCAGAATCAGCTGAGAGTGAGCCATAAAATAAAAACCTTCTTTACAAGTTTTTAATTATGACTAAAATGGGCATATTTTCGTTTTCCGTTTTCAAACTATATATTTTAAGTTAAAAGTTACAACATAACTTCTATCTAATGCTTTTAGCCCATTTGAGATAAAACATAACCCGGATGGCAGTGGTCTGGATGCTTCTTTCCAGTTAGGTGATACACAGTTGAAAATGCGGAATTATTTTCTGGTGCGGTTACTATGGTACGCGTGGAGGTGCAAAATGCTGAGATGCAATTAGAGATGCAAAGATATTTGGGAATCCTCATGGTGATTCTGGGACAAACTTGATTGTTTTATCTGATGATAATACTGGCTTTATGCCATACAGGATTGATAATTTCTCAAAATAGGTTAGTTCTTAAAACATCTTGAACAGGAATTAATACTTTGATTTGTATGCCCTAATGTAGGTCCATGTCAAGCAATTTTAGAACTCTGTCTAATTTATTTATGGACTAAAGAAGAATCTAATTTAGTCAAACCATGTTGTGAATCATGGTTAAGGTGCTCTTCTGAAGTGCTACTTATAATTTATTTATGGACTAAAGAAGTATCTAATTTAATCAAACCATGTTGTGAATCATGGTTAAGGTGCTCTTCTGAAGTGCTACTTATAATTTATTTATGAACTAAAGAAGTATCTAATTTAGTCAAACCATGTTGTGAATCATGGTTAAGGTGCTCTTCTGAAGTGCTACTTATAGTTTTTTTCATGTAGTAGTTCAATGCTTTCTTTAATTTCCTTAGTGTTGTTATGTGAGAGATAATACATGTGGTTCTGTTTTTATCTTTTTTGCGGGCGTCTTTTGTTTACACTTTTTTGCACGTTTCTATTTGGCAGGTTAGTTCACTGAATGTGATGCTTCCTAAAACACCATAAAGCCAAAATCAGTCGTATAAGGGATTGTCGGAGAAATCAAAGAACGCTTAAGTCGCTAGAGGTCTGATTGGTTGATCCTTGGTTATTTAAGTTTATTCAGTTGAGGTAATTTTATTTTATTTCATTTCATTAATTTCGATTTTATTTTGTATCACAGGTACATGTTAACTGGGTGGCTTCAATTCATAAACAAGAACGGGATAAAAATTCGTGATTATTGCGTGTTCAAGTATATGGAGGATGAAGGTATGTTGGTAATTTCAAAGTAGGTTTGCATGTTGATTGATACTTTGAATATGAGCTATTTAGGATTGAAATAGTTTATAGAAACTGAACAGCTCAATATGGTTATATGTAACCGACATAAGCGAGTTATAGAAACATTCCTAACCCGTTTAAATTGGTTACATATAACCATATTGACCCGTACTTGACAGGTTTTTTGTTTTAAAAAAAAATTGTGTTCATAGACTTTAAACATTCAATCAATACCTGTATATCAAATCTTCAACTGATAAATAGATTGGTAAATTTTAAGTTTGTTATTTTTGTTTTGGACCCTCAAGTTGATTGTTGTTTCCTTTACGGCTGTTGTTTTCTTGACTGAGATTTATGGTGTTTTTTCCTGTTGATAACAAGTATATAATTGTCATCATCAAGTGTTGGGGTCTTAAACTTCTGTCTGACACTGTTCTATTTACGTGACAATTTCTTCATGACACTTCTTTTCATTAAGAACCTCCTTACATATTTCTCCTCATTATGCTATAATCTTGGTTGCAATTTATTTCATTTAGTGATATACTTATTGTATATACAGATTCAAATGCTTTAGTTTGTTCCTAAAAAATGTTTTAAATTAGAATAACGTTGATTCAATTTAATTATTTAACTATTTAGTTGCCAAGGTAAATTCTAGGTGAACAAGATACTTACATGGAACAATTTGTCACGGTTACAATTGACAATCAATGCACAACCGCAAACAAGTTCTATGTTTGGCTGAATAAGTTTTAGGTTTTTATTAAGTTTTAGTATAATAAGTTTGGCTGAATATTATACCAATATGGATTTCACTTTCCTTGCTTGAAAAGTCGTAATCTTCTTTCTGTTACTGATACCCCTATGTTTCAGTTACCAATTGTTGTAGGAGATCTAGATTGAAAGCCATCATATCATTCGCCTGGAAATTGGTTCGCACATGGATGATTGGGGGTCGGTGGTTTTAGTGTATAAGAACATATGCTCTGTTCTTTCCAATCGAGGTAACTACAACCATAAATGAAAGGTTTCAAAATGGTTTCAGCGTTATCTAAGACCTTTTCTTATTGACCAAATGTGTTTTCATAATGCTGATAATTTGTCTGTAATTGGTGATGATGTTGTTTGGTTCATGCAGGTATGAACCAGAAAAAGGAATTATTCATCAAGTTGAATATCTTTTTTCTTACTAAAAAAATTTCCCACAATTTATATAGTTACTCATTATTTTTGTATTGTGTGTGCAGGAATGACCATGATATTTGGCGTGTTAAAATTCTTTTCAACTGTCCTATGACTTCAGCCTGCAACAGTGAATTTATTGAGCCGCAGAGAGATGTTTCGCTGTTGAACCGGTCAGGGACGTCTGCGGAAGATTGCTGGGAGTGGACTGTGGAGTCTAAATCTGAATTTAGTGTCAAAACAATTAAAAGGCTGATTCAAAATAATGTAGGGGCTGATAATAGCTTCAGTTTCAAATGGGTCAAATGGGTTCCCATTAAGTGCAATGTCATGGCGTGGAGGGCGAGCATGGGTCGGTTTCCAGTGAAGACGGAGTTCATCAAAAGAAATGTGCACATCAATAACCACTTGTGCGTTCAATGCGAGTGGGGCGATGAGTCCGTGGATCATCTTTTTATAGGCTGTCCATTATCGCAAGAAGTATGGGTGGCCGTGGCTCATTGGTGTCATATGAGGCCAATCTTTGCTTTTGATTTGAATGATTTATTGAACATATACAAAGATGCCGAAGACAGTAGGTGGGAAAAACTCATTATCCAAGGAATAATTATCATCTCTCTTTGGTGTATTTGGTTGGCAAGAAACGACAAGGTGTTTAACGATAAGAAGACATCGGCTAGAATAATTGTTGCTAACATTAAACGGTTGTCGTTTATGTGGTTAAAGTATAGGTCTAAATATTCGGATTTGATGTGGGATAATTGGTTAAGGTTCCCTATGTATATGTTGTAATGTGCCGAAAGTCCTCGCTTTGAGGACTATTCTTGGCGTTTTTGAATGAAATTGAAGTTTAAAAAAAAAAAAAAAAAATTCTTTTCATTATGTTTGTTAAATGCTTTGGTTTTATCAGTTGAATCAGACTATGTGTGAGAGAAAGCACAAACTACAGGAGGAATTGAGATAGTTTGTTCAATATACAAACTCTGTTCAATAGAGTAGCATGCATCGTAAGGAAATGACTTAGGTGCTGTTTGTTTTTTCTGCAGGAAAAGGTCTGCAGTCTGCGGACCACATCTGCAGGAGAAGAGGTGGACCAAAGGTCTGCAGTCTGCAAGAAGAAGACTGTTTGTTTGTTAATGTCTGCAGGTTGCTGAAATAAACTGAAATTTAAATAAACTGATTTTTTACAGCAGTTTGGTGGTAGACGGTGGTGGTGGTGGACGGTGGTGGTGGTGGTGGGTGATGGTGGTGGACGGTGGTGGACCGTGGTGGTGGTGGCCCGTGGTTGGTGGTGGTGGACCGTGGTGGTGGTGGGTGGTGGTGGACGGTGGTGGTGGTGTACCATGGTGGTGGTGGACGGTGGTGGTGGATGGTGGTGGACGGTGGTGGTGGGTGGTGGTGGTAGATGGTGGTGGACCGTGGTGGTGGACGGTGGTGGTGGTGGGTGGTGGTGGATGTGGTGGACCATGATGGTGGACGGTGGTAGGTGGTGGTGGACTGTGGTTGGTGGTGGTGGACGGTGGTGGTGGTAGACGGTGGTGGTGGTGGACCGTGGTGGTGGACCGTGGTGGTGGTGGTGGGTGGTGGTGGATGGTGGTGGTGGACGGTGGTGGTGGACCGTGGTGGTGGACCGTGGTGGTGGGTGGTGGTGGGTGGTGGTGGTCCGTGGTGGTGGTGGTGGTGGGTGGCGGTGGTGGTGGTGGTGGTGGTGGGTTGTGATGGACCGTGGTGGTGGTGGAAGGTGGACGGTGGTGGTGGTGGGTGAGGAGAAGAGAAGTGGAGAAGACCTTAGAAGACTTTGGAACAAGTCTGCATCAAGAAGAGGTCAGACTACTCCTAAGGACTTGGTAAATTAAAATGGTAGAAAATTGAAAACTTGACCACTTGATTCCGATGAATCATGTACTTATTTAAATAGCTACTTCAATTCCAATAGTTGCCTAGCTTTGAACTGTGCACCATTATATATTTTAAGTAATTGTAGGGAATTTTATTTTTTGTAGTTGCAACAAAACGATCATAGTGTTGACTAAGGCCATATTTTTTTAGTTGACAATGGTGCCTAAGGCCATAGTACACTTTTTTCATGATTTTTTTTTGTCTATTCCTAGCTCCTTTCTTGCATTATGTTACTTTGTGCATTTTAGTTTAGATAAGCATATACCATACCATACAATACAGATAAGCAAGCTTTCAAATTTCATGTGTTTACTATGTTGGTAATAAGGATCAGTAGTCAAAATTGTTGGGTCAACTAAAAATGTAAGCTTTCTATAATTAAACTTTTTTCAAGTTTTATTGGTGTGACATTTTAATGAAATTTTATGTTCTTGTGACAACCTATGAATCATTATGAATAATCGTTCAAACCATGCAAAAGCCGATTAGAAATACGAAGTATTTACAGATTTACGATTTACTCTATTTCCCGATCTTGATTTGTTATCTAACTCTAGAGTATTCGACTATGACCCCATGTTTAGGCTTGTAGAAATCAAATGGTTTGTTATTTAGATGAACATATGTGAACTTCTATATTATTCATTTTGTTAAGCTATATTCAATCGTAGTAAATATTCATGTTCATTTTGCTTTTATTAGAATAACTATATTATTATTCGTTTGATTTAGTATTTGTCGATAAATTTTGTCAAATCAATATTTAGTTGGTCGATATTGCGTTACAATAAAATTCTTATATCGGAATGACATGCAACCAAAATCCATATTAATTTGATTGATTATCTAACATTCAATACATAAAACAACTTGCATACAGCCAAAATCCATATGAATTGTATTACGTAACTTTCAATAAATAAAAATTGTATACTACAATCTTTATAAAATAATGTTCCAGTAGTTTTCATAGTTGACAACCATTTTGTAAGTTTAACTTCTATATTTCCATTTTTTTAATCCATGTTAATGTATATTTCCATTTATTACTAATATGCCATACAATGTTATTTTTTTAGAGGATGAAGAAGTTATGGACGATTAAAAATGGTTTGTACTGACGGTGATGGTGGTGTATGGGAAGTATCTGTTGGTTTTGAGCAGTCCAATGGAAATGATCGTTACAACATTAAAGGTATGTCTTCCTTTGTTGCGGACAAGGAGCTGCATTCTCGTGACGTAATGCATTTCCTCTTTTTCAAGAACAAAGGTTTGTTCAAGTTTTCTCATGTTGTTAGGGGTAATGGTAGTTAGGTTAGTTTGTGGTTGGTACTTCTTGGTTTGATGACAATATTAGGTGGTTAAGTTTTTAAAATGATAAATTGTTATTAGTGAAATACTTATGCACGTTTTAATGATGATTTAGTAATTCGTGGTTTTTGGTTTTGATATATGTATAAACAGTATACTTTTTGGGTTGCCTTTGTAATGTAATTAAAGTTATGTATGATTGTGGTTAATGGATTATTATCTTATCTTACTTCATAGATTAGTAAAAAGTAGATCAATCTTTGACTTTGTATGTCAACATTAAACTATTATTCATACAATTAGGAAAACTTGATGCATTTATGTTTTGATGATAATGGGTCATACCATAACTGATTATAGAATTATAATTCTTTACTATATAGATTTTATTAAGTTTGAGGCCATAATCATTCTTTAATTTGGAACATTTCAATAAATAATACTTCGGATGATGTATGCAACAAATATGCAGATTAGCATAGACTGTGATCATTACTCTGCTATTACATTTTTAAGCAGCTGTTATGTTTATCCAGATTTGCATATAAAAATTCCATTTCTTTTGAAGTTTTAAGTCATTAGCTGGCTGTTTACAGTTTTCGTTTGATTTGCATATGTTGGACATCTTTTGATAACTTGCTGTTATTTCCCTATTTCGCCTACATATGACTTGGTTATTGGATCAACAAATGATGATTGATTGAGTATGCACAAATCCGATTTGTGCAGGGACTCTGGACAATATGAACAGAGGGTGGGAAATTTGATAATATGCAAACTAATAAGATAATCTATTCAATACAAACTGATACATATGAGTCTTTATATAGCCTTGGTTTAGATCAGTTAAATAACCGCTAATAACTAACCGACATAACTTAAAACATAATCGACATGACTGTTCTGTTTGCACCTTTTTTTTGTGGACTTTGACTTTTCTGAAGTCAACAGTTTGATAATACTTCTAAGATTAATATTACTTGATTATTTCTTTTCCAACACTTGCTGCAACTTATTTAGATAACCAAATAATTATATAAATGCACCTTTTATTTTGCAGCCATGAAATCTATGTTTTTTTGCTGGTTAAAATATTTGTTTTGAGGGTTCGACGTATTTGAATGAAGTTTAGTTTTAAAAATAAATACAGATTACATTTTATAAATATGCTAAATAGGGGAAGGATAAATTGTAAACCCTCTTGAGTTGAGAAAACCTTGGAAACCCATGTAAAAAATCATTTTTTTTTATGAAAAAATAACCAATGTAAAATACATGTTTTTAAGCATTTTGTGCCAAAAAAATATAAAAAGCGCCGAAGGGATTTAAAAAAAAAAAATAAACAAAGTTGCGCTTTTTACATATGTTTTCAACTATTTGCTGTTGTAAAGCTGTTGTAAACATGTGTTTTCGCAGCTTTGTTTATTTTTTTAAAAAAAATCCCTTCGGCATTTTTTTTTATTTTTTTGGCCCAAAACACTTAAAAACATGTATTTTACATTGGTTATTTTTTTCAAAAAAAAAAATAATAATTTTTTACATGGATTTCTAAGGTTTTCTCAACTCAGGAGGGTTTTCATTTTATAATTGGCTAATAACAATATCTCATAAAAGTAAATAAAATGACAATTCTTATATATATATATATATATATATATATATATATATATATATATATATTTATAAAATGCGAGTAACATAGTTTGATTGTGACTTGACCCTCACCCTAATACCTTCATGCCCGTTAAAGCCATCCAACCCTAAGGGTGTGTGTAGTGGTGGGGGGTTATGGTATTAAAATATTAAAAAGTAATAGAAGGGGGGGTTATGTGGGGGTTATGGAAAAAGAGGGTGCAGTGAGAAGGGGGGTTATGAGGGGGTTATAAATGATTAGGTAATCATTGCTTTTTATTGTTTTTTATTTAAATAAGAATATTAAATACTTAATAATATTTCATTAAATATAAAAAAATTACAAATACTAAAACAAAAAATTACTAATACTAAAACAAAAAAATACAAATACTAAAAAAAAATTACAAACCCTAAATAAAAGATAAAAATACTCAAAGGTTATATTTTTCCTCGATTTTTTTCTTTTGTTTCAAACACATTTCCAACGCTTTGCCCTCTAGGTGGTCGTGATTTGCCGTGTAAAAAGCAAAGTCGCGTTCAAACTGTCGTGCCCTCATGATGTCAACCACCTCTCGGTTTTCTTGGATACGCTGAGCCCCGATGTCGCGTAAGTCTTGGAGCCGCTGGTTCATTTCAGCAAATGCCGGGATTAACTGGTTCACCCCCGACGAAGACTACGTCCGTGCGGCTCGAGCAGCCCGTCGACCGGCGGGACGAGGTAGCTCCTCCGCCCCCTCCTCCCTTACAAAATAGGGATTTTCTTCTGGTGAGTTGAGGTCGACATAACGCGCGTCAGACGTAGGCGTTTCGGGATCAACCGAGTCAGAGGTCCTCGACTTTTTTGAACGCCTCGTATTTTTGGCCCTAGATGAAGAAGTTCCAACCGTTGGGCGGACGGGAAATTCCCGTATTCCTGATTGTATTCTTCCAAAGCCGCCACAAAAATATCCTCATCACTTTGCCCACTTTTCCACCCGTACCGGGTGCGCTGATAAATGCCTTGAAAGTTTGTGCATTTTTGGTTGATATCGGTCCACTTTCCCGATATCGAATCGTTCTCCCGGTAACCCTCTCCTTTACTAGACAGATCAAAAAATATTGCCCGTACTCTTTTCCAAAAATCGCCTTTGGATTGGTAGTTGGCTGAAAAAACAAACCAATAATATAAATAAGTACCCGTTTAAAAAACTATATGTAATAAAATATAACATAACAAAAAAATATATATCTTACCGACTTTAGGATCCTCCGACACGTCAACCCACGCTCGGGTTAACGAGTACAACTCGTGGTCGGTCCATGGTATAACGTTTTTTTTTTGGCACGACCGACTGTCTCTTTTCTTTTGTGATCCTGGCTTCCTCGGCCGGTTGCCTTGCCTCGCACGGGCTCTTCCTCTGCGACCGGGCCTTGTGTCTCCGGAACCGACTCTTGCCAAGCATTTGAAGAGCCGAACATTTGGGATGTCCCATACACTTGTGTTTGGCCAAACCCACCTCCCATGGGCATCCCAAAACTCCCTCCCATGTTAATATATACATGTTCGGGTCCCAAGTATACGGTTGGTTTAACAGGTTCGTGAAACTTTGCGGGTTTGAACCTGAACCCGGAGCTATAGGTCGGGTGTTGTCGCCACTGGTTTGGGAACCAAACCCGAAACCTCTACCGAACGGATTCATGCTATGCTCTCAAAGAAATTACAAAGTGTGTGTGTATGTTATGCTATGCTCTCAAATGCAAAGAGTGTGTGTGAGTGTTTGTGTTTGTATGTGATGTATGTATATTTATAAGACAATTATGTTTTTTTTTATTAATGTCGAGCCGGTCAAAGAGAATTCAACACATTTGATTTTTCCAAGACATGCATGCCAGCCACAACACCAGTTATGCCCATAACTTTTCCCACCCAAAACGTCCTATAGCGTCCGGGGGGTGGTGTTCCCCCGCGCTATAGGGGCCAAAACGCCCTATAACGGGTACCACTACACACACCCTAATAACGCCCCGAATGACGCCCCCAAACACAATGATTAACGGCCAAATGGTTGAGATGATAGTTGACGCTAGTCAATAAATGCAGTCTTACAATTTGTAAGTAAAATAATTGTAATGGATCATTATAAATCGAAGCTTTGGATGCTTTTGAAAAGTCTTCTAAAAGTAACTCTTTAATTTAATGTTTTGCAAATGAGCAATAAAAGAAAGACTTTTTGCTTCCTTTGAAAAGTTGAGAAAATGATCTATTATTGTATGTGCTATTTGTTTATAGTTTTTATTATATATATTTTTTAAAATTTCTGCTAATATATCCAAAAGGTTATAAGAAAAAAATAATATTATAAGAGCTTGCGATAATATACTCATATCCTACTTACTGTCGAGTGGCGAAGTTTGAGATTTTGGTCCGGAGGATCGAAAACAGGGGCGTTTTTGAGGAGGTTCGAGGAGGCCAACCGAACAGGTTCTGATAATACTAGTATCGGTACCAAAGAGTGAAACCCAAAATCCGGCTGAGGCGGTAACACAAAACGGTGGTTTCAACGACCACCAACGACTTTAGTTTCTACTCGTGGGTGGTGTGGCTAATCAGAGGACAGAGGACAGAGTATAAGATATGTCTTTTTCGTGCGACTATGTAGCGGTAGTATGAGGCAGTCTTGTGGTGGTTTAATGTGGACTAATTAGGTGAAGGCACGTGACAGGAAAAAGACAAAAAGAAGGCATTGCAGCAAACATACGATGTTAATTGATATATATATATATATATATATATATATATATATATATATATATATATATATATATAGGGGATGGTTAAAATAAAAACCCACTCAAAACGAGTAAACTCGGGAAACTCTGACTTCCCGAACTTTTTATCATCTGAAAAAATTAGGGTATGTAATATACATGTTTTTAAGAGTTTTGAGCCAAAAAAAACAAAAAAGCGCCGAGTGGATATTTTTAAAAAAAAATAAATAAGTTTTTTGTGTTACATATGTAACATGTCTGTTTTTGTGTAACATACGTAACACAAAAAAAACTTATTTATTTTTTTTTTAAAAATATCCACTCGGCGCTTTTTTGATTTTTTTGGCTCAAAACTCTTAAAATCATGTATATTACATACCCTAATTTTTTCAGATGATAAAAAGCTTGGGAAGTTAGAGTTTACCGAGTTTACTCGTTTTAGAGGGTTTCCGGTATCCCTTTCCCCTATATATATATATATACTAGTTAGGAGCCCGCGCGTTGCGGCGGGAAACAACATTTAGTTAACATATGCATTATGTGTTGCACTTTAAGCAATTATACTGTAAACCTTAAATTTAAGAGTTCAATACGAAATGTATTATAATATAGTATAGATTATTTCAGTTCATTTTGCTTTGTTTTCTTTTCGGTTATTACGATGACGAGGACACTCATATCACTATCCAGGGCCAGGTTGTCCTGCAGGTAACTAGGTTTAAGTACTTAGGATCATTTGTTCAAAAGGATGGGGATATAGATGGCGACGTAACACATCGCATACAAGCCGGGTGGTGTAGGTGGAGAGCAGCCACGGGGGTATTGTGCGATAAGCGGTTCCCAGATAAATTGAAGGGGAAATTTTACAGGACCGCAATTAGACCTGCTATGTTGTATGGGACAGAGTGTTGGGCAATCAAGAAGACACACGCACACAAGATGGATGTCGCAGAGATGAGGATGCTTAGGTGGATGGGCGGGCACACAAGGATGGATCGGATTAGAAACGAGGTCTTCAGGGAGAGGTTTGGAGTGGCTAGGATATCAGACAAGATAAAGGAAGGGAGATTGAGATGGTTTGGACATGTGAAGAGGAGACGAACAACAGCGCCAGTGAGAGCAGTGGAAGCATGCGTTGTAGAGGGGAGAAGGAATAGGGGCAGACCTAAATTGACCTGGGATGAGCGAATTAGACAGGATCTCATAGAGTTGCACCTCTCTGAGGACATGGTCCAAGAAAGGAGTTCGTGGAGAAGTAAGATTAAAGTAAGTGACTTCTAGGATTTGACATTTAGGTAGCATAACCGGGTATTATGAGGCCTTACCTATAGGTTTTCTAAACCTATTTTGATTCATGTGTCTATTTATCCTGTTTTCTTAAGTAGTGTGAAACTTACATGTGGTTGTAGTCCCGTTTACATGTTTGTATGATGTTCATTGTATTATATTTTTATGCACTATCTTACTAGCTTATTACTGCACTTGGCCCGCTAGCCGATAGCGATATATCCCTGTGGTGCTTGTTTCGTTACTTGTATGCCTGCTTGTTTTCTGTTCTCTCTTTCTGAGCCGGGGGTCTCTCTGGAAGCAGCCTCTCTATCCGTATGGGTAGAGGAAAGGTGTGCCTACATCTCACCCCTCCCCTAACCCTACCAATAGTTTATACTATTCGTGGGATATACTGGGTATGATTGATTGATTGACTTAACCATAACATATCATTTTTAAATTAAAAAAACTATATCAATACTATACTCAAATTAAAGAGAAAAAAAATGTTCGTTTATACGGTGTAATAGTATTAGAAACATATTAACTTATAAAAAATTATTGCCGTTTAAAAATCGTGAGAGTAGTCGGTTAAAATAAGGGTGAAAAGTGTAATTGTTATTTAAATTAAAAAAAAAGTTGAGTAAAGTTGAGGGGAAACGTGTAAGTATTGTATAAAAGACATATTTGCCCTCAAAACGTAGTTAACATATGCATTGTGTGTTGTACTCTAAGGAATTATGCTTGTAAAACTTAAATTTTAAGAGGTCCTTGTGAAATGTATTATAAGATAGTATAGATATATAATAAGTATGATCTTGTGATTGAATCGGGGAAAACGAAAATCATGGTTTTCTTGACTGCATTCAAGACCAGGTTAAGTGAGACACTTTCAAAACCAATATGTTGGGATGTGTTGCATTAGCCTTTTGTGCCATTGTCATAAAATGATGTATAACAGGGGTATAAAAGAAAGAAAAATGATAAAATTTAGAAAA
This sequence comes from Ambrosia trifida, assembly GCA_028751855.1. NCBI lineage: Eukaryota > Viridiplantae > Streptophyta > Magnoliopsida > Asterales > Asteraceae > Ambrosia > Ambrosia trifida. The sequence continues at coordinate 57,762,339 of CM054127.1, read as the reverse complement.
TTAAACTTTTAACTCTTAGGATGTCATCTTAAAATAATAGAGATAGAGATAGTGATTTAACTTAGTCATGATATCCACGAATGATGGATCAGGGGTGTCCTAATAAAAGGTTTTCAAAATTTTGTTAACCGTTGGCTAGGTTGTTTATATTTTTAAGATAATTTTGTCGTATTTTTTGATCCACATTAGGATATAATTCACTAGATTATACCCCGAGAGCATTCTGGGTTGATAAATTTAATATGATACATCAATTTTATATATGAAATAGACTGATGTATAACTCTAATATTAATATCTAACCTAAAACAAATTAACAATGTACAACTCCAATGCTAACACCTAACCTAAAAGAATGTATAACTTTAAAGTAACTCTAATATTAACACCTATCCTAAAGACTAAACAAATGTACAACTCTAACATACTAATATTGATACCTAACTTAAAATAACGTATAACTCTATTAACCTATTCGGCTCTGGTTGAAAAAAAAAAATTCATATTTACTGATTTAAACATAATTAGTGACTTGTCTATACATGATTAATGATTTACCTGCACTTTGTGTTTTTTTTCCTGTATGAACAAAATTCCACAAAAAAATTTCTCCAACAAAACTCCACAAAAAAATTTCTCCGTTTTTTATATAGCATTATGGTACTCGTTGGAAAGATAATAAAGCACTCGTTAATTTGGTGTATTTTTTTTCTTTGAAAAATCTCGTATATTAAAAATATTAACGTTTAAAAATTATGGGAGGAAACATGAGGGTGAAAAATCCAATTTTATTTTTAAATTATTTTTTTCTTAAAATATCTCAATGCCACATGAGATGACACATGACACACTCAAGGAAGAGAATGCCTGACATGTCATTAAAATGACTTTAGTTTATTATATGTATAGATAGATAGATTTGCGTGTTAGACAATATGCAAATACAACCTTTTTAGACTGTATCAAACTTGAACTGAAGTTTAGTAATAATTATGTATGTATGTAGCATTGGATTCGGGCATCAAAAGTTAGATCCATTGTTGTTTTCCTTACGTTTGTTCATTAGGATTGAGATAATGACAAGATACACAAAACCAAAAACATTCTAAAGTTGATTATATTAATCACTCTGATGTTTGAAAATAGGTTTTATAAAGAGTACTTGATTTGGTTTCACAATTAAAATTAGGTATTAGGTTTCGTTTGGTGTGGTTCCAACAAGGACTAAACCTGATATCTTATTATCTTTAATTTTCGAACAACATGTCAAAAGTTCATTGTTTTAGATTTTAAAACCAAAACTTGTATACAATATATTGCAGTGGTACTAGTCCAACCGTCCGTCCAAGTCGATAGAATTATTTTCATTGTTGTAACAAAGTAGCCATTCATGTTAGCTAGTAGGGTTCCGTGCGTTGCGACGAGGCTGCACTGTGTTTGGTCATCAATTACGGTAACTTATAGATTTTCTATCGACAGAGACTTTTATGATCCATTATACTTCTGACCAAAATTGTAAATGGAACCAAATCCATATTATGATTTACAACTAATTGATGCACGGAGAATAAACAATCGATTGAGTCACCAAAATCAAGTCTCCAACATAGGATGGTTTTGCCAAAACTGCTTCTAAATTAGATGGTTTGTCTCAATTTCATGTGATTGTGAGAACGATTGTTTTGTTTGGGTCAAAGGTTTGGGAATAAATAACACTAAATTCAAAATTGTTGATTTTGTATAGGGTTTCTAATTTTGGTTGTGATTTTAGTCAATATTTTTTCTATCAATCATTTTATTGAAAAAAAACATGTAATCACCACATGAGCGTCTAAAAATAAAAATAAAATACATGTGACCTAAAACTGTTGGATCGTGTATCACGTAGGTTGCAATGTCTCAATCACGACTAATATTAAAAACCATTTAATATTTTATTGATAAAAAACTACACCATCAAGATCATCGCCTCAATCACGTCATGTATACTGCAACAGTTGCTCATGCCTTTGCACCTCATCCAAACATACATTCTCTCTTTAATATACATTTTCATTCTTGTTCACATGATTAAAATTGTTGTTTTCTTATATTAAAGTACAATAATTTCTATCCTACATCGTAACACATATTATGTCTTTATTTTTTGTTTATCCCAAAATATCACATAGTTTAATTAATATTTTAATACCATTTTCATAATAAAAATAGCACGGCTGTTAGCATGTTTATTTTAATTTAGCTTTATTTCCTCTTTCCTCTAAAAATTGCAAAACTAAACAATGACCTGAGGGTTAGCAACTTAACATGTTTATATTAAAGTTTTACACTTAATTTTATTCTAAAAATTAGTCCCAAAAAATCAAGCAAACGTGAGCGGCAGGATTCGAACCTGCGCGGGCAAAGCCCACATGATTTCTAGTCATGCCCGATAACCACTCCGGCACGCCCACTTAATGAAGGCCCAGCCCACAATCAGAATACTCATTGTTGGTTTATTTTATTTTATCGAACATTCATTGTTGTTTCTAAGTTTCACTATTTTATGTCATCTATTTTATTTAAGTTATATTCTTGGATTTTATAAAATTGGATGATTAAAATTTAGAAAAAAATAACACTTTTTTTTTTTTTTTTTTTTTTTTTTTTTTTTTTTTTGTAAATTACTAGTTGTACACATTTCCATCCGTTTGGGTTTCTACATTTAGTACTCTTTTTTTTTCTATACAAAAACATATTCTTGGATTAGAGTTGTTTGCTTTGACAAACAAATAATGTGTTTAAACTTAACAACCTATATGTAAAATAGAACTTTAAAAAAATTATTTTTTTATTCCATTTAAAACGTACCATACATAGGAAGGTTCTTGTATAAATGTTTTTTATCCTACAAATAGATTTTATCGTGAGAAGTTAAGGAGGGGAATTTTTTCCAACACTTAAGTTTTGCCTGTTTGTTTGTGAAAAAAAAATACTCTCTAGGCATGTCTGGTTGGAAACCTATTCCGACCACAATCCTTAGCCGGATCACCAGGGTTTTTGTCACTAATCTACCAGAAAAATGCAGTGGGAACGATCTCGCAGAGTTTATCAGGCCTTTCGGAGATATCTACGATTTGTATATCGCGAGGAAGAGAGACAAGATGGGGAACCTGTAACAACCCAACCGATGGCGGAAACATCGATGTGTCACGTAAGAATGAGTATACAGTAGCACATGGTATTCAAGTTTTAATTGAAATTTATTTAAAGTAAAAATATCCAAAATTGAAAATACATAATAAGTTTTGAATGAAATTCTAATACATCAAAAAGCCAAACAAAGCATAAACTTCAAATTGTCTCCTCATGCTAACTCTCTAGACTTCAAGCATCATTATTACCTGTTGAGTTGTAAAAATGGGGGGGGGGGGGGGTCAACTAGAAGTTGGTGAGAATACATAAGCCATGTCAAGCAATTAAGTTTAAGAATAAAAGTTTAGCAATTCATATGTCTATCGTAAGTTTAAGTCTACATGAATAAACATGAAATGTTGAATCGACATAATCAAACCTCCGACTAGTTTAGGTCCATCCCGTCATCCACGGTTCACCTTAATAATATGTTGGAACGATAACAATCACCCGCGCTCCCCATAAAAGATGGTCAACGAATCTAGGTGGGATTGTCAATCCAATAGATCTATTATTGAGTATCGGCGGCTTGGCCATAGCTAATGATTATGTATGTTGAAGTTTAAGTCTAACTGTAGTTGTCTAAGTCATGAGGCATTAAAGTTTACAACTAGACATGTATGTAGAATTGCTTAAGTATAATGTTGCAAGTATAAAGAATTGCATAAACATGGTTACGTAAACTCACATTGGCTAAGGTGAATTATCCCCTAAGTGTTGTGAATGTATGCGAGGCGAATCCCAAAGACTCAACAACGTAGCTAGTCCAAATTGAAGAAATAAAAAAAAAACGAAAAAGAAAGAATATCAAGCTTCCAATTCGCCAATTACAAGAGCTTATAATCAAAGCTTCAATTGTAGAAGTAATAGACTATAGAAGAAAGGTATGAGGGAAAGTTTAATCGGATTGAAACAATCGATTTAGAGGTGCAAAGTATAATGGGTCATAGGTGGGTTTTTATACTAGTTTTGGATTCAATTAGCCATTAAAATTGGTCAACACCATAAAGTTGTCACACCCTCAAATTTCCATTGCGGGGTTCATACCGCGAGGCGCATGACATACCAGGATCCCATAGCCATAAGTCATATGAACGAACTCTAAATGCCCAAACCATTTAGTTCGTTTCAAAAACCAAGTTTAGTTAAGTTGCGGAAGCGTAAACCAAATTTAATCCTTTTAAAACCATGCGCAAAACAACGCGCCCAAATTAAAACCATATGAAAGAAAATGTAAAAGCATAATATGTAATTTAGGTGTGTGCCCAAGACCCCAAATGCAATGAAGTGTGCAGTGCTTTCTAATTCTGGCACCGGAAGCTAACTACCTGCAAAAGCATGTAAATCGTGGGTCAACAAACAATGTTGGTGAGTTCACTAGGTAAAGTAAATGAGTATGTAACTGCGCTGGTTTCCAAAACCACGTAAGTAAGTAAGTAAGTTGTGTTGGTGCCCCGCACCGTGTAACCACTAATTCATCGCATGCCAAGGGTAGCTAACCCATTCATGATAACTAACCGATTATACCGAACTGCTATGTACGTGTAGCCACATAAGTGTGCCGTATGCCTGACATCATTGTCTATCCGCAATGATAATGTTTCGTAGTTATAGTTCACGCCCGCGCTCCCCGAGCCGGTGTGAGGTTTGTAAGACCTAATAGCGCTATCAACTAATAACCCGCTTGCCAACCCTGGCAACTCATTCGGTACGTGAGGACTTACAAAATGATAGAAATGGTTCAGTTTATCAAGGACACAATTGCGAATTAGCAAAGTGACCGACCCTCATAAGGATCCATGGCATCCCAACCCGGGATGTGTAAGTAGTCCCAAACCGGACTAGAAAATAGTAGTCCCAACCCGGACTAGAAAAAGTTAAGTACGCTGTCTCAACCCGAGACGCATGCTTTTGAGAAAAGAGTAGTGAAACTCACCTTAGGTTGCACGTGAATGATCCAAATCCCTCAAACAGTAACGAGCTACCGACTCCCTATTACAAGTGTCACTAGGTGAGTATATGTGCATAACCAACACACCATATAACTCGTTTATCAGAGACCTTTAAATGTTCAAAACCGTGTAGTGACACCTAATGACTCTACATGCTCAAGTATGTCCTACGTATCCCGTTGGTGATCATAGCAATTATTATCAGTTTAATACATCAAATACATCTCATACAAGTTTCCACACAAGTACATGTCAATTACTCACCACATAGAACTCCAAATAGTCACTTAAAGACCCCGTACATAATCTGTGTTTTTAGGACAGATTGTGCGCTGTGAAAAACAATTTATTTAATATACTTAATGAATGAATTAGAGTCCCAAATTTTTACTGAATTTTATTTGGGATTCACTCGACAATACCTATTTTTGTTTTGTCTTAATTCCAAACACAAAAATTATAAAAATTCGTACAACACAGCAGTGTCCAGAAAATTTCCTCAACAGGTCAGTTTAGTAGGAAAATTCTTAAAAATTGTGTATTCATCCAAACGAGATGAATACACTTGGAAAAGCTCTATTTTTCCAGTATTGACCTACTGTAAAAATTTCATAACCTAACTCCTTGTAAATCTCAAGTTATGACCATTTAAAGTTAGCCCAATTTACAAATCCGAAAATCTGATATGACCCCTAATCAATTAAAATTCCAAAAACGACTCATACGGTGTCCAAAATCGATGGTTTTGCCCATTATGAAAAGCTAAGACCTTGTACATTACAATCATGCAAAGAAATCATCAAAACAATCGATTTACCAACCCGTTACAGCCCCTTCAACACGTTCAAACAAATCTGTCAGAATCTTAAGCTTGCATCCCAAGTAATCTACAAACCCTAATTCTTCATAAACATCCCTAATACATGTATAACACCTATAGTACTGATTAAACACCATATTAATCATAGCAAAACACATATATTATCATATGAAAACCCTAATCATGGCTGCTAATAACAATCATCGTCATCAAATCATCAAGAACATTCAAGAACTCCTACACATGCATGTATGCGATTTTGTATATATTATTTTTAGGGTTTTTAAAGTTTATCAATCATTATAATTCATCAAAAATCGTAAGAACGTATACCTTGTGAAAGACTAAACTCCCTAGAGCCTTGAAATCAAACCCGAACTAGCTTGATTAGTGAAAGATTGCTTGATTGCTTGAAAACAAAGAGAGAGGGGTGTGGGGGGTTTTGCACGGCACCAAGGGGGCAAGGGAGTAGGGTTTTTATCTTTTTCCTTGCCTCCTAATTGTAAAAGGGCTTTGCTTGTTCCCCAAGCAATTGGTATTAGGGCCCTTCTAGTCCATTAACTTGACCCGTTAACCATGTTCTAGCCCAATACCGGACCCAATATTATTAACCATGCTAACTTATATAAAAACCATTATTTTTATTATTACATAGCATACCATTCATGTTGTGCACGTAATTTGCATGATCTATGCATTACCTTTCAGTTAGGCGATCATTCACAAAAACATGTAATTCACATAAGCACGTACTTCATGTTCACCAAAATTCACTTGTATATATTATTGCTATGTATGTCACATAATTCACCAACGTTTGGGATACAGGACTCATGTGTGTGTTTAACAAGGATTTTCCTACGTATAACATATGTTAGCATCTTCTAACATATGTTAAACCTACTTAACTAACCCTAGTTAAGTATCTAGCCATGTATGAACATGTAAGTTAACTAGAGTTCAGTAAAAGTATTTAACCTGAAAATGCGGGGTGTCACAAAAGTAAGGTTTTATGATGAATTGACTATTTGACTAAGACTTTGACTGTTTGACTAAGACTTTGACCAGGACTTTGACTGTTTGACTAAGACTTTGACTCCAAGAATTATTTTGTCAAGACTTTGACTCTTGACTCAAGGCTTTATTTTGAAATGAATTTATATCTTCCTTGTTTGAGATTATAAATGTAATTGAAAAAGTGATTAGCTTTAAATAAGAAATAAAAAAAATCATTAGTTTGAATTAGAAAATAAAAACACCGTCTTATAAAATGACGATTTTATAAATAGAATTAGGATAGGACATATGTTATGATTGAATATTTTTTATTTTATTTTTAAGTACAATGATAAAAGGAACTTAGAAAAATAGAGTGCACGGATAAAGATAAGAATATTTAGAAATAAATTAGACTTTATATCATGGATCGGGAAATACTTTAATGCAAAATAAATGGGAAAATTCGTGAGGTTACAGAACCGATTTGGATTTGTTTCTTTTCTTGATCTGAAGGATACTAATGATTTACTTAGACAGTTATGCAATACAAGAATTGGAGACTGCGTGTTGAAGGCTAACCTAGCCAAATTCATCCTTGAAGAAGGCGAGATCCTATCGGAGGATGTTAATATGAAGTGTAACGATAATAAAGGCAATCAGAAGGAAGAGAAATCGATCCCTTATCCAGCTTTGGTATTCAATGGTTCTCGTTCTTTCTCAGACATGCTCACGGGAAGGCATAGCGGAAAAACGGTGGTTATCAATAATAATATCAACGAATTTAAGGGTTTGCATAGGAAGGCTATTGTGACACGAATGCTTGATTTGGATGGTCTTAAGAGCATTTACTTGATTACCAATGAACTTTGTCCAGGAGGATGTAAAATCCAATATCTCGGAGGGTTTTCGGTGCTTTTATCTTTCGAAGATAAGGATTTGGCGACTAGTTTTCTTATGGCCGCAAGAGAAGTGGTCGGCAGGTTTTCCTCATTAGACGTGTGGGAAGGGCAGGTCTTCGGTTACGAGAGGCTTGCTTGGCTTAAGATCGTCGATGTTCCGCTTCAGCTTATCTCATCCGAGGTGTTAGATGCGATTGGGGGTGCCTTTGGGAAGATTATTCACAGGGCCCCAAGATCTGCTATGGACGATGATTTGTCCTATGATTTTATCGGAGTTTTGGTGGGCGACGGGAAACGGGTGAGTGAGGAGGTTACTCTAAGTTGGAGGGATAAGAAGTTCACTGTTTGGGTGTCGGAGGGATCGGAGGAGTGGGTTCCGGAGTTCTATAAAGTTCATTCTTCGGAAGATGACGGTGATTCTTTGACACAAGACGAAGATGAGCATGCCGACGTTGAAATGCTGAGGTTGAAACTGAGCCGGCAATCGCTGATTCCGGCAAAGGTGGTGCGGTTCCGGGGAGTCCATCTTTGGTAACTCCTTGCCATAATAATGGCTCAATTAATGCTCCCATTATGGAGGAGGATATTTCGGCTGGTAATACTATTATTTTGGATGAAAATTTCGTGCCCGGGAATATGTTCGATTTTGAAAAAGAATTTAATGTGGATAAACATAATGATGGGCCTGGAATCTCAATCCTTACAAGAAAAAAGAAATCCTTGTTGGGCTCTCATAATAAGCCTAATCCCACTTATTCTAGTAGTTTGGAGAAGACAAAGATTGGAAAAAAGCCCAAAGGGGATGGAGACTTGTTTGGGCTGGACCAGTTTTTGGAGCAGGGTGAAAATGTTGAGCCTATTCTAGTCACTGAACAGGAATGTGCATGTCCATCCACGATGCCTGTTGGTACTGATTTGAACTTGAACAGTACTTGTGATGATGAGGTTGATGCTACGATCGTTTTGGGTGAGAAATTGGGAGCCAATTTAAGTGATGCCCACAAATTGGTTCTTGATTCCATCGCTTATGAAGGGGTACAAGGAGGTATTAAATGAATTGTTTATCCATAAATATTAGAGGGGTTGGGGTTTTTAGTAAAGCAGGTTGGATCAAAAAAATAAAACAAGATCATGGGGTGTCTTTTATTGGTATGCAAGAATCTTTAACTAGTGACATTCAATCGTCGTGGGTTTCTAATTCTTGGGGTGGTACGGGTTTTGAATATGACTTCGTTAATGCCACCGGTAACTCGGGGGGCCTTGTGAGCATATGGGATCCTAAGGTGTTTCTGAAGGATTTGGTTAATAAAGACAGGAATTTTATTCATGTGGCGGGTACGGTAATGACTGGCTCCATTAGTATCAATTTGCTTAACGTTTACGCCCCACAAACGAATGTTGAAAAAAGAAATTTGTGGGGTAAAATTACTAATCTTATCGATTCTTCCGAAGGGTGGTGGATAGTTTTTGGGGACTTTAACGCGGTTAGAAGCCGAGATGAGAGAAAGAATTCATCTTTTGATTCGGTTTGCGCCTATGTTTTCAACGAGTTTATCTATTTAGCGGGTCTTAGAGAATACGGCTTGAATGGATCTCCATATACGTTCATGTCTAACAGATGCGGTGTGTGTACGTGGAGTAGAATTGATAGATTTTTTGTGTGCGACAATGTTTTTAATAGGTGGCCGAATGCTTGTGTTCGGGTGTTAAAAAAAAATTATCAGATCACTCTCCTTTGGTATTCTCTATTATTGATACAAATTTCGGGCATAAACCCTTTCAGATGTTTGATTTGTGGTTAGATCGACCGGGATTCATTGATGTTATTAACAATGTTTGGAAAGCTTGGATTAATAACGGGCCGGCAGACCGTAATCTATATAATAAACTAAAGAGGCTTCACAATTCCCTAAAGGAATGGTATAATGTTTACAACACTAAAGAAAAGGAAACGGAGACTCGCCTGCGTGAAGAAAAGGAAGAGTTCGAAAGCCGCATGGAAAATAATGAGCTGGAAGAAGCGGACCTGTGGATTTGGTCCGAATGGAAGACAACTTTAGATGAAATTGAACATTTAAAGGCTCGGGATATTCGCCAAAAATCCCGTGTTAAATGGGCGTCGTTGGGAGATGAGAATTCTAATTTTTTCCATAATGTGGTGAATGGTAGGAAGGCTATTAACTCAATCCCGGACATTCTAGTAAACGATGAGTGGGTTATAAAACCGTCGCTCGTCAAGAGGGAGGTGATGCGATTTTTTAGAAACCATTTTAAAGAAAATTGCCCTGTTCGACCAGCTTTAATGTGCGATGGTTTAAAAAAATTGAACGATCTTGATAACATTAATATGGTTACAACATTTACTAGACAGGAAATCAAAGATGCGGTTTTCGAGTGCGGTTCTAATAAAGCGCCGGGTCCCAACGGATTAAATTTCTGTTTTGTCAAACGGTTTTGGAATTTGTGTTGACGATGATTTCTTTAATATTTTGCAGGAATTTCATTCTTCGGGTTCTTTTAGTTTGGGTTGCGGGACAACTTTTATCACATTTATTCCGAAGGTGAAATCTGTAACAGCCCAAGCTAACCCGTACCACAATATTGTCCGCTTTGCCCGCCCAGCCGTATTAGACTGTGACCAAGCTCACGGTTTTGCATTGGTCTCACCCCCGAAGGACTGGCCAAAACGCGTCTGGTAGAGAAGGTTCCCCCACCCCTTATAAGGAAGTGTTTGGTCTCCTTCTCAACTGATGTGGGATCTTACAATCCACCCCCGTTAGGGAGCCCAGCGTCCTCGCGGGCACGACTGGCACACCGATCCAGGCCCCGGCTCTGATACCATCTGTAACAGTCTGTGACAACCTGCACCCTTCACTTTTCATAAATGTGCATAATTGGTTCCTCAACTATTTCAAAATTTTTATTGTTAACCCTCGTATTTTAATAGGACCAAAATTCACAATTTAATAAAACTTATAATTTTTATAAGTAAAAGTATGCACGTTTTATACTCACATCTACACCCGAGCACGTATGTTTCAGACCTTGATACTCAAAGCCCTTAATTTTCGGTCCTAAAACAACTTAGAAACAGAAGGAAACAGGTCTAGAACTTAAAATTAATTAAATTAGAAAAATTATTTTTTTAGCCCTCGCGGTCCGCTGAGACAGTCAAACAGTCAAAGTTCCGGTCAAAGTCCTAGTCAAAGTCCTAGTCAAAGTCTCAGTCAAAGTCCTAGTCAAAGTCTCAGTCAAAATCCTAGTCAAAGTCCTAGTCAAATAGTCAATTCATCTAGACACCTTACTTTATTGTGTTGACCAATTTTAAAGCCTAATTGAATCCAAAACTAGTATAAAAACCCACCTATGACCCATTACACTTTGCACCTCTAAATCGATTGTTTCAATACGATTATACTCTCCCTCATACCTTTCTTCTAGAGTATATTACTTCTACATTTGAAGCTTTGATTATAAGCTCTTGTAATTGGCGAATTGGAAGCTTGATATTTTTTTTCCTATTCGGTTTCTTTTCTTCTAAATTGGACTAGTTTCGTTGTTGAATCTTTGGATTGCTCGCATTTTCACGCTCGCTTAGTCATCTAGTCATTTGGTGAATGTGAGTATTTCCTATCCTTTTTTTGCTTATATATATTTTTGGGGTGTTACATGTTCACTTATACGAATTACAAATACAAGTTCACATTTTTACAATACAATTCTAGTACTATGTGCATTTGCTTACAAACGTGCTTTATGCTTAGACATTACATGTAGAATACATTTGTACTTAGTGAAATCATTAACATTGTACAAGCCGACCTTAACATTGGATAGCGCTATTGGATTGACAACCCGCCTAGGTTGATTCTCCCCCTTTTTCATCGGAGAATCCGTGGTCATTGTTAAGTTATTATCCATTTATTGGATAAGTACACCGCCGTTCATTTAGTACATTATACAGTCACAGGATTGATTTCGCTCATTTGTATGATACATAGTTTACATAATTGCATAGTAGCTTTGCACTTGAATTGTATAACATTTTCCAACTTACTATATGTATTAAATCTAGGAATGCTCACCAACATTTCTTATGTTGACAAAACCTATTTTGTACATGTTTCAGGTGTAGTTTGATCTTAGTTCCATTGCATTGGATTTTAATGCTTGCTTTTAATAAGTTATTTCAAATTTCATGTTTCGTTCAGACTTTTGTATTTGTTTTCCATTTCATCTATGTAAGACAATTTAAATGATTCAATAATATATTTACATTTTGATACCATGTGCTTTTGAACAATCGTCACTATGTGACACCTCGATGATTCCGCCATTGGTTGGGGTGTTATAGATTGGTATCAGAGCCATGGTTATAGGGAATTAGGTTATTAGAATGCCTTTTAGCCTAGTCTATAACCAAGCTTACATTCACGAGTCCTCTCGTGTTTATTTCTCTTTATCCTATTATTTTCTTTCAAGATATTTTCGCTATGATTTTTTCTCGTTATTCTTTCGGTGTGTTGCTTAAAGAAGAAGACACTCGTATTTCACAAACGAAATGATATCATCAAGTTAGGAGTGGTATCCATATCTTGGTGATTAGTTTCACTCCTCTATATGTTATATATCTTAGGAATATATCTTTGAGATAGGAGTGACATCCACACCTCAAAGAGTATTTCCTTCAAAAAGGAACTTAACCACTAAGCTGGGAGTGATATCCTTAACTTAGTGATTGGTTTCATTCCACAATCGTTTTCAATTTTGAAATACATCTTTGAGTTAGGAGTGAAATCCATATCTCAAGGATCTATTTCTGCATCTCGTTTTTAATCTCGCTAAAGTTTTGGAATTTACTAGTGATGGGGCACGTGCAATCTGGAAGGGTGAGCGCCTGTATCCTGAGTTTTCTGTCTAGGCCTGGCATTTCGCATAAATCCCAATCAGACGAGGGACCCGTATGCCGACCTGGGAACTCTCGGGATGAGCATTCACTTATAGGCTAAAGTACGCCCCCACAAGTCGCTAATAACATTTCAATTACTTTAGTTAGTCAAAATTTCCTATGGAAACAATTCCAATGTTTTATATCATTGATATTTATGTTTGTTTATCATTTGAAGATTCCATTTAATCACTTGATGTGTCATATGCCATTATTCACTGATCATTCTCTTTTGAATCCCTTATCATCATTACTAAAACTTTTGTTCGATATATTATCGCATTAAAGCTTACACTATTTCACTTATGCTCATGATTCTTACACTATAAGGTATTACTCGTTTTGCGTTAAAACATTTTTACCCACGACTTAAGTTTTAAACTCTGTGTTTAACTTTGATCATATCCTGAGTTTAGGAATGTTGCGTCATCATACAGTTAAAAATGAACATGGTTTTTCCAAACTTATTATTTCAACCTATTTTATACCTTCATGTTTACAAACTTACTTGATCGAAGTCACAGTATATCCTCATATACCTAATACTAATATTGCTGCACCCAGTCTCCTAAGCCATAGCCAACTACCATTAGTTAGAACTTCTTAGTCAGACTAAACTCATACATAAATGCCTACCTACACGATACGCACTAGTACACTACTCTCTAAAACGATTAATTTGACAACTTATTCTATAAGTCTTTTCACAAAGCCTATTCGCCAAATTAGAACACACTTTTCATACACCTTGTGCCTTGAAACAAATAGCCCGCTATGAGCCCAAAGAGATGCCTTAACGATCCTGCAAATAAATGATCTTTCAATGTATAAATTTCGTAAAAGTTTAAAAATTTAAAAGGTTTCAAGTTTACCCAGTCTTAACGGGTAACACTTCGATTTTCTCAACATTTCATAACAATTAAAAATTTCCAACTTTTCAACCCACAAGTTAAAAAATGTTTAAATACAGAAAATTTTATTTTCCAAAATTCGTCAAGGCATCAGAGATCATTTACAACCTTCACATCATTTTAAATCTTGGTCTTTCGAAACACATTAGATTTACACACACTTCATGAAATGGTTTCATCTTGCATTTTATAAACTTGCATTGCATATTTTACAAATCAAATGTAAATCTGCATGTTTTCATATAACGTATCCAATATATGTTTTCGGGAGGAATTTGCAACTAATAATATACCTTATAACACTTTTCAAACTCAACTTCTCGTAAACACATGAAAATGTGTACCTACGAAATCTTTTCAAGTGAACCTGTTTTGAACTTAAAAACATTCTTCGGTTTCCAAAAAGTTATCCTCATACCAGTAGACTATACGTCTGTTCTGCGCACATTCATTTACAGTAAATTTCATTATTTTTTTTTACACCATTCTATTTATAGTTACGTTCGTACATTATCTTATTATTTTTGTATTATTCTTTTGTTGGTAATTATTTTCTAGCGTTATTCGCAACTATTCTCGCACTAGTTATTAGTAGTTATTCTTACAACACTAGTTTTGAGCATTAATTTAACTCGTTTACTTTCATTTTGTGCAAATTGTGCGATTTACTCGATTTACGTTATGCTATTCTTTCAATCGAAGTTTTATGCTATACTTATATACTTACACGAACGCATATTTGGTATGCATATTTTTTTTTGTTGTGAGCAAAACCCTGTTATACTTTACATTATTTTGTTCATCATCATGACCAACAAACATACTAATTGATAGCTCGTATGAGATCTAAGCCAGTTCCCATGTACAACTCGGTTCAGAGTATTCCTCTAACCCGAGGGGAACGGTGTAATCCTCAGAGTTTATCAATATGGTTGTTTAGAGCCCAATGATGTGAACAGAAATTTACAGGTTAAGGGTGAACCCGAAAGGTGAAGAACCCCTAATCATGTCTTATACTTACACATTAATCTCATTACGGTCATAAGGTGAACCTGAAAGGGGAAGAACCTCTAACCGCATCTTATACTTGAGCAGTATCTACTACTTAACACATTTTGGATGTACGCATTGTTTCTTGTATTACTTATGTTAGTGTTATGGAAAAGCATAGCACCCTAGTGTAAGGTAAATCGATGATTACGGTCCGGAACGCAATCATGGATTTACAGGTACATGGGGGTGGTGTGTGATTCTACTTAGGCTATTGGTAGACAATCAGTACGAGTCCAAAGTATCAGTAGTGTGGTGGGTTAGCTGCGGTACACCCTATATATAAGCACGAGCGATACTGCGGGAGCGGACTAGGAGTCTGACTAAGAACCTACCCATTACTATCTCTTTATTAGATCGTTGACTAATAGCTAGCATTTTCGATAAGAATGTTTTTACACGAGCTTCAATTAGACTTCCTAGAGTCTTTCTCTGGACCCTCCACACAGAAAACACAAACTTTGTATACTCTTACACTATCTGTTAGTCGAAATCCTGTTGCACGTCCTTAATAAAGTTCGGTCAAAAACTTCTCTAAAGTAAGGGAAGCTACTATAACACTGCCCTGCCCTAACCAGTTACATACTTTTCCCAAACCTTGCTCATTATAAACTCTTAATTCTCTAACCTTGGGTCAAACTTTAAGGATTTTCAAACTCTTATTTTGGGTATTAAACAACTACTTCAAACTTTGTCAAATCATGGCTGATGCATTTCTTAAAATCTACTTGCCTTTTTACAAATGTCTTTTGTTTCATGGAAACCTTCACTTGAAAGTAATTTCGGGACGAAATTTTCTAAAGTAGGGGAGACTGTGACAACCTGCACCCTTCACTTTTCATAAATGTGCATAATTGGTTCCTCAACTATTTCAAAATTTTTATTGTTAACCCTCGTATTTTAATAGGACCAAAATTCACAATTTAATAAAACTTATAATTTTTATAAGTAAAAGTATGCACGTTTTATACTCACATCTACACCCGAGCACGTATGTTTCAGACCTTGATACTCAAAGCCCTTAATTTTCGGTCCTAAAACAACTTAGAAACAGAAGGAAACAGGTCTAGAACTTAAAATTAATTAAATTAGAAAAATTATTTTTTTAGCCCTCGCGGTCCGCTGAGACAGTCAAACAGTCAAAGTTCCGGTCAAAGTCCTAGTCAAAGTCCTAGTCAAAGTCTCAGTCAAAGTCCTAGTCAAAGTCTCAGTCAAAATCCTAGTCAAAGTCCTAGTCAAATAGTCAATTCATCTAGACACCTTACTTTATTGTGTTGACCAATTTTAAAGCCTAATTGAATCCAAAACTAGTATAAAAACCCACCTATGACCCATTACACTTTGCACCTCTAAATCGATTGTTTCAATACGATTATACTCTCCCTCATACCTTTCTTCTAGAGTATATTACTTCTACATTTGAAGCTTTGATTATAAGCTCTTGTAATTGGCGAATTGGAAGCTTGATATTTTTTTTCCTATTCGGTTTCTTTTCTTCTAAATTGGACTAGTTTCGTTGTTGAATCTTTGGATTGCTCGCATTTTCACGCTCGCTTAGTCATCTAGTCATTTGGTGAATGTGAGTATTTCCTATCCTTTTTTTGCTTATATATATTTTTGGGGTGTTACATGTACACTTATACGAATTACAAATACAAGTTCACATTTTTACAATACAATTCTAGTACTATGTGCATTTGCTTACAAACGTGCTTTATGCTTAGACATTACATGTAGAATACATTTGTACTTAGTGAAATCATTAACATTGTACAAGCCGACCTTAACATTGGATAGCGCTATTGGATTGACAACCCGCCTAGGTTGATTCTCCCCCTTTTTCATCGGAGAATCCGTGGTCATTGTTAAGTTATTATCCATTTATTGGATAAGTACACCGCCGTTCATTTAGTACATTATACAGTCACAGGATTGATTTCGCTCATTTGTATGATACATAGTTTACATAATTGCATAGTAGCTTTGCACTTGAATTGTATAACATTTTCCAACTTACTATATGTATTAAATCTAGGAATGCTCACCAACATTTCTTATGTTGACAAAACCTATTTTGTACATGTTTCAGGTGTAGTTTGATCTTAGTTCCATTGCATTGGATTTTAATGCTTGCTTTTAATAAGTTATTTCAAATTTCATGTTTCGTTCAGACTTTTGTATTTGTTTTCCATTTCATCTATGTAAGACAATTTAAATGATTCAATAATATATTTACATTTTGATACCATGTGCTTTTGAACAATCGTCACTATGTGACACCTCGATGATTCCGCCATTGGTTGGGGTGTTACACAGTCCAAGCTAACCCGTACCACAATATTGTCCGCTTTACCCGCCCAGCTGTATTAGACTGTGACCAAGCTCACGGTTTTGCATTGGTCTCACTCCCGAAGGACTGGCCAAAACGCGTCTGGTAGAGAAGGTTCCCCCACCCATTATAAGGAAGTGTTTGTTCTCCTTCTCAATCGATGTGGGATCTTACAAAATTGTGACATCCGTCACCTTTCATTTTATCTTTTGTCCAACTTTAGTCCATCTCTTTTCATAAATTTACATCTACTCGAATCATTGTCGTATTTGAAAAAAATCTTTTCTTTTATAATAATAATAATAATAATAATAATAATAATATTTCCGATTTTATTTAATGGAAATATATATATATATATATATATTTATGAACACACTTACTTGAGCCCAACCAAACCTATACACTAACCCCACTATCTTAACCCATTAGCATAACCCAAACCAACACCCCCCAATCCATCTATTTTCGGAGCCCAAATCTGAGCCCACTAACAAATCCGGCCCAAGCCACCATACCCTTCCTTCTTAATTGATAAAAAAAAACGGGGCATAGCAAGACTCGAACCCAAGTCAGGGTCCAGTTTGACTTTAACACAAAACACACACACCACTAGAAACAAATTGACCCTTCTTTATGGGCATCCATCATCTCTGCACCTTCCATATCAAGGAATTCGCGTTAATTATAATGAATCATGACCATTTTACCATATAAACTCTAAACATAAAAAGGAAAGCTAATAACTATCCAATTAATCGTTTCTAGGATGACTAAGTATAAATCCTGATCCTAATCCTTAATGCGACACCCTCTGCACACATATAATCAATCAATTGCAGTTTATTCACCATGAAATTGTTAATTTTGGTCGGTTATGGCTCGAGACTTCTGCATCATCTTGATCGTTGATTAGAGCTCGTAAGTCCTATATCTTTTGCCTCCTAGGATCGGTTTTAGAAGTAGAACAATAGCCCTATACTTAAATTCATTATCTGGATCGTTGGATTTGTCAAATTGGGCGATTTTGATATCTAGGGTTTTAATGAATTGGGGATAATACGCGTCTAATGGTTTTAAAAAAAATCTGTTCGCTAATAAACCAAAACAGGCGGTTGTTCCAGTGGTTAAGTTTGTGTCCTGATACAGAAAGGGTACAGGGTTCGATCCCGTTTCCCTGCAGAATTTTTTTGAGCTGTTTATTACTTCTAATTTACTATATATATTATGTATATTACTTTGTAATTTATGTTTAAATACCAAAACTGATTTATAAACTCTATAAAATTATTTTATGTTATTCTAAGAGTAAACTTTGTCATACAATTTTTAGATTTCCAAAAATCATTTATTTAATATATATTATAAATATTACAAGTTTATTCATTTAAAACTTTAAAAATTCTATAAAAATACCTAAACGATTTTATAAAATTCCACAAAAATTATTCTAAACTTGTATATCATTAGGCATTTCAGAAATAATTTTTATTTCAGAAAAACCATTCGTTTTATATTTTTAATCAATTTTTATTACTTTAAACCATAAATAAATCATAATAAATTCATTTTTCAATATTTTTATCCCAAAATTTTAGATAAATTATTCCTCTTCATTTAGAATAGAAATATAAATTTTAATTTGAAATTTCTTTAATTTTAATATTTTTAGATATTAAAATTATATCTTTGACAAACAGAAATAAATATACTAAATATTCAATTCTTGAGGAAATAATTTTATAAAAATTATTTTTATACTTAAAACACTATAATATATCATCCTAAATCAAAAACCTACAATAGTCTTTTATTTAATTATTTACCAAATTTCTTTTATTTATTAAACAATTTACCTAATTAATAAAACAATTACACATCCCCAAATCAGGAACCCTAGAAATGCTTGTAGACTAGAAAAACTTAAACTTATTTATTACCTTGAACATAGGGTGATACTTGGTAACATTGGATCACACTTATTCTATTGCACAAGACTTAACACCTTGCTAAGCTGAGTATTACTTATCCCCTTTTTCATTTTTACACTTTTGGGGTGATTCATGCACAAGTATACAAAACTTGCACATTCATTTACACATACAGTTTTCTTCATATACAATTCATATACGTGTCTTGTTTATCTTTGTGCTTTATGTTTGAACATGAATGTAGCTTACGTACAAAATCATACATCTAGACATAACTTATGTTATGGTGCTCTTTACATATAGACGTAACTTATGTTACGGTGCTCATTTAGACATAACTTATGTTATGGTGCTCTTTTAGACTTGACACGTGTTAGGGTGCTCATTATCAATTTCATCTTATCAACTTTACATTTGATCTTTGTCTTGTTTGGTTACTTGCGTGTTTACATAATGCCTTGGTGATGCTAGACACATGAATTGTACCACTTTTCAAACTTATACTATATGTACAAAGCTAGGTAGTACTCACCAACATCATATGTTGACAAAATTTATTTTCGTGCATGTTTCAGGATAAGCTGCTTGACGCTTCATTTAGAACTTTGGACTTAGAATAAATCAATCAACTATCTCTATTTTTGTTGTCATGTATTTATTTTCACATGTTGTAAAACAATATTCAATAATTAAATATTTACATTTTAGTACCATGAGCTTTTGAACAATCGTCATTACGTGGCATCTCGATGATTCCGCCATCGGTTGGGGTGTTACAGATTGGTATCAGAGCCATGGTTATAGGGAACTAGGTTATTAGATAAAATGGCCTAGACTATAACCGAACTTCAACTTTCATGCATAATATTCCATAGATTTCCATTTTCTTCTACTTTCCTTCCTCTATCTTTCCCTTCTTCTCTCTCTCCATTATTCTCATCTTTCATCATGCAGGGAGTGGAAAGTTTACATCATCATGGAACGGGAGCAGTACCTTTTCATGAAGACACTCTTAGGCATAATGCCTACTCTTATTTTGCTCCTTCAAAGTTGTTGAGCTTTAATGAGTGTGATGGAACACGTGCAATCTGGAAGGGTGGATGCCTGTACACTGGGTTTTCTGGCATAGGCAAGCATAGCGCATAAATCCAATAACGGACCTGTTATGCTTACCTGGGGATTCCTGGAGTGAGTGTCCACCTATAGGCTAAAGCATGTCTTCCTTGATCACCATTGGGTTCAATTCCATTAAAAAGTCAACGTTCTTGTTGGGCTTCACAGCTAGAAAAGGGCACTCCAAGCATTTTATGCAAGTTTTTCAATAATACTCTCTCGTTTCATATACAATATTTTGTATTTCATGATTTTCATATATTGCTTACAAGTTCATACATTCATAATCATCTGTACGGTTATACACTTACATTTTCTAATCTCATGATTATTCATTGACTACCTCATAGATGTCTGCTCGCCGCATCCTCCGTGATGCCAGCCAACGCACTGTTCGTGCTCCTGGACAACGTTCTGATCGTCGCCTCGCATCTTTAGTCGTTGAGCAAATTGCTGCAGTGATCCCAAACCTTGTCAGTGAGTTGACCCAGAATAGCAACAGTACCAATACAGAGGGTGCGACTCAATTTCGGTGCACTTTCAAACACTTTAACTCCTGCAACCCCACAAAATTCACTGGTGAGGAGGGTGCTACTGGCCTCCTCCAATGGTTTGAAAGTATGGAGAGCACCTTTGTGAACAGCGAGTGTCCCGATGAACTCCGCGTTCGCTATGCTACCAGTGTCCTTCAAAAGGGGGCGCTAACCTGGTGGAATGGCGAAAAGCGCAATCGGGGCGCTGATGTTGCTTTATCTTTGTCTTGGGCTGAGGTTAAGGAACTCATGATCGCCAAATTTTGCCCTAGGAACGAAATCAGGAAACTGGAGGATGAGTTTCGTGAGCTCAAACAAGACAGTGGTGAGAATCTTGTGTATAATACTCGATATCATGAACTCAGCATATTGGTTCCACACATGGTCACCCCGGTCTCTCGAGCAATCGAGAAATATATCGAGGGATTACCTGACCTGATTCAAGACGTAGTCACTGGAAGCAAATCCACTATGGTGGAAGAAGCCATCCAGCTTGCAGCCACTTTAACAGACAAACACGTAAGGAAAGGAAACTTGGTTAGGTAGGGCACCAAGACGTCTGCTGAGCAAACCACCCATGTTGTTGAACCATCTAAGACCGTTTTAGCAAAGGCCGCCACTACTTCTTCAAACTCTAAGAAACGAATGGGCGATAATCAGAACCATGCTGTTGTGAATCCTGTGACTCAACCCCCTATCAAGAAAGCCTACACGGGAATCTATCCTTAATGCAACACTTGCAAGTATCATCACCCTGCAAATCTTCCATGTCGTCAATGCACTAGATGTGGAAGGTTTGGACACTTTTCCACTACTTGTCGTGTAACAGTTAGGATGCAAGATAATCATCAAACAGCTGCCCAAGAACCACTGCCAATTACTAACGGCCGGGCATGTATAATTGTGGAGACCCTAACCATATGCGACATCGATGCCCTGAATTGAATAATGCAAACCAGGTGGCACATGGACGAGCTTTCAATATCAATATCAACGAAGCAACTGGTCAGGATGACGTTAACCCCACTGGCTAAGCCGTGGATGGAATCTTCTTAAGACTCGAGAATCCAATACTTGTGTTTTCAATTTTTTGATCCTATTATCATTTTGTACCCAATTGTGTCATACTCATAAGCATATAACATCTAGAAATTTCCTTGCATACTATTGTGTACGAACGCAGGTTGGAAATTTATCATATTTGGTTACGTTCATTTTAATCGTAGAAGTTTAAGACTCTACCTTACATTTTATTGAAACCTTTGGACTTGATTTCCATGAAAATCAAACTACTAAAAACTTGATACTTGATCCTACAGAACTTTTCTAAAAACATCATTGTTTATTATATGAAACTTGATTTTTCCTTAATTTGACTTTCATTGAACATTTAATTATTCATGATACTCGTAAACATGGCTGGCTAAATATGGGCTATTTTCTATAGGCAACTAAAAGATAACACTTATACTTAATGGTTGTCGTACTTATAAACTTGCTTGCATATGTGTATTATCAATTTGCATGTTGATCTATGAAAGACAACTACTACATTATCCAGTCAACTCAGACAAACATTTCACTTAAAGGGCTCCTTGGGTGAGTGGTAGCCCATGCTTAAAATTTCGTTATGCTTGCAAGTCCTTGCAAACCAATGTAATTGACCTCATTGTTACAAAGCCTCATTTCGTTGATAACGTCTCATTGTAACCCAACGTGTTTGTTGTGTCATCTTCTTGTGAAACTTATTTGCTTTAATGTGTTGTTAGATTAGGTTCATAGAAGGACATAAAACCCTAATGTAAGGTAAATTGATGATTCCGGTCCATAACGTAATCATGAATTTACAGGTACGTTAAGGTGGTGTGAAATTCTATTAGAGTTTTTGGTAGGCGTCCAGTACGTTTTCAAGGTATCAAAGGTGTGGTGGGTTAGCAGCGGTACACCCTATATATAAACACTAATGATGCATTGAAAGTGAGACTGGAATTCGGACCAGGAACAAACTCTATTTACTTGGTAGCTCATTTAGTCTTTCTATAGTCAATCAACTCATGCATATTTCCTAGGATTCCTAAAACTTGAAGTTTAGTGTTTTACTAGATTCTTATTCTCCTTATTATTCGAGACGAACCTAATCCAATCCTTAACTCACACCTATCAAACCTCTAATCCAAATCATTCGAAACAGTTTACTCTGTTACCAAAAATTCACGTTGTGCCTTAACTCAAATTTTCCAAACCACGGCTATTTTAAATTATACCCAAACATCCATAGCCTTATGTTTCTAATAACTTCGGGACGAAGTTTCTAAAAGTAGGGGATGCTGTGACATCTGTCACCTTTCATTTTATCTTTTGTCCAACTTTAGTCCATCTCTTTTCATAAATTTACATCTACTCGAATCATTGTCGTATTTGAAAAAATTCTTTTCTTTTATAATAATAAAAATATTTCAGATTTTATTTAATGGAAATATATATATATATATATATATATATATTTATGAACACACTTACTTGAGCCCAACCAAACCTATACACTAACCCCACTATCTTAACCCATTAGCATAACCCAAACCAACACCCCCCAATCCATCTATTTTCGGAGCTCAAATCTGAGCCCACTAACAAATCCGGCCCAAGCCACCATACCCTTCCTTCTTAATTGATAAAAAAAAAACGGGGCATAGCAAGACTCGAACCCAAGTCAGGATCCGGTTTGACTTTAACATAAAACACACACACCACTAGGCCAAGATAGGTTACTGAGAATTAATTGATTCGAAGTATATATATTAACAACTTGATTTTCATCAAGTCAACTTCAACACCTCAAATCACGTAAATCTCATATTGTTTTGGAAACAAATTGACCCTTCTTTATGGGCATCCATCATCTCTGCACCTTCCATATCAAGGAATTCGCGTTAATTATAATGAATCATGACCATTTTACCATATAAACTCTAAACATAAAAAGGAAAGCTAATAACTATCCAATTAATCGTTTCTAGGATGACTAAGTATAAATCCTGATCCTAATCCTTAATGCGACACCCTCTGCACACATATAATCAATCAATTGCAGTTTATTCACCATGAAATTGTTAGTTTTGGTCGGTTATGGCTCGAGACTTCTGCATCATCTTGATCGTTGATTAGAGCTCGTAAGTCCTATATCTTTTGCCTCCTAGGATCGGTTTTAGAAGTAGAACAATAGCCCTATACTTAATTTAATTATCTGAATCGTTGGATTTGTCAAATTGGGCGATTTTGATATCTAGGGTTTTAATGAATTGGGGATAATACGCGTCTAATGGTTTTAAAAAAAATCTGTTCGCTAATAAACCAAAACAGGGGGTTGTTCCAGTGGTTAAGTTTGTGTCCTGATACAGAAAGGGTACAGGGTTCGATCCCGTTTCCCTGCAGAATTTTTTTGAGCTGTTTATTACTTCTAATTTACTATATATATTATGTATATTACTTTGTAATTTATGTTTAAATACCAAAACTGATTTATAAACTCTATAAAATTATTTTATGTTATTCTAAGAGTAAACTTTGTCATACAATTTTTAGATTTCCAAAAATCATTTATTTAATATATATTATAAATATTACAAGTTTATTCATTTAAAACTTTAAAAATTCTATAAAAATACCTAAACGATTTTATAAAATTCCACAAAAATTATTCTAAACTTGTATATCAATAGGCATTTCAGAAATAATTTTTATTTCAGAAAAACCATTCGTTTTATATTTTTAATCAATTTTTATTACTTTAAACCATAAATAAATCATAATAAATTCATTTTTCAATATTTTAATCCCAAAATTTTAGATAAATTATTCCTCTTCATTTAGAACAGAAATATAAATTTTAATTTGAAATTTCTTTAATTTTAATATTTTTAGATATTAAAATTATATCTTTGACAAACAGAAATAAATATACTAAATATTCAATTCTTGAGGAAATAATTTTATAAAAATTATTTTTATACTTAAAACACTATAATATGATCATCCTAAATCAAAAACCTACAATAGTCTTTTATTTAATTATTTACCAAATTTCTTTTATTTATTAAACAATTTACCTAATTAATAAAACAATTACATATCCCCAAATCAGGAACCCTAGAAATGCTTGTAGACTAGAAAAACTTAAACTTATTTATTACCTTGAACATAGGGTGATACTTGGTAACATTGGATCACACTTATTCTATTGCACAAGACTTAACACCTTGCTAAGCTGAGTATTACTTATCCCCTTTTTCATTTTTACACTTTTGGGGTGATTCATGCACAAGTATACAAAACTTGCACATTCATTTACACATACATTTTTCTTCATTTACAATTCATATACGTGTCTTGTTTATCTTTGTGCTTTATGTTTGAACATGAATGTAGCTTACGTACAAAATCATACATCTAGACATAACTTATGTTATGGTGCTCTTTACATATAGACGTAACTTATGTTACGGTGCTCATTTAGACATAACTTATGTTATGGTGCTCTTTTAGACTTGACACGTGTTAGGGTGCTCATTATCAATTTCATCTTATCAACTTTACATTTGATCTTTGTCTTGTTTGGTTACTTGCGTGTTTACATAATGCATTGGTGATGCTAGACACATGAATTGTACCACTTTTCAAACTTATACTATATGTACAAAGCTAGGTAGTACTCACCAACATCATATGTTGACAAAATTTATTTTCGTGCATGTTTCAGGATAAGCTGCTTGACGCTTCATATAGAACTTTGGACTTAGAATAAATCAATCAACTATCTCTATTTTTGTTGTCATGTATTTATTTTCACATGTTGTAAAACAATATTCAATAATTAAATATTTACATTTTAGTACCATGAGCTTTTGAACAATCGTCATTACGTGGCACCTCGATGATTCCGCCATCGGTTGGGGTGTTACAGATTGGTATCAGAGCCATGGTTATAGGGAACTAGGTTATTAGATAAAATGGCCTAGACTATAACCGAACTTCAACTTTCATACATAATATTCCATAGATTTCCATTTTCTTCTACTTTCCTTCCTCTATCTTTCCCTTCTTCTCTCTCTCCATTATTCTCATCTTTCATCATGCAGGGAGTGGAAAGTTTACATCATCATGGAACGGGAGCAGTACCTTTTCATGAAGACTCTCTTAGGCATAATGCCTACTCTTATTTTGCTCCTTCAAAGTTGTTGAGCTTTAATGAGTGTGATGGAACACGTGCAATCTGGAAGGGTGGATGCCTGTACACTGGGTTTTCTGGCATAGGCAAGCATAGCGCATAAATCCAATAACGTACTTGTTATGCTTACCTGGGGATTCCTGGAGTGAGTGTCCACCTATAGGCTAAAGCATGTCTTCCTTGATCACCATTGGGTTCAATTCCATTGAAAAGTCAACGTTCTTGTTGGGCTTCACAGCTAGACAAGGGCACTCCAAGCATTTTATGCAAGTTTTTCAATAATACTCTCTCGTTTCATATACAATATTTTGTATTTCATGATTTTCATATATTGCTTACAAGTTCATACCTTCATAATCATCTGTACGGTTATACACTTACATTTTCTAATCTCATGATTATTCATTGACTACCTCATAGATGTCTGCTCGCCGCATCCTCCGTGATGCCAGCCAACGCACTGTTCGTGCTCCTGGACAAAGTTCTGATCGTCGCCTCGCATCTTTAGTCGCTGAGCAAATTGCTGCAGTGATCCCAAACCTTGTCAGTGAGTTGACCCAGAATAGCAACAGTACCAATACAGAGGGTGCGACTCAATTTCGGTGCACTTTCAAACACTTTAACTCCTGCAACCCCACAAAATTGTCATGAAAGCACTATCCTGGTTGTTGAAAAAAGCTCAAGAGATAGATGTTTTCAAGGGTGTTCACATCGCAGGTGATGAAGTGTTGTCCCATTTGTTTTATGCAGATGACGCTCTCGTTATGGGTAATTGGTCGCGTGATAACATCCAGGCCATTGCCTGGGTCCTTTGAATTTTTTTATCTATGTTCGGGATAAAAAAAGTGATTTTCCTTTTAACTATCTCGGTATTAAAGTTGGCGCCAAGATGTCCCGGGTTAATAATTGGAATAATGTGATTGAAGCGGTCCGAAATCGTCTAGCTTCGTGGAAAGCTAGAACCCTATCGATTGGCGGTCGCTTAGTTCTCATCAAGCTGGTTTTGGAGAACCTACCAATCTATTATTTTTCACTCTATAAAGCGCCAAAGGCGGTTATCGAATCCATTGAATCTATAATGAGACGTTTTTTTTATGGGCGGGGGCTTGTTTTGACAAAAAGATATCTTAGGTGGCATGGGACGTAGTGACCACTCCGAAAAATAGGGGGGTTTGGGCGTGTCTAAATTACAAGAGGTTAATGACGCTTTGTTGCTTAAATGGACGTGGAGGTTTAAAAAAGAGGGCGATAGTTTATGGAAGAAGATTATTATGGTTTGCCATGGTGCGTCTAGACCGTGGGCTATGCTCCCTTGTAATGTGGCGTTAAGTGGTTATTGGAAATATATAGTCAAAGTGGGGGAAAAAAGTTGTCAAACGGATTGTCGTTAAATTCTTACTTTGTTGGAGAGTTTAGGGACGGCCAAAACTTAAGTTTTTGGGGTGATATATGGTTAAGGGACGCCCCTCTTCGGGAGGTATATCCTAATCTTTTTAGGCTCGAAAAACAGAAATGGGTTTCGGTTTCTAAACAGATCATTTGGGAGAATAACTACAAGGTAATGAATTGGGATTGGCGCTCGCAACCCTCTTCAGCCGAGGAGGTGTCCGAGTTGTTTCTTCTTTTGAGCGATATTCATGAGGTCTCACAGAAATATGGTAGCGATTGTTGGAAGTGGAAAGGGAATAAGGATGGCATGTTCACAGTGGCCTCGGCAAAGAAACTTCTTTCGTGTGACACTTCCGACCCAAACAGGTCACTTATTCATTGGAAGACTTGGGTTCCTCTAAAGTGTAGGATTATGATTTGGAGGCTTGCGCTAAATCGGATGCCTACTATAGATGAGCTCATCAAACGCGGAGTTACTATTAATCAACACGCCTGCACTCTTTGTCAGGAATCCCCGGAAACTGCTATCCATCTTTTTACTGGCTGCGAGTTCTCCCAAGAAGTGTGGTTTCGGATTGAAAATTGGTGCCGGATCCCGCACAGCTTCATCTTCCAGATTTCAGACCTTCTCAACATGCCGCAGTTTAATTTCAGCTCTAAACAGTCTAGAAGGATTCTAAGAGGTATAGTATATACGACTTTGTGGGTGATTTGGAACGAACGGAACAACCGGGTGTTCAATAACAAAAGACGAAGACCTATCGAGATTGTAGAGAATGTTAAATCTATGTCATTTGTTTGGTATCGTCATAGGTCTAGACATAAAGAAGTTGAGTGGAAAGTGTGGTGTATTTGTCCTTTGGATTGACGTTTTTCGGTTTTTCGCTCTTAGGTCCTTTCTTTGAGGACTCTTTGAGTTGAGTTTAATGAAGTTTTCTTTTCAAAAAAAAAGTGAAGGAGGGAATTTATCTTTTATTTATTTATTTTTTCCCATCTTGTTAAACATGTATTTTAGTACTGAAATCTAAAAAAAATAATGTAATTACTCTAATAACGTGATAACGCTAAAAAAATTAAAAAAAAAAATTATATTATTCATTTAGAAAAGATGTTTAAGCAGATGAGAATTTTTTTTTTTTCAAAAAAAATAGTTTTTTCCCTTTCCCTTTTCATGTTTAGTAAGTTTAGCTAATTTGTATTTGATCCTTACATGTAACATATATATGTGTTATATGCAGTGTTGTAAAAATCAGGATTAATCGGTGAGTAATCGGCGATTAATCGCTAGTCAGTAGGTTACTGAGTAATTTTTCGTTAATCAGTCCATTAATTGGTAGTCGGCCTAGTCGGGATTGGTCGGACCTAGTCAGCCCTAGTCGGCCAGCTAAAAATAGACAATTCTAGCAAGATTTTGGCAAAAATATGTAATTCCGGCCAACTTCTGGATAAATTATGGTCAAAACTTGTAAAATTCCGGCAAGTTTCTAATCAAACGATGTATATTCTTGCTATTAGTCATGTATACTTAAAAAAATGGGTCGATGAGGAGTTAAAACATGTCTATTTAAAATAGTTGCTTATAAAAATGTGTGTATATATATAAAAAAACTAAAAATTAAATATAAAAACCCCAATCCGATTAATCCTGATTAATTGCTAGTCCTCACTCCACCAACCGACTAACGCTTAACGAGTTCTACAACACTGGTTATATGTGTTCGGTTAAGTAATTTTCAATTAGTTTCACATCAATATTCTTTCCTTAACTTTCATAGATACAAACAAGAGAAGTATATAAATATGTCCAAAATAGGTTTGTTTGATTCAACTCAATTTATATTTAGTAGTTAGTACCATTTTCATGTTTATTAAAATAGCACGGCTGTTTTTGCATGTTTATTTAATTTAACTTTATTATATTTTTTAACTCTTAAAAAAGCAAAACGGAACAACACCCAGAGTGGCAAGATTTGAACCATTGCCTAAGATTAAATTTTAAAAATAGCACAGCTGGTTAACATGATTATTCTAAGAGTTAATAGCCAAAATCGTCCCTGAGGTTTGGTCACTTTTGTCACTTCAGTCCAAAACTCAAACCTTTTACATATGGATCCTTCAGTTTTATTTTTCTTGCCAAATTCGTCCTTGAAAAGGTTTGGGTTTTGCTAAATTCGTCCCTGAGGTTTGGTCACTTTTGCCACTTCAGTCCAAAACCCAAACCTTGTCAGGAACGAATTTTATTCTTAATGTGCTCTAATATCAGCAAAAAAGAAAACTAAATTAAGTAAAACGTGAATGGCAGGATTCAAACCTGCGAGGGCAGAGCCCACATGATTTCTAGTCATGCCCGATAACAACTCCGGCACGCCCACAAGGATGAAGTCTGAGTCCACAATACAGATATTCATTATCGGTTGTTAAGCGTAAAGAAAAGAAATAAAGTAAACATGCAGAAGAAATATTAATAAATATTTAAGTTTTTAGTGGATGATTTAATCAAAGAAATGATAATAGATTTATAAATATTTAACGTAGTCGATCGATCTATTTTGTTACGGGAAGTCCATCGCCATTGCTCCTGCATTTTTCCGTGGGTCAAATTTTTGTATGCCCAGCCAGCTAGGTTATATGTTGGGGATGAACGCATTGGAGCCTTCACGGGGGTTTAGCAAGGGGACCCCTTGGGACCTTTGCTCTTTTCCTAGCCTTACACCCCCTTGTGCGCCGGGTGCAGGAAAACTGCAACCTCCCCTTCCACGCTTGGTACTTAGATGATGGGACAATCATCAGGGATGTTGTGCAGGTTGCTAAGGCCATGGAAATCATCAAGGCAGGTTGCTCAACCTTAATATCAGGAAAACAGAGATTTTCTGGCCAACCTGCGATGTGGTGAAGACTAGGCCACGGCTATTCCCCAGTGATATTGGATGACCTAAGAGAGGTGTCAAACTGTTAGGAGGGGCAGTCAGCCGCGATGCTAGTTTCATCTGTGATTTGTCTACTAAAAGGGCATCACGGGCTGTGGATCTTATGGGGCTCCTCCCTCGTCTGCGGGATACTCAAAGCGAGCTTCTCCTGCTCAGATCCTGTATGGGGTTCGCAAAGTTGCTTTTTGGCTTACGAACATGCCAGCCCCCTTTGTAGGCAACGCTGTCTCATGTTTTGATAAAGGCCTCCGGGAGGCAACTGAAGATATTATAGTTTGTGGGGGGTAATATTTTCGGGACCTCGAGTGGCGGGCCGCAACCTTACCGATGCAGCATGGTGGGTTGGGCCTTATCTCGGCCCGAGATGTAGCTACTTATGCCTTTGTGGCGTTCAGATCTCAATCCTGGGGATTGTAAGACCATATTGTACGTAACAGTGGGGTTGATAACACGGATCCAGATTATGTTTGCGCTTTGGAACGCCTGCATGAATATCTCCCTGACTTTTATCTTGGCGGTTTCTCCAATAAAGACACCGCCCCCAAAAAAGCCACAGAAAACCTTTGCGAATGCTCTTTATTGTCGAATCGCACGAAGTCTAGGGGAGGATTTTTGTTTGAGCCCACACCAGAAAGCCGTCAAGGAATGCCTACAGAGGCCCCACGCCCAAGATTTCCTAACAGTTATCCCTATCAAAGGACTGGGGCAACGAATGTCAGCAGTGGAATATAGAGCAATCCTTAAATATCGTTTGATGATTCCCATTTTTCCAGATGACGAAACATGTCCGGTTTGCCGTAAAGCGTGTTTGGATAAATATGGGGAGCATGCCCTCCATTGTAGAGAGTTGCCGGGGTTTAAGTACAGGCGCGATTTTGTTCGGGACGTTTTAATGGATATTCTTAGACGAGCAGGGATCTCGGAAAAGAAATAGGCCCCTGTTAACTTTCTTACAGACCCGGCAGAAGGAAGGTCCACTTTACGTCCGGCTGACCAGCTAGTGTTTGGTTGGGAAGGTGGGAAACACGCATGCGTGGACCTTACGGGTGTATCCCCTTTGGCGGGTTTTCAGGGAGAGTGGGTTCGTTCCGGGGCAAGCGGTACTTAGAGCAGAGTCGAACAAGGTGGCAAAGCACGCTAAAACGTGCGATTATAACCAACATGCTTTTATCCCATTGGCCTTTGATACTTTCTGACGAGAGTCCAACGAGTGGTCCACAGCAACTTCTCGACTCCCTAGGGGCGAGAATTTGTTTTCTCTAGATTAGGGTTCTCTATCCAGAAGGGGGAGGCGGCGTAACTTGTTGCCCGTCTACCTGCTATTCTTATGTAATTTGCCTCTTTTTGTTGAAATGAAAATTTATATTATAATGAAATTATGAAAATCTTATATTGAAATTTTATAATTAAGAAACTCAGATAAACAGTGTCAAAACTTGAGCTGAAGTTTCAGGGGTCGGAAGTCATCGGTTACGGAGGGTCGAAACCATATATACCAAAAAAATTATATACGGATACCATATAATCGAAACTTCTAAGCGAAAATTTTGGGGGGTCGGGTGCCCCACCTGCCCCTATAAAGCTACGCCCTTGCAGATAATCGATTTATACTTTGTCTAAATGTTTTAAATGAATTGTTCTTCATCCGACCTTGTAAGAAAACCATCTTAAGCATATATAGGCCCGGGTTGACGATTAGTGTGACATCCGTCACTTTTCTTTTTATATTCTTTTTTTTATTTTTGTAATAATAATAATAATAATAATAATAATAATAATAATAATAATAATAATAATAATAATAATAATAATAATAATGATAGATGATAATGGTGCTTAAGTAGTGGTTTCAAAGCCCAACACCAAACCCAAACTCTTTCCCTATCCCCACCTAAGCCTTAACCCAACCACTTTCTTTTTCTGAAACCCAATAAACTCGGCCCAGCTGAATCGGCCCATTCTCTCTAGTCCGGCCCACTTCTCCTCCTTCCACCTTTATAAAAAATATATATATATATATATGCCGCTCCCTGGACTCGAACCGGAGTCGGGAGCCGGCCAAGCCTTAACACAACACACTCAACATCACCACTGATCCACTTAGGCAACTTGTGATTTATCTGAGCCACTAAATCATTTAAACCCGAAAAAGAATTTCTTTCCTTCTTCCCTTTACTCGCTGCAAACGACGGGACCAAGCAAGCAAATGCTTGAATTCGTGATTGATCTAGATAAGGAAACAAATTAATATTTTTATGATTGTTCAACATTTATGCACATTCCAAACCTAGTATACACGCAAATTATGCTAAATCATTGACCAATTTATCAATTCTGACATGATACAAGCTTACCTTAAACCCGTTTTCTAAATCTATATATATGATCGTTTCTAGTGCAATTGATATAACAAAAACCCACATCAGGTTCCGATAAACAGACCCCCACACTCAAATCCTCTTAAACCTTCGTGTTAATCAAGCATTGCTCACGTTTGACTTTTCGTTTGACTACGAATTGGAAGCTACGCATCTGGTATAAATCCAATCCTTTTGTTTCTAATTGTAATCAGCCCTAGTACATCATAACCCCCATGATTAATTGGCCTGTAATCGCGTGTTTCATTTGATTAAAAATCTAGGGTTCTTATGCTTAATATTTGGGGAAGATGATAATTAATCGTATCTGTTCTTATATTTTAAAATACGAAAACTAATACCAACTGATCAGCAGATCAGTTGGTAGACTCGAGCTTGGCTAAACATTGAACCGGCCTATGGCCAAGGTTCGAATCCCTCAAGCAACAATTTCTTTTTTTTTTACACCTTTTATATGTTTATATATATATATTTAACCTTTTAATCCTTTAAAATAGTTTTTAAAATACCAAAAGAGGTTTATAAATCCTACAAAAATTATTTTATGACATTCTAGTAGAAAAGTTTATCATACCATTTTTAGTTTTTAAAAAATCTTTTATTTATTATATAAAATAAATATTACAAGTTATTTCTATTATAATTATAAAATTCTATAAAAATATCAAGACGATTATATAAATTCCCACAAAAATTATTCTGAGTTTATATAACATTAAACTTTTCTAAAATGATTTTTATTTTTGAAAAATCATTTATTTAATATTTTTAATCAATTTTTGTTAGTTTTAATCTTAAATAAATCATAATAAATTCATTTTTCAATATTTTTGCACCAAAATTTTACATAAAATATTTCTATTCATTTGGAACAGAAATACAATTTTTAATTTAAAAATTCTTTAATTTTAATATTTTTAAATATTAAAGTTATACTTTTGACAAATTGAAATAAATAGATTTAATATTCTATTTTTAACACTTAAAACTTTATATTGTCACCATCTTTGATTTAAAATTTAGAAAAAGACTTTTGTTTATTTATTTATCAAATTTCTCTTATTTATTAAACGTTTAATTTATTAATCAAACGAATACTTATCCCCAATTCGAAACCCTAGAAAATACTTATAGACTAGATAGACTTAGACTTATTTGTTACCTTATACATAGGGTGATACTTGACAAACGTTGGGTTACACTTATTCAATTCCACAAGACTTACCACCGTGCTAAGGTGAGTATTACTTATCCCCTTTTTCGTTTTTACACTTTTGGGGTGATTCATGCACAAGTATACCAAACTTTCATATTCATTTACACATACATTTTTATTCATTTACAATTCATATACGTGTCTTGATTATCTTTGTGCTTATGCTTGAACATGAACGTAGCTTACATACAAAATCATACATACAGACATAACTTATGTTATGGTGCTCTTTACATACAGACATAACTTATGTTATGGTGCTCATTTAGACGTAACTTATGTTACGGTGCTCATTTAGACATAACTTATGTTATGGTGCTCTTTTAGACTCACACGTGTTGAGGTGCTCATTATCAATTTCATTGTACAAACTTTACATTTGATCTTTGTCTTGTTTAGTTACTTGCGTGTTTACATAATGCCTTGGTGATGCTAGACACATGAATTGTACTACCTTTTTCAAACTTATACTATATGTACAAAGCTAAGTAGTACTCACCAACATCATATGTTGACAAAAATTATTTTCGTGCATGTTTCAGGATAAGTTGCTTGACGCTTCACATAGGACTTTGGACTTAGATTAAATCAATCAATTATCTTTATTTTTGTTGTATTGTACTTAATTTCACATGTTGTAAAACAATATTCAATAATCATATATTTACATTTTAGTACCATGAGCTTTTGAACAATCGTCACTACGTGACACCTCGATGATTCCGCCATCGGTTGGGGTGTTACAGATTGGTATCAGAGCCATGGTTATAGGGAACTAGGTTATTAGATAAAATGGCCTAGAATATAACCGAACTTTCATGCATAATATTTCCTAAATTACCTTACCCTCATTTCCCTCTACTTTCCTTCCTCTATCTTCTCTTCTTCTCCATTTCTCCTCATCTTTCATCCAGGTGCATAAAGATGGTGTCCTACAAGGGGTGGAACGTCTACATCATTATGGAACAGAGACAGTACCTTTCATGAAGACACTCTTAGGCATGATGCCTACCCTTATTTTGTTCCTTCAAAAGATGTTGAGCTTTAATGAGTGTGATAGAACACGTGCAATCTGGAAGGGTGGATGCCTGTACACTGGGTTTTCTGGCATAGGCAAGCATAGCGCATAAATCCATTTACGGACCTGTTATGCTTACCTGGGGATTCCTGGAGTGCGTGTCCACGTATAGGCTAAAGCATGTCTTCTTTGATCACCATTGGGTTCAATTCCTTTGAAAAGTCAACGTTCTTGTTGGGCTTTACAGCTAGAAAAGGGCACTCCAAGTATTTTATGCAAGCTTTTCAATAACACTCTCTCGTTTCATATACAATATTTTGTATTCCATGATTTTCATATATTGCTTACAAGTTCATACTTTCATAATCATCTGTACGGTTATACACTTACACATTCTAATCTCATGATTATTCATTGACTGCCTCATAGATGTCTGCTCGCCGCATGCTCCGTGATGCCAGCCAACACCCTGTTTGTGCTTCTGGACAACGTTCTGATCGTCGCCTTGCATCTTTAGTCGCTGTGCAAATTGCTGCAGTGATCCCAAACCTTGTCAGTGAGTTAACCCAGAATAGTAACAGTGCCAACACAGGGAGTACAACTCAATTTCGGTGCACTTTCAAACACTTCAACTCCTGCAACCCCACAAAATTTACTGGTGAGGAGGGTGCTACTGGCCTCCTCCAATGGTTTGAAAGCATGGAGAGCACCTTTGTGAACAGTGAATGTCCTGATGAACTCCGTGTTCGCTATGCTACTAGTGTCCTTCAAAAGGGGGCGCTAACCTGGTGGAATGGCGAAAAGCACAATCGAGGAGCTGATGTTGCTTTATCTTTATCTTGGGCTGAGGTTAAGGAACTCATGATCGCCAAATTCTGCCCTAGGAACGAAATCAGGAAACTAGAGGAAGAGTTCCATGGGTTGAAACAAGACAGTGGTGAGAATCTAGCGTATAACACTCGATATCACGAACTTAGCATACTGGTTCCACACATGGTCACCTCGGTCTCTCGAGCAATCGAAAAATATATCGAGGGATTACCAGACCTGATTCAAGACGTTGTCACTGGAGGCAAAGCCACTACGGTAGAAGAAGCCATCCAGCTTGCAGCCACTTTAACAGACAAACACTTAAGGAAAGGAAACTTGGTTAGAAAGGGCACCAAGACGTCTACTGAGAAAACCACCAATGCTGTTGAACAATCTAAGACCGTCTTAGCAAAGGCCGCCACTACTGCATCGAACTCTAAGAAACGAATGGGCAATGATCAGAACCATGTTGTTGTTGATCCTGTGACTCAACCCCCTATCAAGAAAGCCTACACGGGAATCCATCCTCAATGTAACATTTGCAAGTATCATCACCCTGCAAATCTTCCATGTCGTCAATGCATTAGATGTGGAAGGTTTGGACACTTTGTCACCACTTGTCGTGTAATGGATATAGCACCGGATAATCATCAAACAGCTGCCCAGGAACCACTACCGATTACTAACGGTCGAGCATGTTATCATTGTGGAGACCCTAACCACATGCGACCTCGATGCCCTAAATTGAATAATGTAAACCTGGTGGCACATGGACGAGCTTTCAATATCAATATCAATGAAACAAACGGTCAGGATGACGTTAATCCCACTGGTTAAGCCATGGATGGAACCTTCTTAAGACTCGGGAATTCAATACTTGTGTTTTCATTTTCTTGATTCTATTTTCATTTTGTACCCAATTGCGTCGTACTCATAAGCATATAACATCTAGAAATTCCTTGCATACTATTGTGTACAAACACAGATTGGAAATTTATCATATTTGGTTACATTTATTCTAATCATAGAAGTTTAAAGACTCTACCTTACATTTTATTGAAACATTTGGACTTGATTTCCAGGAAAATCAAACTACTAAAAACTTGATGCTTGATTCTACAGGATTTTTTTTTCCAAAACATCATTGTTTGATATATGAAACTCGATTTCCCCTTAATTTGACTATTCACTGGACATTTAATTATTCATGATACTCGTAAACTATTCCTATAGGCCACCAAGATAACACTTACACTTAATGGTTGTCGTACTTATAAACTTACTTGCATGTGTGTATTATAAATTTGCATGTTGATCTATGAAAGACAACTACTACATTATCCACTCAACTCAGATAAACATTTCATTTAAAGGGCTCCTCGGACGAGTGGTAGCCCATACTTAAATACTGTTATGCTTACAAGTCGTTGCAAACCAATGCAATTGACCTCATTATTACATAACCTCATTTCATTGATAAACGTGTTGTTGTGGCATCTTCTTGTGAAACTTATTTGCCTAAATGTGTGTTAGATTAGGATCATAGAAGGACATAAGACCCTAATGTAAGGTAAATTGATGATTCCGGTCCGGAACGTAATCATGAATTTACAGGTACATTAAGGTAGTGTGAAATTCTATTAGAGTTTTTGGTAGGCGTCCAGTACGTTTTCAAAGTATCAAAGGTGTGGTGGGTAAGCTGCGGTACACCCTATATATAAACACCAATGATGCATTGAAAGTGAGACCGGAAGTCGGACCAGGAACAAACTCTACTTACTTGGTAGTTCATTTGATCTTTTTATAGTCAATCAACTTGTACATTTATTTGAGGATTTCTAAAACTTGAAGTTTAGTATTTTACTAGATTCTTATTCTCCTTATTTGAGACGAACCTAATCTACACCTATCAAACCTCTTATTCAAATCATTCGAATTTTCCAAATCACTGCTACCTTAATTTCTACCCAAGCATCCATAACCCTATGTTTCTAATAACTTCGGGACGAAGTTTCTAAAAGTAGGGGATGCTGTGACATCCGTCACTTTTCTTTTTATATTATTTTTTTATTTTTGTAATAATAATAATAATAATAATAATAATAATAATAATAATAATAATAATAATAATAATGATAGATGATAATGGTGCTTAAGTAGTGGTTTCAAAGCCCAACACCAAACCCAAACTCTTTCCCTATCCCCACCTAAGCCTTAACCCAACCACTTTCTTTTTCTAAAACCCAATAAACTCGGCCCAACTGAATCGGCCCATTCTCTCTAGTCCGGCCCACTTCTCCTCCTTCCACCTTTATAAAAAAAAATATATATATGCCGCTCCCTGGACTCGAACCGGAGTCGGGAGCCGGCCAAGCCTTAACACAACACACTCAACATCACCACTGATCCACTTAGGCAACTTGTGATTTATCTGAGCCACTAAATCATTTAAACCCGAAAAAGAATTTCTTTCCTTCTTCCCTTTACTCGCTGCAAACGACGAGACCAAGCAAGCAAATGCTTGAATTCGTGATTGATCTAGATAAAGAAACAAATTAATATTTTTATGTTTGTTCAACATTTATGCACATTCCAAACCTAGTATACACGCAAATTATGCTAAATCATTGACCAATTTATCAATTTTGACATGATACAAGCTTACCTTAAACCCGTTTTCTAAATCTATATATATGATCGTTTCTAGTGCAATTGATATAACAAAAACCCACATAAGGTTCCGATAAACAGACCCCCACACTCAAATCCTCTTAAACCTTCGTGTTAATCAAGCATTGCTCACGTTTGACTTTTCGTTTGACCACGAATTGGAAGCTACGCGTCTGGTATAAATCCAATCCTTTTGTTTCTAATTGTAATCGGCCCTAGTACATCATAACCCCCATGATTAATTGGCCTGTAATCGCGTGTTTCATTTGATTAAAAATCTAGGGTTCTTATGCTTAATATTTGGGGAAGATGATAATTAATCGTATCTGTTCTTATATTTTAAAATACGAAAACTAATACCAACTGATCAGCAGATCAGTTGGTAGACTCGAGCTTGGCTAAACATTGAACCGGCCTACGGCCAAGGTTCGAATCCCTCAAGCAACAAATTCTTTTTTTTTTACACCTTTTATATGTTTATATATATATTTAACCTTTTAATCCTTTAAAATAGTTTTTAAAATACCAAAAGAGGTTTATAAATCCTACAAAAATTATTTTATGACATTCTAGTATGAGAGTTTATCATACCAATTTTAGTTTTTAAAAAATCTTTTATTTATTATATAAAATAAATATTACAAGTTATTTCTATTATAATTATAAAATTCTATAAAAATATCAAGACGATTATATAAATTCCCACAAAAATTATTCTGAGTTTATATAACATTAAACTTTTCTAAAATGATTTTTATTTCTGAAAAATCATTTATTTAATATTTTTAATCAATTTTTGTTAGTTTTAATCTTAAATAAATCATAATAAATTCATTTTTCAATATTTTTGCACCAAAATTTTACATAAAATATTTCTATTCATTTGGAACAGAAATACAATTTTTAATTTAAAAATTCTTTAATTTTAATATTTTTAAATATTAAAGTTATACTTTCGACAAATTGAAATAAATAGATTTAATATTCTATTTTTAACACTTAACACTTTATATTGTGACCATCTTTGATTTAAAATTTAGAAAAAGACTTTTGTTTATTTATTTATCAAATTTCTCTTATTTATTAAACGTTTAATTTATTAATCAAACGAATACTTATCCCCAATTCGAAACCCTAGAAAATACTTATAGACTAGATAGACTTAGACTTATTTGTTACCTTATACATAGGGTGATACTTGACAAACGTTGGGTTACACTTATTCAATTCCACAAGACTTACCACCGTGCTAAGGTGAGTATTACTTATCCCCTTTTTCGTTTTTACACTTTTGGGGTGATTCATGCACAAGTATACAAAACTTTCATATTCATTTACACATACATTTTTATTCATTTACAATTCATATACGTGTCTTGATTATCTTTGTGCTTATGCTTGAACATGAACGTAGCTTACAGACAAAATCATACATACAGACATAACTTATGTTATGGTGCTCTTTACATACAGACATAACTTATGTTACGGTGCTCATTTAGACGTAACTTATGTTACGGTGCTCATTTAGACATAACTTATGTTATGGTGATCTTTTAGACTCACACGTGTTGAGGTGCTCATTATCAATTTCATTGTATAAACTTTACATTTGATCTTTGTCTTGTTTGGTTACTTGCGTGTTTACATAATGCCTTGGTGATGCTAGACACATGAATTGTACTACCTTTTCAAACTTATACTATATGTACAAAGCTAAGTAGTACTCACCAACATCATATGTTGACAAAAATTATTTTCGTGCATGTTTCAGGATAAGCTGCTTGACGCTTCACATAGGACTTTGGACTTAGATTAAATCAATCAATTATCTTTATTTTTGTTGTATTGTACTTAATTTCACATGTTGTAAAACAATATTCAATAATCATATATTTACATTTTAGTACCATGAGCTTTTGAACAATCGTCACTACGTGACACCTCGATGATTCCGCCATCGGTTGGGGTGTTACAGATTGGTATCAGAGCCATGGTTATAAGGAACTAGGTTATTAAATAAAATGGCCTAGACTATAACCGAACTTTCATGCATAATATTTCCTAAATTACCTTACCCTCATTTCCCTCTACTTTCCTTCCTCTATCTTCTCTTCTTCTCCATTTCTCCTCATCTTTCATCCAGGTGCATAAAGATGGTGTCCTACAAGGGGTGGAAGGTCTACATCATTATGGAATAGAGATAGTACCTTTCATGAAGACACTCTTAGGCATGATGCCTACCCTTATTTTGTTCCTTCAAAAGATGTTGAGCTTTAATGAGTGTGACAGAACACGTGCAATCTGGAAGGGTGGATGCCTGTACACTGGGTTTTCTGGCATAGGCAAGCATAGCGCATAAATCCATTTACGGACCTGTTATGCTTACCTGGGGATTCCTGGAGTGCGTGTCCACGTATAGGCTAAAGCATGTCTTCTTTGATCACCATTGGGTTCAATTCCTTTGAAAAGTCAACGTTCTTGTTGGGCTTTACAGCTAGACAAGGGCACTCCAAGTATTTTATGCAAGCTTTTCAATAACACTCTCTCGTTTCATATACAATATTTTGTATTCCATGATTTTCATATATTGCTTACAAGTTCATACTTTCATAATCATCTGTACGATTATACACTTACACATTCTAATCTCATGATTATTCATTGACTGCCTCATAGATGTCTGCTCGCCGCATGCTCCGTGATGCCAGCCAACGCCCTGTTCGTGCTTCTGGACAACGTTCTGATCGTCGCCTTGCATCTTTAGTCGCTGAGCAAATTGCTGCAGTGATCCCAAACCTTGTCAGTGAGTTAACCCAGAATAGTAACAGTGCCAACACAGGGAGTACAACTCAATTTCGGTGCACTTTCAAACACTTCAACTCCTGCAACCCCACAAAATTCACTGGTGAGGAGGGTGCTACTGGCCTCCTCCAATGGTTTGAAAGCATGGAGAGCACCTTTGTGAACAGTGAATGTCCTGATGAACTCCGTGTTCGCTATGCTACTAGTGTCCTTCAAAAAGGGGCGCTAACCTGGTGGAATGGCGAAAAGCACAATCGAGGAGCTGATGTTGCTTTATCTTTATCTTGGGCTGAGGTTAAGGAACTCATGATCGCCAAATTCTGCCCTAGGAACGAAATCAGGAAACTAGAGGAAGAGTTCCATGGGTTGAAACAAGACAGTGGTGAGAATCTAGCGTATAATACTCGATATCACGAACTTAGCATACTGGTTCCACACATGGTCACCCCGGTCTCTCGAGCAATCGAAAAATATATCGAGGGATTACCAGACCTGATTCAAGACGTTGTCACTGGAGGCAAAGCCACTACGGTAGAAGAAGCCATCCAGCTTGCAGCCAGTTTAACAGACAAACACGTAAGGAAAGGAAACTTGGTTAGAAAGGGCACCAAGACGTCTACTGAGAAAACCACCAATGCTGTTGAACAATCTAAGACCGTCTTAGCAAAGGCCGCCACTACTGCATCGAACTCTAAGAAACGAATGGGCAATGATCAGAACCATGTTGTTGTTGATCCTGTGACTCAACCCCCTATCAAGAAAGCCTACACGGGAATCCATCCTCAATGCAACATTTGCAAGTATCATCACCCTGCAAATCTTCCAAGTCGTCAATGCAGTAGATGTGGAAGGTTTGGACACTTTGTCACCACTTGTCGTGTAATGGATATAGCACCGGATAATCATCAAACAGCTGCCCAGGAACCACTACCGATTACTAACGGTCGAGCATGTTATCATTGTGGAGACCCTAACCACATGCGACCTCGATGCCCTAAATTGAATAATGTAAACCTGGTGGCACATGGACGAGCTTTCAATATCAATATCAATGAAACAAACGGTCAGGATGACGTTAATCCCACTGGTTAAGCCATGGATGGAACCTTCTTAAGACTCGGGAATTCAATACTTGTGTTTTCATTTTCTTGATTCTATTTTCATTTTGTACCCAATTGCGTCGTACTCATAAGCATATAACATCTAGAAATTCCTTGCATACTATTGTGTACAAACACAGATTGGAAATTTATCATATTTGGTTACATTTATTATAATCATAGAAGTTTAAAGACTCTACCTTACATTTTATTGAAACATTTGGACTTGATTTCCAGGAAAATCAAACTACTAAAAACTTGATGCTTGATTCTACAGGATTTTTTTTTTCCAAAACATCATTGTTTGATATATGAAACTCGATTTCCCCTTAATTTGACTATTCACTGGACATTTAATTATTCATGATACTCGTAAACTATTCCTATAGGCCACCAAGATAACACTTACACTTAATGGTTGTCGTACTTATAAACTTACTTGCATGTGTGTATTATAAATTTGCATGTTGATCTATGAAAGACAACTACTACATTATCCACTCAACTCAGATAAACATTTCATTTAAAGGGCTCCTCGGACGAGTGGTAGCCCATACTTAAATATTGTTATGCTTACAAGTCGTTGCAAACCAATGCAATTGACCTCATTATTACATAACCTCATTTCATTGATAAACGTGTTGTTGTGGCATCTTCTTGTGAAACTTATTTGCCTAAATGTGTGTTAGATTAGGATCATAGAAGGACATAAGACCCTAATGTAAGGTAAATTGATGATTCCGGTCCGGAACGTAATCATGAATTTACAGGTACATTAAGGTAGTGTGAAATTCTATTAGAGTTTTTGGTAGGCGTCCAGTACGTTTTCAAAGTATCAAAGGTGTGGTGGGTAAGCTGCGGTACACCCTATATATAAACACCAATGATGCATTGAAAGTGAGACCGGAAGTCGGACCAGGAACAAACTCTACTTACTTGGTAGTTCATTTGATCTTTTTATAGTCAATCAACTTGTACATTTATTTGAGGATTTCTAAAACTTGAAGTTTAGTATTTTACTAGATTCTTATTCTCCTTATTTGAGACGAACCTAATCTACACCTATCAAACCTCTTATTCAAATCATTCGAATTTTCCAAATCACTGCTACCTTAATTTCTACCCAAGCATCCATAACCCTATGTTTCTAATAACTTCGG
The DNA here is from genome assembly GCA_028751855.1 of Ambrosia trifida. NCBI lineage: Eukaryota > Viridiplantae > Streptophyta > Magnoliopsida > Asterales > Asteraceae > Ambrosia > Ambrosia trifida. The sequence continues at coordinate 57,718,983 of CM054127.1, read as the reverse complement.
GACGAAGTTTCTAAAAGTAGGGGATGCTGTGACATCCGTCACTTTTCTTTTTATATTATTTTTTTTATTTTTGTAATAATAATAATAATAATAATAATAATAATAATAATAATAATAATAATGATAGATGATAATGGTGCTTAAGTAGTGGTTTCAAAGCCCAACACCAAACCCAAACTCTTTCCCTATCCCCACCTAAGCCTTAACCCAACCACTTTCTTTTTCTGAAACCCAATAAACTCGGCCCAGCTGAATCGGCCCATTCTCTCTAGTCCGGCCCACTTCTCCTCCTTCCACCTTTATAAAAAAAATATATATATGCCGCTCCCTGGACTCGAACCGGAGTCGGGAGCCGGCCAAGCCTTAAGACAACACACTCAACATCACCACTGATCCACTTAGGCAACTTGTGATTTATCTGAGCCACTAAATCATTTAAACCCGAAAAAGAATTTCTTTCCTTCTTCCCTTTACTCGCTGCAAACGACGGGACCAAGCAAGCAAATGCTTGAATTCGTGATTGATCTAGATAAGGAAACAAATTAATATTTTTATGATTGTTCAACATTTATGCACATTCCAAACCTAGTATACACGCAAATTATGCTAAATCATTGACCAATTTATCAATTTTGACATGATACAAGCTTACCTTAAACCCGTTTTCTAAATCTATATATATGATCGTTTCTAGTGCAATTGATATAACAAAAACCCACATCAGGTTCCGATAAACAGACCCCCACACTCAAATCCTCTTAAACCTTCGTGTTAATCAAGCATTGCTCACGTTTGACTTTTCGTTTGACCACGAATTGGAAGCTACGCGTCTGGTATAAATCCAATCCTTTTGTTTCTAATTGTAATCGGCCCTAGTACATCATAACCCCCATCTTTAATTGGCCTGTAATCGCGTGTTTCATTTGATTAAAAATCTAGGGTTCTTATGCTTAATATTTGGGGAAGAAGATAATTAATCGTATCTGTTCTTATATTTTAAAATACGAAAACTAATACCAACTGATCAGCAGATCAGTTGGTAGACTCGAGCTTGGCTAAACATTGAACCGGCCTACGGCCAAGGTTCGAATCCCTCAAGCAACAAATTCTTTTTTTTTTACACCTTTTATATGTTTATATATATATTTAACCTTTTAATCCTTTAAAATAGTTTTTAAAATACCAAAAGAGGTTTATAAATCCTACAAAAATTATTTTATGACATTCTAGTATGAGAGTTTATCATACCAATTTTAGTTTTTAAAAAATCTTTTATTTATTATATAAAATAAATATTACAAGTTATTTCTATTATAATTATAAAATTCTATAAAAATATCAAGACGATTATATAAATTCCCACAAAAATTATTCTGAGTTTATATAACATTAAACTTTTCTAAAATGATTTTTATTTCTGAAAAATCATTTATTTAATATTTTTAATCAATTTTTGTTAGTTTTAATCTTAAATAAATCATAATAAATTCATTTTTCAATATTTTTGAACCAAAATTTTACATAAAATATTTCTATTCATTTGGAACAAAAATACAATTTTTAATTTAAAAATTCTTTAATTTTAATATTTTTAAATATTAAAGTTATACTTTCGACAAATTGAAATAAATAGATTTAATATTCTATTTTTAACACTTAACACTTTATATTGTGACCATCTTTGATTTAAAATTTAGAAAAAGACTTTTGTTTATTTATTTATCTAATTTCTCTTATTTATTAAACGTTTAATTTATTAATCAAACGAATACTTATCCCCAATTCGAAACCCTAGAAAATACTTAAAGACTAGATAGACTTAGACTTATTTGTTACCTTATACATAGGGTGATACTTGACAAACGTTGGGTTACACTTATTCAATTCCACAAGACTTACCACCGTGCTAAGGTGAGTATTACTTATCCCCTTTTTCGTTTTTACACTTTTGGGGTGATTCATGCACAAGTATACAAAACTTTCATATTCATTTACACATACATTTTTATTCATTTACAATTCATATACGTGTCTTGATTATCTTTGTGCTTATGCTTGAACATGAACGTAGCTTACATACAAAATCATACATACAGACATAACTTATGTTATGGTGCTCATTTAGACGTAACTTATGTTACGGTGCTCATTTAGACATAACTTATGTTATGGTGCTCTTTTAGACTCACACGTGTTGAGGTGCTCATTATCAATTTCATTGTACAAACTTTACATTTGATCTTTGTCTTGTTTGGTTACTTGCGTGTTTACATAATGCCTTGGTGATGCTAGACACATGAATTGTACTACCTTTTCAAACTTATACTATATGTACAAAGCTAAGTAGTACTCACCAACATCATATGTTGACAAAAATTATTTTCGTGCATGTTTCAGGATAAGCTGCTTGACGCTTCACATAGGACTTTGGACTTAGATTAAATCAATCAATTATCTTTATTTTTGTTGTATTGTACTTAATTTCACATGTTGTAAAACAATATTCAATAATCATATATTTACATTTTAGTACCATGAGCTTTTGAACAATCGTCACTACGTGGCACCTCGATGATTCCGCCATCGGTTGGGGTGTTACAATTAGGAATTCATAAATCGATATAAAAGTTATAGATGAGAATGAAGGCAAAGTTTCAATCAACGCAAAAGTTGGAGTTTATGAGACTTGATGAATGTCTCACAAGTGCGCAAGTGATTTTAATGGGTTAATAGTGGCATCCGTTTCTATTAGAATAATTTAACCTTCGGATAATCAATAGAAAAGGTTATTAATCACAAGACATACTGTCACGTAGTGGTAGAGACATTGTGATGCATTTTCATATGCAATCAAATTGCTCAAAATACTCAAAGGATTGAAAAGCTTAACAAAAACCTCAAAGGTTCTTTATAATAATCAAAACTGAATAACAATAGATCCTAAATCCCCTATATTTGTCGGATCTTTTGTTGGAGTTTCCAAAATTGAAACACCACAACCATCCAAAACAATGTCGCCATTCAGTACCATGTTGCCACCAGAACATACATTATCACCGCCAGAACTTACCGCATCACCTTCGATATTACGTCTTTTGAAACCTAATTCATCACCTGGTAAGTTTCGATTACCACCGCTAAACCTAGAATGCCATTCCTCATCCCGGTATTTATCATACACGGGTGACACAAAATAGATAGGGTCGCCTTCGAAAGGATCCTCCTCTTCCCTGGTTAAATAGTTCCAGAAAAATCCTCCAATTCAGTTTCCTCCCAAGTCAACTGTGATGCCTCAAGATCTCGGACCCGTTGTTTGAGCCGTCTGATCTCAAGATCTCGTGGGTTGGGACCAACTTCACCGCTGCCTCTGTCGGCGATTCTGCGAGTTGAAACTTGATCTTCTCTACGAGCACGTGATCATAGAAAATACTCATGGCGTTGCCTCTGTCGGCGACTCTACAAGCAAGAAAGTATTTCCCTCCACGTTGAGCCATTTGATAAACCTTAGCTTTTGTCACACCCTCAAATTTCCACGTGCGGGGTTTTACCGCGAGGCGCGTGACACACCAGGATCCAAGTCAACGGTCACAATAAATGACAACTATATGAAATGAAAACAACGTAAACTGCCCATTTAGTATCAAGATCATTTCAACACAACGGAAGCAAAATGTTATTACAACCCATAAGTAAAATTTAAAGTTTGAAATGTTTAACAAACATGCTTATGAATCGTAGACGTCGTGAGACTCGGTGCGCCTATCGACAGCTGCTACCTTAGCGACATGAGACAAACATGCTAAAAATATCAGCAAATAATGCCGGTGAGTTCACAGGTTTTTCATGAAGACCGACTCCAAAAGTTTCAATTAATACCCATGGCCAAACCAGGCCACATGCATGCAAACCATATGAATACCTGTCACTACTGCGATTGGAAAACCATTACTGAGCTCGAATACTGTGAATACATGAATAATGTCCGAATGAATACTGAATACCTAAGAGACAACATGCACCCATCCAACCTCCAATTGGACAAGTGGGGCCGGCCTAGTCCAAATAGATCTATCCATATTTCCCCTATTGGGCATCCCTGCACATTCATGGTTCTCCCCGGGACTTTCAAAACATCGCATAGTAACTCAATGAATACTCTAAAACATAATGAATACATGATTACCAAAACATAGTTTGAGACACCTTTTATGAAAACATAGTTGACATACGTTTAAAGAATACAACATGTTTTCTCCCCCAAAAATGTAAAACAGTAAATAGTGGGGCCGTGAAACTCACCTTAGAGTGCGTATTCTGATAAATAGAAATCCGACACGTGTGTGATAGCCCCGACTAATGGCGACCTATCAATGAGTTTGAATAAGTCTATTGACTACCACCCGAAGGTTAGCTAGTCCCCGATTGTCCAGACCTTGACTCTGTGTGTTTAGAAATGTGTTTGAGTGTTAACCAGACATACCAGACAGACCAGACATCCTGTTAGTGACCCATTACATCAACTAATTAAGTACATAGGATTAACATATAAGTTTCAAGCATATAACACTTAGTTTGCATCAAAAATCACACATATGGAGTTGTAAGGTCGAATCAGCATAACACATGGCCAGGTTCGACCCATATGACCTTGGTTTTACCCCTGGATAACTCCTTCTACCTATACACAAGTTCCTACAACCTAATACAAGTTCATTCGACCTAAACACATGTTCATTCGACCTTAACATGTGTTAATTCGACCTAAATCAAGTTCGTTCGACCTAACAGAGCCACATTCAACCAACTGGGAGCCAGGTTCGACCCCTTGGGCCCTACCTTCGACCCCACGCTGGTCGAAGGTATCCCAGGTTCGACCCCTGCAGCCTCCTTCTTCCTAAAACACATCAAAACAATCCGAAAACATCACGAAACACTGCAATCAAGTATGAATAACATATCCCTACAAAACCCTACCAATTTTATTCCAAAATCAATTCGTTTTAATACTTACCCAAATTGGCAAAATTATGGAAACGTCACCTCATGCATGAAAACTTTACCCAATTAGGAAACTTTCTGAAATTATTCAATAATCAACTCATCATGTTCAGATTATCATGTGTAGCAAAACCCCTAACCATATTATCCATAATAACATCATGAATCCAATCCCTAAATCTATCAAAATCCCCAAAACAAGCAAAATATCATCATCAAACAATTAATAGCCTAAAATATCCAAAACCTATCATCCATAGCAGCCCTAGAACCTTTCTATAACATCTATGCAGCACATAATCATCATACAACACATAACACACATAAAAACATCATTAACACAACATAACACATGTTAACTTGTATGAAAACTCATGATTAATGATTAGGTTTTGTTTAGAAAGATGCTAGGAAGGTTTTTAATTGTGAAAACCATCTTAAAACAGATCTGGACCTTTGGGGTTTAGTGAAAACGAATAAAAAATGATTAAAAAGGGTTTTAAATGAAGATAACACCTTAGATCTTTGTTTAGGAGATGTTTGTAGGTTAGATTATGAAAAACACGAGCAAAAACTCCTTCCCTAGTGATTAATATTGCTAGAGAGTGTTTAGAGACGTTTAGGGTTTGTGAAATGATGAAAAATGACAAAGTATGGTATTTATACTAAACCCTGGTTTGACCCTATACATAGGTCGAATGAGAATCTGGGTGGTCGAATGAAGCTTTTAATTATCAGAATGTCTGGTTCGACCCCTCTACAGGTCGAACCAAGACCAAGTCGACTCATGACTTGTGTGTGTGTGTGATTAACCCAATGATCCTCCAAATCATTGAACTCTGGTTAATACGGAATGTAATCTGACTTGACTGAACTAGTTAAATATGTTTAAATAAATGTTTTTCGCTAAGGTAGACTTATGTGTTTGTGAAAATGTTAACCTGAACATGCCGGGTGTCACATCATCCCCCTGTTGAAAGAATTTTCGTCCCGAAAATTTCCCGAAGTCAAAGAGAATGAAACGATAAGAAAGAATTTTTTTTCTTTTTCCGGTCGTCATAGCTTTGATACCAACTGATGTCACACATTTTAGGCTGAAGACTAGTGCACAACAAATTCAATTGGGCTACCTTCTCACATATTTAAAGCCATCGATTGTAAATACCAATTCGTCAACTAAAGTCAACACGGGATGGTTCAGTGCTCCCTTTGATCCAGGTGCTACAAGTCTAGAGTCTAATGAGACGACCCATGAATAGGGCTGTTCAAAACGCTCGGCGCTCGCCGATCGCCCGCCGCTCGTTCGGAAATTGCTCGCTCGATTTTCCGCTCTGTTGTAAACGATCTTATCAGCTTGGTTCGGTTTGTAAACGAGCCAAGCACGAGCAAAGGTCCGCTCGGATCGGTTCGGCTCGATATAGATTTTATTAATTTATTGTATATATAATTATATATATACACATTAATTACATTTATATTTATAGTTTTATACATCCCACTTTATTGGGTTTGACTTAATATATGCATATATACAATTATATTTATAGTTATTGGCCGAGTCAACCCAATGATAACTTAACATTAAGTTTAATTGTAAAATCCTAAGTCATTAAAAACATGCTTGACTTCATATTCCCATTAGACTTCATATTCCCATTTGATGTCCACCGTCAATCATCTCCAGCTCGCCGCTCGCTCGAAAAAATGTGCGCTCGAACAATGCTCGCTCGGTTTTCGGATCGATTGTAAACGAGCTAATCGGCTCGGTTTGTAAATAAGCCAAGCACGAGCAAAGATCCGCTCGGTTCGGTTCGGCTCGGCTCGGCTCGTGAACAGCCCTACCCATGAAGTTGAACTGTTTGGGTGGGTCGTGATGATCACAAATCATAATCGAGTTGATTTTCCTTTTGACCCAGGTGGCTTTGCTTCGAAGTCAAAACTCGAGGACGAGTTTTTTCGAAGACGGGGAGTATGATGCAGGAGCATCAGTATTATCTTTTATTTATTTAAAATTTTGAATTTCCTATTTTTATCTTTATTTAGTTTCCTATTAGACTTGTGATCCCCAACTATAAATTGGGATTTAGAGTTCTTGTTTAGTTAGTTTTTGTGTATTGAATATTGTAAAGACATCTTTAAGGTCTCTTTAAACCATTCGGTTTGATTTATAGCTTTTGATTAATCATATAGTCTTTGAGCCATTTGATTGCATATGAAACTGCATCACATTGGTGGGCAACAATGGAAGACCCAGGGGGATCATGGGTTCGATTCTTAAGCCAAACGAGTTTTACCGGTAATTTCATCGTCGTGCCTACGGGCGGGTGGGTTACTGGATTTTCCCCAGAATTGGTTTTTGACAACTCAGGTATTCTTGGAGGACTTGAATTTGTCGAAAGGGTACCCCGAGAGTGATCGAGCTTGATTTGTTGGTCGTTCAAAAAAAAAAAAATCACAAGACATACTAAAATAAAAAGGTGAGATCAAAGAAACTAAAATTCAAATTATGAATAGTCGAAGAAGGAGACTGTGTGCGCACTAAATTTCTATATAATAAAAAGTATTTAAAATGTTGGATGTTAATAACTCAACGATTCAACGGTCTTCTTCCTTCCATCAGGAAACGTAACCGTCGCCGTCTTCGAAACCTCAACAACTTCACCGTCACGAACCACCGCTTTCTTCTCCGTCTCCACCTTCACAACTTCCTTCTTCGCCGGCGGTAGAAACGGTAGCCGGAAGTTGATTATCTGAGTAAAGAGGTTCGAGAAGAGTGACGTCACGGGGTTTGTCTGCTTGTTTGATTCGTCTTTGTCCGCCATTTTTTGTTTTTGTTAACAAGTTCCTTAACCACGGCAAACGGATTGTTACGTTTCAATTCAATACCCATTTCCATATCTCAACAGTTTCCAGATCTAACCCACAACTTATCCATCATATACAGAAAACGTTTTCTTCACCTCCACCAAACCCTAATCTCAAATCCCATCTGCATTCATCCTTCATCCAATCAGATTAGAAGGGGTTTCAAGAAGGGGTTTCTAAGACCTGCAACCTCTTCTCCTCCGTACAGAAAACGTTTTCTTCTTCTCCTCCGTACACCCCCAACTACTTTCTCCGGCCAAGTCTTCTTTTCTCCGGCCAAGCTTTTCTTCTCCGGCCAAGTCCGCCCGACCACCGAAGATCCCATACAGCCCTCTAGCTCCGGCATACCTGCGAAAACCTCCCCCTTTGGCTAATTTGCTCCCACCTCTGACCACCGGTCAGACAAGCAAGCACCGGTTTAGACCTGCAACCTCCAGCGGACGCCTTAAGTACCGGCGAGGTGTCTGTCCAGCAAGTTTCAGATCCAACAAGGTGTTTGTCCAGCAAGGTTTGTCCGGCGACAACCCTCAACCAAAACCCAGGTGCACTCGATCCTAAGCGTAACTATCAAATATACGCATATTAAGGTTCCTTTAAGTGGTAAAAATCATTTTGTGTTTGTTGACTACATATACTGTTTGCTAAGCATTTTTAATATAGTCTACATAGCCAACATATTCAAAAAAAAAAAAAATCCTTGACAACATATGTTCCACATTACTAGATACAGTGCTTAGTTAAATACATAGTTTGTTTTACTCTGTAGTGATTGGGTAGTACTGTCGTATCTTGTGTGCGTGTGTGTACTGTTGTCTGTGTGGGTGATATACTGCAACCATAGAAGATAGGAGTCGTCATGTTTACTTGAGATCGTGTCCAAGGAAGAGAGGTGTAGGCAAGGGAAGGGGTAGAGGGTATAAGTTGCGTGTTGCGTCTTGGAATGTAGGTACTCTTAGTGGTAAATTGTTGGAGGTGATAGACACACTCAAAAAGCACAAGGTAGGGATAGCATGCCTACAAGAGACTAAGTGGAAGGGGCATAAAGGGGCAGAGTGTAATGGGTACAAATTAGTGTATTCGGGGTCTAATGGGGCAAAGAATGGGGTGGGATTTCTAGTGGCGTTGGATTTGTATAGAAATGTGGTCGAAGTGGTGCGGCACAATGATAGGATTATGGTACTAAGGTTGATTCTGGGGGGTGAAGTAGTGGCAGTGGTTTGTGCATACGCACCTCAGGTGGGAATAGGGGACCAGGAAAAGAGAGACTTCTGGGAGTGCCTAGACGGGGTTGTGAGTGCTATACCGGTAGGGGAGCGAATCTGTATAGGAGGCGATTTTAACGGCCACATTGGTAAGGATATCGATGGTTTCCCAGCAGTTCATGGGGGTTTTGGGTTTGGTGTTAGGAACGACCCAGGTAGGGACCTTTTAGACTTTGCGGTGGCCCACAACTTAGGCATTTTAAACTCGTTCTTTAGGAAGAGAGAATCCCAATTAATCACTTTTAGCAGTGGGGGTCGTAGCACTCAGATAGATTACATTTTGATGAGGCAAGGTGATAGACGATGGTGGAAGGACTACAAGGTTATACCAGGGGAGGCCGCAGTGGCCCAACACCGTCTACTGGTGGCAGATATAGCCATGAGTGAAAGAATTGCTAGGAGGGAGAGAAGACTGCGACCTAGGACCCGTTGGGGTAACTTGAAGGGCGATAGGAGTCTAGTGTTTCGAGATAAGGTCATCTCCAGATTATCAGCTCGACTTGAGGGGGACACAAACCAAATGTGGGAGGATGTGGCGACCACAATTATCCAAGTGGCGCATGATACTCTAGGGGTTACCTCAGGAAAAGTCGGCGAGCATAAGGAGTCCTGGTGGTGGAGTGAGGAAGTGAAAAACAAAATAAGAGATAAGCATACGAGTTTTAGGGAGCTTCTGGGGTGCACTGATGAGGAGAATCGAGTGACTTTAAGGGAGGCATACAAGAAGGCCAAGATGGAGGCGAAGAAGGCAGTGACAGAGGCTAAGAACACGGCATATAAGAAGATGTACGAGCGCCTGGAAACAAAGGAGGGGGAACATGATATGTTCAGGATTGCAAAAGCTAGGGAGCGTAGGAAGCGAGATTTAGGGGTAGTTAAGTTTATAAAGGGAGAGGATGGGCATGTTTTAGTCAAAGAGGATGACATAAAGAGGAGATGGAAAGCGTACTTTTACGGTCTTTTCAATGACGGGATGGCTCACTACCAGGAGAACGACAACCCAACTACCCAAACGCCACAACGAAATCACTGCTACTGTCGCCGTATCACACAGGAAGAGGTGAGGTCAGCACTTAGGAAGATGGGAAAGGCTAAGGCAGTTGGCCCGGACAACATCCCGATTGAGGCTTGGAAGTGTTTGGGAGAGGAAGGAGTGCAATGGCTAACTATTTTCTTCAACCTTATATTTAAATCTGGAAGAATGCCAGATCAGTGGAGGAGTAGTGTTGTAGTGCCTGTATATAAGAACAAAGGAGACGCACAATGTTGTGGGAATTACAGAGGTATTAAGCTGCTGAGTCATACTATGAAATTACGGGAGAGAGTAATTGAGACTAGGATTAGAAGAGAAACCTAGGTTACTGTAAATCAATTTGGCTTCATGCCAGGAAGGTCAACTACAGAAGCGATATACATACTAAGGAGCCTGATGGAAAAGTATAGGGAGAAGAAACGAGACCTCCATATGGTGTTCATTGATCTGGAAAAGGCCTATGATAGTGTACCTCGTAAACTGATTTGGGATAGTTTGGAGGCTAGAGGGATCCCGAGTAAGTATGTTAACATTACTAGAGATATGTATGATAGGACTGAAACTAGTGTTCGTGCGCCTGTAGGAGATACTGATTTCTTTCCCGTGGAGGTAGGGCTCCATCAAGGGTCCGCGTTGAGCCCGTTTCTTTTTGCGGTTATTCTAGACGAGGTGTCAAAGTCCATTCAGGAGACACTACCGTGGTGCATGCTTTTTGCTGACGACATTGTATTGATCGCGGAAACTAAGCAAAGTTTGAATATGAGGTTAGAAGGATGGCGAACAGCTTTGGAGGGAAAAGGTTTAAGGATTAGTCGCTCTAAGACGGAGTACATGCACTGCGATTTCAGCGGGACAAACTACGAAGATCGCACCCAGATCACCATTGAGGGTCATGTGGTCCCGCAAGTAACTAAGTTTAAGTACTTGGGATCGTTCGTCCAAAGGGACGGAGAGATTGATAGTGACGTCGCACATCGTATTCAGGCTGGATGGTGTAAGTGGAGAGCAGCATCTGGAGTTCTGTGCGATAAGAGGTTCCCAACTAAACTAAAGGGAAAATTTTATAGGGTTGCAGTCCGACCTGCTATGATTTATGGGACAGACTGTTGGGCCATCAAAAAGACACAGTTACGAAAGATGGAAGTGACGGAGATGAGAATGTTGAGGTGGATGTGTGGTCACACTAGGTTAGATCGGATTAGAAATGAGGTTCTTAGGAAGAGGTTAGAAGTGGCTAACATAGCAGATAAGATAAAGGAGGGAAGATTAAGATGGTTTGGTCATGTGAAGCGGAGACATACGACAGCCCCAGTCAGAAGAGTGGAACACCTCACGGTGGAGGGGAGGAGGAGTAGAGGCAGACCCAAATTGACTTGGGTCGATCGGATTAGACAAGATTTGTTAGAATTGCACCTCTCAGAGGATATGGTCCAAGATAGGAATTCGTGGAGACGTAGGATTAAAGTTAAAGATTTTTAGGATTTAAGATTACTTAGGATTTAGGGTTGGCCTCTATGCATGTATATATATATATATATATATATATATATATATATATATATATATATCTGTATGTTGTATCATGTTATACATCCACTATTTTATTTTATTTTATTTTTTTGTTTTTTAGTGTTTAGTAATTGCCTAATTATTCATTAATATACAGTGTGCATTTTGTTGTTGTCGAGCCGGGGGTCTCTCTGGAAGCAGCCTCTCTATCTCTAAAGATAGGGGTAAGGTTTGCCTACATCCTACCCTCCCCAGACCCTACGAATAGCGTCGCTATTAGTGGGATTTCCTGGGTACGGTTGTTGTTGTTGTTGATCTGATTGAGTTACAAGAAACTAATGAAACACATATGTCGCAATCATAAGTAGGCTATTTTACCTAGACCTTCACCTTTCATCGAAAAAAACGAACATATTATGTAGCGAACTTGACAAGTTGACATATCTTAATAGTTGTACATATGAATCTAATTTAATGATCAAAATTCAAAGTATTTGATTTCCACTTGCAACGCCGAAGTCTAGAAGAACCAACATAGTACACTTGACTCTTTTCTGTTTTTTTTTTTTTTTTGTTTCATAAATTTCTATATAATATGTAGAATTTAAGAAAAAAAGTGTGATCTATATTCGTTATCATCGGACATCCACTTGTAGTGCATTGAATTTGTGGTCCGTAAGTGTGCTTCCTTTGACTCAAGGATTCTGGTGTTTTTAGTTTTTAATTTTTTATGGTCCCTTTTGTTTGGAGCCTTTGGCCATGTAACGCATCTTTCCTTGTTACTTTCCCCTAAATAATTTTTTTCCCAAGTGAATGGTATTATTCCATAACATGTAAAAAATACATTAATATAATAGGCAAGCAGGTAACAAATTGCGCTACCACCCCTATCTGGATGATGACCCCTAATCTACTAGAAACGAACCCTTGTCCCCCCTAGAGTCGAGACATTACTATAAATAACCCTTTAGACCATGGTCATGAAACAAATAGCTTCTAGTGCCAGAGAGCCAAATGTATCAAAAGCCGGGGGGGGGGGGGGGGGGGGGCGGGGGGGCGAAAACGTGATGGTTCTCTTCACAAGCTTTAGAATGTTTTTTTTCATTTTCTTCGTCTATGCCCTTCGCACCGCTTGCCCGGCTACAAACTCATTATCCCTCAAACCAGCTAGAGGAAATACCTTGTTACATCAAATCAAGACGAAAATGACACCATCCTTTTCAATCTACCCTACCCTCTTTGAACCTACTCATATACCAAAGATATCCCAATGCTTTAACATCGGACACTATATGAACAACGTTAACTTCCTTATTTATAACTTAAGTATCTGATGACGTGGGTAGCTCAAAGCAAAAAGAATAAATGATATCACAGAACAATGCTTAAAGGGTTGAAAGCTTCAACGGTTCAAAAGTCAGAAGTATTCTAAGTCAAAAAGATGACTTGTCCTATCACCTTTTCATCGAGCAACACAACCAGTTGCTGATGGAGTAACAACACCAAACAGACCGCAGGTCAATAGCCACCATCGGCTATTAGTGGATTGTCCTTTTGTTGCAACAAGGTCCAAGGTAATATGCTTTCCTCTAATAGAGGGTCCTTTCCTCTATAAATCAGACCTGTCTTCACAGATCTGATCACACCATCTCACATCACTTACACTCTAAACTTCTCATTCTTTTGGTCCTCACACGTGGAGAGAATACTTCTTTTCACTCGGATCTCTTGAACCCCTGAACCCTTCCTGTGACTCAGAACCAACATTAGGCAGTTATTTGTTGTAGCAACAGTATCGTAATGATTTTATAATTATTTATAACTTATTTAGTTTAATACATCAATTAAACCTCAAATCCTTTCATCAGAAAGGAAAGATACTAGAACATAAGAAATGCTATGTCTTAAATATGATAATCGTTTCTTAGATGCATTGGTTGTGAATAAGATGTTTTATAACAAGTAATTTAGGACGCTTGACCTCACAGGAAGTCTCAATTTAGACAACAAAAACAAAGGTGTGAGCGTTATTTATTTTATTGTTTAGATAAAGCGGATGGTAGTAGTTACTTCGAGGGATTCAAAAGCAGATAACAATAGTAACTAGGAAATTCATTATCAAGTTACAGAATATTATAATCTTAGATATTACTCGTACTACTTAACGATAAAATTAGTTAATTTATAGTTCTTTATAACTATAAGCAAGATATCCAAGTAAAAAATATATTAGAATTAAATGTTTATTAATTTTTTATCAATCGTTTTTCGCACAAACTTTTGGTCACAGTTTGATTAGGCAGATTAATAATTTGATCATAACATGAAAAGGCAATATAATATGACAGGCATTTTGTTCTAATATGTAATTAAGAAAAATTAAGCACAATGTTGTCGCATTTTCGAGGAAGAATACAATTATATGGTCACGAACAAATATGAAGTTTGATCCTTGTAGGAAGATTAAGAAGGTTGAATTTAGGAACCATACAATATTGTTTTTTGGAACGGTACACTTAATTTGATTATGTTGTCGTGTTCATCCTCGAAACCATAGCCTCCATCTATCACCATCACCCACCACAAATCACAAAATGGTTAACAAATGGATCTTTCACAACGGTTTATCACTGCTCAACCGTTGATTCATTATCATCTTCTTCTCCAACCGGATTAGGTGAGAGGATGTATATATATATATATATATATATATATATATAATATATGCATTTTTTAAAAAAAAAACTCTTTGTATGAAAGAGTTATTAACATTTTTAAAAATTGGGGAAGTAGAAGAGAGAAAATATTACCTTACATGGACGATATTATGTACTTCAAACTAGCGGCTCTTTTTTGTTTTGAATTTCCTAAATTAATCTTAGCTATCTTAAACAATCTAAGTAGCTAGAATGACTTTCTAGTATCCGAAAAAAAACACAATTGACGTATGTTATATGATAATATATAACTACAACAGTATATTAAAGAATAACCAACGTTATAATAATTAAGAAGCAACAAAATTAAAACCGAATAAGGAGAAAAGGAATTACATTGAGGCTCATGTTTGGCACGGGACTTTTAAACAAGCACGTTTGTTTTTTATGCTGGGCATGTGGTATACAGATAGGCCTGTAAACGAACCGAACGTTCATGAACTGTTCGGCGGGAAGTTCGTTTATGTTCGTTTATTTAGATAAATGAACGAACACGAACACAATTTTCTGTTCGTTTAATTAAACGAACGAACATGAATACACGTTTTGTTCGTTCATTTATGTTCGTTTATGTTCATTTATTTCTGTTCATTTATGTTCGTTTAATTAAACTTTACTTTATTTTTATTATTTATTTCCCTTTAGTTAAGTAACCTTAATTCATATTATATTTTATACAATATATTTGATATGTTTTAAAATTTAATCCTAAACCTAACATTCTAAACATATCAGCCGCTCTTCACACTTCACAGCCTTACCTCCCTTCTTCTCCACACTCCACAACCCTACTAATTTAGATTTTATTTTGGTTGCATTGTGATGTATTAGAATTTGTTGAATTGTGATAAATCATTATTAAACTTGTTTTTTTTTTTGTGCTCATTAATGTTCGTTTATGTTCATTTGTGTTCGTTTATGTTCATGAACTGTTCGTTTAGGTTTTAACTGAACGAACATAAACGAACACGAACACGAAAAATTTCTTAATGAACGAACACGAACACAAATATGTGTTCGATTATGTGTTCATGTTCGTGTTCGGTTAAATTTAAATAAACAAACACGAACACGCCTGTGTTCGTGTTCGTTCGGTTCATTTACAGGCCTAATACAAACCTATGGGTCTTTAAAATGTCACGTTTGCGCCCATACACATAGAGGGCTTTAAAGCCTCACCCTTAAAACCTATGGTGTGGAATAATGCCCATAGCTATTATTTAAAAAAACAAAAAAAAAAAGGAGAAAAAAGGAAAGAAAGAAAAAGCAAAACCTAATTGGTTAAGTTCTTAAAAAAAAGGAGGAAAAAAAAAAAGAAAGAAAAAGCAAAACCTGATTGGTCAAGAGAGAGCCCCCCACCCCCAACCAAAATCCACTTTTTTTTTTTAACGGCAAATTACATCTCCTATACTATTACACCAATAATTCTAAACTACAACATCCTTGCCAAAGATTGAACCTTGGACCTCCCCTCTAAGAGGCATATACCTCTACCAAGTGTGCTAGTCCCACATTGGCTGGTGGAGGCTTGCATAACGCCCTGTTTTGATGGAATGAGACAGTGTTGAGGGTGTCACCTAGTTGAGATGGTTGAGGAGGTTACCACACACCCCAACATTAGAATACAACATTTTGAACAGTAGCACTCTTAATTCTCTAAGGTGATCAAACTTTTGTGTAATTCGCCAGTAATTTGTGGAATGGATACAATAAAACGTAGGAGATGGTTCACTTATTTGAGTAGCCTTTTCATTTATTGGAAATCAACCAAATAAATTTCATTCTATAGCCTAAGAATTTATAAGTTTTCAACTAAATGATTTTAAATTGCATTCGCACAATCTAAAGTGCATTTGTTTTGGCATTCTCAACTCTGGAGTTGATCAAAAGTTTACAAATTTATAGCAATCTTCCTACACATGAATATTGATAGATTGAAACTAGACAAGCCCCTAGTCTCAAAGATTAATTAAAACTTCCATAATATAAGTAGGTGTTACATTTTGAACTTTTCGTTGTGAAAATATCTTCAAGCTCATAAGGGTTAAGTAATTGCGCTAGCACCCAAGATAATGCTAATTAAGTTTATTGAAAAATTATATACGGTGTCACTCGAATTTTGAATTTAACACACATAATATATTTTCACATGTGTCATGTGACACCGGTAGCTACGGCGTAAAACCCCTCGTGAATATCAAATACTTTATAAACTACTTGAGGGTGTTTGTTTGGGATTGTTCCTTATTTAACTTCAAAACTGTTTTTTTTTTTTTGTAAAAAGTGTTTTTTTTTTTAACCACAAAGAATGACGTATCAATCATCGTGCCACACAATGGCGGAGGTATGTATATCCGGACGTAGTCCCGGGACATCAGTCTTTTTTCAGTTGTATATATACATGTATACATAGGTTTTTCGAGTGACATCAATGTTTTTTCGATGGTGACTACATTAGATCCACCCAATTCCGGTTAAATGAGCTCAACTCTAATTTGTAAGTAGATACAAATATAACTTTTTACAAGCCCACTCCACTATTAAGCCCATTACTAATTAAAAACCAAAAAAAAAGTGATAGTAACGTACCTGTGCGGCTGTGGCGTTGTGCCTCCAACCGAACCGACTAACGCTTCCATTCCTTCAAACCCTATCATCATGAACGATTCTTGCATTTGTTACATTGAATAAGAGTTCTTCCAACAAGTTTCGGTTGAAGATGTAATACAACGTTTTCAAAAGATGAAAACTCGTGGAACAACTGTAAGTATTGTTTTTTTTTAATTCATATGACCATCGAATTTATAGTATGCGTTTTTTTATTTTTAATGACGATATTTTTTATTATTGTATCATATTTTTATTATGTGGTCAACCTTACCTGACCCGAACCATTAAACCGACCCACCTGAAAATTTTTATATCCGGTTCTACCAAATTAGAACGTCTAAAATAGTGACATCATTGGAAAAAATTCCTAGATCCGCCACTGGTGCCACATAACCAAATCACATAACCAAAACTAGCAGTTATAGTTATAGTTATCGTTATGGTTAATGGGAAAACCAAATCAAACCGCCATTTGCACACCCTTACAAACTAGTAAGATTCAAATTATATTTTTTTTCTAATATTAACAACCTATTGTATTATTATTATTATTATTATAAAGTCCGTGGTTTTTATGCCACTGACACCTTATCTTTCCAAAAATGACAAACCACCCCTAACATTACAGAATGATCCTTTTAACCCCTGCTTCATTCATAATGCTAATTGCTAGTTGTTCCTGCTTGTGAAGAAAGACAATAAAGTGAAGAAAGTGAACATCATGTTGCACACGCAAAGATAGGTAAGTGTCACTAGCAAACACTTTTTCTAAACTTCCCTTCCGCTTCACCAAACCTCCATACTCACGTCATCTTTCTTTTTTTCTTCTTTTTTTTTAAGAAACACCAACAACACAACCACCTATTCCCAATTCCCAAGACGGGAATAGGAAGCCTAAAACCACAAAGTTTACATCACATCAAAAGAACAACACCTATCCCAATCAACGACGCCACCTTTGAACTTATGTTTATACCACAAAAATCCCAAGGTCTTGATGTCCGCAATCATGTCGACAACCTTCGGCTCCTTACCTGAGAATATAGTTTCATTCCTCGCCTTCCAGATCCTCCAACAAGCAATTATAATTATCCCATGTAGCACCAACTTCTTATTCCTGGTAGTGTCACAATGCTCGTGCCATTCCACCAAATCATTAACATGAAACAAACACGTACCTGGAATCTTGCACCATGTCGATATGCCTTGCCAAATGCTTGCTGCAATACCGCAACCCGTCAGTAGATGTAGATGCTCAATAGATTCTTCACAACTCTCGCACCAAACACAATTTTGACTATCTATCCATATGCCCCGTCACATCAAAGCCACCTTAGTAGGCAGATGATCCAAAAACGCTCTCCACATAAAAATATTACATTTGATAGGAATCCACTTACTCCACGTGAAACCAAAACAACCTGTATTATTAGAGTCCGCTCCACGTAACCACTTCTTGACCGATGCCACTATGAAGCCAATATCATCACCAACTCTCCAAACCCACCTTAGTAGGTAGACGATCCAAAAACACTCTCCACATAAAAATATTACATACTCACGTCTTCTCGAAGGGATTCATTTCTTCCTACGTATATGGAACAAATAAATTAATAGTTATTTTAGTATATTCAATGACAATATCATAAATAGACAATCAGTCGGTGATAAAAACTTTTAACTCGCAGTTAGTTAACTATATAACAATTAGCAATCTCTCTCTTGAATAGGATTTTTGCTAATTTTTTATTAGGAAAAATTACAGAAATCGTCTTTTATGTTTACCTGTTTTGTCAGTAGATGTCCTTAAACTTCAAAAGTGATGAGAATCGTCCTATATATTTTAAAATCTTTCAAAACTAGTCCTTTAGCACTAACGTGGTTAGATTTTCCTGTTAAGTCAAGTCACGTGAAGGGCACATGAGGGTATTACTGACATTTCACCTCATCTTTTGATTTCCCCCCTTTTAAAACCCTTCCCTTATACTGATATCAACATTCATCTCGATCAAATTCTCTCTAAACAAAATAAACGCTAAACTTTCATCCCTCAATTCCACTCGATAAACACTGAATCTATGGCGAATGATAATGATCAAGAGAGAATAGTAGGATGGTATATTCGTGATCAAGATGATGATGATGATTACAAACCCTATTGTAAGTCTCTGACCCTAGTATACTCTGGTTTTTTTTACCTGAAAAGATCAAATTTTTAAAAAAAATTAAATTTTTTTGTTGTTTCCAGATGATATGCCTAATCTCTTCACCATACGACTTCATCATGGTGGAAAGTTAACCAAGAGTCCAGGACGTACTTATGAAAGGGGTAGGATCGATTATGTGGACTACATTGACATCGATCTTCTATCAATGCATGAAATTTCAGACATGGTAAATCTGTTAGGTTATTCTAGTGTTGATGCTATATACTACTATTTCCAAAATCCTCAGTCGAATTTAGACGATGGATTAGAGGACTTAAGTTCTAATCAAGATGTTTTGAACTTAGCCAAACATGTGGAAATGCATAAGATAATCAATGTCTATAGTATTCATGGATTAGAGGATTTAAGTTCTGATCAAGATGTTACCATTGAAGAAATAGATGAAACTGGACCTTATGCAATAGTCCCTGCAAAGTTAAAGGTTGTAAGAAACCTTAATGTAGGCCAATCTTCTAAGGTTGATGGTGGGCAGTTTAGTGGTGTTACTCAAAATGCTGATGCTGGAGATTCTGCTAAGGTTGGTAGGTGTAGTGTAACTGAATTGGAGGTTGATCAGGATATGTTTATATATGATAATGGACCTGTATTTGATGAAGAAGTTATAGTAGGTGATGGGAGTGATAAGGAAGAAGCACATGATAATGAAGACAGTGACTCAGACTACATAGTTGATGAAAACAATTTGATGCCTGGTCATGAAGTAGATATGAGTGATTATAGAATGCATGTTGACTATGATGTGGATGATAATGTAGGTAATCAACATGATGATTGGGATATTGATGATGAAGGGTTACAAAATGATTTATTCCCAAGTGGGTCAGAATCTGATGACAATGAAACAAGTGTTAGGAGAAAACAGCTAAACAGACTTAGAAAGGCAAAAGAAAGTGAGAATAGAGCTTTTTTTTTATGTCACAAGTCTTTAGAACTAAAGATGAAGTTAAGAAATTGATAAAAAAAATATACTGTTGAGTGTAGAAGGCAAATTGTTGTTATTAAAAATGATAAACAAAGGGTTAGGGCAGAGTGTCATGGATGTTTACCAGAATTTGAGGTTGATGACTTTGGATTTCATGTTGCTAGTTAAGCACCAGACAAAGGGAGAAGTGCTAAAAAACCAAAGGGGGATGGTGTTAAGGGGGCTGTTGTGAACAAAAACAAAGTTAAGGGGGCTGCTGTGAACAAAGGGTTTCACAAGGGTCCTCCTGTTAACAAGGGTAAAGTTAAAGGGTCTTCTGATAAAAATGTTGGTGGGTGGGGGAATAAAACAAATCCATCAGAGTTTCAATGCCCCTGGCAGCTTTTAGTATCCAAAGTTAAAAAGTATGAATCATGGGTGGTCAAGACTTTAGTTGAGGAACATAAATGTGTTCAGACCAGAAAGATTACAACTTGCACATCTACATTTCTATCTCAGCAACTCTTAGATCAGATTGAGGAAAATCCAGATATTCCTGTTAAAGCTGTTCAAGAACAGTTTCAAAGGAAATACGAGCTTGGGATCTCTAGGATGAAAGCATATAGGGCTAAGTCACAAGCAAAGAAGATGGTGGAAGGGGATTACACATCTCAGTATGCTATGTTGAGGGATTATGTGTTGGAGTTGAAAGATAAAAACCAGGTACTACTGTTAAAATAGAAGTTGAAAGAGATATTGATACAACTGAAAACACA
The DNA here is from genome assembly GCA_028751855.1 of Ambrosia trifida. Lineage (NCBI taxonomy): Eukaryota > Viridiplantae > Streptophyta > Magnoliopsida > Asterales > Asteraceae > Ambrosia > Ambrosia trifida. The sequence continues at coordinate 57,698,084 of CM054127.1, read as the reverse complement.
AGAAAGTTCAAAAGGATATATGTTTGTTTGGGTGCTTTGAAAGAGGGTTTTAAGGCAATAGGTAGGGATTTTCTTGGTCTAGATGGTGCTTTCATGAAAGGGCCTTATCCTGGCCAGATCTTAAGTGCAGTGGGTGTTGACCCTAACAATGGTATATATCCAGTTTGTTATGCAATAGTAGAAGCAGACAATTACAATGCTTGGTTATGGTTTTTGGATCTGTTGGGTGATGACTTAGGCTTGGGTAGAAACTCAAACTTCACTTTCATCAGTGATAGGCAAAAGGTAACCCTTGTTTACATAGTACATAGTTAATGATTATTATTTACATACTTATTAATGACATAACACTTGTTTACATGTTTACTAGGGCCCACTTCCTGCACTTTCAAGGTTGTATCCTTGTGCTGAGCACATGTACTGTCTTAGGCACATTCATGAGAATATGAAGCCAACATTCAGAGGCAAGCTTTATAAAGATTTACTGTGGAAATGTGCTAGTGCAACAACTATACCAGAGTTTACTACTGCCATGAATGAGTTAAAGTCTGTGAACAAGGCAGCAGATTTGTGGTTGTCCAAAATCCCACCTCTGCACTGGAGTAGGTCTCATTTTACTGGTATGAACTTTACAAGCTATATTAAGTATTTGTTTTGATTGATAAGTCCATTAGAATAATATACATTGAAACCACAGGTAGGGGACAAACTGACATGTTACTTAACAATATGTGTGAATCATTCAATGGAAAGATTGTGGAAGGTAGAGACAAGTCAATTATCCATGCCCCAGAGTACATTAGGGAGTATTGTATGAGGAGAATTGTTGCGGTGTTGAAAGATATAGAAACCAGTGAAGGACTTTTGACACCTAGGGCCACAGAAGTGTTTGATACAATTAAGAAAGATGCTACCTTTTACAGTGTTCAGTGGAATGGTGGTGGACCGTGGTGGTGGTGGATGGAGGTAGGTGGTGGTGGACGGTGGTTGGTGGTGGTAGACGGTGGTGGTGGACCGTGGTGGTGGTGGTGGACCATGGTGGTGGTGAACGGTGGTGGTGGTGGACCGTGGTGGTGGGTGGCGGTGGTGGTAGGTGGCGGTGGTGGGTGGCAGTGGTGGACCGTGGTGGTGGTGGTGGACGGTGGTGGTGGTGGTGGGTGGTGGTGGACCGTGGTGGTTGGTGGTGGGTGGCGGTGGTAGTGGTGGTGGGTGGTGGTGGACCGTGGTGGTGGACCGTGGTTGGTGTTGGTGGACCGTGGTGATGTTGGTGGTGGGTAAGGAGAAGAGAAGTGGAGAAGACCTTTGAAGACCTTAGAAGACTTTGAAACAAGTCTGCACCAAGAAGAGGTCAGGAAGACCTTTTTGAGAGAAAGGTCTTCCGAAAAATAAACAATCTGCAGACCTTAAACGTTTGCGCGCGTCTGCTTGGTGCAGACAAAAGAGGTTAGAAGTGCTTCTGAGGAAAAAACAAACAGCACCGTAGTGGCTGCTTTATGGTTCAAATCTACTAATGGTGGCAGAGTTGGTGCATTGTAAAACTGGGTTAATCCAGTGTACACAATGGAGAGGTGGAGACAAGTCTACTCCTTCAAGATCAACCCCATTAATGGCAGGGCTCTGTGGCCTAAGTGTGAAGTTCCAACAACATTATTGCCACCTAGTCATCGCACCCAGGTGGGTAGACCAAAGAAAGTAAGGAAGAGGTCAGCATTTGAAATGGAAGATGTTGCAAGAGGAGGAAAACTATTAAAGAAGAACACCAAGACAACTTATGGCAAGTGTGGAAATCCAGGTCATAACCAAAGGACTTGTAAGGGCCAGACTGAGAAGGTGCAAAAGGTTCAGGGTAAGAAGGCTGGGAAAAGGGGAAGAAAAAAGAAGGCTGATGTGGAAGTGCAGGGTAACAGTGACAAGGGGCATGGTTAATTTTTAGTTTTGGTATTTAATGTGTTTAGGATGTTTTCATACATTATGTATGGTCTTATGGTCTTTTATGTGTTTTTGGATAATAGTTATGGTATGTACTGAATCTATGGTTTTTGGATGTTTATGTATGAACTAACTGTTTTATGGTATGTACTGAATGATATTATGGATAATCTGCATTTGGATGTTTAGTATGGTTTGTCCATTTGACCCATTATGGGTGTGGTTTGTGAAAACTGTCCAAATATCAAAACCATTTGACCCATTATGGGTGTGGTTTGTGAAAACTATTTTATGGTATGTACTCATGTACATTTGACCCATTATAAAAACTGACCATTTGACCCATTACAATCTCATGTACATTTGACCTATTATTTTCATTTGACCCATTGTCTACATATTAATACCAAAATGTGCATTTTATACACTTTCATTACCACAATAGATTCTTACAAAACAGGTTCTTACAAAACAAGTTCTTACAAAACAAGTTTGATACTGCTTCTATACTGCTTCATTAAGATAGCTACCCTATCCATCTGCTACATATACTGCTTCTAATACATACACTGCTAATTCATCAACACATACACCAAAAATCCAATCCAACTAATAGTCAGGAACCTTTTTGTAACATCGCGAATTTTCCCCCAATTTTTGTATTAGTAAAATCACTAATAAACTATCTATTTTTATCCTCTTGGTGATTTTTATTAATTTATTTATAATAATGATAATAATAATGATAATGTTAGTAATAAATTTTCTGTTTAAAAAAAAAAATTCATCTTTAAAAAAAAAAAACTAGAACTAACATCAACCATAACCTTTCCCTAACCAAAGCATTAACCCAAACCAAACCCACCCTCATTAGCCCAAAACTGCAGGCCCAAAACTTCCAACCCAAGTCCAAAACCCTCCTTTCTTTCCCTCCTTTCTGTCGCTGCAACACCAAGCCAAACCACACTTTGGTTGACCAACAAACCCTCCAATTTTGACCACATAATCGAGCCAGAAATGGAAACCTCAATCAAAGCGATTATTGCCTTCATAATTAGCATTCGTTCACGCGCCTAATCCAACCCGAACACGCGTGATTACAGTTAATATGGGTTGGAATTGAGCTCGTGTTTGACCATCACGGGTAAAAGAAGGCAATCTTCCAAATATACATCTCTACTATAAATTAAACCCACCCTATCGAACTAGAGACACCGAAAAATCTTTCCCCCAGTTCAAATCTCACGCTAAAACAACCAGTTGTTCGTATCGTTGAGTTTTTAGATCGTGACACGCGTGGCTGCATTTCACTCGATTGAGCTTGGTAAATCTCAATTCCTTGTTTTAGTAAGCATATCGGCCCTTGTCTAACATTAACCCCATAGTTAATCGATCTGTATCATTGGGTATAAACAGATTGAATCGGATGTAAACTAGGGTTCTTAGTTATTTATTTTTGGGGAAGATGGTTATACACTGCAGCCTTTTAAAACATTTTGTACCAACAATAAAAACAACATCTGATATGTAGATCAGATGGTTGGGGGTCTTAAGTTGATGGCTTAGGACCGGCTTTTGTCTGGGTTCGATACCGGGCACAAGCACATTTTTTTAATAATTCCAATCCAAACCTAAGGGGTCTTTATAATTAATAGAAATCAAATAAAAACGTTCTCAGGGTCTAGACCAGTTGGTCTAGACTTGTGATTATAAAACCTAACCGGCCAGAGACTCGGGTTCGAGTCCTGGCATATGCAACATTTTTTTTAAAACCTTTTCTTTTATATTTTTACTCTTTATCTTTTAAAATAGTTTAAAAATACCAAAAGAGATTTATAAATTCTATAAAAATTATTTTATGTTACTCTAATGGTAAAGTTTATCATACAATTTTTAGTTTTTTGAAAATCATTTATTTAATATATATTATAAATATTACAAGTTTATTCAATTATAATTTTAAAATTCTATAAAAATATCTAAACGATTTTATCATAAATATTTCAGAAATAAACTTTTATTCCAGAAAACCGTTTATTGGATATTTTTAATTAATTTTTGTTGTTTTAATCATAAATAAATCATAATAAATTCATTTTTCAACATTTTTATACCAAAATTTTACATAAATTATTTCTATTCATTTAGAACAGAAATATAAATTTTAAATTGAAATTTCATTAATTTTAATATTTTTAGATATTTAGACTATATTTTGACAAATAGAAATAAATATACTAAATATTCAATTTTTGAGAAGATAATTTTATAAAAATTATTTTCATATTTAAGATCTTATAATACAACCATCTTAACCAAGATTTTACAAAAAGTTCTTTTATGTTATTTATTTTCCTAAATTTATTTATTTATTTATTAACAATTTATCTAAATCAACGCACTACGCCAAAACAGGGCTTTCGCCACACTTTTACCAAAAATACTCTGCCACACCTTTAATTAAATGTGTGACTAAAGCTCATAAATGATGTTTCAAAACATTTTTTGCCACCAATTTTATTTTTCATGTGACCATTGCATAACAGGTCAAAAACTTTAGCCACACTTTAAGAAAAAAATGTGACGTTTACTAGCCACATTCAAAAAAGTGTGGCCAAATGTGATATATGGTCACTATATTTGTTTAATGTGACAAAAAAACACATATATTCGAAACCTTTAGCCATACTTTAAGAAAAAACCGTGACATTTATTACTCACACTAGTAAACTGTGACCAAATATGACATACGGCTACATAATTTGTATCATGTGACAAAAAACACATCTTTTCAAAACTTTTAGCCACACTTTATAAAAAAAACTGTGACATTTAGTAGTCACACCAGAAAAGTGTTGCAAAATGTGATCTACGACAACTTTATACGTTGGATGATGTGGCTAAAAGCTAATACATATGGCCACATATATTATTTTGTGTGACCAAATGTTATACAACAATCATGGTTAACAATACAACATTTTATGTGGCTTTACATAAACAATTGTCACATTGTCGACACTTTTATTGTGACAAAATGATAGCAAATGTCATGTGAAGATATGTGTGACCTAAGGTCATATAATAGTCACATTTAAAGTTACAAAATTTCATGTGGCTTTACATAATTGTTAGCCACACTATTGTCACTTTGTTTTTTTTTTTTTTTTTTTTTTTTGTCTAACAAAATGATAGCAATTGTCATTGATTAAAAAAACAATTAATGTGGCCAAAGGATAAACAATTGACACATTTAAAATTATAAAATTTTATGCATCTTTACACTACAAGAAAAAAAAATATATTTTTATTTGAATTCTATTTTCCTCTTAAATTCCCTCCTAAAACTCTCCTCAAAAATATTTCATCCTAAAACTTCCCTCCATAATATTTCATCCTAAAACTCCCCCCTAAATCATACATATTTTAAAAATTCAACTATAATTAAATATTATATTTTTAAAATGATATTTGTAGTACTCGTTTTTTTCCTAAATAACATGTCGATCTATGCATATATATGAGTTACATTTCTATATTATTATTTTTTTGTTTTATAGACAACATTTTTGAAAAAGCATGCTTCTAAAATATATTGAATCGTACCGTACCAATAAAATTCCAGTATCACTTTGTTACTCATTTTTTGGCATTTTCAATATCGTTACTTTCTGTTCAGTAGGGTAACATTATGTTACGGATTTTTACCTTCATACATTGTACCGTACTGAGTATTTTTAGGAACCAATACAATACTGAATTTTGGCACTTTTCAGGATCGATGTTTTTATTCGGTACCGATACCGAGCTCATCCCAAGTAGATCATATATGTCTTAATGGGTCATATTTAGTCTTAATGTATCAGGATAGTAGATCATATATGTCTTAACGGATCATATTCGCTTAAATTGATCATTATTTATACCATGTTATAATGCATATTGTACAATCATTCAAACCACAATTGGTGAAATTTGACTTAAAAAATCTAGTGGCCTTTTCAAACACCCCTTAAATCTATTAGAGCGGGATTTCAAAAGCTAAAAAGATCACGTTCAAATTTTGAATCCGAGTATGTATGTATGTGTATATATATAGAGAGAGAGGGAGAATGAGAAAGAGAGATGTATGCTTTATTGGCCATATTGGGCCTTAATGGGTCATAATGAGCAATAGTAGATCATGTATGTCTTAAAGGACCATATTGAGCCAAAATGGATCCTAATAACAATAGTAGATCATATATGTCTTAGCGGATCATGATGGGCCTTACTGAATCACAGTGGACAGTGGTAGATCATGTATATTTTAATGGACTATATTGGGCCTTAATGAATCAAAAAGGACAATGGTACATCATATATGTCTTAATGGACCATAGTGGGCCTAAATCTTGGAGTGTGAGGAGTTCGACGGTTGTTGTGATTTGATGATTCAAGTGACAGTGGGGAGTCTTTTGTCAACGGTAAACGAAGATAAGGGGTCGATAGCTATTTCGAGTGGACCACCGCCCTTTTTAGCCATCTTTTCTCGTTCGTCTGTGGCGGTTATGATCAACGGTGAATTTTAGTGTTTGGTTAAACTTTCGCCCTTTGAAAACAAACTCTCAACCCACCCAACTGCATAAAATACATCCGTATATATATGCAGTTCATGAGCTACATATACACGTAATTCATCGATCTATATATAGTTTTATATTAGCTTTTTAAATTCCACAAATAAAAGTAATATACAAAAATAAATTGATATGTTATATTAGATTTCTTAACTCCGGGACATTCCCGAGGTATAATCTAGTATATATATATATACACACCGATTTTTTTTATTTTTAAACATATTTTGAATTTTTTTAAATAATAACTCAATTCCCGCAAATCGCAATACCCCCAAAATAATTCCCTTAACGTCTTCCCCCTAAATTTCTCCCCCAAAACTCTTTTCACTATCCCTCCTAATATCCATTCTAACCCTAATCCCAATCGTTCTTTTCATGCCCCTGTTTACCTAATACCCTGAACACTACTTTTACCTCTCACAAACCCCTCTCTACTATTGAGTTTTTCCTGCGTGCAGGCTACTCCAAGCCACCACCGTAATAAAAAACAAAAGAATGGCCTATTCAAGGCTGGTAATCCGTGGCCGCCATCAAACTGATGTTGTTCGTTTCTTTCTTCTCGTCTCTAGGTGAATCATGTACACGAAAGCATCTTATTTTCCCCAAAACCATATTTCTATGAAGTTCTAATCCAACTATGCTGAATCATTTCATAACATGGCAGCCCCATACGCAACAATGAATTCCCCAAATCGTTGATTTCTGACCCATCTTGTTTGGCGGTTAAGGTACCTACGTTGAACCCTCTTCTGATTAGAATATAGGTTTCCGTTTACTAAAGCTTTTAACCTTTAGTAATTGGATTATAACATAAACAAAGAAGACAAATTGTTATTATATTAAATATACCATAATGTATATTCTCTTGATATATATACTAATATGTAAAATATATCAGAGCCATAATTGTTATTATATTAAATACACCATAATGTATATTCATCGTGTTTCTGTTAGCATACAAAGACCATAACATTAAGCCATGATCTTTTGTTAATAAGTTTTTTTCAATAACTAAAATTAGCAGTTAAGAATTGCTGAGTGGATGAATTTGATTTGAATGAAGACAAGCACATAACTCCTTGTTCATACATTTATTTTCATCATCTATGTGAGTTGGGCCTCAATTAGTCTAGTACTAGCTAATTATTTTCTTGATAGTCAAGGTTTAGCAGCTGGGATTGTAATTGATGTAGCATGTTATTATAGCTTGTTCATGTTAGATTTATGTTTTTTTTTTCTGGTTTGAAAATAAATATTGGGTTGGTTTTATTTTTTTTCTATATGGGATTTATAGGATATTTGGACGGAGTTGTTTTCCTCAATGATCTCACATGCGAAACGTTTAAATTCATCACTTCTGGTGCTAGCGGTATGACAAATGCTTCCCTGTAGCTGGTGAGTATTTACATGTTTTTAGTTAGAGGAGGTAAAATAAGTTGGCTGGCTTTCAGAATTTTGAACGAACTTCCAACTCCTTTGACTCGTTCAATTTATTTCAGCGTTTTCTTTTATACCAGTTTGTATTGTTTTGAAAACTTGATCGTTCTACATGTAGTATTGGTAGCGCAGGCAGTTCGATAGCCAATTTGGTTCTTGAACTTATCACTAAGTAGAATTATCAAGTTTTTAAAACTTTGTTTATTTCACATGTTAAAGTTATTCCTAAAATCAAGTGTGGGTTGAAATTGTCACATCTATCTTTAGTTAGTTATGACATTAATGAAAGTTATAAAACAAAATACATAATGGATTTGATATTTCCCTATATTAATTGAATATATCGAAGTTTTGTTGCACTTGTTATAACAGATGTATGCTAAACTGCAAATGTTATGCCTAATTGTGCCAACTACAGAAATTCATTGTATTCATTTTTGCGCGCAAAATTCAGACATGGAGGTTAAGCTTTCACCACTCTAGTTGTATTATACAAGACATGCTGAATGGCTATTTGAGGGTGAGAAATCTATATCATTTTATATGTACTTGTATGTTTTTAAAATTACTTTTTCTTATTTTTGATAATCCACAAATAATATTGTAAATTGATTTTCTATCTGACATGGTTACATAGAAGTCCTAATATATCAAGAATAATCTAGTCTTAAAAATATATTTGTGAACCATTGTATTCAATTCATACATGTTACTTGGGTTGAGTATGCAGAGTCTGAGAATGAGCTGAGCCATGGAATCTTCATCATTATGTTAGCAGTAGAATGGTTTTTGGAGCATGACAGTGCCAATGTGAGAGGCTTGCAAGTCTTGTAGCATGTTTGCTATTAGTTATTGATTCTCATGTGCAACTTCTAGAGATATGCAATGGTGAACATGTTGGCTTAGATTTAAGCAAACTTAGAAAACTATAAAACCAAATTTGCTTATACAAACTATGTTTGCAGGTTAGAGATGGGTGCTATGATTACAAGGTGAATGAGATTGTTAATGTTGGGCTGAAATCAAAGAAAAGAAATGAAGACTCAAGAAAGGTGTCATGGCATTTGTTTTTCAATACATTTCCCTTGGTAGGACCAATATTAGACCTGTTGAAAACATTTAGAATATTACAAAGAATGACATTCAAGTTTATGGGTGGATAGCTTTTCATTTACAACTTTTGTAGATCGCTTTTGATTAAAAGTTTGTCTGTAGTATTTAAATTCTAAACTTATATACAGATTTTAGTTTATTATTTTTAATGTAATTTGGTTTTCTCATGTTATTAATATTTTAATTTTATGGAATTTGAAAATAAATTGGCCAGTTACATGAAATTGGTCACGTAGAACCACAATAAATATGTGTAACTAAAGGTTAGATAATAGTCACACTTAAAAATTACAATATCGCTTTTTGTGTCTATAACTAGTTTTTAGCCACACTTGGGGTCTTCATATGGGCTTTAGTTACCTATCAGCCACACCATTTTGAATTTTTTTTTTATTGTGACACGCAATCCCAACAAACGTCATGGGAAAAAATTATGTGTGACCAAAGGTTAGACAATAGTTACACATTGTCACTTTGTTTTTATCTGTGTGACGGAATGATATTAAACATTATGAGAAAAACGATTATGTGTGACCAAAGGTTAGCCTATAGCCACACTTAAATTAAAATTTTCATGTGGCTTTACATATTTATTAGCTATACTATTATCAGTTTGTTTTTTATTGTGTGACGAAATGATAGCAAACGTCATGTAAAACAAATTATGTGTGACCAAAGTTTAGACAATAGTCACACTTACAACTAAAAAATTGTTTTGTGTGTCCACAAATAGTTTTTAGCCACACCTACATTCAACTCATGTAACTATATAATAGAACCAACCACACTTATAAGACATTCATGTGGCCATTACTACCCTTTAGCCACACTTAATGGACATTCATGTGCCATGGTTTCTTTAATTTATGTGACTAAAACAAACATTTTAGTAAATTCATGTGTCTATATAATAGAAATAGTCACACTTAAAGTAAATTCATGTGGGCGTTACTACCTTTTAGCCACACTAAATAAAGAAAGAGAATTCTTGATTCCAGTAAGAAATACAGGTACCCTATAGCCACACTTTTAAGGTGCTACGGCCACTAAACATAAATGTGACCGTATGATACCTATGATGACTTGACCTATGGTCACACTTGAGCTGGAAAAAAAAGTGTGGCGGAAGACATATGGTCACACTTTTTTGATGTGGCCAAAGGCCTTTTTTGGCGTAGTGACGATTAATCAATTATCAATCCCCAAATTAGGAACCCTAGAATTCATGTAAACTAGAAAACTTAGACTTATTCTATTGCTTTGAACTTAGGGTAATACTTGGAATCGTTGTGCCACATTTATTCTATATCAAGGGATTCAACACTATCATTAAGGTGAGTTTACATAGCCCCTTTTACCATTTCACTATTTTGGGGTGAAACATGTTACAACATCAATTTACAATTCAACATAAGTGTCTATGTGTTATTTTATGTTGCATTATGTCTTAAACATTACTACTGTAAGCACAATTATTCTAGCATAATCATTAACTCCGTACAAGCCAACGATACACAATGATAGATCTATTGGACTGACAACCCCACCCGGATACGTGTACCTCCTACATAGGTAGCGTGGTGATTGTTATCGCAACATAAACGAGTGAACCATATGCGTATGGGATGGACCACAATATTCTAGTCACAAGGTTTGATTATGCACACGATTTACCGGGTAGTATTGTTTTCACATATGGACTAGACTTGCCATGACACTCGAATTGTACCAATTTTATTCAATATTCAAACCTATGTAATTCTCACCAACTTTTGTTGACCCAAAATATTTTCAAACTTAACATGTTTCAGGTTATAGCTTGCTCGAAGATTAGAGTTAATGCTTGAAGATGCGTAGCTAGTATTTTTCATTTTGATGTACAAATTCTTAGAACAATTGTATGTAATTTATTTAAATCATTTATTGAAACTTATTATTTACCCTGAGCTACTGAACAATCATCAATACGTGACATCCCGATGTTTCCGTCATCGGTTGGGGTGTTACAGATTGGTATCAGAGCCGTGGTTATAGGGAATTAGGTTATTAGAAAAATAATCTAGACTATAACCCTAGGGATTTAAAACAGTACTTGCCTCTCTTACTTGTAACCCTAATTGCTTCCTTATTCTTACCCCTACCCTACATACAACCCTAAGCCTTTACAAGTTGACTACTCTTATTCGTCTGCTGCAATCCTGATCCCCCTTTAGATTAATAGGACAAAATCCTCAGGTTTAGCCTGAACCACCTGGAGATCTCGTCGAAGTTCTAGATTTTAATAACGAACACGTGCAATCTGGACGGGTGAACGCCTGTATTCTGAGTTTTCTGTCTAGGACTGGCATTGCGCATATATCCCAATCAGACGAGGGACCCGGATGCCTACCTGGGAATTCTCGGGATGAGTGTTCACTTATAGGCTAAAGCATGTCTTCATTATGTTATTAGAATCTAGAATCTTTGATAAGTCAACGTTTTCGTTTATTCGTTTTAATTAATGGATAAATGATTACATTCCTTATATTACCTCATTCATTCCATGTCTCATTGAACCTTCATTGTGTCTCTTACAGATCATGCCTCCTCATCGCAACACTCGCCTTAACAGTGGCGACGAACATGAGGAAGGGAGCAACAACCACAACCACAACACTAACAACAACAATGGTAGTGATGTCCAACTGGCTGCGATCATTACCCAGCAAATGGCGCAACAAATAACAACTCTGGTTCCTAATTTGGTGGCTCAAGTCATCCAAATGAATGGAAACGGCAATGGAAATGGAAATGGCAATGGGAATCACAATGGGAACGGGAATGGAAACGGGAATGGTCACCCAGTCTGTACCCTCAAGCACTTTAACTCTTGCAACCCTCCTAAGTTTAGCGGGGATGAAGGAGCCACTGGCCTCCTTCAGTGGTTCGAAGGTATCGAAAATACCTTCATTAATAGCGAGTGCCCTAACAATCTCAAAGTTCGTTATGCTATGAGTGTTCTTCACAAGCGGGCACTCACATGGTGGAACAAAGAGAAACGAACTCGTGGAGCTGAAGTCGCACTGGCCTTAACTTGGGAACAAGCTAAAGACGTTATGAAGGCAGAGTTCTGCCCTCGTAATGAAATCAAGAAGTTGGAAGATGAGTTTCATGATCTTGCCCAAGACAGTGGAGAAAACCTAGCCTACAACACTCGTTTCCACGAACTTAGTCTACTGCTACCACATAAGGTCACTCCCTTGCCTATTGCAATCGAAAAATACATCGGTGGCTTACCCATGCAGATTCAGGACACGGTGTGGGGAAGGAACCCTGCTACCCTCGAGGAAGCAAAGCGTTTGGTGGCCACCCTAACAGATAACCATGTAAAGGCAGGAACCCTGACTCGGAAAGGGGAAAAGAAAACTGTTGTGAAGGATACTCCTCAACCTGCTATAGAGATTAAAACTGAGTCTTCAACCAACGGAAGACGCAAAGCCAGGAATTTCGCAATAGGTGCCACTGTCCCACCAAACAAGAAACAATATATCGGGAACCAACCTAAGTGTAACACCTGTCAGTATCACCACCCAACCCAAGTGCCTTGTTGTCAGTGTACCAATTGTCAAAAGTACGGGCATCTTGCGGAAGTTTGTCGGATTCCTGCTGCTAATGCCCTTGCTGCTCAGAATAATCCTGTTAGAAATGCTCCAGCCCCCAATCCTCAAAATGGTTGGCCTGCTCGTGGGCAATGTTTCGAGTGTGGCGACCCCAATCATTTTCGTAATAAATGCCCTAACCTGAACCGAGATCAAGACCCTCCAACTGCTTAACGACAAGCTCCACCGTTTGCATGTTATTTGCTTTTTAAAATTCTATGTATTGACGCTTTTTGATTCAAGTATTGAAATTTCTGTCTTTTACATGAGAGTTGTTTATCTAGTATGATCATAACACTTGGATGCATGCTTGTTTGAATGTGAACTAATTGCTATATCAATATCTAAATCTATACAACTACAACTCACATACTATACTTGTTACACTTATAACCTTGCTTACATAAGCATATTATCAATTTGCAATTTATGTGTGATAATTGTTACACTTAATCAACAACTGGTAGAGGATGAAGTACTTGCTCAACAGTTAGTAGAGTACCAAATAACCTACTCAACGATTGGTAGAGATCATCATGCCTGCTCAACAGTCGGTAGAGGTCCTAACAACCTGCTCATTGACTGGTAGAGGCTATCGAACCTGCTCAATAATCGGTAGAGGTTCCTACTCACTGACTGGTAGAGGTTTTTTTTTTCCTGCTCAACAGTTGGACACATTTTTGGATACATCATACATGTAATTTGATATAAAAATTTATTAGACTCATTGATACAAAGATTTAGTCCCAGGTTATTTTGCGTTACTTACATGTGTGTTTAGAGTCATAGAAGGACGCAAAACTTTAATGTAAGGTAAATTGGTGATTACAGTCCGGAACGTAATCATGAATTTACAGGTACGTTAAGGTAGTGTGAAATTCTATCAAGGTTTTCGGTAGGTAACCAATTATAAACCCTAGTTAGTTAGTGGTCCATTTAACCTTGATGGTCATCTTGTGTATTACTTAGGTTTGATATTAAACACTTATTCCTCCCTCTATTTTAAATCAATGAATCCAACTCTCATAACATTCCATCATTTCAAACACTCCATCTGAATACCTATACAAGCTTTCCATGCTAAACAATTGACGTCCAAACGTTTACCCAATCAGCCTCAACCTTATGCTTTAATAACTTCGGGACGAAGTTTCTAAAAGTAGAGGAGACTGTAACATCGCGAATTTTCCCCCAATTTTTGTATTAGTAAAATCACTAATAAACTATCTATTTTTATCCTCTTGGTGATTTTTATTAATTTATTTATAATAATAATAATAATAATGATAATGTTAGTAATAAATTTTCTGTTTAAAAAAAAAAAGCTCATCTTAAAAAAAAAAAAAAAAAAAAAAAAAACTAGAACTAACATCAACCATAACCTTTCCCTAACCAAAGCATTAACCCAAACCAAACCCACCCTCATTAGCCCAAAACTGCAGGCCCAAAACTTCCAACCCAAGTCCAAAACCCTCATTTCTTTCCCTCCTTTCTGTCGCTGTAACACCAAGCCAAACCACACTTTGGTTGACCAACAAACCCTCCAATTTTGACCACATAATCGAGCCAGAAATGGAAACCTCAATCAAAGCGATTATTGCCTTCATAATTAGCATTCCTTCACGCGCCTAATCCAACCCGAACACGCGTGATTACAGTTAATATGGGCTGGAATTGAGCTCGTGTTTGACCATCACGGGTCAAAGATGGCAATCTTCCAAATATACATCTCTACTATAAATTAAACCCACCCTGTCGAACTAGAGACACTGATAAATCTTTCCCCTAGTTCAAATCTCACGCTAAAACAACCAGTTGTTCGTATCGTTGAGTTTTTAGATCGTGATACGCGTGGCCGCATTTCACTCGATCGAGCTTGGTAAATCTCAATTCCTTGTTTCAGTAAGCATATCGGCCCTTGTCTAACATTAACCCCATAGTTAATCGATCTGTATCATTGGGTATAAACAGATTGAATCGGATGTAAACTAGGGTTCTTAGTTATTTATTTTTGGGGAAGATGGTTATACACTGCAGCCTTTTAATACATTTTGTACCAACAAAAAAAACAACATCTGATATGTAGATCAGATGGTTGGGGGCTTAAGTTGTTGGCTTAGGACCATAGCAAATATAATTTCACTTTTATCTTTCAATATGTCATTAACTTATTAAATAATCTATTTATCATTTTACATATTAAGCAATAATAAAAACGATATTATGTAACATTATTTATTGATTTAAATATAAACATGTTATAACCTTTTAAGTTTTAAACGGAGCTGTACTCGTAACTAGGCTAACTATTATATATTGTAAACAGGGGCATAACTTCTTGAGGGCTTGATGGAGTGAGGGGCCCTCGGCCATACTGTTTTTTTGATGCAGTGGTGGAATTTTGCGATTTTCGTAGGGAAATTGAGTCAGGGTTGACTCCTGCCCCCACTGATTTGATCTTCTGGCCAATACCGATGAAAATTTGAGTCTGGCCCCACGAATTCAAACACCAAGCTTTGCGACTGATTTTAAATCATTGCAATTGTTGTTACTTGTTAACGAGGTACCGTACATCTGAACGCTACCAGTACCACGTTGATTTCAACCGAACATCAATAACGATATCGGTATCATAACTGCTAGCAATATTCAATTTTTATAGTTCTCTGTCAATGTAGAATACATATCGATATCCTTTTAGGTATATCACATTCATTTTTGAATTTTCTTTTTTCGGTTGCTATAACATATAACGAGTACCTATAACATAGTGGTTCTAGAACGGAATGAATTGATACTGACTAAGTTCCTGCCACGTAGCAGGAGTAAAGTTAACTAGTTGATAACCATCTTCTTTACATCTAATAAAATAAAGTCCCTTGGTACACATGTCATGCTCATATTCAACCTTCAATCCTCTCTCCTCCATATTGCGCCACTTGTCCCTTCCATGTAATTTATAATTTTTTTTAAAAATCAAAAATCATTCTCAATTAATGTTGGTCAAGAATCATTTTGAGTAATATTAACTTTTCTAAACCATTCTCAGTAAAAAAATTTGACCAATATTAACTTTCCTAAATCAAAAGCATTGATTATTACCATCATTCCTAAACCCTAACCCAATCAATCCTTCTTGTCGCGTCTCCATCATCGATTCTCCTTCGTCTTCGTTCAATCTTCTTCAAGGTTTCAATCTTTCCATTCTTGTGTAAAACGATCACTGGTCATCTATCTGTACTCCTGTGTTTTTGTTTTAGTGTATTTTTGTTTCAAACATCAATATATCCCGATTTGTTCATGGCGATTACTGTTTTCCTATTTTTTAACTGATTTTAATTATTAAGGTTTCAATCTTGATGTATTGTGTATTATTGTTTATGTTTAATAAGTTTTTAGTTTTAGGGTTCATGTTTTTTCTTTCTTTTTTAAACTGATTTTAATAGTTATGGTTCAATCACAATGTATTTTGTATAATTCTTTATGTTTTATAATTTTTCAGTTTTAGGGTTCAATGATTTCTCGATTGATTGATTTAGGTATGAATTTGTTTGTATTGTGTATGAATCTGTATTTATCTGTATGAATCTGTATAATTGATTTAGGTATGAATGTGTATGATTGAATTAGCAAAGTCAATCTGTGGGTTTGTTTGTGATTCTTGATTTTATAAATACCCATTATCTGTGGGTTTTGTGAGTTTTCGCATAGGTTGGTGTTTCTTTTGCTTTAGCGTATCAAACAAATAAGAAAATGGTGTATACGAAGTGTCGAAGAAGGATGTAGCAAAATAGGGTTCAGCTGCTCATCAAACGCATCATGAATGGGGTTAGTTAAGGTAATTTAACACTTCCCAGTCTTCAAGTTATAATCTTTATGTAATTGTCTTAGTTGTCTAAATAAATGATCTAATCTCTTTAGTACTCATCTATTATGAATGCCATTTTAAAATCACAGCACCATCAGGTATTAATATTTTGATTAATGAGCATCCAAAACTGAAGTCATGTATGTTTTTGATCAATTATCAGTTGCAAGTTTATTTAATATTTGATCAGTTACATGTGTCTTTATCATGGACTTCTATTATATCAAACAAACTTATACTATATATTTGTTTTGGTGCTTAAGCTTTTGCTTACAATTTTTGTTTTTCAGAATACCTCAAAGCGACCGTAAGGAAGTGGCGACCCATGGCACTCACGACAATCTTATTGAAGTCACTGGTACTTTTAGATTCCTTTTTCCTTCTTTTCACTTTGTGTCGGTGAATGTTATTTATTTGACTATCATTGATGCGTGATTTCGATGAAAGCAATTTGGTTTGTTGGACATGTGGACTGATATGGAGTGTTTTTTTTTTTTTTTTTTTTTTTTTTTTTTTTTTTTTTTGCAACAGTCGGATTTAATGTGGAGACATGGAGTTTCTGTGCAGCGATCGTTCAAAAGAATGGTATGATTATTTGGAGAAAGCTAATTCTCATATACTAAAAGATTGATTTTAATAAAATATTCTAAAAAATCTTTGTTAGATGATTTTACGGGAGTTATTGACCCGTTTCTTCGCTCTTTTCATGTATTCCGACCAATCCATATAATCATTTGATGTTTAATCCCCCATTAAAGAGTGTATTAGTATTTGAAAAATATAGAATAAATAACAGAAAGATAATCTACTCTTGAAATCAGTTTGAAATAAGTATGATAATCGATGATTTTCTTTTTCTTGTAATGCGATTAAGCCTAGGCACCTTGGGAAATCACTATAATGTTTTTGTAAATACCTGTTATCAGTGTCATATTTGGTTGTCATTTTGTGCTTCTTATTACAGGGGAGAAATACTTGCCTAATAAACAAAGCTCAAAATGGATCACGGTCATGTCAATGGCACCCCAAGGCTGGAAAAGGGTGGCAGGGTGTTGGATAAACCTGTTATAGAGAAAACAACACCTGGTCGAGAGTCAGAGTTTGATTTTTTTTTTGTTTAGGAATATGCGGTTTAATAGTTTCTCCTTCTGTTTCAGGAAATCAAGGAAAATGGCCCCACCTTATCATGTGATGTTACACAATGACAATTATAACAAGAGGGAGTATGTTGTGCAAGTGCTAATGAAGGTTATACCTAGAATGACCATTGACAATGTGGTTAATATTATGCAAAAGGCACACATCAATGGTCTATCTGTGGTGATTTTTTGTGGACAGGCAGACGCACAAAAGCATTGCACACAGCTCAGAGGCAATGGGCTTTTAAGTTCAATTGAGCCGGATAGTGGAGGTTGTTAGCTAAAGTACATGGGTCCTGAGTAAACTATGACGGTTGTCATTGTAAGTACTAGAATTATAGTAATGTTTCAATAATCAAAAGTACAATATATATAAGTGAATGATGACATACATGATTACTAGATGTTATGTTAGTGTTGGACTGCTGGTCAGCCTCCGAAAGATGTATAGTATACTTTGTTGTGTTCATGGTGTTCTTTCAGTTAACCAGTAAATACATGCCATGATCCAACAATTCACTTCTTTGAATTCTATATGTATCTTTTGAATTCATCGAGTACGTTCATTATGTAACATCACACAATTTATATATATATATATATATATATATATATATATATATATAGAACTCCCTCGTTTATTCATCTGATTCATGTTTACGTTATCTTTCCCATCCATTTTATTAATTTTTTTGTTTAAATAATGACTTATAATAAATATTAAATTGCATTTTATTAAAAATTCTGATTTAAAAATGTTAAAAAAAATGTTTGCCTGAGCCAGGATTCGAACCCAAGTCCCTGGCGGGCTAAACCTTAACCACGCCACAAAAACCACTACACCATTTGGTGTTTTGTGATGTTAATTAAACCCAATTAAACTTAAACCCTTTCAAGGTCCCTTAGTCAAACCTGAAAAGTCAAACGTAGTCTCTTAGTCAAGTCAAGTCAAAGTGTTAGTAAATATGGTCTCCTAGTCAAGTCAAAGTGTTAGTAAATATGGTCTTCTAGTCAAGTCAAAGTTGTTCCTAAATTCTAGCCTAGTCAAAGTAGTCCCTAATTACAACTCCAATTTCTACACTATAAATACAATAGCCTACCATTCAACTCTTTATAACATTCAATAAAAAAAAACATTATTATCCCATCTCCCATATACTAAAGTTTTCATCCATCATTATCTCCTCTAGCTAGTTCCGAGTTTTCCAAGGCATTATTACTAAGTGTTTGCACGCTCAATAAAACGCACGAACTCATTATGCACCTAAGGTGAGTTTACATAGCCCCCTTTTTTTTTTCCATTCACTATTTTGGGGTGAAACATGTTACAACATCCAATTTACAATTCAATCATAAGTGTCTATGTGTTATTCTATGTTGCATTATGTCTTAAACATTACTAAGGTAAGCACATTATTCTAGCATAATCATTAACATTGATCAGCCGACGGTATACAATGATAGATCTATTGGACTGACAATCCTACCCGGATACGTGTACCTCCTACATAGGTAGTGTGGGTGATTGTTATCGAATTTATAACATAATCGAGTGAACCATGAGCGTATGGGATGGACCACAATATTCTAGTCACAAGGTTTGATTATGCACTCGATTTACCCGATGGTTTTGTTTTCACATATGGACTAGACTTGCCATAACACTCGAATTGTACAAGTTTTTATTCAATTATCAAAACCTATGTAATCCTCACCAACTTTTGTTGACCCAAAATATTTTCAAACTTAACATGTTTCAGGTTATAGCTTGCTCGAAGATTAGAGTTAATGCTTGAAGATGCGTAGCTAGTATTTTTTTTTATCTTGATGTATAAATTCTTAGAATAATTGCATGTAATTTATTTAAATCATATATTGAAACTTATTATTTACCATGAGCTACTGAACAATCATCAACACGTGACATCCCGATGTTTCCGCCATCGGTTGGGGTGTTACAGATTAGTTCCTGATCTAGGTACACCGCCACGATTTTTACAAATGTACGTGTGATACTCAGATTAACTTTCTAACAGACTTCGATTGTTTAGCATCAACATGTATTAATGCAGCTAGCCGTCTTACCTGTATGCTGTCCATCTTACCTAAATTGTTTCCTGGTTGTCATATGCATAACATGTTTAATACTCCTATGTTACATGCTCTTTAAACTGTTTCTTCAAACTTCATTTTTCTTATACTAATATCAGTTGTTAATGAATTTGTAGCTTTGCAGTATAAGAGCCTCGCCGCCATTGAACCACATGATGCAGCTGATCGATTCACCAACAAATCTTCATGTCTATCTCTAATATTTAACAATATTAGTGAACAGTTTGTGAATTGCAGATCTCACGTGGATTGGGCTGATCAAGTCCCAATTGCTGCAGCTCCTCTCAACTCTGTCCCCTATACGGGCCCGCCTCCAGATAATTCCTAACAGATTGAAGTTGAATCGACTATAAAGAATCAGCCAGCAATGGTTTTACTGTCCCAACCAACCACTGCAAAAGAACTAAACGACATGTTATTTGTCACAAAAAATGGAGTGGCGGTTTCTGGCAGTGCAGCAAAAGGACTTGGATCACTTATCGGCTCATATGACATTTCCGAATCTGATGATGGTTTCTTGTTTCGCGTTGC
Organism: Ambrosia trifida; assembly: GCA_028751855.1. NCBI lineage: Eukaryota > Viridiplantae > Streptophyta > Magnoliopsida > Asterales > Asteraceae > Ambrosia > Ambrosia trifida. The sequence goes on along the minus strand of CM054127.1, from coordinate 57,677,692 downwards.
TCTTCCAGGTGTTGTGAATAATGAAAGTAAGCACCTTCCCTGCACTTACCTCCTAAAATTTACATGTAAAATTGAATTCCTTTTCTTAATAAAAAAAACTTCCACAAATATGTTGATCGATTACAAACAAAGGTCAAATTCTAATTTTTTGTAGTTAGATTCACACGAGTCTCAAAGCAGATAGTTTTTATTATAAATTTAAAATGATAAAGATGGTTTTTAAAATATAATATTATAACAAACCAAACTTGGTGTGGGTCGGCCATACCGGTTGGTTTTAACGATTTACCGCTTTAGTTTTAGCAGTTTGACGGGTTTAATTGATTGTTTTTCTTCTCCAAGTCATTAATCGTTAGTTTGTATTAAAATTTTAAAGTGATAAAAGATGGTTTATAAATATAATTATACATACACATAAATGCATATTTAATAGATGAGAAAAAAAGGCTAACGGGTTAGTTCAGTCTACACTGTTGGTTCCAAGTTTCAAATCGGTTGACTTGCTTTGGTTGGGCGGTTTGGTCCGTTTCAACAGTTTATGAACACCCCTAAATGATGTGTTTACATTCTGGAAATTTCAAATGCGATATTCAAACGGATGGAACAATCACATCCATGGAGCAACGAATACTGGGGAGAAAAAAGTTCATGTCCACAACATGGTGTTTGAGATACACTCACAGACTGTGTCTACCTAGAGATGTCAAGACTAAAACAAAAAATGTGGTGTATAAGGAAATATTTAGTGATATTTGAATGAAATGTGTATTCCTTGCTTTTAAATTTTAATAAAATATTTCTACTATATTTTGTTTATAGGTTATACCGTTCCAAATAATTGTTAGTTGTTAAACCGCGTGTCCACGCAGACTATAGTCTAGTTAACAAATAATAGAGAAGTCCAAGCGGCAAAAGTAGTAAGCTATAAAGGCTGTTAATACATATGGAAACATTTAGTAATACTTATAATAGACAAAGACAAATTACTACTAATGTGTAATTTAGGGGTTGTTTGGTAGCCTTTTAACCATTCAGGTCTGAATCATTTAACATTCAGATTGTTTGTTTCAGCATTTGAATGGAATAATTAAGTGCTGAACCATTAAGCTAATAAGGGATGCTGAATGATTCAACACTTAATCAACCAAACAGCCCTTTAATAGTTAATACGGTAAAGGTTGACAACTAATGAAGACCAGGTTGCAACTAACGAGAAAGTTACTGCAAATGAACACATTAGTTATACTAAAATTTTCAAATTTTCCTTAACAATACTTGAATCTTGGTGCCGATTAAGCCTAGCTCAGTTGGTAAAATTGGAGGAGTTAGAGCGGAGGCCATGTGGAGGTTCAGGGTTAGATTTCTGTTGGAGTCATATTTACCACATGTGAGGGTTTCATCTGGGGAGATCCCCAATCCAGGTGAGATGGGTAATCAGTACAGGCTGACCCAAGGTGTTAGGCAAAGCTCTACCGGCTACACCACTTGTCGTTCAAAAAATAAATAAAGTAAAATAAAAAACACTTGAGTCTTGGTCAATTTCAAAGTTTGGAATTTTATGCAAGTTTGGTTTCTTTTTTCCTTCAACTATTTGTTACGATCACTAGGCGATGTCAACTCGGTTAACTAGAAAGTTACAAGTACTTAGCTATAGTCGGTGAGTACTCGGCAATGACTTGTCGAGTACTCGACTTAGGCATGGAGTACTTGGAGATACTTGTTGAGTAATCGGCTCTTAGACATAACTTTTACAACCGTGACACACACACAACAGTTCTCTGCTCCCTTTACCGCTACTAACAACTATAATCATCCACCATCGTAGAGTCGTTTGGGTTTCTAAAGAGAGACAGTATAGAAAATCAGATCCGAAACCCTAAAAGGTCACAGGAATCTCAAACTTCAATGTCGTTTGCCGCTAAACTACACCACTACGATCGCCAGTTGTGTTTTTGTTTCACGTGTGACGAGAAGATAACTTAGACTCTACTACTCAAAGTTCTTTTCATTCCACAAACAAACCCATTACATGCAATTGACAGGTAAACAAACAGCAAGCTGCGCCGCCACACTCTTCTGAATTACTAGTCAAGCTTGTCTAACTAAGCTTGAGTACTCGACTTGAGCTTTTAGTAACACAATCTTTTCTAAATCACGAACTACTCTTCATGTCTTGTTTACACTACTATTAAAACTCCGTCCGTTCCAAGTCTAAGGGAAAAAAAAAGGAAATATAAAAAGTCAATTACCGCTTAAGTTATATCAACTAATTTTGGTCAACTCAAAGTTCTCTTAAGTTTAAGTTTGCAATTGCTTGTATTAAATTAAGTTAAAGAACATATATGATATATGCCCACATGGGGTTAGTTATCCCACGACGTGCCTTAATTAGTTTGGGTCACCCTTTTCAATAATTCAACCCATGCTAGTTGCTTCTCATTTTCTAATAATTTTTTTTTAGAATAAACAAACTAATAATTATATCATGTATAAACTATCTTATAAATATTTCTCCACACCTAGGTTGTGGAAGGTCTTGAGTTCAAGTCCCACAGACCACAGGATTTAAAGAAATTAACCTTTCAAAAAAAAAAAAAAAATTCTCCACATGTAGAGTTCAATTTATAGGAGTAGACGAATAAAATTACTTTTACCAAATTCGTGATCTCAATTCTCATGCACCTCTAGGTTTAATGATTCTATAGTCAAGATTAGAAATAATTTATACAAATGGTACATGAGGTAAGGTTATATTATGGTTTTGTTGAATTTTCGAAAATTCCACTACTCGTCCTTATTGCTCACTCACTTTTGGTCTTTGAAGTGGACAATCTTAAAAAAACTAGTGTTTAGCTCATGCGAAAAGTCCATTTCACCCTTTTAACTTATAAAGAAAAAAATATGAAAAGCCAAAAAAAAAAAAAAATATGAAAACCTAAATGCACATGCTCAATAACGAAAATACCAATATTATTTCACACTCAAAATTAGAAATAGCTATATGGATAGTATATGTGGTAAGGTCACATTATCGCTATAGTTTTTTTTTTTTAGTTCACAGTTTGCATTATTCATTCATGGGTAACACTTTTGGCCCTTGAGATAGACCATCGTTAAGAATTTATATTATACCCTAGCCAAATGTATGTCGTCCCTTTAACGTAAAAGAATAAATAATTTAGTAGGTTTAATAACAAAAAATACCACTATTTCACGATAATTTTTTTTTTCATATAGAAATTATATATTATAGGAAGGTAGTTGTGGTAAGGTCACATTGTGTTTTTAATTGGCCTCAAGTTCTCTGAAATTACACTCATGTTCACTCACGGGTAACACTTTTCTTTTGGTCATTTTGATGGATGGTCGTTAAAATATTTGATAATTAAGCTCATGCTAAAAGTCCATTAATTGTATTCTTTTTTCCCTTGCCCGATGACCACAACCTACATCCATCATGTCATGTGAGCCATCACACCTTATCGACTACCCACTTGAACGTCATCACTTCCGGCGATCCACCTTGATCTCCAATGCCTTCACGAAACCTTCCAAACCACCAAAATGCAGAGGCAACATATTGTCTACTATCGCCACTAATCCAGGACACCTTAGGTCATGAATATAAACACTATTTTCACCCACAAAAATGTTTCAACATTTGATTTCAAATGCACCAAATTCTTCAAGTGAAAATAAGATCAATAAAAGTTTAGTGAGTATAAGATTAGATTAAATATTCCTCAAGATGTCCACCAACAAAGACTTGCCAATGCAACTCGAACTTTGTACTACTTTCTCCATGCAACTACCACATGCAACAAACGCTCACGAAAATGTGAGCCCCCCTAAGGATCAAATGCGTTACGACTGAGTAATATGTGAGTACTAAATGTGTATGGTTTAGAAACTTAAAAAAAACTTAATATAAACTTACTATATGAATTATCCGTGTAATTCATCCTAATTTTTTTTTCAACACAACTATTTTATGAATTTAAAATAACTATTAGTCCCGTGTTACTAATAGTTTATTTATAACTAGGTTATAGTCCCGTGTTACTAACTCTTTGAGAAAAATTTCCAAAAGAAAACTTATTTTAAGCATCTTATAATACCAAAGTTTTATAATTATTTTGAATTAAAAATGTTGAACAAAAATTATATTTACCAATTAACACATCGACAACTTTTTGGGTCAATATATAATCCCTACCAAATTTACTTTTTATGGCTTCTCAACTCCTCCAACTGCCATCTATGTTAACTCCGAAAAGGATGATAACTTTATAATATTTAAAAAGTCAATACTTATACACTCATATATCAACAAACATTTTTAAAGTTTTGAAACTCACATACTCATCCTATATAAGTTAACCTAAAGTCATACGAAAAATAAAATAAAATAATCAAATACAACCCAAGCTTTAAAATTCCATAAATTAACCATTTATAAAACGGCTTATTAAGTATTGAATTTAATTTAAAAAAAGTAACAGAATTATTATTATTCAAATTAAATACACTAAATAATTTTATAACCATCCGTTATAGTTTAATGGATGGCCACGATGTAATAACATACCTTCTACGGTGGACTCGAACACACCAGATAACACACACTCTAGAAAGCAGTTACAACTTACAAAAGAAGACGCGTATAGAGGTGTCATTAGCATCACCTAACTGTCACTCTACCGCGTTATTCGTTAAACGCGTTTTCCCCCTCATATATATCCGCCGAAACCTAGTAATTCCAAACACATATTAACTGATTTTCTGAAGCATCTAGTCTAGTAATAATAATAATAATAATATCATAATGGCAAAAAACTCAGGCGCCATTGATGAAACTCATGACTATGTAAAAGTTTTCAACAAGTTCGACGCGAACGGGGATGGAAAAATCTCCATAACCGAACTCGGCTCTATTCTCAGAGCCCTCGGGGGCTCTGAGACGTCAGAGAACGAGTTAAAAGTTGTAATGGATGAAATAGATACCGATAAAGACGGGTTTATTGACCTAAAGGAGTTTATTGAGTTCCAGAAAAGAGGATGCAATGGTGCAGATGCTTCTGGTATAAATAAAGAGTTACGTGAAGCGTTTGATCTGTATGATCAGGATAAGAACGGGAAGATTTCGGCGAATGAGTTGTATTCGGTGTTGAAGAGTTTAGGTGAGAAGTGTTCGTTGAAGGATTGTAGGAAGATGATTAAGTCGGTTGATGTTGATGGCGATGGATGCGTTAATTTTGATGAGTTTAAGAAGATGATGAGCAAATAGCTTTGTGCATAAAATATAAAACACTTTTCTCATCTGATGCTACTACTCGTTGATGATCAGGATTTTCAGGTAGGTTGGTTGGTGATAGTTTTAATTTTATGCAAGTTTAGATATGTATCCGCAATATGATCAGTAATGATCATTACTGCGGATACTCTAATTCGTGAATCAAACTTTTACACGGTGTAAATCGTTCTATGAACATGTTAACATTCTCTGTTTGTCGTCTTAAAGACGAATTTCTTTTAATATTCTTGTCTGTGTTACTCAAACACGAAACCTCTAAACCTAGGTGTTTCTAAAGGTTTTGCTTTGACGTTGTTAATAGATAATTAGGCAACATTATCTAAGATTTGAATTTCATTCGTTTTTTTTTTTTTTTTTTTTTTGGGTGAATTTGTTGTTGAATTTTAATTCTTTTTTAGGTGAATTTGTTTTAAAAACTTGAATAAGGATGCAAGTTGTAAAGTTTAAGCATCTAATGAATAGATTTTTGTTTTATTAGTGTATTTTTGGTGAATTTGGTTTGAATATGGTTGGCTGGAGTTAATTATTTATGGTGATATGTGTCTATAGTTTGTTGGGAGAATATGTGACGATCACGCGGAAGTTAGTTGGCTTCTGAACAAACTTTTTGTATGTTGGATGATGACCGGTTTAAATGTTTTTTGCCATTTGGTTATAAGGGGGACGGGGTGCTATCAGAATTGGGCACGGGTATTTCACTATCAGCACGGTAACACCGTCGACACCCATGCTGGTAGGGCTCCCGTGGACCTTTTTCTGGTTTCATCTAACAGGTTGGTAGTGTGGGACGGTGCAAACTTTTAGGTAATATTTATTCCTTTTTTGACTGTTTTATGTTTGTTAAATGTGTTTGACTTTCAAACGGTCATATTTTTGTGACCGTTTTTATCTTTAGGTTTTATAAATACAATTCATTACCCCACGGTTTTGAATCAAAAACATAGAAATCTTAATCAATACTTCTAAAAAATGTCTGATATTGACGTAGAATTATTCAAGTAATCGTTCCCTCGCTTGAGGTCCACCCAATCTTACAATCAAGCGATAGTAGCCTTGAGTTTCTGACGGACCTTGCACGACGGGCAGAGGAAGACACAACAACATCTAAGAAACGATACGTGCTACGTGATCGCGAGGGAGACAATGCGCGGTTAATAAATGACTACTTTGCCGAAGTACCAAAATACACCGACGCATAGTTTAAACAACGGTATCGCATGTCGAGGCGTCTATTTCTGAAAATTGTAGCAGATGTTGAAGCAAACTTCGCATGGTTCAGAGAGAGCATGGACGGTCGGTTTAGAAAGAGTTTTACGTCCATGCAAAAAGTATCTTCAGCTGTGAAACAACTCGCAACCGGTAATCCTCCAGACGAATACGATGAGTATTTATGTATGTCTAAGAGGACGTCACGCGAATGTTTACAATTTTTTTGCAATGCCGTCATTAAGTTATACAAGGCAGAGTATTTACGAAGACCAACAAGCCACGACATTGCATGTTTGTATGAGGCACACGACGAAAGACATCACCTTCCCGGCATGATCGGTAGCATTGACTGCACTCATTTAGTGTGGCGAGCATGTCCTAGGGAATTACGAGGACAGTATATGCGAGGCGATCACCAATACCCTACGATCATGCTAGAAGCCGTTGCTTCGAAAGATCTTTGGTTTTGGCATGGATTCTTTGGCCCCCCCGGTTCACTAAACGACATAAATGTCCTCCAACAATCCCTGGTGTTTCTTACCCAACGAAACGGAACGGCGCCACAGTGTCCATTTACTTTAAATGACCACTTATATAAACGTGGATATTATCTTACCGATTGCATCTACCCAACCTGGTCAACGTTTGTCAAAGCGTTTCGATATCCCACCGACCCTAAGGAAAAAAAATTCGTTAAGGCGCAAGAGTTGGCAAGGAAGGATGTTGAGAGAGCGTTCGGAGTATTAAAGGGGAAATGGGGAATTACCGCACGACCCTTGAGACTCAAAACCGTTGCTAGGTGTAGCGTCATCGTCTATACGTGCATGATATTGCACAACATTATAATTAAAGACGAGGGGCGAGCGATATCACCGGTCTACATACAAGATCCCCCAATCCAACCGTTTTTCGACGATGAAGCACTTCCGGAGTTGACAGACTCCGATACGCATTTCCGACTTCGAAATGATCTCGTGGAACATCTAGACGGACTTGATCTACCGTATCTCGACGTGGAGGACTCCGAATAATTTTTCTTTTATTTAGTTTATTTTTAATTTATGTGTTTTTGTATTTCTATTTTTATTTCCTTTTAATATTGTAATTTTATTTTATTTAGTTTAATAATATGTTTAATTAATATGTTTAATTAATGTTTCTTTTAAAAAAATAATAAAAAATAAAGATTTCAGTGAAGTGAATCAGTGGAGTGCTGCCTACAAAAAACTGAATCAGTGAAGTGATGTGGCAGTGCAGGATTGGTTGAAATCAGTGAAGGAAAAAGAAAAAAACTAGTAGCACCCCTTTCACCCTAACTTTTCTTTTTTTATTTATATTTTAGAATTTAGAATGGTTAAATCTTGAGATTATGTGAAATCTAGATCAAACCATCTACACGAGAATGGCCCACTCCCGTCTCTTTGAAGAGACGGGTCACCAAGTTGGAGACAAACAAGGCGTCTCCGGTAAGGTTTCACGTAGGGACCAATAAAAAACCTCTCTCTCTCTCTCTCTCCCTCTCTCTCATTGTAATTATTATATTACAATGAGAATAATAATTCTGTTTTTAATTTTTTTTTTGTTTTGAAGACTTTGAAGTTTTTTATGTGGTTATTTTTGTTGTTTTTTTAGGATGCATTGAAGATAATTTACATATGCTTTGCTTTTAAATTGAGTTTGCGCACATGGTAGTTGCGTTTTAAGTTGGATTTGCACTTACGTTTTAGTAGTTTCCATCATGAATGATAGTTGATTTGTTCAGATTAGTAGTTGCGTATTGATTTTTATCATACTGATGATATTTGGTTGTTTTTTGTTTTATTTTAACAAGTTGCATTTGAATATGTATGTACTAGCTTATACCCCGGGAGCGTCTCGGGGTTGAAAAATCTAAAATGATGTGATAAAACATAAGGTTTGATTAAGTAAGGTCAATAAAAAGATGTTGTCGGTTGAATTCTTACCAATCTAAGTAAGGGGCTGTTTGGTTGATTAAGTACTGAATCATTAAGATGGTCTGAATTGTTAAGAGGCTCTGAATGGTTAAGAGCTGAATCATTCAGCATCCCTTATTAGCTTAATGGTTCAGCACTTAATCATTTCATTCAGATGCTGAAACAAACAGTCTGAATGCTGAATGATTCAGACCTGAATGGTTAAGAGGCTTATTAAGAGACTACCAAACAGCCCCTAAGTTTAATAAAAACCCGGGAGCGTCCCGGGGTTGAAAAATCTAAAATGATATGATAAAACAAAAGTTTTTATTAAGTAAGGTCAATAAAAATATGTTGTCGGTTGAACTCTTACCAATCTAAGTAAGTTTAATAAAAAGATGTTGTCAGTTATATTAATAATAGTTAACCAATCCTGATAAAGTCTTTTAAAAAAAACAAATCCTGATAAAGGAACGACGCTAAGAATACCTGAGACTTTATGTGCCTCGGCCTACACAAAGATTTACTGACAGATTTATCGCTGATCCACAAGTCATATTGGTGGCCTTGACCAACAGTGAAAATATCATGTTCCATAACTATATGAGGATTCTACAACAAATATCAAAACCATATTATCTTACAACATGATCAGTTTTGGAACTCACTTCCAAACACTCCCTAACCCTAAGAATATAAAAAGATGACTCCTTTTATCTTGTGATTGAACTAAAATAAGTACGTGAGGTCACTGCGAAAGCAGCTTCTCCTAAGTAACCCCAACGTTAGATTTCGACAATATTTTCATATTACGATTCAAACCAGCCGCACCGCCAATAGCCTTCGTTTTCTTCTTCTCATCATCAATGAATGAATTCCCTACAACTCAAAACCAAACAAAACATCAAACCAAACCGTATCCAACAATCGACTAGTTAACAGTCACCTAAGTTTTCATCTGTAAGCAACATATTCATTATGTAAGACGTATGCAAAACCCATGCTCAAAAGATATCCCTAAATATCATTATTATCACTTTCTTCATCTAAACAAAGAAACACTAATAAATAAAAATAAACATAAAATTATTAAAAATAACATGCCAATTGAAGGGATAGGGAGCCTAATCCAGGCGGACGCGGCCTCCCTATCCCCGCTTAACAGAAGATCCGCGGAAACGGCCACAAAGCAAGGTTTCGGCGGAAAAGACTTGGGTTGCAACACTACGCATCTGTGTCAAGCACGAGCGTGTCTACCAATGCGCGGGCTGTTTCATACAACAGACATTCCACGTACGATGTACGGAAGATCAAGAGTCAGAAATCTGCCTGCAGAGGATCACAGACACCATCAATTAGATAAGGACACGTGTCCGCAGCTGCTCAACAACCATTGAGGTTCAACAGTGACGTGACTAGTTCCATGCTTCCACCATGCTGCCACTACTGTTCTGACCAGGCATGCTCACCTTCTGCCAGAGACCACATCAGACGCCGGCAGGTGAGTCAACCATACTGATCCAGAACAACATACCGACAAGGACTAGTCACAGGCCGCCACGTGTCTTCCGATAAGATCGCCGCTGACATCATCTACAGTGGATGTCTGTTTCCCGCCTTTCTCAGAAGGCCAAAGAGAGTTGGGCCGAGCCAAGGCCCAAAGATCACAAGACTCGTCGTGGGCTTCTTCTCAACCCCACGACCTCCATTATAAATAGAAGACATCAACTCCCTTCAAGGGGGCCGATAATGAATCACTTGTAACTTGGAGCTAGGATTACTTACTTTGTACCCTCTCAAGCAATAATATCCTCGGCTCGTTACAGTGGACGTAGGTCAAGTCTGACCGAACCACTTACATCTTTGTGTTCTTACTTTACTTACTCACCACACACTCACTCACATTACATTTTTGGGTTAATCCAAAGGTCTGGGTAAAGGAACGTACGTATAGTAACATAAGTATAACCCCTCAGTGATTAGTAATAATCCTCAAGATACTTATTGTTTCTTCACCAATGATATCAAAATGATTAAGTAGATAACAAATTGCAAAAAAAGTACCTCAAAGGTCTGATTCGTGGCTAAAGCCGCTCAAATAATACCGGAAACCAAACGATTAATCTGCGCTCGTGATTTCCTGACAGTTAACCTATGACCACGGAAATCGGTGGATATTATAGAGGTCAAGGCAAAGGAGGACGAGTTCCGTATCTGAGAAGTAGCTTTAGCTTGAAACAAAGTATTATCATTATTAATCTGAGTTTGATGCTTTATTATAACCGTCGATTGAAGCAAACTGTGCCCTATCGAATTGCTCATATTCTCCTCCTTAATGTCACTGTCAAATAAAAGCTACAAAACCTCATTACAGAGCAAGCATCAGTTCACATAAAGAAACCTTTATAATTATCATAAATAAATATTAATAATAATAATTATTATTATTATTATAAAAGAAGGCGTGAAGTTTAGGTTTAGGTTAGAAGTTGTTGGAACTAAGAAGTAAATAATAAATCCATTAAAAGCATCATAGAAGAAAAGAAATAAGAAAACCTGAGATTTTAGTGGTAGTGGTATTATTATTGCAAAAGCTTGTTTGGGAAGGAAGGATAGGATGAATGACGGTGAGGGGTAAAAGGAATTTTCGCGATTGTTCAGAGAGAGGGAAAACTGATACCAAAAAATTTATGGAGGAGAGGAAGGGGGCGACGGGAAGAGAGGATGAGGTAGGTGGAGAAGAGGAGGAGGCGGGTGGAGGAGAGGGAGGAGCGGATGAGGTAGGTGGATGAGAGGAAGAAGAGGAAGCTTGGATGGTGGTTTTTAGGGTTTGGAATGGCAGAAGGGAAAGAATGATCGATATTGGGTTTTTTTTTATAACTTAAATACCAATTGTCACATGGGATGACGCATGGCACACTCAAAGGGGAGAATGTCTCCTTGAGTGCTATGTCATCAAAATGGCTTTCTTTTATTATATATATAAATATAGATATAGATATAGATCTGCGCTTCATTTTTTGAAGACTATTAAAGTGTTTTTTTTTAAGATTATGTTTGTACATATGGTACTTGTATGTAAGTTGGATTTCTACTTACGTTTTTTATTAATTCTCCATCATGAATGATAGTTGCTTTATTCAGATTAGTAGTTGCGTATTGATTTTTATCATACTGATGATATTTGGTTGTTTTTTGTTTTTTTACAAGTTGCGTTTGAATATTTATGTATTTGCGTTTCATTTTTGTAAGACTATTAAAGTTTTTTTTTGAAGATTATGTTTGTACATATTTGTACTTGCTTGTAAGTTGGATTTGTACTTGTGTTTATTAATTTTTCATAATAAATAATAGTTGCGTTTTTTCAGAGTAGTAGTTGCTTCTTGTTTTTATTATCAAACTGATGATATTTGGTTATTTTTGTTTATTTTCATAACTTGCGTTTGAATATTTATGTATTTGCGTTTCATTGTTTCGTGACATCTCATACAAGTTCATTGATAAAGAAGGATAAAACAAGCCAAAAAAACATAATATTACTAAAAACGTAAATCTATTACATCTGATGGAAATTAAAAACTTATAAGCCCAAAAGATAACATAATATTCATGGACTATCTAGGGAGAGAAACTAGTTTCTCCCTCAGACACAACCTCCACCTGCTGAGGGTTCAAATCTTCATACCAGACCACAGTTCAACCTGAGCCATGACCATCACCACAAGTTTTGAACCAAACTCTGCCCCGGTTTGGTTTATAAGTGGCTTCTCAGACAAGTTTTGAAGAAAATCCATATCAGTAGAGAAAGAGATCTCCTTATGATAGAATGCTTCTATATCCCCATCATCAAAAGTTACATCAACCTCAAACCTTTCTTCGTCAAATTCCCAGTTGCTCACTCCCCTCAGCTCACAATTTTTAAACATTTTTTTCAGCACATCAAACAGTTTTGTTACCTCTGTTGACTGACTTAGATGTGGAACACCCAGGGCATACATCTTTTTAAGGACTGGCTTGCTAAAGTTTCTGAGCACACTCTCTTTACACTTGTAAATCATTTTCCGGTTATCGCTCAACATTGGATAGAATAGTCTGTTCTCATACCACCATGTGCACGGGGTTCGGTTGTCTGTCATTTGCTGAGATTTTGATCGGTTTTACTTTTTTGTGGTTAAGAGAGGATGAAAGTGTAGAGGTGCCCTAAAATGTTCATACATTATGTTATTTTATAGTGTTGATTTTGTATAGTTAATACATGACGTTTGCCATTTCTAAAAATTAATTTTATAAGTTGAACAGTCTTCAGTTTCATCATGACTGTCTACATTTTTTTTTATCAGCTGTGAAATGACCTCTATGTGATGGGTTTTTGTAATTTGTCATTTTTAAACTGTCACTTTTTTTTAACAAATTCTTCTTAACAAACATTTTTTCGTTTTAATAAAAAAGTAAATTATATAAATGTAATTGTTATTTTTTTGTTTAAAAAATCAGGTTATATGTCAGTTATCACTTTTTTATAAATTAGGTGTCTAAAATATAACCTGCGTTTTACTTTAACAAAGTTTTATTTATTTGTTTAAATGTTATAATTTTGTTTTTGAATAATTTTAATGTATTGATTCGTTTTAATTTTTTTGTTTGAATAATTTGTTAATATTTGCGTTTAATAATAATAAAACTTGCGTCTAAACAAAAAATGACCCAATGTCCACAACAAAGGTTAAACATTACAAAGGATAACAGAGAAATATGTTTTTTTTGTCCAACAAAGAAAATGTATCTTGTTCTTCATTTTTCAGTATTCTTTTTCTCCCCAATAATAAGATCATCTTGCCTTTTTTGCAGTTTTTCTTTTATTTTTGCCAACACCTTTCTCTTTAGGTCATAGTTGTCAAAATTCTCTGCAAGTTCAATAATTTGTTCCCTTACCATGTTGTATTCATTAAGTATCATCTTTGCACAGTATTTACGCCACAAACTTCTAATCTGCTTATCTTGTTCAGGTCCTTCTTCCTTGAAGCCACACGACCAATCTTTTTCTCCCTTGTAAGTTTTCATGTGTTGCATTACAAACACACCGCAGTCGACCAATTTGTTCGTTGTTCTCCACTCCATTTCCCTGTGCTCTATTTTTTATTTTTCCAATTTACGGCGTTCTTTGTTTTCCGGTCATGTGTTGGTCAAGAAGGTGCATAATACTTTTTGTTGCAAACAATTTGAAGAATTTATGAGCTACTTTTCATAATAAACATGGTTGTGTTTAAAATTTATACGTTTCGTTTACCAGTTTCACTGGGACTCCTTTGTATTTTTTGATGTCTTTACCTCCAATTATTGAGTTGTCAATTAGCTCAATGGTTAAATCTTTCAAATTGAAGCATACAATGTAGAAATGTCTTTCTATCAGCAGTGGGCAGATGATGATATCAAATTCATCTGCTCTTTTTACATCTAATCTTTCCATTAGGTTTAGGACATTACTTGAAAAGATATTCAATGTTTTTTCCATTGACTTTCCATGGAAATAGTAGGCTTCGGGCTGCACGTGTTCAAGTTCAAAATATTGTGTTTAAATACATAATGCTTGCGTTTTGGATGTTAATACTTTTGGGTTTAAAGACATCATTCAATTTATAAGTTGCGTTTAACAATAATAATTCTTGCGTCTAAATACAAAAAAACATACCAGGGTTTGTGTGCTGCAGAACAACCTATAAACTGAGCCATTACTTTTATTATTTAGTTCCTCATAATTCAATAGCTCTGTCCATGTGTCAACTACACCTTGGTGTAGCCATATCCCGTCGAACAAACTTTCCATCACTACTTTTTGTACATCTAACCACACTGACTGGTATACATGTTGGCTGCATGTTTTAAAATAAGCAGTCAAATAAGATCATATAAGATGTAACCAAATATTTATATACTATTATACAGCTTACAATCGTTCGGTGTTGGTGCCATGATGTATTGAAACACTTTCATCTCCTCGCGCGTTAGCCTCTCTACTAAGCAAACTTCCCTGTTAAGGTACGGTGAAAGCAATGCTCCTGCAGGGAATTTATCTCTTTTTCCTCGACCCTGTTCATTCTCTTCTTTATCTTTAGCTTCATTTTGCTGAATTTTTAGGGATGTAGGTTTTGGGATTGGTTGAGCCTTTGGTGTCTCCACATTTTTTTCTGCATCAAGCTGACAGATTGGATTTTTTGTTATAACATCATAAACATCCGTATGATGATCCTCGAAATCATCAATTGTATCATTGACAACATCTTCATTGATTACCCTTTTATTTTCATCTTGTGGATCAATACTTTCAACTTCAACATTTTCACCTTCTTTTATCCCTTCCATGCCAACTTCTTCTTCAACCTCAACCCCACCAACTAAATCATCATCTTTATGAATATCATCATTTTTATCAAGATGTATATCATCACCAATGTTGCAATCTTTCTATCCTTCAATTTCATCCACCTTAACATCTCTTCCTTCTCCAATAAGAAAAAGTTGATGGGTGAAGAAAAATGATTGGATTGATGACCATGTCAGTGAGGATATGGTTGACAAAACATCTGATATGGGCAAGGACGACATCATAGCTAGTCAGTTGATGGGTGGAGAAGGAAGATATGTTGAGGTGGATAAAATTGAAGGGGAGAAAGATTGAAACATTCGTGATGATATACATCTTGATAAAAATGATGATATTCATAAAGATGATGATCCAGCTGGTGGGGTTGAGGTTGAAGAAGAAGCTGGCGTGGAAGGGATAAAAGAAGGTGAAAATGATGAAGCTCACAAGATGAAAATAAAAGGGTGATCAATGAAGATGTTGTCAATGATACAATTGATGATTTTGGGGATCATCATACGAATGTTTATGATGTTATAACAAAAAATCCAATCTGTCACGTTGATGCAGAAGAAAATGTGGAGACACCAAAGGCTCAACCAATCCCAAAACCTACGTCCCCGGAAACACAGCAAAATGAAGCTAAAGATAAAGAAGAGAATGAACAGGGTCGAGCAAAAAGAGAGAAATTCCCTGCAACAGCATTGCTTTCACCGTACGTTAACAGGGAAGTTTGCTTAGTAGAAAGGCTAATGCGCGAGGAGATGAAAGTGTTTTAATACATCATGGCACCAACAACCGAACGATTGTAAGCTGCATAATAGTATATAAATATTTTGTTACATCTTATGTGATCTTATTTGACTGCTTATTTTAAAACATGCATCCAACATGTATACCAGTTAGTATGATTGGATGTAGAAAAGGTAGTGATGAAAAGTTTGTTTAACGGGATATGGCTACACCAATGTGTAGTTTACACATGGACAGAGCTATTGAATTATGAAGAACTAAATAATAAAAATAATGGCTCATTTTATAGGTTGTTCTGTAGCACACAAACCCTGGTATGTTTGTTTGTATTTAGACGCAAGTATTATTATTGTTAAACGCAACTTATAAACTAAATGATGTCTTTAAACGCAAATAGTATTAACATCCAAAACGCAAGCATTATGTATTTAAACACAATATTTTGAACTTGAACACGTGCAGCCCGAAGCCTACTATTTCCAGGGAAAATCAATGGAAGAAACATTGAATATCTTTTCAAGTAATGTCCTAAACCTAATAGAAAGATTAGATGTAAAAAGAGCAGATGAATTTGATATCATCGTCTATCCACTGCTGATAGAAAGACAGTTATCCTTTGTAATGTTTTACATTTGTTGTGGACATTGGGTCATTTTTGTTTAGACGCAACTTTTATTATATTATTAAACGCAAATATTAACAAATTCTTTAAACAAAAAAAATTAAAACGCAACTAACACATTAAAATTATTCAAAAACAAAATCATAACATTTAAATAAATAAATAAAACTTTGTTAACGTAAAACGCAGGTTGTATTTTGGACACCCAATTTATAAAAAAAGTGAAAACTGACAAATAACATGATTTTTTAAACAAAAAAAATAACAATTACATTTATATAATTTACTTTTTTATTTTTTTTTTTTGTATTTTTAAATAATAATCCTTTCATTCAAACAAAATACGAAAGTTACATCATAATAGTAGGTAGACGGGCAACAAGCTGCGCCGCCACCCCTTTTTGAATTGCAAACCCTAGTCTACTAAAGACAAAACCTTGCCCCCTGGGGATGAAACATTGCTGTGGACGACCCGTTGGACCCTGGTCAAGAAACGAATAGCTTCTGGTGCCAAGGAGCCAAATGTGTCGAAGGCCAGAGGGATAAAGACATGTTGGTTATCTGCACAAGCTTTAGCGTGTTTATCTACTTTCTTTGATTCCGCCTTTCTTGATGCTTGCCCAGCTACGAACCCTGTTTCCCTTAACCCAACCAGCGGAGATACCCCGGTGAGGTCCACACAGGCATGTTTTCCCCTCTCCCAACCAAAGACAAGCAGATCTGCGGGTCGCAGGGTAGATCTCCCTTCCGTGGGGTCTGTGAGGAAGTTTACAGGGGCCTCCTTTTTGGCAGAGATCCCAGCTCTTCTCAAGATATCCCACAAAACGTCCCTCACCCAGTCATGCCGATATTTGAAACCAGGGAGCTCCTTGCAATGAATTGCATGCTCCCCGTATTTATCCATGCAAGTTTTACGGCAGATGGGGCATGTTTCGTCTTCCGGGTACATAGGGATCATCAATCTGTACTTGAGTATAGCCCTGTACTCTACTGCAGACATGCATTGACCCAAACCCTCAATCGGGATAACGGTCAAAAAATCCTGAGCATGAAGCCCCTTTAGGCATTCAATCACCGCCTTCTGGCGAGTGGACAACTCAAAAACTTCTCCCAGGCTCTGAGCAGTTTTGCTAAAAAGAGCATTCGCCAAAGTTTTTTGTGGCTTTGGGGGGGCGGTGTCCATGTTAGAAAAACCGCCAATATCAAAGTCCGGGAGATAGACATTTAAGCGTTCGAGCGCCTGTTGATAGTCTGGGTCTAGTCCAATGACCCCACTGTTTCGGAGGATATGATCCTGAAGTTCCCAAGACTGAGCTCTGGACGCCACAAAGGCATAGACCCCAACATCTCGAGCTGAAAGGAGGCCCAAACCACCTAAACGCATCGGCAAGGATGCCAAGCGCCACTGGAGGTCCCCGAAGAAGGGGCCGCCACACACAACTATATCTTCAATAGCTTCGCGGAGACCATCATCGAAAAGGGATACCGCATCCACCATGAAATGGGGTTGGCAAGTTCGTAACCCAAAAAGTAACTTAGCGACCCCCATGCATGACCTAAGCAGCAGGAGTTCACTCTGGGGATCTCTAAGGCGGGGCAGTAGTTTCATGAGGGCAACCGCACTCGTAGCCCGCCGCCCTGCTAACTCCCCGATAAAGGTAGGATCTCGGCTAACAGCCCCACCAAGGAGCTTAACCCCTTTCTCAGGTTTACCAATCCCTGTCGGGAAAAGCCCTTCCTGACTTTTCAACCCGTCACACGTCGGCCAAAAGACCTCTGTTTTCTTAATATTGAGATGAAGCCCCAGAGATGGCCCATGCGCATTGATAATGTCTAAAGCCTTAGCAACCTCCACTGCGTTGCCTATAATCGTCCCATCATCCAAATACCAGGCATGAAACGGTAGGTTACAGTGTTCCTGAATCCGCATGATAAGGGGATGTAAGGCAAGGGCAAAGAGAAGGGGCCCCAAAGGATCTCCTTGCTGCACTCCGGTGGTAGCCCCAATACAATCATCGCCCACATACAGCCTAGCTGGCTGGGCATAAAGGAACTGGACCCACGGGTAAATGGACGGGCATCGCTGGTGGACCTCTTAGAGAAAAACTGTACGGTCGACCATGTTGAAGGCATTGGAGAAGTCTACTGTAAGCATAGCGAGAGACCCATCCGCATGAAAAGAGTTGAGGAACCTGTTGGCACTGTGAAGCACCGCCTCTGCCCCATTTGGCACCCCTACTCCAAATTGGAAGTCCCCCAGGTACTGGGCAATGTCTTTCCCAACCTTCTTCATTGCCACCTTAGAAACTAGCCTTCGCCAAATGCCCCCTACAGCAATAGGCCGAATTCCATTATCGGGCTTCAATAAGGGGGTGAGGGGGCAGATGCAATAAACTCGGCCAACGTCTTAGGGCAGGTCCCCCTAAGCCATAGGTTGACAACTTCAGTGATGGCCGCGAGCAACCCCGAGGAAGTCACTGAGCCTTCACCCCCAATAGCATCCAACAGGTGTTGGGCCCGTATCCCGTCCCTACCACAAGATGTCCCTTTAGGGAAAGATCGGATACATTTAAGCACACAACCCTCATCTACTGATAGAGCGGGTTGGGCGATGGGGTTAGAAGGAAAGGATGGAGGCGGCACCGCTGGGTGTTTATCAATGAGGGCCTTCATGGTCGATTCACATAGGGGGGCGACTCCACTAGAGCACAACACCTTTACCGCCGCCGTGAAATGACCATCCCTGACTTTTCGAAGACATTGTTTTATGTTAGGTTCGCTTGCATTGTCCTCTCCCATTTTGGCTTCTCCCCTAGATACCGAGACCTCCTCTGTGCTATCCAAAAGAGAAGAAACCAAGACCGCAAACCCAGACCCATCTTTCCATTCTCCAAGTGCTTGCATGATGCTACTGCACTGCAGAGATTTCCTGTTCCCTGATCTTCGTTCTTGCCTAGAGCACGGTCTGATCACCCTCAGGGTTAACCGTGGAAGCAATAGCAATTGGACCCAGTTGTCCACCGAGCTTGGCGATGCCACTACTTTGCGTAAAGCACCTGTTAACACTTGAGCAAACATCAGACGACAACTAGGGGGGATGCTTTTAACAGTCTGAATCGGGAGGGAAAAGACACGCTCGAGGAGGGCAACATCCCCAACCCTCCCGGTTGGGTGACGTGGGTTTCTGTCGTCTACCGTTGGACATGGTTTCCGTATCCCAACAATGAAATCTTCGACATCTTCGGAGACCACGGCGAACGATACAACCTCATCGTCATGCTTGCATCCTCTACTGAGAGCATGCATCACCATGCACCTCCCACATAACCACTTATCTCCTTCCCTGAGAACTTCCCCGACATCTAAAAAAAGGTCCTGATCCTTCGAGATAGCCTCCTTCAGAGATAGCCTTCGGTTTTCTGTGTTGAGGTGGGTGTTTTGGATGTGTCCAAGAAGGCGCAGAAATCCTCCATGCCCCGGTTTGCCATCTTTACAGTCGTGAAAAAGTTTAAAGGGGCAGGCCCGCAGACCACTAACAGAGCCCTGCGCAGAACTACGCAACTTGGCGTTCCGGGCCCTCCTGGCAGGGGCCATGTGCGAAATGTAAACCGCCGAACTCGAGATGAGTTGGGGGGCAAAGGAAACCGCGAGCAATAACCCTTTACAGGGCGTTAAGGGTAGCAACCACAAGTTGCCCGCCCTCAAAGCGAAACCCCACCTAATTCCTTACCCCATTATTATTATTATTATTATTATTATTATTATTATTATTATTATTATTAATATTATTATTATTATTATTATTATTATTATGTTATGTTATTATTATTATTATTATTATTATTATGTTATGTTATTATTATTATTATTATTATAATAATTATTACTATTATGATAAAAACAAGTAGGCTGTCCAAATTCCAAATCACAACTGAAAATAAGATGTTGCAGGCGAGTAGGATTGTGAGGGTATGGTTGGCTAGAGAGGCGAGTAGGTTGGGGAAGAGGCGAGTAGGGCTGACGGGCGAGTAGGGAGGAGGTGACCAGGCGAGTAGCGAGTAGCGAGTAGGATGGGGAGGAGGCGAGTAGGTTGGGGAGGAGGCGAGTAGGTTGGGGAGGAGGCGAGTAGGATTGAAAAAGGACCGTTGGAGGGTCAGCTCGCCGCAGAAGGTTATAACGCCGGAGAAAAGAGGAGGTCACCGGTCGCCGGAGAAGGGAGGAGGTGACCGGGCTGACTGGAGAAGGGAGGAGGGAGGAGGTGACCGGGTTGACCGGAGAAGGGAGGAGGGAGGAGGTTGACCGGAGAAGGGAGAAGGGAGGAGGTGTTGACCGGAGAAGGGAGAAGGGAGGAGGTGTTGACCGGAGAGGTTGACCGGAGAACGGAGATCGGAGAACGGAGAACGGGGGAGGGTCAGCTCGCCGCAGAAGGTGTATCTTTAACTTTGCTTTTAATAATAATGTAAATAATAATAATAATAATGTAATAGTTTATGGTTTCGAAGGGTGGTTTTATGAAGGTTTGATCGCCGGAAACAATGGCGGTGAGGGAGGGTTTTGGTTAGTGAACTTGCTGCTGTCGAGAAAATGTTTGTTAAGAAGAATTTATTAAAAAAAGTGACGGTTTAAAAAGGACAAATTACATAACCCCATCACATAGAGGTCATTTCACAGCTAAAAAAAAAAAAATGTAGACAGTCATGATGAAACTGATGACTGTTCAACTTATAAAATTAATTTTTAGAAGAGGCAAACGTCCTGTATTAACTATACAAAATCAACACTATAAAATAACATAATGTATGAACACTTTAGGGCACCTCTACACTTTCATCCTCCCTTAACCACAAAAAAATAAAAACCAATCAAAATCTCAGCAAATGGCAGACAACCGAACCCTGTGCACATGGTGGTATGAGAACAGACAATTCTATCTGATGATGAGCGATAACCGGAAAATGATTTACAAGTGTAAAGAGAGTGTGCTCAGAAACTTTAACAAGCCGGTCCTTAAATAGGTGTATGCCCTGGGTGTTCCACATCTAAGCCAGTCAACGGAGGTAACAAAACTGTTTGATGTGCTGAAAAAAATGTTTAAAAATTGTGAGCTGAGGGGAGTGAGCAGCTGGGAATTTGACGAAGAAAGGTTTGAGGTTGATGTAACTTTTGATGATGGGGATATAGAAGCATTCCATCCTAAAGAGATCTCTTTCTCTACTGATATGGATTTTCTTAAAAAGTTGTCTGAGAAGCCACTTATAAACCAAACCGGGGCAGAGTTTGGTTCAAAACTTATGTTGATGGTCATGGCCATGGCTCAGGTTGAACTGTGGTCTGGTATGGACCCGAAATCAGACTACGAAGAAGAAGAAAGAGACGTTGATGATGAAGATTTGGACCTTGAGCAGATGGAGGTTGTGTCTGAGGGGGAAACTAGTTTCTCTCCCTAGATAGTCCATGAATATTATGTTATCTTTTTGGCTTATAAGTTTTTAATTTCCATCAGATGTAATAGATTTACGTTTTTAGTAATATTATGTTTTTTTGGCTTGTTTTATCCTTCTTTTTCAATGAACTTATATGAGATGTGATGTGTGCAAATAAGTATATAAATAAATTGGTTAAGTTAAAATACTAGAGTCTTCTAAAATCACACACTATCGGCAAATGTACCGATCGCAAGTAGCAAGTAGGCTAGACCAAGTATCGAACCTAAGGACTTTATCTAACACTTTTGAAATTACTCCTAATAAATTACCTGATAAATTATTATTATTATTATTATTATTATTATTAAATGGATTGATTGATTAGGGGGTTTTAAACTGAAATTAAAATAAATTAATTAAAATAAATTAATTAAAACTAAATTACTAATTAACTAAGAAGCTGAAAATAAACGAAACTGGTTTGAAACTCTAATGAAGAGAAGACTGGTAACCTGGGTAGAATCCCTAAACTTTGGTTATAAAAGCTGACCTATGTAATCCGGTTGGAGACCCTATTCTCACCTAATAAACCTCCTGTTAAGGATAGTCGACTAGACTCAATGCGGGACAAATATTGAGATGCTAAAATGAAAGTGGATCGCCCAAGCGAAACCAAATCCCATAGTAATCCTTTAATCAACCACTCTTGGATCGAAAACTCCCAAATTGTGAAGTAGACTTAACTAGTACGAATGAAATCCTAGGAAAACTCTAAACACGAATAAGTAACCGGTCTCGCCTCAGCGATAACCAAACTACCAAACAATGCCTAGTTGGTCAACGTAGCAATCCCGAATTATATTCCTAACCTTTAGGAAGGGATTGCACACCTTACCTAATTGATTTAAAAACATGTTAAACTTGCGCTATTCCTAACTGCAAGAACTAGCTTGACAACGAACGTTAATCAAACTAGAATGATTTCTAGATCTAGGGGATATTTCTATATGTCTAGAACATCAAAACGGAAAACATAAGTCTTTAATTAAAACCAAAATCTAGTTCATCATCCCAAGTTGCCAATAAAAGTTTTAGCTCATAATATTTAGAAACATCATCACAAAATAAATAAAAACAGTTTTAATCATGTCTATAAAAATATGAAATGTAAACTAAATCAAACCTGAGGCTCCTTGAATATTAATCTTTAACATGCCCGGAACTTTATCTGCTCCACAGCTCTTCTGGTCGATCACCTTGCAGCTTCTTGGTCGATCGAATGTTTGGCTTAGTCCAAATCAAAAAAAATGTTGCCGTCCAATTTAAAGATATATATCCATATATTCATGACCGACTTTTGACTTTTCCTTTGTTTAGCTTGGGCCACGGCCCAAGTCACTTTATTTCTTTTTTATTATTATTATTATTATTATTATTATTATTCCATGTTCTTGACTCAGTTGTTCTTGGATCGACCAAAGTTTCTCATTTACGCTCCGATGTCCATGAACACATGCTCTCAAGTGTTCGTGTCTCAATTAAAATTCTTTCGTTTTAAGCTCATTTTCCACGAACACCTATAAAATGACACAAAACGAATAAAAACTTGACCAAATAATATACAAAATACATAGAAAAAGAGATGTGTTTTACGACACATCAAGATGTCACCAAACAATCAAATACATAAATATTCAAATGCAAGTTATGAAAATAAACAAAAACAACCAAATATCTTCAGTTTGAAAAAAAAAACAAGACGCAACTACTATTCTAAATAAACGCAACTATTATTTATTATGGAAAATTAATAAACGCAAGTACAAATCCAACTTACACGCAAGTACAAATATGTACAAACATAATTTTCGGAAAAAACACTTTATTACTCTCTCAAAAAATGAAACGCAAAAACATAAATATTCAAATACAACTTGTAAAAAAACAAAAAAAACAACCAAATATCATCAGTATGATAAAAATCTATACGCAACTACTAATCCGAATAAAGCAACTATCATTCATGATGAAGAATTAATAAAACGTAAGTGAAAATCTAACTTACAAGCAAGTACCATATGTACAAACATAATCTTCAAAAAAAACACTTTAATAGTCTTCAAAAAATGAAACGCAAATACATACATATTCAAACGCAACTTGTTAAAACAAAACAAAATACAACCAAATATCATCAGTGTGATAAAAATCAATACGCAACTACTAATATGAATAAAGAAACTATCATTTATGATGGAAATTACTAAAACATAAGTACAAATCCAACTTAAAACGCAACTATCATGTGTGTAAACTCAATTTAAAAGCAAATCATATGTAAAGATATCTTCAATGCATCCTGAAAAAAACAACAAAAATAACCACATAAAAACTCTCTTTTTATATTATGATTTCATTTGTTTATCTTTTAATAAATAATTAAGCCTTTCGAACAATTAATTGTTTATCTTAAATTTTTTTTTAGGAGAATCTTTATTTTCTTAATTAAATACGCAATATATAAGATGACTGAAAAAATTAAATCAAGATAGTGGGAAGGCGGGCAATAAGCTGTATCGTCACCCCGTTCGGGATGGTAAACCCTAATATATTAAAAACGTAACCTTGCCCACCCGGAGCCGAGACACTACTATGAATAACTCGCTGGATCCTGGTCAGGAAACAGGTAACCTCCAGCGCCAATGAGCCAAATGTATCAAAAGTCAAGGGTACGAAAAACATGTTGGTTCTCCTCGTAGGATTTAGCATGCTTTTCTAGCTTCTTCGCATCTGCTTTCCGCACTGCTTGCCCTGCTACAAACCCACTATCCCTCAACCCAACTAGAGGAGATACAGTTATCAGGTCAACACAAGCATGCTTCCCCCGGCACACCCAAAGACAAAAAGATCTGCCGGACGCAGGGTGGATCTCCCTTCTGCGGGATCCGAGAGGAAGTTCACAGAGGCATCTTTCTTGATTGAGATCCCAACACGTCTTAAAATGTCACACAAAATGTCTCGAACCCAATAATGCCGCTATTTGAACCCGAGAAACTCCTTGCAATGAACTGCATGTTCCCCGTATTTATCCAGGCAGGCCTTATAGCAAATCGGACAGATTTCATCCTCCCGGTACATGGGGATCATCAAACGATATTTAAGAATGGACCTGTATTCAATAGCGGACATGCTCTGGCCTAGATCTTCGATTGGGATAACAGTTAGGAAATCTTGGGCGTGGGGGTCTTGCAAGCATTCAATAACTGCCCTTTGGCGGGGGATAGACCAAAAACTTCACCCAGGATCTGAGCGATTTTGCCAAACAGGGCATTCGCCATAGTTTTATGAGGCTTGGGGTGTCCTTTTAGAAACACCGCCAATATCAAAACCTGAGAGATAGTCATTTAGCCTTTCAAGGGCATGCTTGTAGTCCGAATCCACGCCGACAACCCAGCTATTTTGTAGGATGTGGTCTTGAAGGTTCCAAGACTGAGCTTACGACGCCACAAACACATACATCCTGACATCCTTCATGGAGAGGATCCCTAATCCTCCAAAACGCATCGGCAAATACGCCATCCGCCACTGTAGGTCACCAAAGAACAGTCCCCCACATACCACTATGTCTTCAATTGCTTCCCTTAGGCCCTTATCAAAACATGGCACTGCTTCATCTATTATAGAGGGTTGGCAGGTCCGTAACCCAAAAAGCAACTTAGCAACCCCATACATGACACTGCTTCATCCATCTTAAATTAATTATTACTTTTCAAAAACCATAAAATAAGGGTTAATCAACAGGGTTAGGATCAAATACACAGTGAAAGAAAAATAGAAAGTCGTAGGAAGGGTATATCGAACCCTGCGACGTTAGTTTTTAGGTCTTCGTTTTTTGGAGTTTTAGCTTGTAGTTTTTAGAATATGCGTTATATCATTGTGTCTTTTATGTACCATTGTGTCTTTTTCTTATTTTCATCATTGTGTCATTTTTTCAATTCATTGTGTCTTTTTTCCTCAGCATTGTGTTATATTTTTTGACACTGTGTTATATTTTGTTGTTTATTGTGTTTTTTTGTATCCTTCTCACCCTTCTTATTTTTTGTAGCCTTTGTAGAATAACTCAACCCTAATCAACAATTTTTTAACAGTTATGTATTATTAAATAATATTTTAATATGACTTATTATACGGTGAGTAAAATCTTATTTTGGTACGTTATTATAAAATCTTCATTAGATGATGTGGTGTGGTTTATGCAAGGCTTGGGAAGTCTTGCTACCATGTCAGCAAAACGTGGGTCCCACTTGGTTTTAGACAAATTGAGGACTACCTAAGGGTCTATTTGGTATGACGTAATGGAATGGAGGGGAATGGAATGGACGAGGTAATGGAATGGACAAGGTAATAGAATGGATCATTACCATTCCATGCCTTGTTTGGTTGCCATGTGGGAATGAAACAAAACATTACTTTGTGTTGTTAGATAGGTAGGAAAAGATGAAGGAATAAAATCGGAGGTGAGTGGTTGGGGGTGGTGGGTGATGGTAAGTGGCGGTGATGGTGGGTGGTGATATGTGGTGATAGCGGCAATGGTGGGTGGCGGCGGTGGAAAGTGGAGGTGGACGGTCGTGATGGTGGGTAGGCGACGATGGTGAGTAGTGGCGGTGGTGGGTGGTGGTGTGGTGGTAGCATGGTGGTGGGTGGCGACGACGATGGTGGGCGGTGGCGACGAAGGTGGTGGGTGGTGGCAACGATGGCGATGGGTGGAGGTGGAGGTGGAGGTGGATGGAGGTGATGGTGGGTGGGTGACGATGGTGAATAGTGGCGGTGATGGGTGGTGGTGGGTAAAGGAAATTGTGGTGAGTGACGGTGGCAGGTGGTGGAGGTGGCGGTGGGTGGGTGATGGTGGTGGGCGGCATTGGGTGGTGTTGGATGCCTGCGGTGGTGGGTGGTAGCGGGTGGTGGTGATGGGCGGCATTGGTGTCGGCGACAACGATGACAGTGGTAAGTGGTGACGGCGGTGGTGGGTGGGTGGTGGTGGCGGCAACGGTGGTGGGTGGTGGCGGCGACAGCGGTGGTGGGTGGTGATGATAGTGGTGGTGGTGGTGGGTGGTGGGTTATGGTGTTGTTAGTAAAAGGTGAATGAGGGATGGAATGAAAAAAAAACATGGGGATGGATTAGGGGTGTAATCGAGCCGAGTCGAGCCGAGCCAGGCTAAGCTCGAGCTCGACTCGAACACAAATCGAGCCATCTCGGCTCGGCTCGTTTTTTTTTGTCGAGCTGAAAAGCCGAGCTCGAGCTCGGCTCGTAAATGTTCGAGCCGAGCTCGAGCTTAGCCTGGCTCGAGCCAGCTCGTTATTTTTTTAAATATTTATAAAATACAAAACAAAAAAAAATAAAAATAAAATTATGTATATTTTTTATTTTTCTAATATTTTAATGAATGAAAGGCATATTTGTGTTTTTGTTCTATTATTTTTCATATTTTATTGATTAATTCAAAGTATTATTAAGTATATAAAAGTATTATTAAGTCGATTCTTGGGCACGGCGCCCCGCAAGGGTGGTTGCCACACAGTTGTTCGCCGATCAAAAAAAAAAGTACATAAAAGATGTTTATCAAGCCTAGGGGTGTAATCGAGCCGAGTCGAGCCGAGCCAGGCTAAGCTCTAGCTCGACTCGAACACAAATCGAGCTCGTTTTTTTGGTCGAGCTGAAAAGCCGAGCTCGAGCTCGGCTCGTAAATGTTCGAGCCGAGCTCGAGTTGGCTCGAGCCAGCTCGTTATTTTTTTAAAAATATTTCTAAAATACAAAACAAAAAAATAAAAATAAAATTATGTATATACTTTTTATTTTTCTAATATTTTAATGAATGAAAGGCATACTAAAAGTATTATTTGTATAATTTGTGTTTTTGTTATGTTATTTTTCATATTTTATCGATTAATTCAAAGTATTATTAATTATATAAAAGATGTTTATCGAGCCACGAACTGAGCCATTGAGCCGAGCCACCGAGCCGAGCTATCGAGCTGAGCCATGAGCCAAGACCCCTAGCTTGAGCTCGGCTCGGCTTGATAACAAAACGAGCTTTTTCGAGTCAAGCTTTATTCGAGCATTTTTCGAGCGAGTTTCGAGCGAGCCGCGAGCATTTTGTACACCCCTAATCAAGCCACGAACCAAGCCACTGAGCCAAGCCACCGAGCCGAGTCACGAGCCAAGACCCCTAGCTCGAGCTCGGCTCGATTACAAGTCGAGCCAGCTTGGCTCGGCTCGATAACAAAACGAGCTTTATCGAGTCGAGCTTTTTTCGAGCGAGTTTCAAGCGAGTTGCGAGCCACGAGCATTTTGTACACCCCTAGGGTGGATGGAATGGTTTTGAGGGAATGAAATGCCTTGTGGAATGAGTGATTTAAACGGTCCATTCCATTCCCCCTTCCATTCCATCATACCAAACGCTACGTAAGGGTGTGGGGGTAGTCCTCCTTTGGTAGTCATCCACTCCTATTAGCCCATCCTTTTATTTATTTAATTCTAAATTATAATAAATAATATATAATAAAATATAAACGAATTAAACTCAACGGGGCTAAATGAAAATATCACTAGTAATTTTTACTTTACTTAATAGTTCAGGGGTAACTTGAAATTTGAAATTTGAAATAAAGTTTATTAAGATCATCTTCATCCTTGGGCAGGCTCTCCGTATCTGTATTACGTTATTTTTTTTTTAAAATAGGAGGAAAAACAAGAGGGATTGGAAATGGGTCCCACACAAAACAAACAAACAATCAAGAAACAAGCACAAGGCCCATTCAATTCGTCTGAAGTTAGCCGTTATGGCCGGACCACACGCGACGGGGTGGTGTTGGCCGGCCCAAGACGGGCGCGACGGGCCTTCGCTGCACCACACACCGTTAAGTATTAGCAACTAAAAACTTCGTCCACTAAACATATAACAAGTACTTTTTTCAGCCATTAATAACTCAACTAAAAACTGTGTGGTTTGGAAACGATATGAAATATTTGACCATCCAAATAGATAGCTTTTAGTGTTGTTTTTGGTGGGTGTTGTCACATCCCTTGGTTTTGCTTATTAGACTATTCGTAATGGAGCAAGCCCTTTGACAAGTGAAGGTTTTTGATTGGGTGAAAAATTAAATACGCATGTATTCTTAACGCTACAGCAAGGTTTTCAGAACCGGACCGGACGTCGAACCGGACCCTCGGGCGGTTCACCGGTCCGACCGGTTCAACCGGTCCAACGAACCGGGCCAAAAAATGCTTCGAAACCCAAAATATCAAAAAAATAATAAAAAAACCGGTCCGACCGGCCGGTTTTCCGGTCCGAAGCCGGTTCGCTGCAGAAACGGTCTAACTACCCGAACCGGACCGGTCCAGGTCCCGGAGCCCGGTCCGACCGGCCGGTCCGGTCCGGTTTTCAAAACACTGTGCTACAGCCTTATCCTTTATGGTGCCCCCGATAACACCATTAGACCATGTGTATTGAGGAAGGGAAAAAGATAAGACCTCTGTTTCTGATTGGTTCACGTGCCAGCTGAGTTAGCATGAGGCTTGATGTGAAAATGAGGTCTAGTGGTAGTGGGAAAAAGATAAGGCGCCTGTTTCTGATTGGTTGTTTATTTTATTATTTTTTTTAATTAACTAAGTCAAAATAATTAAAATAAAACACAACTAATATAAAAAAATTACAAATAATATTAAAAACACACAAATAATATAAAAATTACAAATAATATTAAAAACACACAAATAATATTTAAAAAAAATTACAAATAATGTTAATTTTCATCTTCGCTTTCGTCGTACTCGTCTTCATCTTCGTTTTCATCTTCGTCCTCTTCGCTTTCACCTTCGTTTGGAATATACCGAACCGACCAAGCATGTTGGACAATATCTACCACTAACGCGTCATGTGCATCATGGTCACGAAGTTCATTTGCATTGAGTATTCTTTCTTCCATTGTTGCTTGCGGTAGATCCTGAACGGCTTCTAGTACATAATTTTGACATATCGCTTTACCTTCATCTTCTAATATCATATTATGCATGATTATACATGCATACATAGCATGTCGCATATTATCTTTGGTCCATGCATGACAAGGATTTCTTATGTAATGCCAACGCTGTTGAAGAACTCCAAAACATCTCTCTATGTCCTTTCGCGCGGCCTTTTGAACTTTCTTAAAGTGTGCCTTTTTTTCATCGTACGGGTTACAAAACGTCTTAACAATAATGGTATACCTCAGATATATTCCGTCATCCAAATAGTATCCGTGTGTTGTGGTGTGTGTATATATATATATATATATATATATATATATTTAAACATTCAAAATTTTGACCGTTGGTTTAAAAAAATCATAATTTTCGACCGTTTAAAAAAGAAACGTTGGAATCGATGAGGTGTCAAACAATCATTGGATGAGACATTTGTTGCACAGCGTTATAAATATAACGCTACCACCGTTTTTTTAAATCTCGCCCCCTGTAGCGGTGTGGGGGCGCTATGTTGCTCCAAAATGCCAAAATAGTGCTTCACTACACCCGGTCTTATAATTTATAAAGTGGTGTTTAGCGCCCTGATCTCATGAGATGGCAATGGACGCCGGCTCAAAACTTTCGAAGGTGGCAAGTGGGTAGGGCCAAAAGGGGAGAAGATTGAGTAGTAATTAAAAGAACAATTTATATATTTAATTAGACCATATGTAATGCAGCGTGAAGAAGAGCATTATGCCAAAGATAGCGCCCCCCCCCCCCCACCGTTACAGGGGGCGCCATCTTCCAAAAAAATGCACCAACGTCATGTTTATAACGCCATTCAACACATGGAACATCCAATAATCGAGTGACATGTGGAGGGACCGTTTTAAGTTTTAAAAATTCGTGGTGGTGCCGATAGTGGTTGATAGTGATGGGTATGGTAGTGATGATGTGTTGATCTGTGGTGGTGATGGTGTACGGTGGTGATGATGGGTTGATCTGTGGTGGTGATAGTGTAAGGTGGTGATGGTGGGTGTAATGAAGAAGAAGAAAGTCTGTGGTGGTGAAGAAGAAGAAGAAAGGCAGCAGGTTTTGTTTTTTTTTGTTTTTTTTTTTTAAATGATAGTGCCTCGTTTTTTCCCTCCCACTACACCCCATTTTCAACTAACGTCCCATGCTGACTCAGCTGTCACGTGGACCAATCACAGAGGGGGGCCTTAAGTTTCCCCCCTCCACTACACATGGTCTTAGAGTACAATTTTTACAAACTTGGAAACTTAATGACTTTATATAATTAAAAAATAATTTATTTAAACACGAATGACGAACCTCAACCGATCGAAAGGGGCTGCGCTTTTGTTGATGTCCAGTCAGAACGCGCTGCTTCTGTCCGGTCGGAAGTTGCTGCCAGCGGCTGGCAGGTCGGGAGTCAGAACAAAGAGGGCAGAGGGAGTAGGGACTAAAGGGAGAGAGGGTCAGGATGGGTTTCTAGGGTTTACGAAACGAAAGGGACGGGTGTTTTGTTGAAGAATGCAGGTGCAGAGAGCCTTAGTGGTTATTATTTTTTTAATGTTTGGGCTTTAGGGGTTAACTAAAACATTAGGTTAAATATTTAATGGGCTGGAGTCTAGACTAATAACTAAATAAATTAAACGAGTGATAATGGGTATCAGACCTAAAAGTTTTTTTTTAATTAGGGTGGGTCGGATTCAAAAAACCACGGGGGCAGACTTAATACATAATTTATTTTTCGAAAAAAAATCAGAAAATTAGTACTTCTTGGCAAAAAAGCCGGGGGCCGCGGCCTGGCCCAAGGTCCGCCCATGCTAAGACTTGTATATTCATCGTTTGTTATAAACTAGTAGAATACTTTGCGCTCTGCGGCGGGATTTCAATGATTATCGGTTCGTTTTGTTACGATATCGATACTCAGTATAGAAAGAAAAAGAGAAAATTCAAAAATAAAAACGGGACAATCCTAAAAGAAGTCGAGGATTGATCACAGTAGGTCAAAGTTGGTTGTAGTAATGGTTCAGTGGCAGGGAGGGGCATTGGATGCTTAAGGTGGTGGTGACAGGTTTTACGGTGGGTGTTGTGAAGCTGATGTTGGGTGGTGATGAAGGGTGTAGTTTGATGGTTGTCCGGTACCCAAAACACAAGTGTCTCTTGAAAGTTGGAATACAAAAACCAAAAAGAACAATGACACAACTGTAAATAAGATTGAAAATATGTCTAAGTTGTGTACTATTCATAAGATCCTTCATGTTTTGTTATAGTAGTGGGAATGCCTGCGCGTTGCGGCGGGTGTCCTCGACTGATATCTGATTTAATTGTGGTGTTTATTACAAACCACCGCCCATTCCGGGTTAGCTATCCACTGCAACATTCTTGTTTCCAATTATGTTTCCAAACTCTAAAAAGGCAGCGGGAAATACCCGTCTTGAAAAAAGGCATTTTAACCCAAAAAGAACGCTGCAACTTTTGTTTTGAGAATCCTAAAAGGCGACGCCATTGTCACCTTTACTGCGTTTCTTTTTCTTAGGCCCATCATCATAATCATATTCATCATTTGCCTGACTAAATATACTAAGTTTTCTTTTTTGCATTATTGTACGAGCTACATGCATGTTCGCGTCTTCCTCTTTCTTCTTTTCACGAATTTTTAATCCGTGCATAATATACCTATACAGTAAAAGAAACCATGTTAACCGACCAACAAAGTCAAGTATATGACACCCGAACAAGGGAGATTTTCAAAACAATATTTTGTGTTTTTTTTCCAGTATATATAATGATTCGGGAGAAAACCTTAGCGAATATAAACCAGTTTTAGTTTCTCAATGAAAGAATTACATGCTTGTGGTTCCATCACCCTCTGAATTGGTTATGTTGGAGGTATCTGGTTTGCTTTTCCCTTCATAAACCTCTGTATCTTTCTAAAATAACAAAGTAATTACAAATTATCTCTGATGACACCAAACGAGGAATAGGATCCAATGTGTGCGCAGTTCACAGGAATGTGCCATATGGTAGAACTAAAAGGCCATGAAGAGAAAACAGGTTTCAATACAACTGGGAAAGTATTTTCAACAAGGAAGATAAAAGTTCAGGTCTTAACTTCTAACAAAGGAGTATACAGCTTCATAAGTTTTAAACTTCTCAAAGACCTTAACTTAAAGCAACACCATTATCGCCATGCCCAATTTTCACATAACATGAAAAAATGTTTATTTTTATCATGTCTATGTTTACAAAAAAACTAAAATTCAAATTTACAATGAATTAAAAAAAAGGATTTTTAAAACCCTCAAACTTGAATGGGTTAACGGGTCAGCCTATTTTTTAAAAAAGTTAAATGAACATGACCTCTTTAGCAAATGGGTCATATTGGTCCATCCCTAACCACAACCACCACCAAGCTCTCCATCAATTTACCAGTGAAAAGATTAAAACTTTAAACTCCAACACTAATTGAACCAAAGGCAACAACGCAAGATTAAGAAACATGAAAGTAGTGAAAAGCTAGGAATCGATCATACCATGAGTAATGATTTCTTAGAAACTAAAAGTTTTTATATAGTAAGAACCGGTTAAAGTCGCTTAAACAGAATTTGCCACAAACGGGGAAGAGTATCACGATGTTTCAGTCCAAAGGGTGGTACTCAGGTTCATCGGGGTCTGCTGGATACCTTGAATGGGCAAAGAAGTAACATTCCCACTGTGCTTCAAAGCCTGAAATTTTATATGTGAAGTACACTGAGTGGCGGTATAAAACCAACATACAATGGTGCACATAACAACAAATGAACGGTTCAAAAAAAAAGTTACTTAGGCACATTTATAATGCTTCTTCTTTACAAGACACATGTTTAGGATTATCAGCATCTCTATGGTGACAAAACTTTGACTGCAAAAATTTTAAGGACCACTAAAATGTCAAGCCATGAGACCAATGTTTCCTATTAAAACATGTTTAGAAACTTCATACACCTTAAACTTTAGCTAAAACTGCAAACTCTACAAACCTAACAAACATATATAGTATCATAAATAACCCAAATCCTTCCCCTGGGTTTTTAAGTTATAATTTTAATAAAAACCACATACATTCTCTTACCTTCAACATAACAGACAATTGCCCAAAACTAAATTTGTCTCTTATAAAATCTCTAGCAGGGCCATCACCATACTTCAAGTAGATATTGCATACACTATAAATCAAAAACATAAATAATCCAATAATCTGTTCCATTCCCGGATAAAGAAAATTACATCAAGATAACAGGCAAGCGGGCAACAGGATACATAGCTTTTTATCTTTTTATATACATACTTTTGCTTAAAAGGATACATAGCTTCATGAAATTGTGTCGAATTACTTCGAGTTACGTTCCTTTTGAGGCAGATCAGAAATTGATATGAACATAATTTAAACAAAAATCGGCAAAAAAACAAAAAAAAAAAGAATCCGGACAAAACCTAAAATTCAAGAAACTCAAACAATTTCCCCTAATTTGTGCATACTTTCAATTATGAGTCACTTCTACTACTACCCACACCATTATATCATGATAAACTTATATAGAATATTTCAAATGAAAAAACACTATTAGCACATATGAAACTGATTCAACAACGTAGAAATTCAAGATTAAAGAAACAATCAATTCCAAATTGAAACAACCCATACCTGAAAAGGCACTAGAAACGATGTCGTATACGATATCCCTACCTTTCGGTGACGTCCCCACCGTCATACTCCAACCCCTATAATCAGAACAGAACAGAACGGAATTGAAGTCGCCATAAATTATAAGCGGATGAGATTAGAATATTCACATAGCTTTAAAAGATAATGTACCAACAAAAAAATAATCAATCCATATTACCTAGAGTAAAGCTTTCTTTTAGGCTCATCAACTGATAGCAAAACTTGAACACCTCCTCAAGACCCTCAGCAGTCTTCTCAAAAACCCCGTAATTGTAAGCCTAATTAATACATTTATCCAAATAAAAATACCAGAAAGAAAAAAGCTCCAAACTTTAAGTGTCTTTAAAAAGATACATACGAAGCCGGTGTCAGGAGGTAAAAGGGCTTCTCTAGGGTTTCTCAATGATCTTCTGCCATCGCCAATGAATTCATATTAATATAGAAGGGTTGATTCAATATCATAGGAAGTTCAGCATGAGGCAAAAGGGACACTTTTTTTATATTGTGAAGGAGAGGGTGGGTGAAATCTCTATATTACCCTTCAAAGTGTTTTAATTGTCACCAAAATCCCCATCATGCCCTTATGAAATAAGCTTTAATCTATTGTACATATTGCTTGTTAAGTTGGACGGCTATGAAAATTACAAAATGGTACATCTCTCTTCTTTAATAAGATGCTAGGCGCACAAAAGCAGCGAGGCCTAAGCGCAACGCTCGACGCACAAAAGTAGTGGGTTTTTGTACCCAAAACGCGCACTAATTATATAAATTTTTATATATCTCATAGGTTTTTAGCTTCAATATTTTATATATCCCATATAAATAAGGTTTATATATGATTTTACTTATATGTACAAGCCAAAAACACCAAGGTACAACATTTTTATGCATAAAAATACATGGTGTACGAGAGGTGCACGCCTCAAGGCCAAAAAGTCAAAAAAATGTCAAAATATGCGCTTTTCTTACGCTTTTGGGAAAATGGGTAGGCGCAGATCCTTGAGGTGCCCTAGGCAGCGCCTTGTTGCGCCTCGCGCCTAGACAGCGCCTCATGCGCGCTTTTTAAAACCCAGTAGTAGAATCGAGTCGCTATAAACAAGCGAAACTTGGATCTAAATACGTTCTTTAAACTCATATTTAATTAAAATACAAATATTCAACAATGTTTTCTTCTTTTCTTATCAAACTATTATAACGATACAGCCATGAGAAAAGCTCCAGACAAACACTGGGTCCTAGTGACTAACTCTAAAGAATCTTCTTATTTGAAACAACACTAAACTCCACCTAAACTAATATATAAATAAATATAGAAGTACTCTTTAACCATAAGACACGGAAATCTTGTTGACACTAATCAACATTTTACAAGAAAAGTTTCCACTTGAACATAAACAAAATCCAGAAACATAAACTAAACTGAGTTGACTTTGTTTCTTGATTTTCTTCAAGAATTTGCTCAAGAGGTGCAGCCTTACATCATTGGAATTTAAAGTTCATATAGATAAATAAATCCAAAAAGAATCATCACATAATCATATGCATAATAACCACCATAATGGCGCTGCATAACTCAATAAAACTAATAAGTTCAAAAGAAGTAACACCCGAAAACACGAAAGAAGTTGGATTTGTGTTTCTTGATGTTTGTTGAAGAATTAGTTCATAGGATGCAGGTAGCCCAAGGCAAAAAGGTTGATAACCATCACAAATATATGCTTGAAGTGTTGAAACCTACAAAGGTTTGAACGACGAATAAGCACAGATCAAAAGATGACCTGTCTTGTCACCTTTTCTCGGCCAGCTCAAAGCAACGGTCGTGTAGACATTGCACAGCTCGGACCGCAGGTCCAAAGCCATTACCAACCTAAAGTGGTATGTCCTCTTGTTGCAACATGGTCCAAGATAATATGCCTTCCTGAATTAGAAGACAACTCCTCTATATAATCAGGATCAAATCCACACATCTGATCCATCCCTGATTATTCCTCTTACACTCAATCTTCTAAAGGAACACACACGTGAGGAGTCTATCTCCATCACACGCCCACATCACTCAAGTCTTAGAATAACAATTATGGGATTGAGTTATCCTCAGACCAGAATTCTAACACTACAAAACAATATTATCTTGAACCTCCTTCTACGTTTTGCAACGTATGAGGACACCACGACCTGCGTTTGACAGATCGAAACCCTTGAACCCTTTAACCCTTCCTGTGACTCAGAACTAACGTTAGGCTATTATGTCTGACCCTGAGTCTCAAGAAAAGGTGAACCAGATCTCACCAAGCACAGATCAAGCTTCTCCCAACAGATCTGTGTCGTTTTCCACTCCTGGAAGTACCCCTACTGGTACCCCAAACTCCGCCAACTCACCCTGAGTTCACTATCTTCCAAACTCCACCCCCACACGTTCAGGGGTGATGTCTCCTCTCCCTAATGATATACAAGGTCCCAAACGTATAGATCTGACCCCTGAAGGAATTGCGAGTAACTTCCTACAACTCAGGTCTCTCCTAAACCAGCATGTCATGAGGGAAAGAGAGAAAGGGGTCCGCATCCGGCTAGATTACATTGAGGAGGAATTATCACTTTCTCCTGGACCGCCCCTTCCTCTCACTAGTCAACCTAACCAGCAAACTGCTTTTCGAAATTATGAGGCAGGTCCAAGCAACAGGCTTCCTGCCCATCAAGCAACCAGACCCAGTCCTACCGCTTTTCCTCTGTTCACTACCCAATCCACCACCACTGGTGCATCCATTGAGTATGAACTCACCCTGGACCAACTCCTGCAGTCACCCATTAACAGTGTTCCACCACCGGCTGCCACCTCATGGGCTCAGGCCATGGCTACCCTGCCTATGGCCCGTAGTGCCTCCATGAGTGTCCCCATGATAGAAAGCAACGTAGTGACAACTGAGAGCCTTCAAGGCTTTAACCTCATGCCCTACATGATGTCTCAAATGATGGCTCACTTCCCCTGGCAGCAACTCATCAGTCAAGCTATCGCCGCTCAACAAGGGAACGTTAACAGAAACAACGATAGGGTGGAACACATCACCCATCAACCGTACAAACCTAATAGCCTGTCCTGCTTCTCTCGAGAGATAGTAGATCACGAGTTCCCAAACAAGTTGAAGATGCCTGCTCACATCAGAACCTACGACGGCAGTGATGACCCAGAAGACCATCTACAGATCTTCTCCGGAGCTGCTCGCATCGAGAAGTGGGGCGACCCTGAATGTTGCCTCATGTTCATGCAGACTCTGGTTGGATCTGCCCGGATATGGTTCAATGATTTACCTGCGGAAAGCATAAAAACCTTCAACGACCTAGGAAAAGGATTCCTAGCCAACTTCTCACAACAAAGACGTTGTGTCAAGGATGCAACGGTTATCTTTCAGATCAAGCAAAAGGATGATGAAAGCCTGAGAAATTTCATTGAAGATACAAGAAAGAAGGCCTCACCTATGTTGGTGCAGATGAAAAAATGAAGGTTGCAGGGTTCATGAACGCCATCAACTCGAAATACCTCACAAGAGACTTTAACAAGAGTCTCCCATGAACTCTTGAGGAAGCCCTAGAAAGGGCTAAAGCCACATCCGAGGAGAAGAGGCTGTAGACATCAAGGAGCAAAGAAAGAGAAGCTCCACCTGGAGAAGCAACAGCCCTAGCAGAAAGAGGGGCAACTATGGGACTCATGATAGAAGACCCAGAGGATTGGAGTCTCGAATGCCAGAAAGCAGGAACCCTCCAAGCAGGGACAAAAATGTCAACTTCACAGTCCTCACCAAAACTCCTCAAGAGATTCTGGCAACAGAAGAAGTCAAGCACACCTTTCGGCCTCCCTGTCCCTTGCCAAAAAGCAAAAGAAACGAAAACTCCAACCAATATTGTGAGTTCCATGAAGAAAAGGGACATCACACCAACGACTGTTTCCAACTTAAGAAAAGAAGTGAAGAAGCCGTTAAATCCGGGGAGCTTGCCCACTTGGTGAAAGGTGTAAACGAAAACATGACCGACAATGTTGGGTCTGCTGACCTGGAGAAGAACAGATGATTAGAAAGCCAAAATATGCTAACAGTTTGATCCTTTGAATAAACAGTCTTTACAACTTACTTCTCCCAATAGACTGCTGACTCTAACAACTGTTCTATCCAAACAACTGCTTAACAACTGCTGATACAAAGGACTGCTGAATAAACAACTGATGAAGAACAACTGCTGACCAAAGGTCTGATGAAGAACAACTGCTGATTCAAGTACTGAAGACCAAAGCACTGCTGGAACCAACAGCACTTAGGCTCCAGCAGTGGATACAAGACCATCAGAGTTTTCCTACAACAGCTGTTTACTATCAGTGCTTTCAATGTAACAATAGTTTGTATTAGGCAGATGTTTATGTTTGTTATTCTGTTAGAGGTCACTGTCTTAGGTGACGTCAGCTTAGGTCATCAGTGTTTTGAGTCTGTCTATAAATAGAACAGTGCCTGTACTGTTCTATTGCATCACACACACAAACATTCTCTCAGACAAACACTGTGTGATCAGGCTGAGGGGGAGTAATTGTACGATTGTAATCTTTTAGATAAATGAAAGCATTCGATCTGAAAACATTTACTCTCTTGTTTTGATTAACAGTTTATTATTCCGCTGCAACTTCATTCTATTTTCGTTTCACTATTATCATATTTAGTTAAACAATCAAAACAATCAAACTCAGATCCTAACAATTGGTATCAGAGCTTGGTCAATTAAATTCGATCTAACAAATCAATTTAATAATCAGCTCACAATTATTGATATCGTTTGTCTGTTGGATTGAAAACAGAGTAATAGTTTAATTTCGTTTCAACCGTTTTTAAACAGACTTTGTTTTTTGAAAAATCAGAGAATGGCTTCAATCAATCACGATCCACATAACACTGGCACGAACAACAAGCCACCGATGCTTGTCAGATCTGAATACAATATCTGGCAACGTCGGATGAGCCATGTTCTAGCTCAACAAAACACTGGGTGTTGGAAGTCGGTTATCTTCGGACCACATGTTCCGACTGTGCCGAGTACTGAAGATCCCAAGGTGTTTGAGCCAAAGAAACTTGAAAACTACTCCGACCAGGATTTTCAGAAAATTGAGCTAGATGCTAAGGCCTTCAGTATTGTGGCCATGGCTCTACCCAATGATATATATGCTGGGTTGTTACACTGTAACAGTGGAAAGGAGTTGTGGGATGCACTGAAAGAACAGTTTGGTGGGACTGAGGAGGTTATTGAAAACAATCGTGAAATACTTAACCAACAATATGAAACATTCAGTCATGTCAAAGGAGAGTCATTAACTCAACAGTTTGAGAGGTTTAATTGCTTAATTAGTGAACTAAAATTGGTTGGTCTTACTTACCCTCATTCAACCTTGAACCATAGGTTTTTAAGATCATTACCAGACAAATGGGACACTATTGCTATTGTGATGAGAAACTCAATTGGATTTAAAGACCTATCACTG
The DNA here is from genome assembly GCA_028751855.1 of Ambrosia trifida. NCBI lineage: Eukaryota > Viridiplantae > Streptophyta > Magnoliopsida > Asterales > Asteraceae > Ambrosia > Ambrosia trifida. Next base: position 57,637,842 of record CM054127.1, on the reverse strand, counting down.
ACCCAGCTTCATGGTAAGCTCTTGACCTATGAGAGAGAGCTTAACCAGAAAAAGAAGCTCCAGGACTCTGGAAAAGTGTCTGATGACTATGTATTTGGGAATACAGCACTTTTGGGTCATGATGAAGTGCCTGGAAACACTAAGGATCAAAGTTATGATCATTTCATTGACATAACTTCAGGTTTTAACTCAGGTTTAACTCTGATTCTTATTCACCAAACTATGCTTTCACAGCAAGTGGTGGTGATATCCAGGCATCTGACAATATATCCTTTGAGTATGATGACCTGAAATACTTTGACCCTGATGATTTGGAAGAAATGGACATTATGCACCAATTGGCCCTTCTCAGTGTAAGAACTAATAATTTTTACAAGAAAACTGGGAGAAGGTTTCCAGGGTTAACTGGCAGATCTAAGGTTGGGTTGGATAAATCAAAGATAAAGTGTTACAAATGTCATAGACTTGGTCATTTTGCTAGGGAATGTAGGGGTCAATATGGTACACCTATGATAACCTATCCAAATCAAAGACTACAGACCAACACTTATCAGAATTCCTATAATGCCCTTGGACCAAATGTTCAAAACACTGCTCATTTTGCACAGTCCTCAAACACTATTCCTGTCCAGTATGTCCAAACCACTGTTCCTTAGATCCACTATGTGCAAACACCTGTTGCTCAAGCACCTGTGCAAACGACTGTTGCTTCATCCTCTGCCCCTGCAGAGACCAGTCAACAGAGCTTCTTTACACAAGGCTTTGTTGATTGGAGTAGTCTACCTGATGAGCTAACAGATGAAAATTTTGCACTAGTTGCCAAAACTGAAAATGAACCAGAAAATTTTTGTTTCATGGCCATGGTGGATGAGATTGAATCTGAGGAGGTGGTAACTGAATCTGATGTTGTGACTGATGATGTTGTTAGTGAAGATGTTACAGGTGAAAAACCTGAAGAAGAGGTTGTGAATCTCTCAGATCCCTGGGGTGCATCTGATGACTGTGAGTGCAAGTGTGATTGTGCATTGATGGCTGCTGCTAAGGTATCTCCTCAAATTCTTAAAGAGTTGTGTTCTGACAAATGTGTAATAGCATTTGCTAACATCAAAGAGGTGAATGAAAACCTTAGAAAGAAAATTTTGGATGATGAAGTTAAATTTGAAAAACATACAAAAGATTTAAAAACAAGTTTAACTGCAAAAGAGTCTGAAATAAGCAGCTTAAAACATGAAGCAACCATAACCAAAGACCAGCTCCAAACTATGATAGCAAAATATCAAAGTTGTAAAAGTGAGCTTGAGTCCACCCAAGTTGAATGTGAGAAATGGGTGGAATCATGTAGAGGTTTTGAAATGTTACTCAACAAACAAACTAAAAGTCATGTGAAGTTTGGCTTTGGTTTTGAAACCACTGCTCCAGCTTTTGAAAACACTGACAAAAAGAGTCAAAAGTTTGTTGAGGTAGTACCAACAAACCTGCAGGGTCAAGAGATTAAAATCACTGAACCAAATGGTAAGAAAATTGTTCTTGAAAAACCAGAAGGTTCCTCATCTTTTACTGAACTTGAAAAGTATGAATTTAAACCTACCTGGTCTGATGAGTGTGATACTCTTGAGAATTTTAAACCTGTTGATTTCAAAACACCTGAGGGAAAGACAGCTCCTCAAGCAAAAGTCATTCCCCTGGCAAAAGTCATTCCCCTGAAAAATCTTCCAGCAGATGCTCAAACATCTGCTGAAAAGAAGGCTGAAAAGGGGAAGAAGAAAGAAAAGACTGTCAACTTGTTCTGTGATTTTTGTGAAAAGAAGAATCATGTCACTAAAAACTGTTTTCTTCTAAAAGCATATGACATTAACAAAGGAACAAGTGAATGTGATTCCAAAGCCACATGCTCAATATGTGGGAAAAAGAATCACAAGACCAAAGAGTGCTTGTATCTCAAAAATTTTGATGTAAAAATACAAGAATACAAAGCTAAAACTCTTACAAACCCTGTGGTTAGTACTTCAAAAGGAAAGCCCAAACAGACCTTCACCCCTGTCCAAACACCTGTTACAAAAAGGCTTGAAACATCTGCTTCTAGAGATGTCCAAGTAACAGATGCTCCACCCACAAGCAAATACCCAAGAGGTTATGGTCAACCTCCATGTCACAGTCTGCCACATGTTTATGAGGAGCCAAAAAGACCCTCTAAACCAAGAGTGAACAGAAATCCATATGGGTATTATCATCTGTCAGGAAGTGATCAAACAACTGCTGCACCAAGTGTTGACATTCAAGCACTGGCAAATGGTCAGCAGCAGTTGTTGAACTTAATTCAGAAATTGGTCCAAACCACTGATCACCTTCCAAAGCTTGAGTCTGAAAGGTCTGAGGACCCATCCAAAGCCAAACTGGCTTTGGACACTCACCAAAACTAATCATTTACTAATGTGCAGGGAGCTTCTGCTTGTTTAGATAGTCTTTGGTATGTAGATAGTGGAGGCTCCAGGCACATGACAGGATGTAGAGCCCTTCTTCTGGACTTCTTGGCTCATGGAGGGGGTGATATATCCTTTGGTAATGATTCAAAAGGTAAAGTGTTGGGTTCAGGGACTGTACAAGCTGGAAAACTCAAGTTTGAAAATGTCAATCTTATTGATAAACTCAAGTTTAATCTTCTGAGTGTTTCACAAATGAGTGACAAAGGTTATGGCTCATTTTTCACAAAGAAAACTTGTAAGATTATTGGGCCAGAAGTGGTGAAAAAGATTGATACCATTATTGCTGAGAGCAAAGCACAACTTGTTGCTCATAGAAGTGGCAATGTGTATGTTGTTGATATGTTAAAGGACAATCCTATGGCAAATGTCTGTCTATTTTCTGCTGCCTCCACTAAGGAGACAGAATTGTGGCATAGGAGATTGGGTCACACCAACCTTAATACTATCAACACACTCTCCAAACAAAGCCTTGTCAGAGGTTTACCATCAAAAGAATTTAAATGTGATGAGCATTGTGTTTCTTGCTTAAAAGGGAAACAACATAAAAGCTCT